>CM055126.1:53060059-53660059 GCA_029206835.1 Rana muscosa
ACCAATGATGGGGCACTATTCCTCCCATGGACACCAACGATAAGGCACTATTCCTCCCATGGACACCAATGATGGGGCGCTATTCCTCCCATGGACACCAATGATGGGGCACTATTTCTCCCATGGACACCAACGATAAGGCACTATTCCTCCCATGGACACCAATGATGGGGCACTATTCCTCCCATGGACACCAACGATAAGGCACTATTCCTCCCATGGACACCAACGATAAGGCACTATTCCTCCCATGGACACCAATGATGGGGCGCTATTCCTCCCATGGACACCAACGATAAGGCACTATTCCTCCCATGGACACCAACGATAAGGCACTATTCCTCCCATGGACACCAATGATGGGGCACTATTCCTCCCATGGACACCAACGATAAGGCACTATTCCTCCCATGGACACCAACAATAAGGCACTATTCCTCCCATGGACACCAATGATGGGGCACTATTCCTCCCATGGACACCAACGATAAGGCACTATTCCTCCCATGGACACCAATGATGGGGCACTATTCCTCCCATGGACACCAATGATGGGGCACTATTTCTCCCATGGACACCAATGATGGGGCACTATTCCTCCCATGGACACCAATGATGGGGCACTATTCCTCCCATGGACACCAATGATGGGGCACTATTTCTCCCATGGACACCAATGATGGGGCACTATTCCTCCCATGGACACCAATGATGGGGCACTATTCCTCCCATGGACACCAATGATGGGGCGCTATTCCTCCCATGGACACCAATGATGGGGCGCTATTCCTCCCATGGACACCAATGATGGGGCGCTATTCCTGCCATGGACACCAATGATAGGACACTATTCCTCCCACTGACACCAATGATGGGACACTATTCCTCCCACTGATACCAATGATGGGACACTATTCCTCCCACTGATACCAATGATGGGACACTATTCCTCCCACTGATACCAATGATGGGACACTATTCCTCCCACTGATACCAATGATGGGACACTATTCCTCCCACTGATACCAATGATGGGACACTATTCCTCCCACTGATACCAATGATGGGACACTATTCCTCCCACTGATACCAATGATGGGACACTATTCCTCCCACTGGCACCAATGATGGGACACTATTCCTCCCACTGACACCAATGATGGGACACTATTCCTCCCACTGACACCAATGATGGGACACTATTCCTCCCACTGGCACCAATGATGGGACACTATTCCTCCCATGAACACCAGCGATTGGGCACTATTCCTCCCATGGACACCAGCGATGGGGCACTATTCCTCCAATGCACACCAACGATGGGGCACTATTCCTCCCACGGATACCGATGATGAGGTACTATTCCTCCCACTGACACCAATGATAGGGCACTATTCCTCACAGGGACATCAACAGTAGTGCACTGTTCCTCTAATGGACACCAGCGATGGGGCACTATTCCTCCCATGGACACCAACGATGGGACACTATTCCTCCAATGCACACCAACGATGGGACACTATTCCTCCCATGGACACCAGCGATAGGGCACTATTCCTCACACAGACACCAACAGTAGGGCACTATTCCTCACATGGACACCAATGATTGGGACACTATTCCTCCCATGGACACCAGTGATGGGGCACTATTCCTCACATGGACACCGATGATGAGGTACTATTCCTCCCATGGACACCAACGAAGGTCCACTATTCCTATCAGTGAGACCAATGATGGGGCACTATTCCTCACAGGGACATCAACAGTAGGGCACTGTTCCTCCCATGGACACCAGCGATGGGGCACTATTCCTCCCACGGACACTGATGATCAGGTACTATTCCTCCCATGGACACCAACGATGGGGCCCTATTCCTCCTCCTATTGACCACAGGAACTATGTAATTTATGCTGACCACCAAGCCTGAGACATCGCCTATTCCCACTGGCCACATTGTGACATTATTCTAATTGGTTAATAGTTAATATAAGAGATGCGATGATTCTCATTCCTAGCTCAGTGAGCCAGAAGGGTGGAAAATAAGTTAAACATTGGCTTGGCTTACCAAATGGCTGTGTTCTGTAGAGGTGAAGGACGATAGTGCAACAAGTGGGGTAGGAGCCCAGCAAATCTTTATTGATCACAACAAAAAGTCACAATAGCAGCCAACAAGTTTCGGGCTCACTCCTCCTTCATCAGGGCTCTGATAGTCTCAGCCCAGATAAAGACACTCTTGCATACTAATCAGGAACCCTGTTATATTTGTCCAAACTTTCTAAACAAAGGGCCAGTTTACTGTCCTTCAGACTTTAGTGGGGGGGGGGGGGCGGACTGTGGCCATCGGGAGTACAAAATGTCCCAGCATCAGTGGGAGTAAACATTCCCCATCATTGGTGTCATTGGATGAAATATTGCCCAATCATTGGTGTCATTGGTAGGAATTGTGCCTTTCATTGGTTTTTTTTTTTCATTCACTGACACCAAAGTGTAAAAGCAAGCAAAGGTCATGCATCCAGCCCCCGGGGGCCGCAGTTTGGAGACCACTGATTTACCGATTTGCACATGTTGCAACTGGAGCTGTGCAATAAGAATCATTTTTAGAAGCTGCTGTCTTCCAAGATGGCGCACATGAAACCAAACAAAAAGGACTGTTCCTTCTTTTTTCTCTGCTTCACACACCTTCTTGTAAGTTCCACGTCTTCCTAATGCCTCGTACACACGACCGTTTTTCCTGGCAGGAAATAAAACATTGTTTTTCCCGACGGGATTCCTCTCAAGCCTGCCTTGCATACACATGTTCAGGCCAAATTCCGGCCGTCCAAAGCGCAGTGACGTACAACACGTACGACGGGACCAGTGGCGGTCCATAGTGGGCGCAGGAGTGCCACCCCCTCTCTCCCCGGCACCGTCAACAATACATACATTCATACATTGCATGAACCTATGTATTGTCACCAGCCCCGCTGCCGCCCACTATTCAGATGGCCGGCCCCCTGGCGAGCGCCGGCCATCTGAATACCAGCAGTTGGTTTTTGGAAGTGTCTATCAGAGCCAGCGGCTCTGATAGTCTTCCCGGTTACAGCCTATGGGCTGTAATCGGCTTCCAAAAAGTTAACCAGGGGACGCACGGACTGTGTGTTCCTTGGTTAACACTGACACACGTCTCAGCCAATCAGGTTCACCGGGTCTGGTTACCGGTAACCTGATTGGCTGAAGCGACATCGAGGGCGGGAGAAGACATCGAGGACGGAAGAAGACATGAGGGAGCGGAGGGAGCATGGAGGAGGACGGCGCTGACCCGAGGAAGGTAAGTTCAGGGCTGGGGGAAACTGGCTGCATTTGGGGACAAACTGGCTACATTTGAGGGAGCAAACTGGTGGCGTTTGGGCACAGTGGCTGCGTTGAATGGGCACAGTGACGGCAATTAATGTTTTTTTTTTTTTTTCAGTTTGTTTGTGCCCCCCCAAAAAATTTTGAGCACCAGCCGCCACTGGACGGCACTATAAAGGGGAAGTTCCATTCAAACGGCGCCACCCTTTGGGCTACTTTTGCTGATCCTCGTGTTAGTAAAAGTTTGTTGAGCGACGATTCGCGCTTTTCAGCCTCATGCTTTTCAGTCCATTACAGCGTGACGAATGTGCTATCTCCATTACGGACGCTAGTTTTACCAGAACGAGCGCTCCCGTCTCATACTTGATTCTGAGCATGCGCATTTTTTTTCCCCTCGGAAAAGCATACACACGACCGGTTTTCCCGATGGGAAAAAGTCCGCCGGAAATCCCGACGGGGAAAAAAGAAAGCTGGTTCTCTTTTTTTTCCCCGCAGTTTTCTCGTCGGGAAAACTGTGATAGAGCCATAGGTGTGCGCAGCCTATTGCATTAGGGTGTGCATCCCAAAGATCAAACACATAGTACCGATCGCTCACGATGAAAGGGAAGGGGCCGGTAAGTTACATATTTACCGGCCCCTTTCCCCACTCATCCGCAGCAACAGCTGAAGGGAGAGGAGAGTAGGGAAGCCGGAAACGCTGCGAGGGGAAGGAGGGGGGAACCAGTGCAGTAGGGGAAATCTGTGCTGCACAGGGTGATTAGGGTGTGCCTGGGCACACCCGGCACACCCTGTGCACACGCCTATGGATGGAGCATACACACGGACAGTTTTCCCGGCCAAAAGCTCTCATGGCAGTTTTCCCGACGGGAAAACGGGTCGTGTGTACGAGGCATTAGGCATTGAAAAATAGGATTTTTATAACAGCTTACCTGTAAAATCCTTTTCTTGGAGTACATCACGGGACACAGAGCGACATAGTCATTACTAATGGGTTATATAGATACCGTCAGGTGCTGGCACTGGCAACTTCCAAAACCGGAAGTACCCTCCCCTATATAAGCCCCTCCCATCCGGGAGCACCTCAGTTTTGTAGCAAAGCAATAAGTGTCCCTAAAGAGGGGCGGGAGCTCTGTGTCCCGTGATGTACTCCAAGAAAAGGATTTTACAGGTAAGCTGTTATAAAAATCCTATTTTCTTTCTCGTACATCACGGGACACAGAGCGACATAGTCATTACTAATGGGATGTCCTAAAGCAATGCCAAATGAGGGGGGGGGGATACACCATATATAAGCTGAGCGCTATCAGACATGAGGATCTTTTGCGGCCTGCAACACACTGCGCCCAAAGGCGACATCCTCCTGACTTCTAACGTCCACCTGGTAGAACCTAGTAAACGTGTGTACCGAAGACCATGTTGCGGCCTTACAGATTTGAGCCAGGGAGGCCTGGTGATGCACTGCCCATGAAGTTCCAACTGCTCTCGTGGAGTGCGCTCTAACTTTGAACGGAGGCGGTCTCTTTCTCAAGCCATAGGCTTGTATTATGACCTGTCGAATCCACTTGGCTAAAGTAGATTTTGACGCTGCCTGACCCTTTCTGGGGCCTTCCGGCAGTATAAACAAAGTATCCGTTCTGCGAATCTGAGCAGTGGCTTTTAGATAAGCTTTAACTGCTCTTACTACATCCAAAGAATGAAATAACTTTTCCTCTACCGAAGTAGGTTTGGGGAAAAAAGAAGGAAGAACCACATCTTGGTTCAAATGAAACCTCGATACCACCTTAGGAAGAAAGGCTGGATGAGGACGTAACACTACTTTGTCCTTATGGATAACCAGATATGGCTCTTTACAGGACATAGCTGCTAATTCCGACACTCTTTTAGCCGAACAAATGGCTACTAGAAAAATCAATTTCCTGGTGAGAAGCACCAAGGAAATATGCTGTAATGGTTCAAATGGTTGTTTCTGTAAAACCGACAGAACCAAGTTTAGATCCCATGGACATATGGGAATATTAACCGGAGGGCTAATACGCATCACTCCTTGTATAAAGGCTTTGACTAGTGAATGCGAAGCCAAGGGCCTTTGAAAAAATATTGACAAGGCCGAAATCTGACCCTTGATAGTACTCAAGGCAAGCTTCCTATCTACAGCCCATTGTAGGAAGTCCAGACTCCTTCCTATTACGTATTTACGTGGATGCCATTTCTTGGCCTCACACCAGGCGATGTACGCCTTCCAGATTCTATAGTAGATCTGCCTGGATACCGGCTTCCTGGCATTGATCATGGTAGATACCACAGCATTAGAGAGCCCTCTCTTTTTTAGAATGTGGGCTTCAATAGCCAGGCCGTCAAACCTAGGGCTGGTAAGGAAGGGTGGTATATCGGTCCCTGCGAAAGCAGGTCCGGACGATGTGGGAGGGTCCAAGGACTCCCCACAGACATTTTTACAATCTCCGCGTACCATGCTCTTCGGGGCCACGCTGGAGCCACCAGAATCACTGGTTTCTTTTCTACCCTGATTCTGCGGAGTAATCGAGGTAACAATTGTGGCGGTGGGAATGCATATATCAGCTTGAACTGATCCCAAGGGAACACTAGGGCATCCGAGCCGCACGCTAGGGGATCCCTTGCCCAAGAGACAAACCTGTCCACTTTTGTGTTGAATCTGGATGCTAGCAGATCTACATCCGGTGTTCCCCACCGCTGACATATTGTCCGGAAAACCTCGGGATGAAGGGACCATTCCCCTGGGCATAATTGTTGGCGACTTAGAAAGTCCGCCTTCCAATTCTCCACCCCTGGAATGAATACCGCAGATATGGCTGGGACATATCTTTCTGCCCATCTCAGGATGTAATTTACTTCCCTTTGGGCTGCACGACTCCTGGTGCCCCCCTGACGATTGATATATGCCACTGCTGTGGCATTGTCTGACTGAACTCTGACAGGGGACCCTTGGAGTTTGGATGTCCATGCTACTAGGGCATACCGGGCTGCTCGTATCTCTAAGAGATTGATGGGCAGGGCCTTTTCCGCATCCGACCATCTGCCCTGGAGAGACCATTGCTCCAGTACTGCTCCCCAGCCTATAAGGCTGGCATCTGTAGTGACCACCTTCCAGGAAATCGGACTGAAGGATTTCCCTCTTTCCAGATTCTGGGGAACCAACCACCAGCGGAGGCTCCTGCGAACGGAAGGGGACAAGGACATTGGTAAGTCCAGAGCCTGAACTTTTTTGTTCCAGGCTGACAGTATGGCCCTTTGCAACTTCCTTGAATGGAATTGACCGTAGGGTACTGCTTCGAATGATGCCACCATTTTTCCCAGCAGCCTCATGCACAGGCGTATGGATGGCTGTCTTTTTGAACCCACTAAGTGGATCAAATCTCTCAAAGACGACCCCTTTTCTTGAGGCAAGAAAATCTTTCTCTGGTCTGAATCCAGCCTTAGCCCCAAGTATTCCAGACTTTTGACTGGTTTTAGGGCTGACTTGTCTTGGTTGATAATCCAACCGTGATATTCCAGATACTTGATTGTCTCGTGAACAACCACTTCTAGTTTTTCCACTGAGTGGTCTATCAGCAACAAGTCGTCTAGATATGCCATTATCGTTACACCTCGTGTTCTTAGATTGGCCAATAATGGGGCCAGAATTTTTGTGAACACTCTTGGTGCTGTGGCCAGACCGAAGGGTAAGGCTCTGAACTGAAAATGACGCCCTTCTACCGCAAAGCGTAGAAATTTTTGGTGGGCTGGAAAGATGGGGATGTGCAAATAAGCATCCTTGATGTCGATCGAGGCTAACCATTCCTCCCCTTGTAGGGCAGTGGCTACCGATCGGATCGACTCCATCGGAAAGTCCTGATATACAGGAATTTGTATAGCCCTTTTAGAATTAATATGGGCCTCCCGTCCACGTTTGCTTCGGGACTGTAAAGAGGTTTGAGTAAAACCCGAACCCTCATTCTTCCAGGGGAACCTCCATAATTACTCCTTGGAGCAATAGTTGTTCTAGTGCCAACAGGAGGGACTCTCTCTTCCGGGGATCCCTTGGCACGTTTGACCTCAAAATGGGAAGGAGGAGAGTCTTTTAACTCCAAACTGTATCCCAAACCTACTGCGGAGAACACCTATCTGTCTTGATCGTGTCCCGCCAGGTCTCTTGCGAACAACTGGAGTCCTCCCCCCACCCGACTGAGTGGGGGCTTCAATGAATTTAACTTTGGGGGAGGTTTTGTACCTCCCCTGACCCAGGGTTTCTCATTACCCTGCTACTGTCCCTGTTTTTTACCCCCGGGATTTGACCGAGGAGACCGTCGGAACTGTTACACAGCCGATGCCCCAGGGACTGGAGAAGCAGGCCTCTTAAAGAGGGACCTCTAACTCTGCTTTTAACCGGCAAGAGCGTATTTTTACCGCTGGAAATTTTCTGGATATATTTGTCCAGGTTTTCCCTGAATAAGCGTTCACCATGAAATGGGACGCTAACCAGCCATTCTTTACAGGGAGCTTCAGCAGACCAGTTTTTGAGCCATAGGAGCCTACGCATATGTACTATAGACAGCGTAAGGCGGGAGGCCTGATGGACTGAATCCTCTATGGCGTCAACCGCAAAGCCTAAGGCTCTAGGTAGATCAGCTAGGGCAAAGCCTGCTGATCTGTCAAGTCCCTCAAGACCTGTTTCAACTGATCCTTCACTGCTTAGCAGACCCCAATAGCTGCTACTGCTGGTTGTATCACCAAGCAGATTTTCATAAGGACTCCAATCTTTTATCTATTGGGTTCTTGAACATTTGGACATTATCCACTGGACATGTCAGTGATTTATACATACAAGAGATGGCTGCGTCCACTGTAGGGACCTTCCATTTTTTTTTTTTTTGATGAACTTATCCTCCATGGGATAGACCACCGGAAATCTCTTGGGGGAATATATATTTTCTCAGGACGTTCCCAATCCTGGTAAATGCGCCCTTTCAGTAAAGGGTGAAGTGGAAAAGAACAAACAGTCTGGGGGCTTCTAGCGACCCCAACGAGGATACAGTAGTGGTTGATGGTTCCGCAAGGTGCATTTTTAAATGCTGATCGGACCATGTTAGTCAGAGACTGAACCCATAATCTTTCAGCTTAAGATGCTGAGAAAAGGTTCCCCCACTGTTGATTCCTCTATAACAGAATCAACCTCATCCTGATCCCCTTCAGGCAGGTCGATCCCTGTATGGGACTGTTGCTCTGCTAACAGGTACTCTGAAGGAGGAGACGGAGATCGGGCGTGCTTTCCCTGACAGGGAGGCAGCGATAAATGTTGACAATCTCTCTTCCTCCCAGAGCTGAGGAAAAAACCTCCTCTGTTACATACACAGGAGCAGGTGAACTGAGGACAGCCACAGTACCAAGTACCCTGCGGGGTCTCTACGGTCACTTACCTCTGAACTTCAGGGGAGACTGGTGCAGCAAGAGTATGCCCAAGATCCTCCGAGCCCGATGAGACCCCCTTCGCTTCCTGGAAGATTCAGTTCCGGAGCTTCTGGACGGCATATTCCTAAGCCTAAAGCTGAGGTATTCCAGCCGTAATACACCACTTTTACTGAGAATAGTCTAGCACAATTGCTGCTATATCACAGTTGGTGTCTACTAATGTGCCTTTCTAGGGGATGCCTGTATCAACCGCTTGCTGTATGCCTTTAAATGTTGCCAGCTCTGTCTCTGTACTTCATAGCCAGCTCACTACAATATTGTGTTTTTTTTTAAAACTGCTGGGACGCCCGCACATGCGCAGAAGCGCTGCGGCGCGCACAGAGCGTCATCCCCCAGGCTCCGCCCCCTTTCCCGGCTCACCTCTATATATAGAGGCGCGTGCACGCGCACGCGCGCGGGCACGTGCGCCTTCGGCGCTAATTTCAAATATGGTAACAAGGGACAGGAGCCAGGGCCCCTCTTTGCCACAGGCCGGGGGATGGACGAGCACTGCAACATGGCAGAGGAAGCAGTTTCCTATAAGAGAACTCACCATCTGCCTGGACTTTGCTCTGCTGAGAAGAAGCTAGTCCACATGACAAGAAAACATTCCACAGTGGCCTCTAGTGGACAAACACAGGTACCGCAGTCTAATATATTAAATATATATAAAAAAAAATTATTTTTTTTTTTTTTTTTTTTTTTCTTGACCACCATTAAAAATTATTACATTTTTTTAGTAGTTACAGGCATGCACATAATTTTGCGGGAATACCATTAGGTAACAGACAGAAAGACAAATTAGGCTTGGGGGTCCCCCAATAGAACCAAGTTCCTGGGGGCCCCCACTTACCTGTTCCCCGCCGCAGGACTTTGTTTGGTCCACAAAAGCCCAAACTTCACCTATCACGGCAGGCATTGTAATCAAACCTTCAGGGACCGGGTTCCCAAGGATTCCACTCCCCTGGACCTGTATAGCACCCTGCACAGAAAACATCTTGGTCGTGGGTATGACCAGAGCTCTGGATCCCAGGGTCCAGCTCTCCTAAGAGAAGCATTACAGGCAAAACCTTGCTCTTCTCTGCAAGGCCCGGGTACCGACCGTTTAGCTATGAAGCTTTTTTGGTCGGATCCGGAATAGCTTACTGAGGCCCAAAAGAACCTGTACGCAAGCTCAGTGAAAAACACATGTTTCTTCTTGGCCAACACCTTAGACACTGGCAAAAAACTGAGGTGCTCCCGGATGGGAGGGGCTTATATAGGGGAGGGTACTTCCGGTTTTGGAAGTTGCCAGTGCCAGCACCTGACGGTATCTATATAACCCATTAGTAATGACTATGTCGCTCTGTGTCCCGTGATGTACGAGAAAGAAATGAGAGTGTCCTCCGGAAAATGAGACTATCCCTAGGTGACAAATTGGCTGTTCAATACTTATATCCGGAAAATCAAATCCACTTTGGAGATACTGTTAATGGAGAGCCAACAAAGCTGTGAAGTGGACATCGACCCGGTTCATTTTAAAACTGGAAAGGGCTCTTCACTTCATGTTATTTCCGGAAATCTTACATAGCACACAAATTATCAAAGACAACTGTTCAATGCACTCAGGTCTATCAACCGAGATCTCCAAATTCATCACATATTTGCTCACTTTACCACCTTTTTTGCATATTGAACCATTAGAGCTTTTTCTGCTTTTAAATTCCCTTCTCTCTGTGGTATTAGAAACCATATTTCAGAATATTTACAGGGCTATATCTGTAAGTAGAGCTCTCTGAACCTGCCTAGAAGATCAATAGTAGAATGGTTCCAGTCATTTTTTAACGTTTTAAGGCTTTTGGTTTGAATTCGAAGCTCAAAATAGAGCAATGCTTGAAATTTGAGCTGTAAAAAAAAGTGAATTAGGTAGTATACTAATGCCGCGTACACTAAACCGAGTTTCTCAGCGGTGAAAACACTGCCGTGAAACCCGACGGGGAAAAACGAGGACCGGCTTGGTCCCCTTTTCCCAGTCTACACACGGCCGTTTTTCATGACATTTTTTCTCTTGGTCGAGAAAACTGGCCGTGTGTAGGCTCCCTCGGAGTGTTTCCCTATGGGAAAACTGCCGAGGAAAAAAATGCCGAGAAAAGTTAGTGCATGTTCTAATTTTTCTCGTCGTGATTCTCATCGGGGAAAACTGCTGGAGAGCCTACACACGCCCGTTTTTCTCGTCCAAATGAAAAAATGACAGTTTTCCCAACGTGAAAAATGGTCGTGTGTACGCGGCATAAGGACTTAAGCCTCGTACACATGGGCGGGAATCCCGTCAGGGGGGAAAAAAAACGTTGGGATTCCCGGCAAGCTTGTCTTGCTCGCCGAGTGTACACACGGGCATTCAAAAGAACCGCCGTTCTTTTGAATGGCAAGAACGCGGTGACGTCATCGACTACGACGAGCCGGCGCTCGTCACATTCAATGCCGTCGCCGCCATCTTGCTACACCCTACACTACCCTTGTATGCTACCGCACATGCGTCAAAGTCTTTTCGAGCATACGCGGGTTTACCTGGACAAGGTAAGCATACAGACGACCGGGTTTCTCGGCAGGAAAAACTCTGCCGAGAATCCAGACGAGAAAAATAGAGACCAGGTTCTCTATTTTTCTCGTTGAGATTCCCGGCAGTTTTACCGACGAGAAACCATAAACACAAACGGTTTTCTCGGCAAAAAGCTCTTCCAGCAGTTTTCTTGCTGAGAAAAACGGTCATGTATACAAGGCTTTACCTCGTACACACGACCGGTTTTCTCGACAAGAAAACAGCTGGGAGAGCTTTTTGCCATGAAAACCGTTCGTGTGTACGGTTTCTTGTGAAAACTGCCGGAAATCCCGGTGAGAAAAATAGAGAACCTGCTCCTCTATTTTCTCGTCGTGATTCCCGTCTGACTATTTCCCGTCGTGAAAACCGGTCGTGTGTATGCTTGTCCGAGGGGGAAAAAAACACGCATGCTCAGAATCAAGTTATGAGACGGGAGCCCTCGTTCTGGTAAAACTAGCATTCGTAATGGAGCTATCACATTCGTCACGCTGTAACGGACTGAAAAGCGCGAATCGTCTTTCACCAAAAACTTTTACTAACACAAGATCAGCAAAAGCAGCCCAAAGGGTGGCGCCATTTGAATGGAACGTCCCCTTTATATTGCCGTCGTACGTGTTGGACGTCACCGCACTTTAGAACGACGGGAGTCTGAATGTCAATCTGTACGCAAGACAAGCTTGGCAGGAATCCCGTCGGAAAAACCAACTTTTTTTTTTCCAACGGGAATCCCGGTCGTGTGTACAGGGCTTTAGAGCTCTTTCTTCAACGTTCTTTCAAGAATTTTGTCTGGAAACGCAGTCACTTCTCTAATAGCCTACAACAAGCTTTAGATGGGTGTAGAGCCTTTTGTCTTTCAAAAGTGCAGAGCTTTGTCTGCTGCTACATGAAACTATGAATGCAGTTGAGTATTTTGATTTGAACCTTATACGATGTGCTCTCTGACAGTAGTAAAACAGAATATACTCTGAATATATGGTCTGAAAGTGGAGCATTTTTCAGAGAACTACAACCAAAATCAAGCTTTTTATTATTTACAATCTACTCCAAAAATGCTTCACTGGAATGTTTCCTAATGACTTGCTCTGATATGTTGGTGGAGCAGTTTGAAGGAATGTCTTGCAGTGGTGCCCCTGATTTTTAAATAATTTACTCATAACTTTATCTATTAGAGCTTTTTCTTTAATAGCCTACATCAGGGGTCTCCAAACTTTCGAAACAAAGGGCCAGTTAACTGTCTTTAAGACTTTGGGGGGGTGGGGGCAGAATGTGATCAGTGGGAATAGGCAATGTCTCAGGCTTAAGCCCTGTACACACGATCGGATTTCCTATGGTTTTTAAACCAAAGGATTTTTCCATCGGATTTCCGATGAAGCTGACTTCCATCAGTCTTGCCTAAACACCATCAGTCAAAAATCCGACCGTCCCAAACGCCGTGACGTAAAACACTTCGATGAGCCGAGAAAAATGAAGTTCAATGCTTCTGAGCATGCGTCGACTTGATTCTGAGCATGCGTGGGTTTTTTATCTGATGGAGTTCCCCAAAGACAATATTAATTTGCTATCGGTTTTTTAACCATCGGATAAATTTAAAACCTGTTCTATTTCTAAACACTGATAGAAAAAAGACCGATGGGGCCCATACACGATCGGTTTGTCCGATGAGAAAAGTCCATCGGACTGTTTTCATCTGTAAAGCCGATCGTGTGTACACGGCTTTAGTGGTCAGCAGGAATAAAAAAAATTACACAGTGCCCATGGTCAATAGGAGGAGGAATAGTGCCCCATCGTTGGTGTCCGTGGAAGAAATAGTTCCCCACTGTTGGTGTCTGTGGGAGAAATAGTTCCCCACTGTTGGTGTCTGTGGGAGAAATAGTTCCCCACTGTTGGTGTCTGTGGGAGAAATAGTTCCCCACTGTTGGTGTCTGTGGGAGAAATAGTTCCCCACTGTTGGTGTCCATGGGAGAAATAGTTCCCCACTGTTGGTGTCCATGGGAGGAATAGTGCCCCCTCATTGGTGTCCGTGGGAGGAATAGTGCCCCCTCATTGGTGTCCATGGGATAAATAGTGCCCCATCGTTGGTGTCCGTGGGAGGAATTGTTTCCCATCGTTGGTGTCCGTGGGAGGAATTGTTTCCCATCGTTGGTGTCCGTGGGAGGAATTGTTCCCCATCGTTGGTGTCCGTGGGAGGAATTGTTCCCCATCGTTGGTGTCCGTGGGAGGAATTGTTCCTCATCGTTGGTGTCCGTGAGAGGAATAGTTCCCCACTGTTGGTGTCCGTGGGAGAAATAGTTCCCCATCGTTGGTGTCCATGGGAGGAATAGTGCCCCCTCGTTGGTGTCCGTGGGAGGAATACTTCCCCATTGTTGGTGTCTGTGGGAGGAATTGTTCCCCATCGTTGGTGTCAGTGGGAGGAATAGTGCCCCCTCGTTGGTGTACATTGGAAGAATAGTGCCCTACTGTTGGTGTCAGTGGGAGGAATATTGCCCCATCGTTGGTGTCCGTGGGAAGAATAGTGCCCCATCGTTGGTGTCCGTGGGAGAAATAGTTACCTACTGTTGGTTTCAGTAGGAGGAATAATCCCCCATTGTTGGCGTCAGTGGAAGGAATGGTGCCCCCTCATCGATATCAGTGGGAGGAACAGTGCCCCAATGGCCAGATAAAAGTTTGAAGACCTCTGGTCTACACAGATCTTTGTCTAGAAATGGAGCTGATTGTCTATTAACGTATGCAGAACTTTGTTAACAGGGCTGATTTTATATTAATTTACTCAGAACTTGATCTATTATTCTTTATTAGAGCTTTTTCTTTAAAAGTCGACACAGACCTTAGTCTGGAAATAGAGCTGATGGTCTATTAACCTATGCCGAGCTTTATTAACAGAGTTTTGTCTATTTATAGATCTGATTCTCTTCCGATTCCCCTAGAAATTTACTTATTCATAGAGCCGATTCTCTAATCAGCTGCAAAGAACGTATCTGGGAATAGATCTTATTCTTTGATGATCTACGTTGAGCTTTGTTAACGGAGTCTCAAATAATCTGTTCAGGACTTTGATAATAGATTTGATTCTATAAAAATCTACACTGAACATTGTCTAGTTGAGATTTTTTTTCTCGGGGTCCTCTAAAACGACAAATTCTTTTTCCAAACCACTGCTTAATATCACAGACAGAGCCGCCATCAGGAATTTTGGGGCCCCTTACACAGCTTCAGGCATGGGCCCCCTGGAGCAGAGGAGAAGCGGGGGGGGGGGGGGCTGCCGCAAATTGAGAAGCGGGGGGTGTCACGAATTGAGAAGTGGGGGGGTTGGGGGGGCTTTGGGTGCTGACGAACAAAAAAAACAAACAAAAGAACAAAAAAAAAGGGGGCAGTTGTCATCCGGGGCCCTGGGGACCTCCGGGCCTCTGGGAACCTCTGGGCCCCTTACAAAAAAAAATAAAGAAAATAAAAAAAAAGAATAAAAAAAAAGGGGGGGTTGCCATCTGGGACCCTGGGGACCTCTGAGCCCCTTACAAATCAAAAAAAAAGGGGGGGTTGCCATCCGGGGCCCTGGGGACCTCCGGGACTCTGGGCCCCTTACAAAAATAAAGAAAGAAAGAAAGAAAAAAAAATGTATAAAAAAAAGAAAAAAAGGGGGGGGTTGCCATCCGGGCCCCTGGGGACCTCCGGGCCCCTTACAGGTGTACTGCCTGTACCCCCCTGATGGCAGCCCTGATCACAGATATACACAATATAGCCAAATGTTTGTAAACACCTGACCATCACACCCATGCTAAGTTGGCTAAATCGCAATCCAAAGCCAAGGACATTAATATAGAGTTGGCCTCCACTTTGCTGGGAAAGCGTTCCCCAAGATTTTGGTGTATATGTGAAAATGTGTGCCTGTCCAGCCAAAGGATCATTTTATGAGGTCAGGTACTGATGTTGGAAGAGAAAACTTGGCTCATATCTAACGTTCCAACTTATTCCAAAGGTGTCCAGTAGGGTTGAGGTTGGGGCTCTGTTCAGGCCACTTGAGTTCTTCCTCACCAACCTGGTTAAACCATGTCTTTATGGAGCTGTTCACCATTTATGAGGTCAGGTACTGATGTTGGATGAAAAGACCTGGCTCTAAATCAATATTGCAATTCATCCCAAATCTGTTCAGTAGGGTTGAGTTCAGGCCTCTGTGCCGACCACTCGAGTTCCTTCACAACAAACTGGTCAAACCATCTCTTTATGGAGCTGACCACCATTTATGAGGTCAGGTACTGATGTTGGATGGGAAGACTTGGCTCACAATGGGCCTTCCCCAAACTGTTACCAAAAGGTTAAAAAGAGCAAAAGTGCCTACAATGTCTATGTATGCTGTAGCATTAAAAAGGTTGGAGTCAAATTTTCTTATCCAACATCAGTAGGGTGACCACATTTCCAAACTACCATTCAGGGACACCCTCCCTTCCCAAAAATCAGCTTGTGCTGTAACGAATCACAGCACAGTGATTGGACACAAGAGGCGGGATTTATGATTTCTCCAATCACAAGCAGGGGGCGGGGATTGTGCTCCTCCAGGCATTCCCGACCAGGGCAAGTACTGTCAGTGAGTAAAGCGGTGATGTGGTGGCCTTTTTTGGGGGCATCAGATTGGCCCGGGGGGTGGCTGTGTCAGTTTCATTCAGGGACACTGTATTGTCCTGGAATGAAGGTGCCCGGGACAGACCTGCAAAATCCGGGACTGCCCCGGCCAATCCGCGACACGTGTCACCCTAAACATCAGTAACTGACCTCATAAATGGAAGCCGGCTCCATTAGGACATGGTTTGACCAGTTTGGTGTGGAAGAACTTGAGTGCACTGGAAACACCCGAACTCAATGATTCGGAGGAGGTCCACAGACCTTTAGCCATTTAGAAGGTGTGATGGCCAGGTATCCCAAAAACTTTGGTTATTTACTGTGTTTATTTTTTTACCCTCAGAATCTATGGAGTTGTGTCTAGCGGTAGAGCCTTTTTTTTAAATATTTCTTCTCAGCTCTGTGCCCAGCTCTCCTATAATTCCTCTTCTTCCTCCTGTCCAATGTGTGGTGTATGCAATAAAACAAAGAGAGGATACGGCTGCAAGGTCCAGAGGAGCACCGGGAATACAGCACAATGCTTTATGGCACAATGGTAAAATCAACAAAGGACCGAACAGGAAAAGAAAGGGGTCATGCGCCACAGGGAAACGTGTCAATCACAGTAATAAAGAAATGTGGAATTGAGCCCAACACCAAATAAACAACAATATTATAATAACAATTAAACACATGATAGTAATACTAACAAAAAAACAACAGCTTTGATTTTTTAACAAAGTTTAGCAGGAAATATGTTTTGTCTTTAAAAAAATTAAAAGAAAGCCCCTGCACTGTTTCTGTTACACAAAGTCCCCACGGGGCCGGGACAAGGGATGGGCAGGAGGGGCGGATGCCGTGGGCAGTAGTGTATTTAGGTTTTGTGCTGCCCTAGGCCTGACTAAACTCGTGCACCCCCTAATTTAAATATGACCCACCCCTTCCTGTCAAGGCCACACCCCTTTATGTTTAAGACCCGCCCTGAAATTTTCATGTGGGGACACTAGTTCTTAGGGCCTGGGGGAGGGCATTGGATTGCCTTAGTTTGCATAGATTTCCTCTCACTTCCTGTTTGGCTATGGGGCAGGAAGTGAAGGGAAATCTCTGCAATGGGACAGGGATGGTAAAAAATAAACTGACAGGGGCTATAACCCTCCCTTACTGTATCCAAAATGAAAAAATAAAAAAGTGTTGCCTATAGTTCTACTTTAAGCACAAATTTCTGATAATTTTATGGAGAGGACTAAGAAGATATAACCATGCCAATGGTGCAGCAGAAAACATATAGCACAGTGAGGAAGGTTTGTGGTCCAGGATGATAGGACAGTCAAAATTAGAAGCAGCTTGCGTTACACTAACAGTGTAGCGCAAGCCGACGGGGACTCTTTCTGTGCTGCCTCCCTGCAAAGTGCTGCCCTAGGCCTGGGCCTTGTTGGCCTAGGCCAGTATACAGCGTTGGCCGTGGGCACTGTGGCAATATGTGAGTTGGGGGGGGGGGGGGGGGGGGCGCTGCAAGGAAATTGGGGGGAAAGGGATTTGTGTTGGAAGGGGTCATTTGGGTGGTGGCAGGAGGCAAGTGTTATTCTAGGAGGGGAAATTTAGGCAGAAGTGCTGGGAGTGGTGATTTAGGGGGATTTGTGTTGGGATGGGTGATGGGAGAAGAGCATTTGTGGAAGGGGGGGGGGGTTTGGGGGGTTTGTGATAGAAGAGGTGATTTGGTATGGCTGGGATTTTTTTTTGTGTGGGGGGGATTTGTGCTTGTAAGGATGGAGCATTGGGTGGTAATTTGTGCTGGGAGGGGGTATTTGGAGTGGGGGTGTGTGCACTCGGAGGGGAATTTTGAGGGGTAGAAGATTTGTGCTAGGATGGGTGATTGTTTTTTTGAGGGGGGGGGCATTTGTGTTGGGGGATTTGGGGGATAGGGGGCAAGAATTTATGCTGGGAGTAAGGATTTCAGCAAGGAGCCGGATTTGTACTGGGAGGAGGGGGAATTTATGTTTAGGGGGTAAGTATGCAGATTAGTGCTTAATTTTTTAGGGGGAATTTATGCTGACACATAAAGCTCATATGTCTTGGGGGAGGGCACGCAGTTTGACATGTTCGCCCTGGGCTCTAGGTTGACCTTGTCCCGACACGGTTGAATTTGATGGACTTGTGTCTTTTTTCAACCTCACCTACTATGTAACTATGACACTAAGTCCTCAACGAAGACAGAGCAAAAGTCCCTAAATTGTGACAAAAAAACACTCCTTCGCCAAAAAAGGGGCGCCAAAATGGATCCAAAACATTCACCCAATGTGGTAGGATGTAAGCTTACCAGATGAACAAGACCCTCTAGTCAAAGAGAAGTCATATAAAGCATAGCTGAAATAGGTAGGTGTCATTGGTGCACTTCTTTTTCCACTGCAAGGCTGTCACCCCCCACTGACATCTGGGTTAATACTGCTGGTCAGCTGCAGCAAGATGCTCAAACGTAAGAGGACAAATAACTCCCACATAGTGTAAAGGATGTTATTAAAACCCTTTCTTAAAAAAGTATTGCACTTACATGTATAAAGAATGATTGTGCATTGAAAAACATTCAAGCCAACACAAAATAAAGGTAATTCCGGGTTGATGCTAAAGCGCGATGATGTGAGCGATTGGCTCCGCCCTATGTGTTTTGTCTCATCAGGATCCTCAGGATTGCCCCACCAGGAGGTGAGCAAGCTGGGGTCCAGTAGTAGAAATAGCAGGTAGGGATCAAGCAGAAGAGTAGCCAATAAACAAGCCAAAGGTCAGGAACCAGTGGTTGCAGTTTGGGATCAAGTAGAAGCATAGTCGAGGAACAAGCCAAAGGTCTGTAACAGGTGGTTGCAGGTTGGGATCAATTGGAAGTGTAGTCGAGGAACAAGCCAGAGGTTGGGAACAAAAGGTTTCAATTTGGGATTAAGCATAAGCGTAGTTGAGGAACAAGCCAAAAGGTAGGTAACGAGTGGTTGCAGGTTAGAGTCAAGCAGAAGCTTAGTCGAGGAACAAGCCAAAGGTTGGTAACTAGTGGTTGCAGGTTTGAATGAAGCAGAAGCATAGTTGAGAAACAGGCAAAGGTTGGTGACACGTGGTTGCAGGTTGGGATGAAGCAGAAGTGCAGTCAAGGAACAAGCCAGAGGTTGGTAACAAGTGGTTGCAGGTTGGGATCAAGCAGAAGCATAGTTGAGGAATAGGCCAAGGTTGGTGACAAGTGGATGCAGGTTAGGATGAAGCAGAAGCGTAGTTGAGGAACAAGCCAAAGGTTGGTAACAATTGGTTGCAGGTTGGGATCAAGCAGAAGCATAGTCGAGGAACAGGCCAAAAGTCAGTAACAAGTGGTTGCAATCTGGGATCAAGCGGAATCGTAGTTAAGGAACAAGTCAAAGGCCTGTAACAAGTGGTTGCAGGTTGGGATCAAGTGGAAGCATAGTTGGGGAACAAGCCAAAGGTCAGTAACAAAGTAGTTGCAGGTAGGAATCAATTGGAAGTATAGTCGAGGAACAAGTGAATGGCTGGTAAAAAGTGTTTGCAGGTTGGGCTCAAGCAGAAGCGTAGTTGAAGAACAAGCCAAAGGTGGGTAAGGAGCTGTAGCAAAGATAGGGACAGTAGCAAGAGTGACAAGAGCGAGATATTGGCTGGAGAGAGCACAATAATCTGGCAAACAGGAAGGGCATGGCTTAAATAAGAAGTTCCTGGGAGGAGCAAAGGGTTCAAGGTTCAAGAGAAAAAAGACACAAGGCAAGGATGTCTAAGGAATCAGGCAGGGAGCTGTCCAGCATCTCAGGTGGCTCAGCAAGAAGCGATACTGTCAGACCTAGCAGAGGTTGCAGGTTCAGATCTGGGTCCTGACAACCACAGCGGAAGATAACCAATAACACATCTGGGTACAAGCAGGTAGCTTGTGGCGTGAGCGAGTGAATAACTTATAGCGCTACAAATGCGAACTAAATCGCCTCAAGGCGCTTTTTCCCTTCAGTGTCATCCTGATCCTTCAGAAGACGTGGGTCTTAAGTTTTTTCCCGAAGGCCCGGTGGTCTTCTTCCATGTGGATGTTTGTTGGTAGAGCGTTCCAAAGCCGTGGTCCTTGGACTGCAAATCTTCGTTCTCCCTTCAATTTGTAGTGGGACTTGGATGTGGAGGAGGTTTTGTTAGTTGATCGTAGAATGCGATTGGGTGAGTAGAATTTTATTTTCTCGCATAAATTTTGAGGAGCGTTTCCTTGTGTGCACTTGTGGATGAGGCAGAGGGTCTTGAAAGTGACCCGATCCTTTACGGTTAGCCAATGAAGCGTCCTCAGGGAAGGGGTGATGGATTCCCAGGGTTTTTTTCCCGTTACCAATCTGGCTGCCGTGTTCTGGACGACTTGTAGGCGCGCCATCTGGTATTTAGGAAGTCCTATGCAGGGCTTTTTTTCTCAGAGAATAGGTGCAGGAACTCCCTACTTGTAAGTCACCTGTTGTGTCCACCCCTACCCACCTCCGAGCACCATTCCTTGGTACCACCCCCTACCCACCTCAGAGCACCATTCTTTGGTTCCACCCCCTACCTACCTCCGAGCACCATTCTTTGGTTCCACCCCCTACACACCTCTGAGCACCATTCGTTGGTTCCACCCCCTACATACCTCCAAGCACCATTCGTTGGTTCCACCCCCTACCTACCTCCAAGCACCATTCTTTGATTTTACTCCCTACACACCTCCAAGCACCTTTCCTTGGTTCCACCCCCTACCCACCTCCGAGCACCCTTCCTTGGTTCCACCCCCTACCTACCTCCGAGCACCATTCTTTGGTTCGAATCCCTACACACCTCTGAGCACCATTCCTTGGTTCCACCCCCTACACACCTCCAAGCACCATTCCTTGGTTCCACCCCCTACCCACCTCTAAGCACCATTCCTTGGTTCCACCCCCTACCTACCTCCAAGCACCATTCTTTGGTTCCACTCCCTACCCACCTCTGAGCACCATTTCTTGGTTCCACTCCCTACCCACCTCCGAGCACTGTTCCTTGGTTTCACCCCCTACCCACCTCTCAGTAATGGATACAGAACCAAGTATCAATTTGTGATGCTAAGTAATTTGAATATTATAGGAAGTAAAATAGATCCCCTGTAGCCAGCAACAATGGAGCTCCCCCAGCAACAATAGACTCTGAACAGCTAGCAACAATAGACCCCTCCCTCAACAGTTGATGTCTCCCAGCAACGATTGTCTCCCAGTAGCATAAGAGCCCCCCCAGCATCAATAGATCCCCTACCAGCGACAACTGACCTCCCCAGCAACAATAGACCCTCCCCTGTAAAAATAGACCCCCTCCAGCAACAATAGGTCCCCCAGCAGTCAGCATTTAATAGACCCTCCAGTACACCCCAGCACCCCTTGCCATTACATACATTCAGAGCTGAAGGTGCCGGAACTGCGTTCCCTCGCGTTCCTGCTGAAAAAAAAACCCTGGTCCTATGTAGAGGGAGTTTGCGTAGTCCAGTCGGAAATTCATGATTGTTCCAACTACTACTGCTATCTCCTCTTCTGGGATGAAGGGGATGAGTCTACGCAGCAGGCGGAGGAGGTGGTGCGATCCGCTGACTACTGATCCTATTTGTGCGTCCATCGACATCTCCGAGTCAAAAATGACTCCGAGACTTTTGACTTTGGTGCTGATGGTCTGTCGAAGGATGGTGGGTGGTGTCCATGAAGTCTTAGCTTTTGTCTTTCGGTTTGCGTGGAGAAGAAGACGTTCTGTCTTGGATCCATTGAGTTTGAGGGAGCTCTCAGTCATCCGATCATCGATCAGTGTGAGGCATTTTTCTAGTCCGTGATATTGGTCTTTTTTGGCGTCAGTTTACTACCTAAAGTTTTAGCACAGATTCAGTTTGAAGTGATTTTCCACATTCATATCACTTATCTGTTGTACTGTACTGTACAACATCTACTACAACATTTATGAGATGCCTTTTTATCCCTTTTTCTTTCAATAATGTCTTGCTATCCAACCAACAGAGATGCCTATGTCTGCCAGGATATGGCTCAAAACTTCTCCGCGAATATGCCACTTTGAGAGCCGCAGAATTAATTGTATGCCTCGGGGGGTGATGGGAATAAAAAGCTCAGCTCGAAAAAAGGAAATCAATAGATTAAAAGACAGGATGTAAAGCAAGTACACTTAAGAAAAGCTGCAGCAGGGCGTTCACAAGGCAGAGTAGGTCAATGTTGTTTAAGCGCGGACATCCCCTTTAAGGCTGTCTCCGTCTATAATAAAGACAGCATTTTCAATATCTATTGCGAGATCTTGCCAGCTACCTGTCTGAAGTTTGTAGAATGAGATTGGAAATTTCGCGGAGAGTGTCTTGAACTCGCATACATTAACATTTTAACAAAATGAAAAGCTCCATCCTGGGTCCTATCCGTGTCAGGGGAACTGATGGGAATTTCTAGAGATCTCGCCGCACTGCGCCGAGGGAGGCGAGCACCTTCGCAGAACGCTACACTCAAATTGTCTGTTATTTCAACTGCTGTCAAAACACGATTGTCATAGAGAGAGAAAAGATGACATATTATTTAGCTCAGACGTCCCCACTAGTGTATTTCCCTACGGTGTCGGTGTCACTTTGTATGATAAAGGGTGTGATGGGCCCGGCGGGAGTCAGCGGGGCGTCGCTGTGGGTACAGAGCTCTGTTCTGTAGTCGTACACGGAGTGATGGGATAATGACAGTAAAAGTATCTGATTTTATTGGTAAAGGGCCTTGATGTAAAGACGGGAGGCACAATCTGTAGTGTCAGAACAATGAGAAACTGACACCTGGGGGTCCAGAACAAAGACACACTGACATTTAGAAGTGCCAGGAGGAATACACATTGATACTTGGGGGTCCAGAACAATGACAGGCTAACTCTTTGGGGGTCTCAGAATAGATGTAATGACACTTGGGGTCTCAGAACAATGACACACTGACACCTGGGACCCCAAAACAATGACACATTGACATTTGGGGGTCCAGAACAATTAAACTTGGAGGTCCAGAACAATGACACACTGACACTTGTGGGTCCAGAAAAATTAAACCTGGGGGTCCCAGAACCACGAACACACTGATATTTGGCGTCCCAGAACAATGACACACTGGCACTTGGGGATCTGAAACAATGAAACACGGGGGTCCAGAACAATGACACACTGATACTTGGGGGTCCAGAAAAATTAAGCATGGGGGTCCCAGAATAATGACACCCTGACACTTGGGGGTCCGAAACAATGAAACATGGGGGTCCAGAACAATGACACACTGACACTTGGGAGTCCCAGAACAATGAAACCTGGGGGTCCCAGAACAATGACACACTGATACTTGGGGGTCCAGAAAAATTAAGCCTGGGGGTCCCAGAACAATGACACACTGACACTTGGAGGTCCAGAACAATTACACCCTGACACTTGGGACCCCAGAACAATGACACACTGACACTTGGGGGTCCGAAACAATGAAACATGGGGGTCCCAGAACAATGACACACTGACACTTGGGGATCCCAGAACAATGGCACACTGACACTTGGGGGTCCTGAAAAATTAAACCTGAGGGTCCCAGAACAATGACACACTGATATTTGGGGTCGCAGAACAATGACACACTGACACTCAGGGGTCCAGAACAATGACACCCTGACACTTGGGACCCCAGAACAATGACACACTGACACTTAGGGGTCCAGAACAATGACACCCTGACACTTGGGACCCCAGAACAATGACACATTGACACTTGGGGGTCCGAAACAATGAAACTTGGGGGTCCCAGAACAATGACACAGTAACACTTGGGACCCCAGAACAATGACACACTGACACTTGGGGGTCCCAGAACAATGACACGCTCACACTTGGGGGTCCCAGAACAATGACACACTGACACTTGGGGGTCCAGAACAATGACACACTGACACTTGGGGTCCCAGAACAATGACACACTGACACTTGGGGGTCCCAGAACAATGACACACTGACACTTGGGGATCCCACAACAATTACACACTGACACTTGGGGGTCCAGCAGCATATACTAAGTCTTGGGCCAAAGTTCGCTTGGTACTCTATATACAATCAATCATTAACCACTAAATTTAGTCGATGTCAAACAAATCAATCCACTTTTTGGCCTCTCCATTACACAATATTTTGGCATGCTATGCTATGGCATCTACAGACTTTGAATATACAAGCTATAAGTGCCATGAGAAGGACAGGTGACATAAAGGTGCATTTTATCCATGAAAATCATTTTTAACAGCAAACTTATTTGTCTGGTCTGCAATGACATGTGCACATACGGTGGCGGTGATTTACATGGGCACAATTTGATAGTCAAATAATTTTTTTTGGGCAAACAACGTGTGCGCATATGCATGTGTATGTCCCAAGGGTGCATGGTTATGCAAAGGTAGACAGCTTGCACATATCCCAAATCCACGACTTACCCCCAAATAATTCTAGAATGGTATTGGTGGAGTATTTTCCTGGGAAGGACAGGCCAGTCAGTGTGTCTATGGAGGGCCATAGGTATCTCTGTGATGTACAATGGAGACTTAGAAGAGCCCGAGGTCACTCAGAATCTGGTCTTGGCAGAGGTCAGCAACCCCTCTCTCTTCATCTACACTAAATGATGAATTGTCCTACAAATCAAACGACAAGCCTCCCGACTCTGTCTACTTTCAATCAAATGTCCCCTCTAGCCAAACAACTGCATGAAAAAAGGACCTCATGACCCTACAATAAAAGCCCTTTCTAGTTTTCTTGGAGAGATATTCACATAGATCATATATTTTACAATGAACACTACCTTCAAGGGCATGTCATCTTAAAGGAAATGTTTAATCTCATAAAACATTTCCCCAAACCATTTTCTGAAGACCACCTGGACACGAGGTGCGGTTCCTTGTTAAATCAACCCAAAAAAGCCCATATTGGTGAATTGTATGGATTTTAGGACCTGGTAGATGACAAGAGGAGGTGGAGCTTCTGCAGGCTTGGAAAACAAATGATCTAAAGATGAGGTTTTTAAACTACAGCCTGTGGGCCACATCCGTATTACTATAAGATTGTATGCGGCCCTCAGCTAGGGCCAATGTCTTATCCCCAATGTGCACAGTTTGGGGACTAAAGTCAGCAGGGACTGCCATTGGTCTCCGCTTCAGCTGCCCCCGCAGGTTCCTCTCTACTGTGTTGTCATCATCCCCGTTCTTGGTTTCTAGGACCACCAGCATCTTAACAACTATTGATGTACTTTCTCCAGGTTCCTCAGGTCAGACCTACTCCATCTCCTGGCTCCTGCTGTACTTCTACAGCCATGTTTCCAACTTACAATGTAAATGGGAATCTGATAATGACACAGATGTACATGGGGACACTGATGTAAGTGGGGACTCTTATGGGTACTCTGATATAATGTGGGACTTTGGTATAAGATGGCAATGGTGAGGACCCTAATGTAAGGGGAGACTCTTATGGGTACCCTGATGTAAGTGGGGACTCTTATGGGGACTCTTATGGGTACTCTGATGTAATGTGGGACTCTGGTATAAGATGGCAATGATGAGGACCCTAATGTAAGGGGAGACTCTTATGGGTACCCTGATGCAAGGGGAGACTCTGGTGTAAGGGGGACAATAATGAGCACCCTAATGTAAGGGGAGACTTTTATGGGTACCCTGATGTAAGGGGAGACTCTGGTGTAAGGGGGACAATAATGAGCACCCTAATGTAATGGGAGACACTTATGGGTACCCTGATGTAAGGGGAGACTTGGTGTAAGGGGGGCAATTATGAGGACCCTGATGTAAGGGGGGGAGTCTGATAGGGGCCCTGATGTAAGGGGAGACTCTGATATAAGGGGGCAATAATGAGGACCCTAATATAAGGGGGGACTCTTATGGGTACCCTGATGTAAGGGGGGACTCTGGTGTAAGGTGGGCAATGATGCAATGATGAGGACCCTGATATAAGTGGAGACTCTTATGGGTACCCTGATGTAAGGGGAGACTCTAGTGTAAGGGGGACAATGATGAGGAACCTACTGAAGGGGGAGACTCTTATGGGTACCCTGATGCAAGGGGAGACTCTGGTGTAAGGGGGGCTATGACGAGGACCCTAATGTAAGGGGAGACTTCTATGGGTACCCTAATGTAAAGGGGGACTCTGGTGTAAAAGGACAATGATGAGGACCCTAATGTAAATGCAGACACCTGTGGGTACCCAGATTTAAGGTGAGACTCTGGTGTAAGGGGGTAATGATGAGGGCCCTAATGTAAAGGAAGACTTTTATGGGTACCCTGATGGAAGAGGAGACTCTGGTGTAAGAGGGGCAATGATGAGGACCCTCGTGTAAGGGGAGACTCTTATGGGTATCCTGATGTAATAGGAGATTCTGATGTAAGGGGGGCAATGATGAGGACCCAGATGTAAGGGGAGACTCTGGTGTAAAGGGGACAATAATGAGGACCCTGATGTAAGGGGAGACTCTGATGTAAGGGGGGAAATGATGAGGGCCCAAATGTAAGGGAAGACTCTGATGTAAGAGGGTACTCTGATGGGGACCCTGATGTAAGAGGAGACTCTGATGTAAGGGGGGCAATGATGAAGACCCTTGTGTAAGGGGAGACTCTGATGTAAGAGGATACTCTTATGGGGACCCTGATGTAAGAGGAGACTTTGGAGTAAAGGGGATAATAACGGTGACCCTAATGTAAGGGGAAACTCTCATGAGTACCCTGATGTAAGAGGAGACTCTGATGTATGGGGGGGGGCAATGATGAGGACCCTAATGTAAGGGAAGACTCGGATGTAAGAGGGTATTCTGATGGGGACCCTGATGTAAGGGGAAACTCTGATGGGGACATTATTTGGGGGATGGGGGATCTGATATAAGGAGGACAAGGATGGGAACCCTAACGCAAGGGGGACTCTGATGGGA
The DNA here is from genome assembly GCA_029206835.1 of Rana muscosa. Lineage (NCBI taxonomy): Eukaryota > Metazoa > Chordata > Amphibia > Anura > Ranidae > Rana > Rana muscosa. The sequence goes on from CM055126.1 coordinate 53,087,001, forward strand.
ACCATGATCTAAAGGGGAGTCTGATGTAAGGAGGGGGGGGGGTCTTTGATAGGGATTTTTTTCAGCCCATTAATATTTGTCAAATATAGGATGTGGCCCTCGTACTAAAAAAATTGGGGACCCCCTGATCTAAATCATGACAACAGCTACAGCAGACCCTATGGGGCCCAGAGCTGTCTGGTTGTACAGGGATTTATGAAGGTAGCAGTATGGTATACATAGTTTGTGAACTTCTGTACGATCGCTATAAAAGTTATTAGCGTTCTGTATCACTAGAGTAACTGCCTATGAGATGATGATTGGAGAACCAGGGGGCCACCAATGATTTTGCTATGGGGCCCCATCACCCATAGAAGATTAGAGCACAGAGGAAGGGAATAGAAAATGGTGGAATGTTGCAGAAGAAGATATTTTACATCTGATAGCAGAAGGAGCAAGGGATTTTGGGTAATGAATGTAACTACCGGTATTTGCCCCATTAATTGAATAACACAGGTAGTCCATGTCCTTTGTTCTTCTTCTATGTTACGGAGAAGAGGAGAGGGGGAGGTACTCTTTTGTCCTTTCCTAGGGTGACAACGTTGCTCCTCTTAGATACAGTACAATGAGCGTTGCCACCTTAGAACAGGAAGTGGGCTACTGGCAGGATCACCAGGTGAAAATACAGGTTTAAAAAAACGCAAGAGACTAAAGTCAAAAGAAAGCCGCAATCTATTACATTTTCCTTCTTTGGCTTGGATACACTTTAATCATCGGGATCTGAGCCCAGTGACCGGCCCCGGGTAGCGCTGCAGGTTTTTGATCACCTCACCAGCGATCCACACGCAGGCCGCTGGGAACAGTTGTCCAACGGACGCCGTCGCTTTTTTTCTCCGAGGCGGCACTGCGGTAAAAAGCGTCCTGGTTGTTAGTGACAAAATGGTCGGTGACAGATGGCATAACTGTATAATTCACAGCACAGTATGACCGGGCCCCCGGGCTCTGACAGGGTGACACGCACAAATGTTCAGTAATCACAAAGTGACAAGACTAATGACAGCTTAGAAACACGCATACGGCGGGCGGGCACCGCGGCACGAGGGAACGGCAAAGTATAAATCAAAGTTTTGTGTTTTTTTAAAGTGTATCTGTTTGACGGCAGCCAATTAAATGCTGGAGTGATACATACAGTAGTAGCCTTATTTTTATACATGTATATGGCTCTGACATATACCGCAGTGCTGTACAGACAACACAAGAGCATGTTCCTTCAGTCTCTGCACCAGAGGAGCTTACACTCTAATGTCCCCCCTCACAGTCACACACTATTATTATTATACATTTATATAGCTCTGACATATACCACAGCGCTGTATAAAGAACATTGAGCCAGCACATCATTCTGAACCAGAGGAGCTTACACTCTAATGTCCCCATCCACAGTCACACATTATTATTATACATTTCTATAGCTCTTACATATACTGCAGTGCTGTACAGAGAGAACACTCAGCCAGTCACATCAGTCTCTGTACCAGAGGAGCTTACACTCTAAAACTAGCCGGGTTGGCTTCTGGTTACAAATAAAAGGACCCCCAAGCTGACCCTCATCTCTCCACACAAAAGGCACAAATGGATTTCCTGTTAATTTTCTCATGCTTGGGGGGAAAATGCTCGTCCTCTGGGAATGTAAACAGGGAGCGTTTCATGTGAGTCACTGGCCCTCCCCTCACTGAGAGATGGAAAAGTCTTCTCTGAAGCTGATTGCTTTCTCAGAAGACCCTCCATCCCATGTATAGCCCCCCATTGCTGCCCCCCCATTGCTGTGCCCCTTTACTGCCCTCATTGCTACCCCCATTGCTGTGCCCCTTTACTGCCCTCATTGCTACCCCCATTGCTACCCCCCCATTGCTGTGCCTTTTTACTGCCCTCATTGCTACCCCCCATTGCTGTGCCCCTTTACTGCCCTCATTGCTACCCCCCATTGCTGTGCCCCTTTACTGCCCTCATTGCTACCCCCATTGCTACCCCCCCATTGCTGTGCCTTTTTACTGCCCTCATTGCTACCCCCCATTGCTGTGCCTTTTTACTGCCCTCATTGCTACCCCCATTGATACCCCCCATTGCTGTGCCCCTTTACTGCCCTCATTGCTGCCCCCATTGCTACCCCCCAATTGCTGTCCCCCTTTATTGCCCTCATTGCTGCCCCCATTGCTACCCCCCCAGTGCTCTGCCCCTTTACTGCCCTCATTGCTGCCCCCATTGCTACTCCCCCATTGCTGTGCCCCTTTACTGCCCTCATTGCTACCCCCCACCTCTTTTGCAGTTCCCCATCACTGCCCTCATCACTGCCCTCACCACTGCCCCCACCACTGCCTCCATCACTGCCCCCTGCACTGCAGCCTAGAAAAAAAGGTCCATAAAACACATCTACCATTTACTGCCTGCTGAGAGGCTGAACATACAGAGAGCACAGATGTCTGTCCTTCCATCCCACTGCAAGAGCGACCAAAGAGCAGTTCTCATTGGCTGCTCGGGGTTATGGCACTGTACATATGGAAATTTCCATTGTGCACGTCTCTAGGAAATTACATTATGACTATCTATCCATCCATCCCACCCACCTACACATCCACCCATGTCTCATTGGCTGCTCTGGGTTATGGAGCTGTATACATGGAAATTGCAACTGCGCATTTCTATGGAAATAATATTATGTCTGTCTATCTATCTATCTATCTATCTATCTATCTATCTATCTATCTATCTATCTATCTATCTATCTATTTCTTATTGTCTGTATACATGGAAATTTCCATTGTGCATTTCTATCTACAGACGGTCCCCGAGTTACGAACGGGCAAGGGACTGTAGGTTTGTTCTTAAGTCAAATATGTTCGTAAGTTGGAACAGCATGCGCAGAACGGCAGATACATCGTTTTGTGATGTTCTGTGGAATGTGCCTGCCGCCGAAAAGTGGCCAAGCATGCGCAGAATGGCAGATACATCACGCAGCCTCCCGTTCGTAAGTAGGAGTCGTTCGCAAGTTGGATGTTCGGAACTCGGGGACTTCCTGTATCTATCTATCTATCTATCTATCCATCCCCCCCATTCATCTACATGGATCTATCTATCTATCTACCTATCTCTCTATCTATCTACCTATCTCTCTATCTATCTACCTATCTCTCTATCTACCTATCTGCCTATCTGTCTATCTGTCTATCTATCTATCTATCTCTCTATCTACCTATCTACCTATCTATCTATCTATCTATCTATCTATCTATCTATCTATCTATCTATCTGTCTATCTATCTGTATTACCCCCTATCATTAAATGAGGTTTTGTCTCCTGTGAGAAGACAGTAATTTATATTTTTAGAATTAAAGAAAATAATAAAGTGTCCTATTAATAAATGATCACAGTTGGAAGCACTGTACATGGTTTTACAAGTTTTTTTCTACATTTCACATGCTCTTGGATGTGGTTGATGTACCCATGGGTGCTCGTGTTCTGCTGGGCAAGATATTCTCTCTTTTAGAACAAAAGAATCAATTATTTTTTATATCGCCCTTCTGTATCCAAGTTGCTGTAGTTTTATGACCAAATATAGAGCTCTTCTGAGCGTATTTCCTCTAAATATTCTCGGGGTAGACTTGGGTTGTTTAGTAAATAAACGAGCGAGGAGAGGGGTTTGTGGTGTAGTAAAGTAAACCGGTCACAAATGACGGATGGCCTCCATTACATTAAAGTAAAGTGGACACTGATGTCCCATGGCTAGCCAAGAACACTCAGTGGGAGAAGTCATCTTGTAAAGAACGTTGTGATTGCTGAAGTTGACTGCTCATATTGAACGTGGTGAACCTACTGTAGGAGCAGTCACCTTGTTCAAGTGGACTAGTCATAAACGTTTAGTAGGAGCAGTCACCTTGTTAAAGTCGACTAGTCATAAACCTTTAGTAGGAGCAGTCATCTTATTAAATTGGACCAGTCATGACTGCTCAGTTGGAGCAGTCATATGTTAGTCATGAACCTTCAGTATAAGCAGTCACCTTGTTAAAGTGGACTAGTGGGGCTTAGCGGCAATACCCTGGGAACGGCATTGAGCGTGGTTACAGGCTTTCAATAGCGGTGCAATGCTGACAATGCTTTTAAAGGGACGGCACTAGCTTGAGTGGCAGCAGGACACCACCTGGATTTGCGGGACACCGGGACTGTATTAGAATCGCGGGACAGACCAGCGAAATCCGGGACTGTTGGGAGGTATGAACTAGTCATAAAAGTTTAGCGGGATCAGTCGTCTTGTTCCGTGGACTAATCATGAGGGTGTTGGAACAGTCATGTGTAATGGTGGACTTGTCATGACCAGCCAGTTGGAGCAGTCATCTGTTAAGAGTAAACTAGCCATGAACCTTCAGTATCAGCAGTCATCTTGTAAAGCGGAATAGTCACAAACCTTCAGTATAAACATTCACCTTGTTAAAGTGGACTAGTCATGTCTGGTTACAGGGAGCAGTCATCTTGTTAAAGTGGACTAGTCATGTCTGATTACAGGGAGCAGTCATCTTGTTAAAGTGGAGTAGTCATGAATGGTAGACTAGTCATGAACTTTTAGCATGAGCAGTCACCTTGTTAAAGTGGACTAGTCATACATTTTTAGCGGGATCAGTCATCTTGTTCAGTGGACTAATCATGACCACCCTGTTGGAACAGTCATCTGTTCAAGTGGACTTGTCATTACCCCCCAGTTGGAGCAGTTATCTGTTAAAGTGAAGTAGTCATAAACCTTCAGTATGAGCAGTCACCTTGTTAAAGTGGACTAGTCATAAAAGTTTAGCGGGATCAGTCATCTTGTTCAGTGGACTAGTCATGAGGGTGTTGAAACAGTCATGTGTAATGGTGGACTGGTCATGACCACCCAGTTGGAGCAGTCATCTTTTAAAGTGGAGTAGTCATAAACCTTCAGTATGAGCAGTCACCTTGTTAAAGTGGACTAGTCATAAAAGTTTAGCAGGAGGAGCCATCTTGTTCAGTGGACTAATCATGACCACCCAGTTGGAGCAGTCATCTGTTAAAGTGGACTAGTCATGACCACCCAGTTGGAGCAGTCATCTGTTAAAGTGGACTAGTCATGACCACCCAGTTGGAGCAGTCATCTGTTAAAGTGGACTACTCATGACCACCCATTTGGAGCAGTCATCTGTTAAAGTGGACTAGTCATGAACCTTCAGTATCAGCAGTCATCTTTTAAAGTGGAGTAGTCAAGAACACTCAGTGGGAGCAGTCACCTTGTTAAAGTGGACTAGTCAGAAATGTTTAGTGGGAGCATTATCTTGTTCAGTGGACCAGTCATGACCACCCAATTAGAGCAGTCATCTGTTAAGAGTGAACTAGTCGAGAGCCTTCAATATGAGCAGCCATCTTGTAAAGTGAACTAGTCATGAATCTTCAGTATGAACATTTGTCTTGTTGAAGTGGACTAGTCATGACTACTCAGTTGGCGCAGTCATCTTTTAAGAGTGAGTTGGTCATAAACCTTCAGTATCAGCAGTCATCTTGGAAAGTGTAGTAATCATGAACCTTCAGTTAGAACATTCACCTTGTTAAAGTGGAGTAGTCATGTCCGCTTACAGGGAGCGGTCATCTTGTTAAAGTGGAGTAGTCATGTCCGCTTACAGGGAGCGGTCATCTTGTTAAAGTGGAGTAGTCATGTCCGCTTACAGGGAGCGGTCATCTTGTTATAGTGGAGTAGTCATGACCGCCCAGTTGGAGCAGTCATTTGTTAAAGTGGACTAGTCATGAACCTTCAGTATGAGAAGTCACCTTGTTAAAGTGGACTAGTGGTGAGCCTTCAGTATGAGCAGTCATCTTAGTTAAGGTCTAGTCATGAACATTCGTTGGTAACAGTCCCCTGGTTAAACTGGGCTAGGCATAAATGTTCATGTGCATGCAGCCATCTTGTTAAAAGTGGGCTAGTAAATATTTGATGGGAACAGCAATCTTTTTAAAGTAAACTAGTCATTAGCACTTAGTGGGAGCAGTCATCTTATTATGGTGGACTGGATATACAGTAAATATAACAGTGCAAACAGCCATCTTGTTAAGTGAACTAGTCATGAACATTTAGTGTGAGCAGCCATCTTGTTTAAGCGGGCTAGTCATGCTGGGCAAGAGGCATACATATTGGTGTCCGAGCCAAAATGAAGCCTCTGAACAATCTTCAGATGACAGCAGCCATTTTGTTAGCACCAGTATCCACCCAATAAATTTACAAGGAGGTTTTGAGGGTATCACCAATAAAACTATAACTTAACCCTGTCAAGCCCAGTCCATTTCCCAGTTTAACCAAGAACCAGAATATGAATTCTAAAAATCCCCTCCAAGATGGAAAAAGCTGCAAACAAACAAACGTCTGGTTTATTGAGCATCAGGGGACTACAGGGCACAGCCCTATTGTATATAGCTTTGTAGGATCTTCTGTTTGCAGCAATATGGAGCAACCAATCAAACACAAGCTTTTATTGCTCTGCTCACTTTCAGTTGCTAAAAGCTTGTTCCAGATTGGTCAATATCTGTACAGTGCACCTTGGCTTTGGGCGCCATTACAATGAGCCCCAGATGTTTTCCTGCAAAAAATATTATTGCAAGCTCTTCAGGTGAGATAAAAATACCATTAGGGTTCTGCTGTGATGACTTATTTTCGGCAAATGAGAGAGATGTCAGTCTGATGACAGGGGAGATGATGAAAGTATTTTATCTACAGGCGCGGGTGTCACACAAAGCAGCCTCTATGTAATGCTGGAGGGAAGCACTGCCACTTATCAGACAGAAGACGTGTCTAACCTTTCCGCCTCCCCCATCCTCTCCCTTAAGGTGTCAGACTCACAGATAATCAGGTTTCTTCAACGCGTGCAAAGGAGAATCTTAATCAAGCCAAGGGCAGCTCTGGCTATTACCCCTTGCACCCCAATCACCATGCTGAATACACAGACAAATTCCTGTCTCTAGGTCAAATTCATGGTCATGCATGTTCATAGAACACCCAGCAGCCTTTATAGATGGCTGCCAATTCACAAGTCAACCGCCAAGTTTCTGAGTGTAGCACATGGTGGCCATAGGGTGCCCACGTGTCCCGGATTGCCCGGGACTATCCCTTAATTGACATCTTTGTCCCTGGTCCCGGGCACCTTCATTCCGGGACAAAACAGTGTCTCGGAATGAAACTGACACTGGGAACATTCAGCAAATTCAGGGGACAGGGGCGGACCGAGCCCGCAGTATAGCTGGCTCTGGCTCCGCCTCCACATCCACCTAACTGTACTCCTGATCACTGGTTGCTATAGCCGCCTGGCGTCTGGAACCAGTGACGTTACACGGCTGTGACTCCCCCCCCTGCCCAGCGTTGAAAGCGGAGGAGGATTTCACTTCCTCCTCCTCCGCGCTAGTGCTCCTGGGGCCCAAAGCAGCCCTTTTAGCTGAGCCCTGTCGCCACCCCCTTGTCATACGATGAGCAAGGTAGGTCAGTGTAGGATTCAGGTAGGTCAGTGTAGGATTCAGGTAGGTCAGTGTAGGAATCAGGAAGGTCAGTGTAGTGGTCAGTGTAGGGGTCAGGTAGGTCAGTTTAGTGGACAGGTAGGTCAGTGTAGTGGATCAGGTAGGTCAGTGTAGTGGACAGGTAGGTCAATGTAGTGGATCAGGTAGGTCAGTGTAGTGGACAGGTAGGTCAGTGTAGTGGATCAGGTAGGTCAGTGTAGTGGACAGGTAGGTCAGTGTAGTTGACAGGTAGGTCAGTGCAGTGGATCAGGTAGGTCAGTGTAGTGGACAGGTGGGTCAGTGTAGTTGACAGGTAGGTCAGTGTAGTGGACAGGTGGGTCAGTGTAGTGGACAGGTAGGTCAGTGTAGGGATCAGGTAGGTCAGTGTAGTGGACAGGTAGGTCAGTGTAGTTGACAGGTAGGTCAGTGTAGTTGACAGGTAGGTCAGTGTAGTGGACAGGTAGGTCAGTGTAGTTGACAGGTAGGTCAGTGTAGGGATCAGGTAGGTCAGTGTAGTGGACAGGTAGGTCAGTGTAGTGGACAGGTAGGTCAGTGTAGGGATCAGGTAGGTCAGTGTAGTGGACAGGTAGGTCAGTGTAGTTGATAGGTAGGTCAGTGTAGTGGACAGGTATGTCAGTGTAGTTGACAGGTAGGTCAGTGTAGGGATGCATTTGATTCATGTATGTTAGCCCAACATTGTAAGAACAATTACACTCTGTGACTCTAAGTGGTCGCCTGCAATGTTGGGCTAACATACATGAAACAAATGCTAAAATAGGTAAGGGGTGGGGCCACCCAGCGATGTCACATGGTGGCACCGCCCCCTTGTGATGTCACCGACCGGTGCATGCTGAGGGGTGTCCCTGAATGTCAGTTTGAAAATGTGGTCACACTAGGTGGCCGCCATTTGCTGCTGGTAACACAGGATTCTATGTGGAAGATATGCCATATGGCCAAACGTTTGTCGACACCTGATCATCATACCTATATATAAACTTGTTGAATAGCTCCATGGACGAGCAAGTGTCAGTGGGATCTTGTGTCCATTCAGCCTAAAAAACATTTATGAGGTCAAGTACTGATGTTAGTTGAGGTGAACAGGCTCACAATCAGCATTCCAATTCATCCCAAAGATGTTCAGTAGAGTTAAGGTCAGAACTCTATGCAGGACACTTGAGGTCCTCCATGCCAAACACATCAAGCCGTGTCTTTTTGAAGCTGCCCACCAGTTATGAGGTCATGTACTGATGATGAATGAGAAGACATGGCTCATAATTGCGGCTCCAATTAATTCCAAAGGTGTTGAGTAGAGTTGAGGTCAGGACTCTGTGTAGGACACTTGAGGTCCTCCACACCAAACGAATCAAACCATGTTATAAAATATATAACACCTAACCATCAGACCTATATAAACCCATTGGACAACCCATTCCAAAACCATGGTCATTATTATGGAGTTGCCCCCCTTTGTGGTCTATAACATCCTGCAGTCATCTGGGAAGGCTTTCCACAAGATTTTGGAGTGTAGCCTCGTACACACGGCTGTTTTTCTTGGCAAGACAGCTGCTGGGAGAGCTTGTTGCAGAGAAAACCGTTTGTGTGTATGGTTTCTCATCGGGAAAACTGTCGGGAATCTTGACGAGAAAAATAGAGAACCTGCTCTCTATTCTCCTTGTCGGGATTCTCAGCAGTGTTTCCTGCCGAGAAAACCGTGCGTGTGTATGAGGCTTGTATACTTACCTGTCCCCAGGTAAGCCCGCGCATGCTCGATGAGACTTTGACGCATGCGCGGTAGCTTACAAGGGTAGTGTAGGGTGTAGCAAGATGGCGGCGACGGCATTGAATGTGACAAGCGCATGCTTGTCGTAGTCGATGACGTCACCGCGTTCTTGCCATTCAAAAGAACGGCGGTTCTTTTGAATGGCCGTGTGTACACTCGGCAAGCAAGGCAAGCTTGCCCGGAATCTCGTTGGGAAAACCAACGTTTTTTTTCCCGACGAGATTCCCGCCCGTGTGTACGAGGCTTGTGTCTGTGGGAATTTCTGCCCATTCAATTGAAAGAGCATTTGTGAGGTTAGGCACTGATGTTGGTCTTGAAGTCCTAGCTCACAATTGGCATTCCAATTAATGTTTATGTCTTGGAACAGCGCGATCTCCCGGCCAAAAGAGGAGATTTAGGTGTCCTGGTCCACCTTTTGTGTGTTCCAGCTTCTCCTGCCACATTCCCTATAATGTAAAAATATATGAAATGCAGCTGGGATCAGGGCCGCCATCAGGGGGGTACAGGCAGTACACCTGAAAGGGGCCCGGAGGTCCCCAGGGCCCCCAGATGGTAACCCCCCTTTTTTTAACATTTACTTATTTTATTTGATTTTTTCTGTAAGGGGCCCAGAGGTCCCCAGAGGCCCTAAGGTCCCCAGGGCCCTGGATGGCAACTCCCCCTTTTTTTTTTTTTTATTATACTTTTTTTTTTGTAAGGGGGCCAGAGGTCTCCAGGGCCCCGGATGGCAACTCCCCCTATTTTTATTTTTTTATATAAATTTTATTTATTTCTTTTTATTTCTTTGTAAGGGGCCCAGAGGTCCCCAGAGGCCCCGGATGGCAACCCCCCCCTTTTTTTTTTGTTCCTTTGTTTTTTTTCTTGTTCGTCAGCACCCAAAGCCCCCCCCCCGACCTTAACAATTTGCGGCGGTAGCACCCCCCCACTCCTCAATTTGTGGCAAGCCCCCATCCGCTTCTCAATTTGCGGCGGCAGCACCCCCCCCCCCCCCGGTTCTCCTCTGCTCCAGGGGGCCCATGCCTGAAGCAGCTGTGTAAGGGGCCCCAAAATTCCTGATGGCGGCCCTGGCTGGGATAATGGGAGCCCTTTATAATGGGCGTGCAGGCCCAGGAACACAGCGCAGGGTATGGGGCATGGGCACAGCAGACACAGGGCAGTGATCTCACAAATAGGGTCCCCAGGAGATAGCAGGGGTTTAACCCCCCCAAACACTGAAATATTGGTTTAGGGTGGAATAGCCCTTTACGACTGAGAGAGAGAGAGAAGCCAAGAAGTCCTGAGTTTCCCCACTTCTCAGGTCCATGCCTGGGTCTGTAGACATCAAAAGGAAGATCTGAAAAACCCTAGTATATCTATTCACAAATAACATCAAAGGCTGAGTTCACACAGGCTTTAGCTTGTAAATGGTCATCTGAAAAACATTATATTCAGCAAACATTTTACAAAGCATTCAGCTGCTTTTTGAAGTCCTTAAAGCACCAGTATGGATTGTGGAATATACAGCTTAATATCATTTCTGGTTATACCTTTAACTTAGCTTTTATTAGGATTCAGATGGTTTGAAAGCCTTCCGAAGCCTGCTAAAAGGCTGTTAAAAGCTACAGCCGTCATTTCTCTTCATATCTGCATATAAAGGTTACTTTAAGGGCTTTGTAAACCCACTTGGAAACTTGCTGGCAGAGATTTTTTGCCGAGAAACTCGTTCGTGTGTATGGTTTCTCGTCAAGAAAAGCGACAAGAATCTCGACGAGAAAATAGAAATCATGCTCTCTATTTTCTCGTCGAGATTCTCGTCGGCATGTTTCTCGACGAGAAAAGTGAGTGTGTGTACACTTACCTGTCCTCCCGGAAGCCCGCGCATGTTCGAAATGAATTTGACGCATGCGCGGTAGCTTCCTAGGCATACGTAGGGTATACCAAGATGGCGGCGACGGCATCGAATGTGACGAGCGCATGCTCGTCGTAGTCGATGACGTCACCGCGTACGCTCCATTCAAAGAACCGCGGGTTCTTTGAATCGAGCGTCTGTACACTCGGCCGGGACAAGTTTCTTGTCCAAGAATCTCGTCGAAAAAAACGACATGTTTTTTTCGACGAGAATCTCGGCTGTGTGTACGAGGCCTAAGGCTTACCCGTAGGTGCAAGAAATATCTCCTTAACCTACACGGTTAAGGAGATATTTTCCAAAAAACGTAGACAACGGCGCAGGCGCACTGAGCGTGCCGTTAGTGAAGGGGATCATCCCGTCACTGCCGGCTCCCGCGCGCATGCGCGGGAGTGACATCATCGCTGCTCCGGCCAGTCACAGCGCCGGAGCAGCGATACCCGGAAGTCACTCCAGGAGAGATGGCGGCGACGGAGGAGGTGAACGAGGGTCACTGCAGGGGCTTCGATCTCAGGTAAGTAATTCATAATGAGCTAGTATGCTATGCATACTAGCTCATTATGTCTTTGTCTTGCAGGGCGTTTTTTTTTTTTTTTAGAGAGGGTTTACTTCTTTTTAAGAAAGCTGCTTGCTAAAATCTTTATAAATGCTTGCTGTATCTGATGCCCTTCAGAGCAGAGTTTTCTGGCTAAGCCATGCAGAATACTCCTTACATTGGTGATCAGTAAGAAGAATGCACCTCACATTGGTGGTCAGTGAAGAGAATGCTCCTTCAATTGGCGGTTTACATTGGTGGTCAGTGAGAAGAATGTCCCTTAGGTTGGTGTTCACAGTGGGAACAATGCTGCTTACAATGGTTGTCAGTGTGAAGAATGTCCCTTACATTGCTGGTCCAGTGAAAAAAATGGCCACTACATTGGTGGTCAGTGGGAAGAATGCTCCTTATATTGGTGGCCAATGGGAAGAATGTTATTACATTGGTGATCAGTGGGAAGAATGCTCCTTACATTGGTGATCAGTGGGAAGAATGTTCCTTACATTGGTGATCAGTGGGAAGAATGCTCCTGACATTGGTAATCAATGGGAAGAACGCTCCTTATATTGGTGATCAGTGGGAAGAATGTTCCTTACATTGGAGGTCAGTGGGAAGAATGTTCCTTACATTGGTGATCAGTGAGAAGAATGTCCCTTACATTGGTGATCAGTGGGAAGAATGTTCCTTACATTGGTGATCAGTGAGAAGAATGTTCCTTACATTGGTGATCAGTGAGAAGAATGTTCCTTACATTGGTGATCAGTGAGAAGAATATTCCTTACATTGGTGATCAGTGAGAAGAATGTCCCTTACATTGGTGATCAGTGGGAAGAATGTTCCTTACATTGGTGATCAGTGGGAAGAATGTTCCTTACATTGGTGATCAGTGAGAAGAATGTTCCTTACATTGGTGATCAGTGAGAAGAATGTCCCTTACATTGGTGATCAGTGGGAAGAATGTTCCTTACATTGGTGATCAGTGAGAAGAATGTTCCTTACATTGGTGATCAGTGGGAAGAATGTTCCTTACATTGGTGATCAGTGGGAAGAATGTCCCTTACATTGGTGATCAGTGAGAAGAATGTTCCTTACATTGGTGATCAGTGAGAAGAATGTTCCTTACATTGGTGATCAGTGAGAAGAATGTTCCTTACATTGGTGATCAGTGGGAAGAATGTTCCTTACATTGGTGATCAGTGGGAAGAATGTCCCTTACATTGGTGATCAGTAGGGATGAGCTTCGTGTTCGAGTCGAACATACGTTCGACTCGAACATCGGCTGTTCGATCGTTCGACGAAGATCGAACGATTTGGGCCGTTCGCGCCAAATTCGAGTGACGCGAACGGCCCACAATGCACTACGCCATCGCAGTGTCATCCAGGCGCTGTGATTGGCCAAGCATGCACTGTGACCCCGCATGCTTGGCCAATCACAGCGCCGGCAGCGAGGAGAGCAATGATTGGCCACAGGCAGGATGCCTGTGGCCAATTATTGCTGAGGGTGTTTAGTACACGCCCCACACTATAAAAGGCCGCCAGCACGGCGGCCTAGTGTAGTGTGTTCCGGAGCAGGGGTAGAGCAGCATAGGCAGGGACAGTGACTTTTATTTCTTTCTTGCTTAACCTGGATTCCTTTAGTTTAGGGAAAGAGAAGGATAGGTAGGGAGAGTGTCAGTGTGTTTTGTGCTTGTGCTATATTGTGCTTAAAAAAAACATTTTTTCTAGGGACAGAAAACTGTAGGTAGGGAGAGTGTGTCAGTTTCTTTCACTGTCAAAGTCCTTGTTTCCAGGGACCTGGAAGGACAGTGAGTGAATTCTCCTTGTGCTAAATTGTGCTTAAAAAAAACATTTTTTCTAGGGACAGAAAACTGTAGGTAGGGAGAGTGTGTCAGTTTCTTTCACTGTCAAAGTCCTTGTTTCCAGGGACCTGGAAGGACAGTGAGTGAATTCTCCTTGTGCTAAATTGTGCTTAAAAAAAACATTTTTTCTAGGGACAGAAAACTGTAGGTAGGGAGAGTGTGTCAGTTTCTTTCACTGTCAAAGTCCTTGTTTCCAGGGACCTGGAAGGACAGTGAGTGAATTCTCCTTGTGCTAAATTGTGCTTAAAAAAACATTTTTTCTAGGGACAGAAAACTGTAGGTAGGGAGAGTGTGTCAGTTTCTTTCACTGTCAAAGTCCTTGTTTCCAGGGACCTGGAAGGACAGTGAGTGAATTCTCCTTGTGCTAAATTGTGCTTAAAAAAAACATTTTTTCTAGGGACAGAAAACTGTAGGTAGGGAGAGTGTGTCAGTTTCTTTCACTGTCAAAGTCCTTGTTTCCAGGGACCTGGAAGGACAGTGAGTGAATTCTCCTTGTGCTAAATTGTGCTTAAAAAAAACATTTTTTCTAGGGACAGAAAACTGTAGGTAGGGAGAGTGTGTCAGTTTCTTTCACTGTCAAAGTCCTTGTTTCCAGGGACCTGGAAGGACAGTGAGTGAATTCTCCTTGTGCTAAATTGTGCTTAAAAAAAACATTTTTTCTAGGGACAGAAAACTGTAGGTAGGGAGAGTGTGTCAGTTTCTTTCACTGTCAAAGTCCTTGTTTCCAGGGACCTGGAAGGACAGTGAGTGAATTCTCCTTGTGCTAAATTGTGCTTAAAAAAAACATTTTTTCTAGGGACAGAAAACTGTAGGTAGGGAGAGTGTGTCAGTTTCTTTCACTGTCAAAGTCCTTGTTTCCAGGGACCTGGAAGGACAGTGAGTGAATTCTCCTTGTGCTAAATTGTGCTTAAAAAAAACATTTTTTCTAGGGACAGAAAACTGTAGGTAGGGAGAGTGTGTCAGTTTCTTTCACTGTCAAAGTCCTTGTTTCCAGGGACCTGGAAGGACAGTGAGTGAATTCTCCTTGTGCTAAATTGTGCTTAAAAAAAACATTTTTTCTAGGGACAGAAAACTGTAGGTAGGGAGAGTGTCAGTTTCTTTCACTGTGAAAGTCCTTGTTTCCAGGGACCTGGAAGGACAGTGAGTGAATTCTCCTTGTGCTAAATTGTGCTTAAAAAAAACATTTTTTCTAGGGACAGAAAACTGTAGGTAGGGAGAGTGTCAGTTTCTTTCACTGTCAAAGTCCTTGTTTCAAGGGACAGAGAAGGACACCTGAAGGTAGCCCTTATTGCTTTTTTCCCATCTCCCTGCAGGCCATCTATTAGAATGTCTGGAAGGCAAACAAGGAGAGGCAGACAGTCAGGAGGCAATAAAAGAGGGCAAGCAGGCTCTGTGTCTGGGGGCAACAGTGCTGGTCGTGGACGCGGTGCATTGTCATCAGCACATGGCCATGGGACACGCTTGTCCTTCTTTTCGGCAGCTGGACATGTTGAGCCACATCATGCCGAAGACTTGGTAGAGTGGATGACCAAGCCCTCCTCCTCCTCCTCATCCTCTCTCACCCAGGCTCAGGGTACTGGAAAAGCAGCTGCCAAAGCGTCCTCTTCCCTGGTATCAATGTCAGACTCATCATCAGTCACTCCTTCCCTAGACCCACCATGTCCTCCTCCTGAGGAGTCCCCCGAACTGTTTCAGCACAGTGTTGGGTACATGCTCCAGGAGGATGCCCAGCGTTTCGAAGGGTCTGATGATGAAACCCAGCTAGAGGAAGGCAGTAGCGTGAGAGCAGACAGAGGGGATGCTCAAGAAGGACACCAATCTGGCAGTCATGTTCCAGCAGCTGCAGCATACTGCCAGATTGGCTCCAGTGATGAGGAGGGAGGTGATGATGAGGTCACTGACTCCACGTGGGTGCCTAATAGGAGAGAGGAGGAGGAGGAGGATGAGGAGGAGGCACATCTCCAACGAGGCAGGATGCCCTTTGGTGGCCAGCGTAAGGGCAGTACACCGACGGAATCACACCGCAGAGCTCCGCCTGTGCAGGGCGCTGCCTCTGCCCGTCATTCAAAAAGTTCTTTGGTGTGGGCCTTTTTTGAGGCTAGTGCATCAGATCGCACAGCTGCTGTTTGCAACATATGTCTCAAGCGTATATCGCGTGGCCAAAACATCAGCCGCTTGGGTACCACATGCCTGACCAGACATATGTTGACCTGCCATGCAGCTCGTTGGCAAGCCTACCTCAAAGACCCACACCAAAGAACAAAGCGGACCTCTCCTTGCACCGCATCAGCTGGGATCTCCAACCCCACTATAACTTCAGTCCTCTCTGAAACATGCACTGAGAGGAATGAAGGTGTAGAATTAGGTGTGTCACAGCCAAGTACTTGCGGCCACTCTGCTAGCAGTACACCGACGTCCGATTCTAGCAGGCAAATTTCCCTGCCCCAGCTGCTGGACCGTCGAAAGAAGTTCACTCCCAGCCATCCACATGCCCAGCGGTTGAATGCTAGCTTGGCTAAATTGCTAGCGCTTCAACTGCTGCCTTTTCAGTTGGTAGACTCGGCCCCCTTCCGTGAGTTTGTGCAATGTGCGGTTCCTCAGTGGCAGGTTCCCAAACGCCACTTTTTCTCACGGAAGGCTATTCCGGCTCTCTACCGGCATGTGGAAGGCAATGTCTTGGCCTCGCTGGACAGGGCGGTCAGCGGTAAGGTGCATATTACCGCTGACTCATGGTCCAGCAGGCATGGACAGGGACGTTACCTTTCTTTCACGGCCCATTGGGTCACTCTTTTGGCAGCTGGGAAGGATGCAGGACAAGGTGCAGTAGTGTTGGAGGTTGTCCCACCGCCACGCCTCCAAAATGCTACTACTGGTTGTGACACACCTCTCTCCTCCACCCCTCCTCTTCTTCTTCCTCCATGGCCTCTTCCTGTGGTTTGTCCTATGAACCAGCGGTGCTCCGTAGCCGTTCACGGGGCTACGCAAGTACGCAGGCAAAAAGATGCCATGCCGTGCTTGCGCTGGTGTGTTTGGGGGACAGAAGCCACACTGGGGCAGAGGTCCTGTCTGCTCTGCAGGGCCAGGCCGAGAGGTGGTTGACGCCACGCCAGCTTAAGCCAGGAATGGTGGTTTGCGACAATGGCACCAACCTCCTCTCCGCCCTCCGACAGGGACAACTGACCCATGTGCCCTGTGTGGCTCACGTCCTTAACCTGGTGGTGCAGCGGTTCTTGGGCAGGTACCCGGGCTTACAGGATGTCCTGAGGCAGGCCAGGAAAGTCTGTGTGCATTTCCGCAGATCTTATAATGCCAGTGCTCGCCTGGCTGAGCTGCAAAAGGAGTTGAACCTGCCCAAGAACCGCCTTATATGTGACATGCCCACCAGGTGGAACTCAACGTTGGCCATGCTGCAGCGGCTGCACACACAGCAGAGGGCCATCAATGAGTACCTGTGCGACTACGGCACCAGGACAGGGTCAGGGGAGCTTGGTTTTTTTTCTCCACGCCAGTGGGGCATGATCAGGGATGCATGCACTGTCCTGGCACCATTTGAGGAGGCCACGAGGATGGTGAGCAGTGACAGTGCATGCATCAGTGACACTGTACCTCTTGTCCACCTGTTGGAGCACACGCTGCGTGGAATAATGGACAGGGCACTTGAGGCAGAACAGAGGCAGGAAGAGGAGGACTTCCTTGCCTCTCAAGGCCCCCTTTACCCAGACAGTGTTCCTTCTGTCCCACCCATCGCACAGGAAGAGGAGGAGGAGGAGGAGGAGGATTGTGTCAGCATGGAGGTGGAGGCTGGCACTCAGCATCATCAGCAGCAGTCTTTTAGGGATGATTTACAGTCCCAAGAAACCAGTGGACTTGTACGTGGCTGGGAGGAGGTGGCTGCGGATCATGTCGTCCTTAGTGACCCAGAGGACTCCGGAGCGAATGCCTCAGCAAACCTACGCTGCATGGCCTCCCTGATCCTGCAAAGTCTGCGGAAGGATCCTCGTATTCTTCGGATCAAGGAGAGGGACCATTACTGGCTGGCCACTCTCCTTGATCCACGGTACAAGGGTAAGGTTGCGGACCTTATGTTACCGTCGCAGAGGGAGCAGAGGATGAGACAACTCCGGGAGGCCTTGCAGAAAGGTCTGTGCAACGCGTTCCCAGAGACTGGGAGGTTACAAACTCCTGGTCCTGGACAACGAGTTGCTGAGGCTTCGGCCAGTCAAAGAAGGAGCGGTGGGGAAGGTGGCCATCTGACCGATGCGTTCAGACAATTCTTTAGTCCGCAGCCCCAAAGTATGATCGGTTCCAGCAACCATCGCCAGCGTCTGATAAACATGGTGCAGGAATATCTAGGGGCAAGGTCAGACTTGGACACCTTCCCCACCGAAAATCCTCTGGCTTACTGGGTCTTGAGGATGGATCACTGGCCAGAGCTTGCACAGTATGCAATTGAGCTACTGGCCTGTCCTGCATCCAGCGTTCTTTCGGAACGCACATTCAGTGCTGCTGGAGGATTTGTCACGGATCACAGGGTGCGCCTGTCCACCGACTCGGTTGATCGACTGACTTTCATCAAGATGAACCAGTCTTGGATCACCACCAGCTACCACACACCTGATGCTGATATAACAGACTAATTGATTTTAACATGTCACATCCCTTCAAGACTGATGCTGATGCTGAGTGCCTGTGCTGTTATGTTGACTGGCTATCCTCCTCCTCCGAGTCCTCAATGATACGATTGATGATGATAGCTTGGAAGATCATTTTTGTTTATGGGTGCCGCCACCAGTGGCTAAGGCCCAATTTTTCAGCCCCTGTTTTACAGGGGCGTGTAATTACAATTTTTTTAGCAATAATTTGCCATAGGGCTCATTGCTGTGCTCCAAGTACAGTATCTGTGAGGGGTTGGAGTGTTGTGGCACCAGTGCCTAAGGCCCAATTTTTCAGCCCCTGTTTAACAGGGGCGTGTCATTACAATTTTTGAAGCAATACTTTGCAACAGGGCTCATTGCTGTGCTCCAAGTACAGTATCTGTGAGGGGTTGTAGTGTTGTGCCACCAGTGCCTAAGGCCCAATTTTTCAGCCCCTGTTCAACAGGGGCATGCAATTACAATTCTTGATCTAATAATTCACAGCAGGGTCCATTGCTGCACCCACCAAGAGTAACTCTGAGGGCTTACAGTCTTGTGGCAACGCCACCACCACCACCACCACGAAAGGCCCAATTTTTCAGCCCCTGTTCAAAAGGGGCATGTAATTACAATTCTTGATCTAATAATTCACAGCAGGGCCCATTGCTGCACCCACCAAGAGTAACTGTCAGGGCTTACAGTGTTGTGGCACCAGCACCACCATCAAAGCCCCAATTTTTACTACCACTGTTCAACAATTATATGTAATTAAAATTCCTGATATAATAGTTGACAGCAGGGCGTTCCAGCACCAACCAAGAGTAACTGAGTGCTTACAGTGTTGTGCCAACACCAACAACTAAGGGGCCTATTTCTGCAGAGTATATACGGCAGGTCCCTACTTTCAAACATCCAACTTACAAACGACTCCTACTTGCAAACGAAAGAAGACAACAGGAAGTGAGAGGAAATCTACCCCTAGAAAGGAAAATTCTCTCCTGTAAGAATAAATATGGGAGAAAGGGGTCTCATCTGTACTGATGCTTTATCAGCAATCCTTGTTTCAAGAAAAACACCACATTTCAAAAACAGTTGTCATTGGGACGGAAAGTGAGGTGAAATGTTCTGAACAGGGGCACAGACAGCAAAACAAATGTTACAGGGGTGATAACCCTTACCTATGTTTCCCAAAAAGTTTAAAAATAGATTTTTGGGCTGGAGCTACACTTCAACAATGTACCTGTTCAAAATTACAAACAGATTCTACATAAGAACAAACCTACAGTCCCTGTCTTGTATGCACCGCCTGTATACGGCTGTTCAGAGTATATAGGGCCTTTTTTATTTTATGTGCGGGGTTCCCCTTAATATCCATACAAGACCCAAAGGGGCTGGTAATGGGCTGGGGTAGGGGGGGGGGGTCATGGGGTAGCTATGCCATTTTTCTTAAAGAATTTCATCCATATTACCGGGACCAGACATTACATTAAAGCCGCAAGCAGTTTTAAATGGCTTTTTTTTCCTTTAGAAGTGTCATTTTGTGCAGGGACAGTTCTAAACACGGGAAACACGTGGCACTTCACAGGCATACTTTAGACACCCCCCAGGTACGATATTTAAAGGAATATTTGACTTTTTTTTTTTCACTTTATGCATCATTAAAATGACTGCTCCCGAAAAACGACCGTTTTTAAAACTTCTTTTTGCATTGATACATGTCCCCTGGTGCACAACCCGGGTTCCCAAACCCTATTTATGACAATAACATGCATAATAGTTGTTATAATTAGCACTTTAGAATTCGAACGTTCGCATCCATTGTATTTAATAGGGTTCTAATGTTCGTTCGAACTTTCGGTCCGTTCGCGGGTTCTGGTGCGAACCGAACCCGGGGGTGTTCGGCTCATCACTAGTGATCAGTGAGAAGAATGTTCCTTACATTGGTGATCAGTGAGAAGAATGCTCCTTACATTGGTGATCAGTGGGAAGAATGTTCCTTACATTGGTGATCAGTGAGAAGAATGTTCCTTACATTGGTGATCAGTGGGAAGAATGTTCCTTACATTGGTGATCAGTGGGAAGAATGTTTCTTACATTGGTGATCAGTGAGAAGAATGCTCCTTACATTGGTGATCAGTGGGAAGAATGTTCCTTACATTGGTGATCAGTGAGAAGAATGTTCCTTACATTGGTGATCAGTGGGAAGAATGTTCCTTACATTGGTGATCAGTGGGAAGAATGTTCCTTACATTGGTGATCAGTGAGAAGAATGTTCCTTACATTGGTGATCAGTGGGAAGAATGTCCCTTACATTGGTGATCAGTGGGAAGAATGTCCCTTACATTGGTGATCAGTGAGAAGAATGTCCCTTACATTGGTGATCAGTGGGAAGAATGTCCCTTACATTGGTGATCAGTGAGAAGAATGTTCCTTACATTGGTGATCAGTGAGAAGAATGCTCCTTACATTGGTGATCAGTGGGAAGAATGTTCCTTACATTGGTGATCAGTGAGAAGAATGCTCCTTACATTGGTGATCAGTGAGAAGAATGTCCCTTACATTGGTGATCAGTGGGAAGAATGCTCCTTACATTAGTGATCAGTGGGAAGAATGTTCCTTACATTGGTGATCAGTGAGAAGAATGTTCCTTACATTGGTGATCAGTGGGAAGAATGTTCCTTACATTGGTGATCAGTGAGAAGAATGTTCCTTACATTGGTGATCAGTGGGAAGAATGTTCCTTACATTGGTGATCAGTGGGAAGAATGCTCCTTACATTGGTGATCAGTGAGAAGAATGTTCCTTACATTGGTGATCAGTGAGAAGAATGCTCCTTACATTGGTCATCAGTGGGAAGAATGTTCCTTACATTGGTGATCAGTGAGAAGAATGTTCCTTACATTGGTGATCAGTGGGAAGAATGTTCCTTACATTGGTGATCAGTGGGAAGAATGTTCCTTACATTGGTGATCAGTGAGAAGAATGTTCCTTACATTGGTGATCAGTGAGAAGAATGTCCCTTACATTGGTGATCAGTGAGAAGAATGTTCCTTACATTGGTGATCAGTGGGAAGAATGTTCCTTACATTGGTGATCAGTGAGAAGAATGTTCCTTACATTGGTGATCAGTGAGAAGAATGCTCCTTACATTGGTGATCAGTGGGAAGAATGTCCCTTACATTGGTGATCAGTGAGAAGAATGCTCCTTACATTGGTGATCAGTGGGAAGAATGTCCCTTACATTGGTGGTCAGTGGGAAGAATGTTCCTTACATTGGTGATCAGTGAGAAGAATGCTCCTTACATTGGTGATCAGTGGGAAGAATGTTCCTTACATTGGTGGTCAGTGGGAAGAATGTCCCTTACATTGGTGATCAGTGAGAAGAATGTCCCTTACATTGGTGGTCAGTGGGAAGAATGTTCCTTACATTGGTGATCAGTGGGAAGAATGTTCCTTACATTGGTGATCAGTGAGAAGAATGTTCCTTACATTGGTGATCAGTGAGAAGAATGTTCCTTACATTGGTGATCAGTGGGAAGAATGCTCCTTACATTGGTGATCAGTGGGAAGAATATTCCTTACATTGGTGATCAGTGAGAAGAATGTTCCTTACATTGGTGATCAGTGGGAAGAATGTCCCTTACATTGGTGGTCAGTGGGAAGAATACCCCTTACATTGGTGGTCAGTGGGAAGAATCCCACCTTACAGATGGCTTTAAAGACCATAGGTGTCAATGGTTACTGTACTAAAAGGTAGAAATGCTTATTGCTCAAGGAACCCCGGACCACCTCTGAAGGAACCCTGGTTGAGAAAGGCTGCCTTAGAACATTGATTTAACAAATTCAGAACAAAATGGCCACACCACAGCTAACAGCCGCACATCAGCCCCAGCGCTGCCTCTTAATTGAGGCCTTTCCAGGTCGTTCCGGTATCAGATTAGCCTTGTAGTTACACGTCCTGCAGGAATTCTTAGTAATGCTGTACAATACAAGAGCGCCATTTCCTCCTTCCTGCCAGCCGCAGTCATCTACGGGGAAGTAGGAGTTAAGCTTTGACGAGAAACGGATATTATCGTCAACCTTAAACCTTAAAGCAGCGATAGTCTGGCAACCCACCGCCAGCCAGCCAGAATAATGGTTAAAGTACAGCAGGGTGGCAGAGATGGGGAAACGACAGGAATCTGATCAAATCTTCTGCAGGTTACTCATACCTATCAGCGCTCTCCTGCGAACCCATCCCTCGCCTTCCCTCTCTCCGCAGATGTGTCGATCCGCTCGTCCCTGCTTAATATGGAAACGCCGAATGGCCTTTTCAAGCGGCTTGCTCAATAGCTGCAACACAATGATTCATCCGCTCTAAAGCCCCATACACACTATCAGTTTTCCTGCAGGTTTTTGTCTTCAGGTTTACCAAAACCATGTAGTGCAAGGGCCTGCCTGATTGCATATGAATTGAAACTCTTAAGGTTTGACCTCATATTAGATGGTTTTGGGAAACCTGAAGACAAAAACCTGCAGGAAAACTGATAGTGTGTATGCGACTTTAAAAGTCGGCATATTGTGCCGCCGCTGAGATGTATACACTTTTATGGTCTTTCTTAACCCCAAGCATCACTGCATGCGTTAGGAAATGAACTCCTCCACAATGTCTTTTATATATATAATGCAGCTTACATACGTTGTATGTTGGCATTCATATGTTCTCTGCTATCGCCTGGCGCTTTGCAGAATCCAGTAAACAGGTCACGTTTCATGAATTGCCACTTTGGGCTTTATTTGAGTTTTATTGGAGTGGCGCTGACATATGTCACAGTCCATGCAAACTACATAGGACCAATCAGATCCATACTTTACAACCTAAGCTTATTAGCCACATCACCACATGCACCCCCCAAGTAGGGTGACCACATTTCCAAACTACCATTCAGGGACACCCTCCCTTCCCAAAAATCAGCTGGTGCTGTAACGAATCACAGCACAGTGATTGGACACAAGAGGCGGGATTTATGATTTCTCCAATCACAAGCAAGGGGGCAGGGAATGTGCTCCTCCAGGCATTCCCGACCAGGGCAAGTACTGTCAGTGAGTAAAGCGGTGATGTGGCGGCCTTTTTTGGGGGCATCAGATTGGCCCGGGGGGGGTGGATGTGTCAGTTTCATTCCGGGACACTGTATTGTCCTGGAATGAAGGTGCCCGGGACAGACCTGCAAAATGCGGGACTGTCCCGGGCAATCCGGGACACGTGGTCAACCTACCCCCAAGGTCATTTGGTAAGATTGTGAAGATTTGGATTGAGGGAGGATCCAGAGATGGAGGAATATTGTGTCTGGTGGGTGTGGAATGTAGGCCCTCAAAATTGTAAGGCTGACCATCAAAGGTTTAGTTATTGAATAGCCAAGCAGAGAAAAAAACTCTGGTTTCTGAGCAGAGGTGACTTAGGAATACTTGGGGGGGGGGGCGCTCAGAACAATGATACATCGTTTTTAGGGACCCCACCCAGGACAGTGACACTCCTGGGCTCCAGAACAATGACACACTAACACTTGCAGATCCCAGAACAATGACACACTGACACTTGCAGGTCCCAGAACAATGGCACACTGACACTTGGGGGTCCCAGAACAATGACACACTGACACTTGGGGGTCCAGAATAATGACACACTAACACTTGGGGGTCCCAGAACAATGACACACTGACACTTGGTGGTCCAGAACAATGACACACTGACACTTGGGGGTCCAGAACAATGACACACTGACACTTGGGGGTCCAGAACAATGACACACTAACACTTGGGGGTCCCAGAACAATGACACACTGACACTTGGTGGTCCAGAACAATGACACACTGACACTTGGGGGCCCAGAACAATGACACACTGACACTTGGTGGTCCAGAACAATGACACACTGACACTTGGGGGTCCAGAACAATGACACACTGACACTTGGGGGTCCCAGAACAATGGCACACTGACACTTGGGGGCCCGGATCAATCAAACACGTACACTTGGGGCCCACAAACTATGACACACTCATACTTTTATAACAGTGAATCAGGTGCATTTCACCTGCAGAGTGTAAAAAAAAGCTTGGTTGATCGAGTTACAGAGTTACAATGGTGGAGCAGCACGTGGTCACACTACTTACGGCTCTGTATTTGATATGAAACAAAAGGCAGGAAAGCGGCAGCGGGGAACCTGGCGTTCGGCAGCGGCCCAGCTCAGAAGCCGTGCCACCAGCAGCTCACTGTCGCGATGATCCTACCAAATGCATGTAAATTGTGCATTTTGCCTCTTCCCTGCTCCACGTGCGTGCATTTAAAATTCATGGCAGCCTCTGCTCGGGAACAAGGCAAAAAATAAAAAACAACAAAAAAAAAACCACAACAACTGAGACATCAATGCTGTGCCGTCCCTTAATCTCGACTGACAAAATTGAAATCCCGCTCATTTTCATTCTACAACACTTGGCGTGCCAAAGCTGGCAGAACACACTTTGAATGAAAAATAGGCTCTGGTCAAATGTTAACATTTTTGCATTTGAAGTGACTCCGGGGACACAACCTACGGTACCCATTAAATTCTTTTAATTTTTATCTCGGCATTCATCTAATACAACTGTGTTCCCCTGCTAGCAAAATCCGGTGGTTGCCGTTATTGGTACTTTCTGAACAACTTTGAATCTAAACATGGGGGATCGTGGCCCACCGTGTCCCAAGTACAGTAATTCCAGGATCCATGTCAGGTTTCCCAGAGTTTCCAGATCTCCTAGGATCTCCAGTACTCATGGGATCCCTCCTGGGTCTTCCAGGATTTCCAGAACTCCAGGTCCTTCAGCACTCTTAGCATCCCTGCCAGGTCTTCCAGGATTTCCACAACTCCTCGGATCTCTATTACTCACAGGATCCCTGCTGGGTTTTGCAGAATATCCAGAACTCCAGGATCTTCAGTACTCTCAGGATCCCTGCCAGGTCTTCCAGAATTTCCAGATCTCCTAAGTTTTTCAGTACTCATGGGATCCCTGGATTTCCAGAGTGTTAGAATCTTAGGATTTTGACAGGTCTTTCAGGATTTTCACATGTAGCGGGTATATGCTTTCTATTTTTGAATCTGGTGGGGAAACTGTGATGTATGGTTCCCTGGGGCCCACCAGGTGGCGCTGTCGCTTTGGGCCCGGGGTTGAGCCATCGTTGCGGTGGTGTACCTCTTTTGGTCTCTCTCAGCGGTTGTATGGCGGGAGTCGAGTCCCGGGCACCTTCAGCCTGAGGGCGGTGGTTCGTGTCAGTCCCCTAGGCGGCCTAGGCCTAGAGGACGTTCGGAGGTCGTGTTCCATCCCAGGCACCTTTAGCCCGGGGTGAGGTACTCGAGAGGAGGTCTGGAGCTCAGTGCCCACCACTGAGTTCTGCGAGGGAAGGAGGTCCTAGGGAACCCCGGGAGTGGGTACCCGAATCCGGAAGGCGTAATGGACCGGTGGGAGATACTTGCTTGAAGACCCGGTGCATCATATTGCCAGTGACAGGTGAGCCTCCCATCGGAGACCGCCTGGAAAGAAATCCCCCCTCACTCTGAGACCGCAACCCACTTTCAGGAAGGAAAGTGGAGAGTTCATTGTGTCTGGGCCTACTCGCATCCACACCTCCTTGTCTGTTCTGTTCTCTAAGGGGTCCAACTGATTGTGTTCACTTTGCATTGAAGAAGAATAAAGGAGTGCTGGACTTTAATGGTGTGGGGCTCATTTTCTGGCGGACATTGTTCAAGGTAACTCTCTTTGGAGATTCCAGGTGCAGAACACCGACCCAAAGGTAAAACAAGAACTTTGCTTCCACCACACAAACATCTGTGGTGAGGGCTTGGCGTGGTGACCCCGCACTCTCTCCTCTAAAGTACCCCTAGACAAGAGACAGACGAGCTGATAGAAGAGAGGGGAGAGAGGAGGCCGCTACACACAACTCCTTGGATCTCTAGTACTCACAGGATCCCTGCTGGGTTTTACAGAATATCCAGAACTCCAGGATCTTTAGTATTCTCAGGATCCCTGCCCGGTCTTCCAGAATTTCCAGATCTCCTAAGTTTTTCAGTACTCATGGGATCCCTGTCGGGTTTTCCAGGATTTCCAGAGTGTTAGAATCTTAGGATTTTGCCAGGTCTTACAGGATTTACACAACTCCTCGGATCTCTAGTACTCGCAGGATCCCTGCCCGGTCTTCCAGAATTTCCAGATCTTCTAAGTTTTTCAGTACTCATGGGATTCCTGTGGGGTTTTCCAGGATTTTCAGAGTGTTAGAATCTTAGGATTTTGCCAGGTCTTTCAGGATTTACACAACTCCTCGGATCTCTAGTACTCGCAGGATCACTGTCAGGTCTTCCAGGATAAAGCTTCCTAGGGTCTCCAGTATTCAAAGAATCCCTGTTGAGTCTTCCAGATTTTCCAGACATTTAGGTTCTTTAGTGCCTAGAATCCCTTGGCAGGTCTTCAAGGATTTCAAGATCTTCTATATCTCCAGTTCTCATAGGATCCCTGCTGGGTTTTCCAGGATTTCCAGAACTTTAGGATCTTCAGCACTCTTAGGATCCTGCCAGATCTTCCAGGAATTCCACAACCCCTAGGATCTCTAGTGCTCAGAGGATCCCTGACAAATCTTCCAGAATATCCAAGAACCTCTAAGATCTCCAGTACTAAATGTATCCCTATCGGGACTTGCAGGATTTCAAAAAACTTTTAAGATCTCCAGTACTCACAGGATCCCTGACAGGTCTTTAAGGATTTTGAGAACTCTGAGGATCTCTTTAGTAGGGCTGGGGAAAAAATCGATTTGAATCTTGAATCGAGTTGAGAGGTCAAATCGATTCAGATTTTCAGCAAATCAATTTTTTTTTCTTCACCGGGACCGGCGCTGACACCGCGCCGGTTCTGAGGAGCTGCGCGCAGGAGTTTTTAGGCGAGGCCGCGGCTTTGGCCTAGTCCACGAGGCCGGATGCCGCGGACTAGACCAAAGCCGTGGCCTCGCCTAAAAACTCCTGCCTGCAGCTCCTCAGGACCGGCGCGGTGTCCATCAAAAAAAAACTTGATTCGAATCGTGAATCTAGTTTTTTTTTTTTAAATCGCAAATTTTTTTTTTTTGGGAGAAAATCGCCCAGCTCTAATCTCTAGTACTCCCAGGATCCCTGCCAGGTTTTTCAGGATTTCCATAACGCCTAGGATTTCTAGTACTCACAGGATAACCAGAATTTCTAGGATCTCCAGTACCTTCAGGACTTCTAGAGTTCTCAGTAGACAGGGCCGCCATCAGGAATTTTGGGGCCCCTTACACAGCTTCACGCATGGGCCCCCTGGGGCAGAGGAGAGCCGAGGGGGGTTGGGTGCTGCCGCCGCAAATTGAGAGAGAAGCAGGGGGGGGCTGCCGCGAATTGATAGGGGGGGTGCTGCCGCCGCAAATTGTTGAGGTCGGGGGGGCTTTGGGTACTGACAAAAAAAAAAAAGAACAAAAAAAAAACGGAGGGTTGTTGCCATCCGGGGCCCTGAGGACCTCTGCCTCTGGGCCCCTTACAAGAAAAAAAATAAAATAAAAAAAAGGGGGGTTGCCACCCGGGGCCCTGGGGACCTCCGGGCCTCTGGGGACCTCTCGGCCCCTTACAAAAAAATAAATAAATTAAAAAAAAGGGGGGATTGCCATCCGGGCCCCTGGGGACCTCCGGGCCCCTTACAGGTGTACTGCCTGTACCCCCCTGATGGCGGCCCTGTCAGTAGATACACTGGCCATGACCTCTAGCCAGGAAGGATATTTAGGCACCAACCTCTGTTAGAGCTAAAGAGCTGTAACACTTGTGTGTTAGTTGCCTATTTGTTGCCAAACTGGATTGACCTGACTGCTTTCTTGCTTCCTGTCTGCCCTGACCTCTGCTTGAGCCTGACTACTCTGCCACCTGCCTTGACCAGTGCTTGGGCCTGACTACTCTCATGCCTGCAGCTCTGTGAATAGTCTCCACACCATAGCCTTTCCATTCCTTTCCTACTGGGCCGATCCTGAGGGCTATGACCTGATGTCAGTTTGCCGTAACGTAAACTAGGACCCCCATCTCCACCATCAGGAGCTCTTGTGAAGACCAGCTGCCACCTAGATTGTGCAGATCAGGTGAGACTGGGGGTGCTATAACATTTCTCTGGTTGGCAGCACTGTCCTTTGTATTTATGAGAGAGGGTAGGAGCTTTATTTACATATTACATACTCAGGCTCTGCTTCCTGCTTTGCTACACAATGATTTTTCTTTACTGCTCCTTTTCTCAGGGCAGGTCTGTTAGTAATCTGACTCACTGAGAACACTGCACTCTCCACATGGCTAATATTATATTTCAGTATTTGCAACGCAAGGAAGCTGAGTCATTGCAGTGACATACAGAGCTCCCCCTGGTGGCTAATCTACAGATCTATATATTTAATACAAAAATTCAAATATGGAAGCGCAAGCTTGCAAAAATTAGAAAATCCCATCAAAGATTAAGGTACAGAAAATGTAACAATACAAGATAATCCAATAATCCAATGGAGTGGTCTGACTGATGCTTGATGACACTAGATCCCAAAGTAGCCGACTGCGTTTCCAGGTGCCCTAACTCACGGTCAAGGAGCCGGCGTCTTGCTCTGCTGATCACCATTCCTCTGGAGCTAAGCTCTGATAAGAAAAGCTTAGAAGGAGATTTCGGCACAGCTATCTGGCGAATCACGTTAAAGCTACAGACCGCAGTGGTGCGGAACGTACGGTATCATTCATTGACTTCACGGCACACCAGCCGGGCTTTCTGAATATAGGCTGGTGATTTTCTGGTCTCCTGGAGATGCAATGGGCGTGTTTTTGATTTTTATGTTCTACGGTATGTCAAAAAACAGGGGTTCTCAGATCATTAGGTGACTACCAAGCAGGAGTGGGGAGGACTGGAGCACTACAGCAATGGATGAAAAACGGTCCACAAGAGCTGACACTTTAGTATGAATCTCTGCAATTCTATTGCAAGTTGCGAGTATGTTCCCACGAAAAGTAAATTCTCATTCAAGGAGGGAGTATAAGAATTTAAATTGTGTCCCAAACTTTGGACTCCATCTCCACAGAGATCACAGTACCCACCAGCAATGCCTTTGTCTGCTTTTCTTTCCAGAAGGATGGACAACATCCAGGTCACCATCCACTTCTTGCACTGAGATGCTGAATAAGAGTTCATACAATCATGTAAATTCTGGTGCCCGGCTGTGTTCACAAATGTCGGACACAGATCAGACCCTGCTGCAGACTCTGACTTTGTGACTTGCGACAAAGTTATAATGTATGGTAGAAGTGATCATTGGAGGAAAGGAGACTGAGAAAATGCTTCCTCCTGCCTGCAGTTGACTGATGCCATTTTCTCAGCCTCAGCAAAGTCAATGAATGCAGTTTTTCTGAATAAATTATTCTGTCATTGCATATTGTGACATGTCAGGAATGCACTCATGCAAACTTATATTTGAAAGGTCCACTCTAAGGCTAGGTTCTCACCTTGTGCCTGTCAGGAACATGCGCAAAATTGCACACTTTCCTGGCATGCACAGAAACACATTGCCCTTGCACGTGGGGCAAACCATTGAAAGCAATGGACTGCCCTACACATGATGCATGGGAATGCAATCCCGACCTGAATGCCTTCCCGACATGCACAGAAACGCGTTGCCCTTGCACATAGGGCAGCCCATTGAATATAATAGACTGCCCTACATACAATGCTCAGGAATACTATCCTGACTTGAATGCGTCCCTAACATGCACAGAAATGCGTTGTCATTGCATGTAGGGCACCCCATCAAAATTAATGGACTGCCCTACATGCGAAGCTCAGGAATGCTTTCCTGACCTGGACACATTCCCGACATGCACAGAAACGCATTGCCTTTGCACGATAAAATTTATGGACTGCCCTACACGTGCTGCGTGGGAATGCGGTCTCACCCTGCGTGCTTTCCTGACATGCACAGAAACGCGTTGCACTTGCACATGGGGCAACCCATTAAATATAATGGACTGCCCTACATGTGACGCTCCAAAATGCCTTCCTGACTTGGACTCAGTCCCGACATGCACAGAAACACGTTGTCCTCGCACGTGGAGCAGCCTGTTGAAATTAATGGACTGCTCTACACGTGATACATGGGTATGAAATCCCGACCTGAATGCTTTCCTGACATGCACAGAAACGCGTTGCCCTTCCACGTGGGGGCATTATATTAATGGACTGCCCTACACGTGATGCGTGGGAATGCAGTCCCAACCTAAAAGCTTTCCCGGCATGCACAGAAACGCATTGCCCTAGCACATGGGGAAACCCATTGAATATAATGGACTGCCCTAAGCAATACTTTCCAAACCTGAATGCTTTCCTAACATGCACAGAAACGCATTGCCCTTGCGCATGAAATGAATGGACTGCCCTACACGTGACATACGGGAGAACTTTCCTGACCTGAAGGTTTTCCCGACATGCACAGAAAACGCGTTGCCATAGCACATGGGGCAACCCAATGAATATAATGGACTGCCCTACATGTGACGCTCCAAAATGCTATCCTGAACTAGGCTCATTCCTAATATGCACAGAAACGCGTTGCCCTTGCACGTGGGGCAGCCCATTGAAATGAATGGACTGCCCTGCACGTGATACGTGGGAATGCAATTTCGACCTGAATGCTTTCCCGACATGCACAGAAACGCGTTTTCCCTTGCACATGGGGCAACCTATTGAATATAATGGACTGCCCTACATGTGAAGCATGGGAATGCTTTCCTGATCTGAACGCTTTCCCAACAAGCACAGAAACGCATTGCCCTTGCGCGTGGGGCAGCTCATTGAAATTAATGGACTGTCTTACACGTGCTGCATGGGAATGCAGTCTCACCCTGAATGCTTTCCTGGCATGCACAGAAACGCGTTGCTCCTGAATATGGGGCAATCTATTGAATATAATGGACTGCCCTACATGCAACGCTCTGACAATGCTTTCCTGACCTCGACTCATACCCGACATGCACAGAAACGCATTTCCCTCGCACGTAGGGCAGCAGATTGAAATGAATGGTCTGCCCTACACGTGATACGTAGGAATGCAATTCTGACCTGAATGCTTTCCTGACATGCACAGAAATGCGTTGCCCTATCCCATCGGGAAACCCATTGAACATAATGGACTGCCCTACATGTAACGCTCAGGAATACTTTCCTGCCCTGAACGCTTTCCTGACAAACACAGAAACGCGTTGCCCTAGCACGTAGGGCAGCAGATTGAAATGAATGGACTGCCCTACACATGATGCACGGGAATGCTGTCCTGACCTAAATGCTTTCCCAACACGCACAGGAACGTGTTGCCCTTTAGCAGTTGTTTGGCAGTACCATTAATTGTCAATGGCACCCCCCATGCATCAGCTTATGGGTTTGTTTTCTCATGCGCCAAACTACAAGGTGCTGGTGCGTTTTTGAAAAAGGGTCAGGGACTTCTTTTTCGCGTTTCTTGGACTGCCCATTGAAATAATTGGACTGCCCTACACTGGGGTGACCACATTTCCAAACTACCATTCAGGGACACCCTCCCTTCCCAAGAATCAGCTTGTGCTGTAACGAATCACAGCACAGTGATTGGACACAAGAGGCAGGATTTATGATTTCTCCAATCACAAGCAGGGGGCGGGGATTGTGCTCCTCCAGGCTTTCCTGACCAGGACAAGTACTGTCAGTGAGTAAAGCGGTGATGTGGTGGCCTTTTTTGGGGGCATCAGATTGGCCCGGGGGGTGGCTGTGTCAGTTTCATTCCGGGACACTGTATTGTCCTGGAATGAATATGCCCGGGACAGACCTGCAAAATGCGGGACTGTCCTGGGCAATCCGGAACATGTGGTCATCCTACCCTACACGTGGCATGTGCTCCGTCACACTGGCACGGTGTAAACGAAGCCAAAGTGCACTTTAGGGTGCTATTGCAGTTTGGAAAATTGGGTCTTTGCCTTATACAATGAACAGTAAGGGGTAAAGGGCTTAGTGCAAAGGGCATTGACCCACAGCAACCAATCCGAGCAGGACTAGATGACAAGATGGATTCCACCTGGCTTCCATTCAATTTTGTAATTTTCTCTTTGTAATTTTTTTTTTGGCATGCACCTGATGACCCTACACACAAGGATGCCATAGAGGAAGGTTTATGATATAGGGGTCGGCGTAATGCGAGTTTCTTAGATACAGATGACGCTTTCTGTGAAATTGGAATGGGAAACAACGTCATTGCTCCTGAACCTTCTCTAACCTGCTTTAATGCGATTATTGGCTTTTCTTCCCAGTGGAAGTCGCAATGCCAGCTTACAAAGAACTGGATGACATTCCTCTGTTCTCTTATAAAGACAAAGTCCCCGGGGACGGTGAATTGCAATGTGCGCAAAGACGCTACGTAGCATGGCCGATGGAAAACGGATAAATCAAGAGCCATTTGATAAGTGGGTTTCCTATTTTAAGCCATACAACATGCAATGGTGATCTGCCATACAACATGCAATGGTGATCTGCCATACAACATGCAATGGTGATCTGCCATACAACATGTAATGGTGATCTGCCATACAACATGTAATGGTGATCTGCATTACAACATGTAATGGTGATCTGCCATACAACATGCAATGGTGATCTGCATTACAACATGCAATGGTGATCTGCCATACAACATGTAATGGTGATCTGCCATACAACATGCAATGGTGATCTGCCATACAACATGTAATGGTGATCTGCCATACAACATGCAATGGTGATCTGCCATACAACATGTAATGGTGATCTGCCATACAACATGCAATGGTGATCTGCCATACAACATGTAATGGTGATCTGCCATACAACATGCAATGGTGATCTGCATTACAACATGCAATGGTGATCTGCCATACAACATGTAATGGTGATCTGCATTACAACATGCAATGGTGATCTGCCATACAACATGTAATGGTGATCTGCCATACAACATGCAATGGTGATCTGCCATACAACATGTAATGGTGATCTGCCATACTACATGTAATGGTGATCTGCCATACAACATGTAATGGTGATCTGCCATACAACATGCAATGGTGATCTGCCATACAACATGTAATGGTGATCTGCATTACAACATGTAATGGTGATCTGCCATACAACATGCAATGGTGATCTGCCATACAACATGCAATGGTGATCTGCATTACAACATGATCTGCCATACAATAGTGATCTGCTTAAAATAAACTAATCAGTGACTGGTAATATTTTAAAGCTCTTTGGTAGGGTTTTCAGCTCCACCATGGCCACTTCAAGAGAGCCACCCTCTCCCTGCTACATTTTCCATGTATTGTACGGTACGAAGAGTTCATCAAGAAGAGTGAGACACCATAGTGATAGGAGCAGGGCCAGCCCAAGACATTGCGCTGCCTGGGCCCAAGAATTAAATGCTGCCCCCCCCTCCAAAAAAAAATAACTACAATTTAAATTTATCAGAAAATCAGATTAAAAATGCCATAAATCTATTCCCTATTTTGTAGACGCTATAACTTTTACGCAAACCAATCTTTGCGGGCCGCTACATGTATGTGGCCCCGCCCCCTTTCTTAAGCAGCCCAATCATTGGCTGGTGTTTGATCGCCCACACCCGACATCACCGCTGAATTTTGACAGCTGGTCTCTCTGATGTCAGGGTGGGCAGGACCCAGCAGCTATCAAACACCAGCCAATGATTGGGCTGCTTAAGAAAGGGGGCGGGGGCCACATACACGTAGAGGCCTGCCCAGATTCCATCCCATTGGCTGGTGTTTGATCGCCCACCCCCGACATCACCGCTGAATTTTGACAGCTGGTCTCTCTGATGTCAGGGTGGGCAGGACCCAGCAGCTATCAAACACCAGCCAATGATTGGGCTTCTTAAGAAAGGGGGCGGGGGCCACATACATGTAGCGGCCCACCCAGATTCCATCCCATTGGCTGGTGTTTGATCGCCCACCCCCGACATCACCGCTGAATTTTCACAGCTGGTCTCTCTGATGTCAGGGTGGGCAGGACCCAGCAGCTATCAAACACCAGCCAATGATTGGGCTGCTTAAGAAAGGGGGCGGGGGCCACATACACGTAGCGGCCCGCCCAGATTCCATCCCATTGGCTGGTGTTTGATAGCTGCTGGGTCCTGCCCACCCCCGACATCAAAGCTGAATTCTGACAGCTGGTCCTTCTCTGCATGAAGTTACATTAGAGGACAGTGTCACACACTCAGCGGATCTGACAAGCAAAACGATCTGCTCAGTGTGAAACTGTCTCACAGGCAGCAGGGGCTGCACACTCATTGGATGCAACATGTCACAGCAGTCCCACAGGTCGCCCCACTTCAAATGCCGCCTGGGACCATGGGCCCACTGGGTCCCATGGTAGGGCCGGCCCTGGGTAGGCAGGGAGAAGCAAGTGGGGTCTCTGATGCCTCGTACACACCACCGTTTTTCTCGGCAGGAAAAAAAAACAAAGTTTTTCCCGACGGGATTCCTCTCAAGCCTGCCTTGCATACACACGTTCAGGCCAAATACCGCCCGTCCAAAGCGCGGTGACGTACAACACGTACGACGGCACTATAAAGGGGAAGTTCCATTCAAACAGCACCACCCTTTGGGCTTGCTTTTGCTGATCCTCGTGTTAGCAAAAATTTGGTGAGAGACGATTCGCGCTTTTCAGTCTCCGTGCTTTTCAGTCCGTTACAGCGTGACGAATGTGCTATCTCCATTACGAACGCTAGTTTTACCAGAACGAGCGATCCCGTCTCATACTTGATTCTGAGCATGCGCGTTTTTTTTCCTCCTCGGAAAAGCATACCCACGACTGCTTTTCCCGACGGGAAAAAGTCCGCCGGGAATCCAGACGGGAAAAAAGAAAGCTGGTTCTCTTTTTTTTTCCCCGCAGTTTTCTCGTCGGGAAAACTGCGATGAAGCCTACACACGGCCAGTTTTCCCGGCCAAAAGCTCTCATGGCAGTTTTCCCGACGGGAAAACCGGTCGTGTGTACGAGGCATAAGAGATATAAGCGGGTAATTGAAACTGCCAGCAACTGCCTGTAATGGAATATCAGTTTTGGATAAATGTATTTGGACAGTTCGAGAGGAAAGAAGGACTCAGGTGTTGGGTACATAATAGGTATAGTTATGGAAGATTAAAAGACAGAAAGAATAGAGAAAGTTGAGAAAATTAAATTTGGGTCCAGAAGAGGGATGATGGAGGAGAGAGGGATGGAGGATTTGGGACCAGAAGAGTGGAGGTCGGAGGGATTTGGGTCCAGAAGAGGGATGATGGAGGAGAGAGGGATGGAGGATTTGGGACCAGAAGAGTGGAGGATGGAGGGATTTGGGTCCAGAAGAGGGATGATGGAGGAGAGAGGGATGGAGGATTTGGGACCAGAAGAGTGGAGGATGGAGGGATTTGGGTCCAGAAGAGGGATGATGGAGGAGAGAGGGATGGAGGATTTGGGACCAGAAGAGTGGAGGATGGAGGGATTTGGTTCCAGAAGAGGGATGATGGAGGACAGAGGGATGGAGGATTTGGGACCAGAAGAGTGGAGGATGGAGGGATTTGGTTCCAGAAGAGGGATGATGGAGGAGAGAGGGATGGAGGATTTGGGACCAGAAGAGTGGAGGATGGAGGGATTTGGTTCCAGAAGAGGGATGATAGAGGAGAGAGGGATGGAGGATTTGGGACCAGAAGAGTGGAGGATGGAGGGATTTGGGTCCAGGAGAGGGATGATGGAGGACAGAGGGATGGAGGATTTGGGACCAGAAGAGTGGAGGTCGGAGGGATTTGGGTCCAGAAGAGGGACAATGGAGGACAGAGGGATGGAGGATTTGGGACCAGAAGAGTGGAGGATGGAGGGATTTGGTTCCAGAAGAGGGATGGTGGAGAAGAGAGGGATGGAGGATTTGGGACCAGAAGAGTGGAGGATGGAGGGATTTGGGTCCAGGAGAGGAATGATGGAGGAGAGAGGGATGGAGGATTTGGGACCAGAAGAGTGGAGGGTGGAGGGATTTGGGTCCAGAAGAGGGATGATGGAGGAGAGAGGGATGGAGGATTTGGGACCAGAAGAGTGGAGGATGGAGGGATTTGGGTCCAGGAGAGGGATGATGGAGGAGAGAGGGATGGAGGATTTGGGACCAGAAGAGTGGAGGATGGAGGGATTTGGGTCCAGAAGAGGGATGATGGAGGAGAGAGGGATGGAGGATTTGGGACCAGAAGAGTGGAGGATGGAGGGATTTGGGTCCAGAAGAGGGATGATGGAGGAGAGAGGGATGGAGGATTTGGGACCAGAAGAGTGGAGGATGGAGGGATTTGGGTCCAGGAGAGGGATGATGGATGAGAGAGGGATGGGGGATTTGGGACCAGAAGAGTGGAGGGTGGAGGGATTTGGGTCCAGAAGAGGGATGATGGAGGAGAGAGGGATGGAGGATTTGGGACCAGAAGAGTGGAGGATGGAGGGATTTGGGTCCAGAAGAGGGATGATGGAGGAGAGAGGGATGGAGGATTTGGGACCAGAAGAGTGGAGGATGGAGGGATTTGGGTCCAGGAGAGGGATGATGGATGAGAGAGGGATGGGGGATTTAGGACCAGAAGAGTGGAGGATGGAGGGATTTCGGTCCAGAAGAGGGATGATGGAGGAGAGAAGGATGGAGGATTTGGGACCAAAAGAGTGGAGGGTGGAGGGATTTGGTTCCAGGAGAGGGATGGTGGAGGAGAGATTGATGGAGGGATTTGGGACCAGAAGAGTGGAGGATGGAGGGTTTTGGGTCCAGGAGAGGGATGGTGGAGGAGAGATGGATGGAGGGATTTGGGACCAGAAGAGTGGAGGATGGAGGGATTTGGGTCCAGGGGAGGGATGATGGAGGAGAGAGGGATGGAGGATTTGGGACCAGAAGAGTGAAGGATGGAGGGATTTGGGTCCAGAAGAGGGATGATGGAGGAGAGAGGGATGGAGGATTTGGGTCCAGAAGAGTGGAGGATGGAGGGATTTGGGTCCAGGAGAGGGATGATGGAGGAGAGGGGGATGGAGGGATTTGGGACCAGAAGAGTGGAGGGTGGAGGGATTTGGTTCCAGAAGAGGGATGATGTAGGAGAGAGGGATGGAGGATTTGGGACCAGAAGAGTGGAGGATGGAGGGATTTGGGTCCAGGAGAGGGATGGTGGAGGAGAGAGGGATGGAGGGATTTGGGACCAGAAGAGTGGAGGATGGAGGGATTTGTGTCCAGGAAAGGGATGGTGGAGGAGAGATGGATGGAGGGATTTGGGACCAGA
Organism: Rana muscosa; assembly: GCA_029206835.1. NCBI lineage: Eukaryota > Metazoa > Chordata > Amphibia > Anura > Ranidae > Rana > Rana muscosa. The sequence continues at coordinate 53,124,569 of CM055126.1, forward strand.
AGAGTGGAGGATGGAGGGATTTGGGTCCAGGAGAGGGATGATGGAGGAGAGATGGATGGAGGGATTTGGGACCAGAAGAGTGAAGGATGGAGGGATTTGTGTCCAGGAAAGGGATGGTGGAGGAGAGATGGATGGAGGGATTTGGGACCAGAAGAGTGGAGGATGGAGGGATTTGGGTCCAGGAGAGGGATGATGGAGGAGAGAGGGATGGAGGATTTGGGACCAGAAGAGTGGAGGGTGGAGGGATTTGGTTCCAGAAGAGGGATGATGTAGGAGAGAGGGATGGAGGATTTGGGACCAGAAGAGTGGAGGTCGGAGGGATTTGGGTCCAGAAGAGGGATGATGGAGGAGAGAGGGATGGAGGATTTGGGACCAGAAGAGTGGAGGATGGAGGGATTTGGGTCCAGTAGAGGGATGGTGGAGGAGAGATTGATGAAGGGATTTGGGTCCAGAAAGAGGACAGTTGTGGAGAATAGAATTACGGAGGATTTGGGTTCAGAAGAGGAACACTTGTGGAGGAGAGAGGGATGGAGGCATTTGAATCCAGAAAATAAACAGTTATGGAGGAGAGGGGATGCAGGATTTGGGTCCAGTCCAGAAGAAGACAATTGTGAAGAATGGAATAACAAAGGATTTGGGTCCTGGAGAGGGACAGTTGTGGAGGAAGGGGGGGGGGGATTTGGGTCCTGGAGATGGACAGTTGTGGAGGAAGGGGGGGGGATTTGGGTCCTGGAGAGGGACAGTTGTGGAAAATATAATTATGGAAGATTTGGGTGCAGAAGAGGAACAGTTATAGAGGATGGTAGGATGGATGATTTTGGTCCAGAGAAGAAGAGAGTTGTTGAGAATGGAATTACGGAGGATTTGGGTCTAGAAGAGGAACAGTTATGGAAGAGAGGGACATGCATGATTTGGGTCCAGAAGAAGACAGTTGTGCAGAATGGAATTACAGGGGATTTGGGTCCTAGAGAGGGACAGTTGTGGAGAATATAATTACAGAGGATTTGGGCACAGAAAGGACCAGTTATGGAGGATGAAAGGATGGAGGATTTAGGTTCAGAAGAGGAACAGTTGTGGAGGATGGAAGGATGGAGGATTTAGGCTCAGAAGAGGAACAGTTATGGAGGATGGAAGGATGGAGGATTTAGGTTCAGAAGAGGAACAGTTATGGAGGATGGAAGGATGGAGGATTTAGGTTCAGAAGAGGAACAGTTGTGGAGGATGGAAGGATGGAGGATTTAGGTTCAGAAGAGGAACAGTTGTGGAGGATGGAAGGATGGAGGATTTAGGTTCAGAAGAGGAACAGTTGTGGAGGATGGAAGGATGGAGGATTTAGGTTCAGAAGAGGAACAGTTGTGGAGGATGGAAGGATGGAGGATTTAGGCTCAGAAGAGGAACAGTTATGGAGGATGGAAGGATGGAGGATTTAGGTTCAGAAGAGGAACAGTTATGGAGGATGGAAGGATGGAGGATTTAGGTTCAGAAGAGGAACAGTTATGGAGGATGGAAGGATGGAGGATTTAGGTTCAGAAGAGGAACAGTTATGGAGGATGGAAGGATGGAGGAATTAGGTTCAGAAGAGGAACAGTTATGGAGGATGGAAGGATGGAGGATTTAGGTTCAGAAGAGGAACAGTTATGGAGGATGGAAGGATGGAGGATTTAGGTTCAGAAGAGGAACAGTTATGGAGGATGGAAGGATGGAGGATTTAGGTTCGGTTATGGAGGATAGAAGGATGGAGGATTTAGGTTCGGTTATGGAGGATGGAAGGATGGAAGATTTAGGTTCGGTTGTGGAGGATGGAAGGATGGAGGATTTAGGTTCGGTTATGGAGGATGGAAGGATGGAGGATTTAGGTTCGGTTATGGAGGATGGAAGGATGGAGGATTTAGGTTCGGTTGTGGAGGATGGAAGGATGGAGGATTTAGGTTTGGTTGTGGAGGATGGAAGGACGGAGGATTTAGGTTCGGTTATGGAGGATGGAAGGATGGAAGATTTAGGTTTGGTTATGGAGGATGGAAGGATGGAGGATTTAGGTTTGGTTGTGGAGGATGGAAGGATGGAGGATTTAGGTTTGGTTGTGGAGGATGGAAGGATGGAAGATTTAGGTTTGGTTGTGGAGGATGGAAGGATGGAGGATTTAGGTTCGGTTATGGAGGATGGAAGGATGGAAGATTTAGGTTTGGTTGTGGAGGATGGAAGGATGGAGGATTCGGGTCCAGAGAGGAGGCCAGTTGTAAAGGAGAGGGACATTTAGAAGATATTAACTCAGTTCCACCCCTCAGTCTTGCTCTGTGTAGTACAAGGATTGGCTGTCAGGAGTGCAGCCCTATCCAGGAGTCCCCCATACGGGCCCCTCGGCCTCTGACAGCTCGAACAATACTAGGAAAATAAGTGGCTCAGCCAGGCAATGTTTTTCTTCAAAGCGGCCAGCTGTTATAAGACTCACTGCCTGCACTCTGAGAGGATCTGGAGTTTTTAGCAGTGCCCGGCCACAGCTGGGTAAACTGAAATCTGGGCGACAGTCATTCTTCAGCATTGCCCGGCGACATCAACAGAGCGGGCAAAAAAAAAACAAAAACAGCCCATGGACACACGCTGACATCTTCATTCGACCAAAAATGACCTTCTGGTGGTCTCAGGCTTTGCAATGGTGGACCGTGCCATGCGTTGGCACCACCAGGGGGTGCATAGGACAAGGTGACAACAGAGATGCAAGATTAGGAGCCAGTTGTCACCCCATAACATGAAGTGCCTGGACACGGCAGGATCAGCAGGGATTGTTTTAATGGAAGCTGCAGACATAGAAGACTGAGAAGAATTTTTAGAAGAACGATAACATGTTTAAGCTTCCATGAGATTTTAGTAATTGGGTTTAAGCGTTCGGTTAGCGCACAGCAAAGGCGCTTTTTTTTTTAAATTGAAACCTTTGATCTAATTTAGGATTCAGTTCTTAAGCCTGGTACACGCCAACCCAAATCTACAGCTTTGGCGTTGCAGGTTCCAATTATGTCAGATTAGAAAGTGTGATATCGGTTCAGCAATTTTGTTGCGAGCGAGTGTTTTCACACTTCCCGCCATTTTTTTTTTACGAATAATCAACATCATCAGTAATTCTGCTTTTGATTGGTCACTCCCCTCCCACCATTTTTTTTTTTTTTTTTTTACGAATAATCAACATCATCAGTAATTCTGATTGGTCACTCCCCTCCCACCATTTTTTTTTTTTTTACGAATAATCAACATCATCAGTAATTCTGATTGGTCACTCCCCTCCCACCATTTTTTTTTTTTTCAACATTGCGTTCGACTTTCGAAGCGGTTTGTGAAAAGGTTGTCATTGCAAGGAGGTCACATGATGAGTCTGGAAGGGTGTTGGGTGAAAGGCTGACTTATTTTTCAGATTAGAATCCGGCGACGAAAGCGCATCATCCGACCGCCGAGCGATTTATCTCAGGCTGGATTGTTTTTTGATGTGCAGATGGTTTGGGGGGCCAGTTTGTCCCCAAGTAGAACAATGGGGAAACGGTAGAATTTTTTTTAAGTCTGATCGTTCTCCCAACAGAGAACGGTCGCTCCGGTTTTCGTCATTTAACTAAGGGCTGCATGTAAAAATGTCGCTCCTCTGAAAGCGATCCACTTTTGGATCACTTTTCAGTGGTGACTGACAGGCAGTACAATGTGATGCTTCCTTGCTGCCTGTTTTAACACCACAATTTCTGAACAAGCGCGTGCGTGCGGCATGCATGCAGTTGTAGGGTGTTTGCAGAGCTTCCTATTCTGTTGCATGGTGGTCGCATTCACCCACCAATCATGGTGGTCAGTTGAGCCGATTGATTAGAAGGGAAGTTACCCAATTTTATTGTTTGCAGAGTCTAGCGTTTTTGATTGAATTGCACATCGACTGGATAATAAATGTGAAACGTGTGAGTCAGCGGCGCAGCGTGGGTTGCCAGCGGCAACAGCACTGTCGCAAAACACTCATCTCTCCTCAACTCCACCCACTCTGACCGAGAACTGACCAGCTGGACTCCCCCACACACACCCTAAGGCTTGGTTCACATCTAACAGGTACAGCTGAGCGTGCACGCATTTCGTGCGAGTTTTCAGCGTTTTCAGCACATTCATTTCAATAGGCTTCCCTACGCACCAGAAACACGGAAGAGAAGTCCCTCGCTTTTCAAAAAAAAAAAAAACGCCCTGCACCCAACCACAGGTGGCTTGAGGTTTTTGCGCGTACAAAAACGCGCGTTTTGCAGACGCATGGGGGTGCCATTAACAATTATTGGCACCTTCATGCATCTGCTAAAGGGGAGAGTGTTGGGTAAGCATGCAACTTTGTGCACCTTCCTGGCATGCAAAGATCTGAACCTGAACTTTCAGAAAATGCACCAAAAATGCACTCATCTAATAGAAGTCTACGGTAAGGCGTAGGTAACCCATCCAAAAAAAAATTAAAAACCGCGGTTTGGTCGCACCACGGCAATGTGAAATCACCCTAGGCCTACAGACAGTATATACTATACGCAGACTTTTTCTGCAGAAACTGACCAGATTGAAAGTCTTTCATTCTTTTAAAAATAATTTTTTCCGCCCACCAAACTAACCTTAGGCGTTCAATCCTGCGCGTCTTTCCATTTTAAACACATGACAAGTTACGTAAAAAAAATTCTCAATACAGCCTTTCTCATCACTTCATTTTCCAACGTTGAAAGTACTTTTTCCAGCAACACATGCAGTACACAAACAGTAATGTACGTTATTGAAAAACAAAAATGGCGGCGAGGAAATTATGTCATCAATTCAGGAATGTGTTTTTATTTTCTTTATAAAATTTCTTCAAAAACACGTCTTTAAAATTCACATTACAAGCCCAGAGACGAAACAAGCATAAGAATCACGTCTTTTTTAAATGCAATAGCGCCACCTTTGGCACACTGGCACCACAGAGCTGTAAGCGGTACCAAATGTTGGCATTAAGACACCCATGCTAGGTGCAGTTCAGAAGCCTCTCAGGAGCTAGCTGAGCCCCCCAATGCATGGTGGGGTGTTCTTGGGGGGGTCCCCATTGCACATTTATACAATCCTGTGCATGAAGGCTCCAGGGGGGCGCACAGAAGCAGTACCAAAGAAACATGGCGGTGGTGCCTAGTTTTGTCTGGATGACTTAAATCATTGACAGGTCCTCTTTACTTTTTTTTTAATGATTATTATTCATATGCACGCCATATGCTGGCGGCCTAATGATTGGCTCTTATCTGGTGTCTCTTTAGGCCCCGTTCACACCTATGCAAATTGGTTGTGGCTTAAACCGCATCCAATTTGCATAACATTATAAAATATATTGATTTTAATGAGGCTGGTTCACATACGTGCGATGCATTCGCACTGCGCATTGGCCAAAAAACGTGTGCGTTTTCTAGGCATTGCGGTGCGGCTCAGGTGCGAATTCAGGCCCATTATCTTCTATGGGCAGGCATCTGATTCGCAGATGTGTTCATTTCTCATCAGGATTTCTCTCCTTCTCCTCACTACACTTCCCCCCTCCCCTCTCCCCTCTCCCAGGTCTCTAAATTCGCAGCTAAAATGGAGATGATCTGCTGAACAACTCTCTTATCTCTTTGCAGAGATAAGAGAGCTGGAATTCGCACTGCACAAGTGTGAACCCAGCCTTATACCTAGAGGAGCCAATCCTAACCAGGATTCTGTGGAATGCTAGGGTTTCTCCAGTGGTGGGGTGGCTAGGGGTTCCTTGAGTTCTGGCTAACTAACCTCCCATCTGGTGGTGCCTGCTTAGTTCCAGGTCCAATGCCTCTTGGTAGAGCCTGCGTTGACAGGTTCTCTTTACTTTTTTTTAATGATTATTATACATGGGCATGCCATATGCTGGTGGCCTAATGGTTGGCTCTTATCTGATGTCTCTTTATACCTAGAGGAGAAACATGGTGGTGGTGCCTAGTTTTGCCTGGAGGTACTCTTTACTTTTTTTTTTTTATGATTATTATACATGTGCACCCCATATGCTGGCGGCCTAATGATTGGCTCTTATCTGGTGTCTCTTTATACCTAGAGGAGCCATGCCTAACCAGGATTCTGTAGAATCTTAGGGTTCCTCCAGTGATGGCTAGCGGTTCCTTGAGTTCTGGATAACTAACCTCCCATCTGGTGGTGCCTGCATAGTTCCAGGTCCAATGCCTCATGGAAGAGCCAGCGTTATGACTGTAAGGGTGTTATTCTGGCCGGCTTGTAAAGGGGGCATTCTTCCCCAGGGCCGGAACAAGGGGTGGGCAGGAGGGGCGGCTTCCCTGGGTGCAATTAATTGCTTATTACAGGGATGGGGGCGTCCTGACCCTTACCCCAAGGTAAAGGAGGGGGGACGCAGTTTGGCATCTTTGCCCTGGGCGCTGGATGACCTTGTCCCACCACTGTTCTTCCCACTTACTATATTTTCCCAATGACCCCCAATGGACTAATCTCACTAGGGGTTTCCTGAGACTTGAAAATGATTTCAAGGGTTCCTTGAAAAAAAGGTTGAGAAAGGCTGATCTAGAGACATACATATGCATGTAGTCACATGTTATTCTGTGAAAAGACGTGAGTCTATGTATAGCTTATAATTATATATTTACATTAGGTCAGCCATGCATGCTTATTGCATAAAGAGACTCTGCTTCCGCTCCTTTTCCTTAGTGCACACCCACGTGTTCTGAGCTCTGTCCATAGACTTTCACTGCTCTCCAAGGAGATGTTCCTAAAATTCTTACAGGAATCATTCAGCACTGGTACTGACTGCTCTGTCTGACACACAGGGAGCCACTAGAGGGAGCATCTACAATCTGGTATATGAAATATATTGATGAATATATGACGCGGCCGTGAGTGAGCATCACATACAGGCTAATTTTACGGTAATAACTCAAGATGAGAATTTGCCAAAAGTACACTTTATGTCCATATTGACTCAATCGCTTTTAAGCGGCTTTCGATCTCAAAAAATGATGGGGATAGATGGGAACAAGCAACCAGCAATCACAAAACAATCAGAACCATTGGCTGGCTTGACCCATCTAACTCCTTTAGCGATCCAACACTGCAAATCACCAAAAATTTACGTAAATTGTATGTGTTACCCAGAATTTGCTGTTTGATCCTATGTGCCAACCAATGGTGCCACTTTGATGGGAGGGGGGTGGACAGGAACAAGCAACAAGCAATCACGAAACAATCTGAACCATTGGAAGTAGGCTGGCTTGACCCATCTATCTGCTTTCACGATCCAACACTGCAAATCACCAAAAATTTACGTAAATTTTTTGTTACTGAGAATTTGCTGTTTAATCCTATGTGCCAACCAATGGCGCCACTTTGATTAGAGGGGGGTGGATAGGAACAAGCAACAAGCAATCACGAAACAATCTGAACCATTGGCAGTAGGCTGGCTTTACCCATTTATCTGCTTTCACGATCCAACTCTGCAAATCACCAAAAATTTACGTAAATTTTATGTTACTCAAAATTTGCTGTTTGGCTTCATGTGTCAACCTGTGGCGCCACTTTGACCAGCAGAGCAAGAGACATTTGGTCAGGTAGGAAAATCAAGGATCATTCAAAAAACATTTCCAGGGACCCTAAAAATTTGGGACAACCCCAGAGACCGACCAACTAGGGTCACATGTCATGGATGCAAAGGGGTCAAAGCGTTGGTTCATCACTTGAAGACCCTAGTTCTATTTAATGTATTGATCACTTTTACATTTATTGTGTCATGTCGATGTCTTGGTGATCACCACATCAGATTAACCACGAATACACTTATGACATTCGAAATCCATCAGCCCACTAGTCACCGTTATCCTCAAAAGCATCGACCCGGCTACGACAGGCATAATCGATGCTTCTGACAAAATTTGGGGCCTGTCCGAACCGTCCCTTTAAATGCCTCTATGTACGGCCAACATTGGGTGCAAACCGTAGTAAGCTCCAGCAAGCCAATGACTGGGAATATACCAAGCTAAGAGAAGAAAAGCACAGACATAGGCAAGCCTTTATTCAGCTAAGCGGAGGAACAACCAACCTTAATATGATAAAAATTGATCTCTTTGTCCTGCGCAAAAAAAAAAAAAAAAACAGACGTTGCTCAGTCTGCGAGACTCTGCTTTGTGCCGTGTAAGTTATTACTCGGTACAAAGCGGCAGATAAGCAGCTCATCGTTGGCTCGGCATCGACACATAATCATCTGTATCATAAACCCCGTGCACAGTACATATACACGATCCGTCAAGCGGTGCTGGCCGTTTGCGACACATCTCCAGGGATTTGATAGAAACAATCTATCTATAGCCAAGGTAGGGAAGGGGTTAATCGGCCTCGGTGATAACTCAGAATAAGCAGGTTCAGGTAAGGCAAACCAAAAAAAAAAAAAAATTAATAAAAAAAATGATAAAAATACCTGAGCAGGCAATAACAAAAAAAATGATAAAAAAATAACTGAGCAGGCAAGACAACACAAACCGAAGAGGAACAATAAATATAAGAAGAACTAAAAAAAATAGAAAACAATACCCGAGAGGCAATGACGGCACAAAGCAAAGAAAAATAATAATAATAAAAAAAATAACTGATAAAGCAAAAGAGCACCAATCAAAAATAATAACTGAGGAGGCAAGACAACACAAAGCAAAGAACAACAATAATAAAAATGTTAACCTAGAAAGCAAAAAACAACACCAACCAAAAAAGAATAATAAACACATAATTATAACCGAGTAGTCCGTAACTCCAGTGACTTAGCGAAAGGGAATGTGTACAGTAATGCTTAGAATTTTTTTAACTGCTTATATCCCGACTCAGTCAGCCGTGATAACTGGTATTTTTTTTTTTTGGAGAGCTCGTTGGCCAAGGTGCCCAGGCTGCGATTCCACAATTGAAATGTTGGATATTTTCTAGCATCAATGACAAGTAGTGCCAAGGTGCCCAACCCCTCCAAAGTAACCCAGGCTTCAATTCTTGAATTGAAAGGGTCAGATATTCTCTAGGGTCAAGTAATGCCAAGGTGTCCAACCTCATTAAGGTGCCCAACTTCATTAAGGTGCCCAACCTTATTAAGGTGCCCAACCTCATTAAGGTGCCCAACCTCATTAAGGTGCCCATGCTTCGATTCCAGAATTGAAAGGTTGGATGATCTCTAGAGTCAATGAGAACTGAATCCTAGGTGCCCAGGTTTCGATTCCAAAATTTGAAAGGTTGGATAATCTCTAAAGTCAACAACAATTAAAGCCAAGGTGCCCAGGCTTCGACTCCAGGATTAAACGGTTGGATGATCTCTAGAGTCAACGACAACTAAAGCCAAAATGTCAACCCCACCAAGCTGCCCAGGCTTTGATTCCAGAATTGAAATGGTCAGATATTCTATAGATCAGTGGTTCTCAACTCTTGTCCTCAGGACCCACTAACAGGCCAGATTTTAAGTATTACCTTGGTGAGATGCAAACTAGAATAGTGCAATCACTGAGCGACAAATAATATCACCTGTGATGTATTATAGTTATCTTGCAAACCTGGTCTGTTAGTGGGTCCCGAGGACAGGAATTGAGAGCCACTGCTCTAGGGTCAATGACAAGTAGCACCAAGGTGTTAAACCCCACCAAGGTGCCCAGACTTTGATTCCAGAATTGAAGGGTTGCATGATCTCTAAAGTCAATGACAACTAAAGCTAAGCTGCCCAACCTCATCTGAATTGAAAGGGTTGGGTATTCTCTAGGGTCAATAACAAGTAGCACTAAAGAGCCCAACGCCACCAAGATGCCCAGGTTTCAATTCCAGAATTGAAAGATGGGATATTCTCTAGAGTCAATGATAAGTAGCACCAAGGAGCCCAATACCACCTAGGTGCCCAGGTTTTGATTCCAGAATTGAAAGATGGGATATTCTCTAGAGTCAATGACAAGTAGCATCAACAAGCCCAACACCACCAAGGTGCCCAGGTTTTGATTCCAGAATTGAAAGATGGGATATTCTCTAGAGTCAATGACAAGTAGCACCAAGGAGCCCAACGCCACCAAGGTGCCCAGGTTTCGATTCCAGAATTGAAAGATGGGATATTCTCTAGGGTCAATGACAAGTAGCAGCAAGGATCCCAACGCCACCAAGGTGCCCAGGTTTCGATTCCAGAATTGAAAGATGGGATATTCTCTAGAGTCAATGACAAGTAGCATCAAGGAGCCCAACGCCACCAAGGTACCCAGGTTTCGATTCCAGAATTAAAAGGGTCAGAAATTCACTAGAGTTAATGACAAGTAAAGCCAAGGTGCCCGGGTTTCGATTCCAGAATTGAAAGATGAGATATTCTCTAGGGTCAATGACAAGTAGCATCAAGGAGCCCAATGCCACCAAGGTGCCCAGGTTATGATTCCAGAATTGAAAGAGGGGATATTCTCTATAGTCAATCACAAGTAGCGCCAAAGTGGCCAATCCTGCCAAGGTGCCCAGGTTTCGATTCCAGAATTGAAAGATTGGATATTCTCTAGAGTCAATGACAAGTATAGCCAAGTTACCCAACCCCACCAAGATGCCCAATCTTCAATTCCAGAATTGAAAGGGTCAGATATTCTCTAGAGTCAATGACAAGTATAGCCAAGGTACCCAACCCAACCAAGATGCCCAATCTTCAATTCCAGAATTGAAAGGGTCAGATATTCTCTAGCGTCAATGACAAGTAGCGTAGGGGGGCCAAGCCAGTCGTTTCCACGAGCTACCTTGCAGACCCAAACAAACATGACACTACCAGGGTTTGCCGCCGCTGCCACAGCCGGAGACTTGTCACTGACAGCTGACGGTGCACAATGGAAAGGCGGCGGGGGGTCCGTAAACCTGCAGTGGACTTTATGACTACTCGGCCAACAGCAAACCACCCCCCCCCCGCCGCTTATCCTTTGTTGCTCAGCACAAAAACTTCTCCAAACAATGCCGGACCAGTCCGGCAGAACACAACTCAGACCTCGACACTGAACCACAGAGCTGGCAATCTAAGTTGCTGCTTTCTCTCACCATAAAAAATTTCCAAAAACAGCACAATGGTTAAAAAATAGAAAAATTAAGCTTACCTTGTTCTTTTTTTTTCCAAGGCGCTGATGAGTTGGGTTAGTTTCCTCATCCGACGAAGGGGGTTTCGAAGGGGGGCCAGGGACAAAAAAGAGGGGGGAGGGTTGGGGGGGTGGCCCTTTGCCCCAGATTCCTGGGCTCCCTGGAGTTGAGTAATTCCGTAGTGGTAGTACAGTGTGCAAACCAAGCTCTCTGTCTCTTAACTGGAAGCAGGGAAAAACAAACTACTGCATGCCAGGAGCTCGTAAGGCAGAGAGACAGCCCAGGATCACTCCCTGAATCCACAGCACCAATGACAACCCAACCTCCCTCCTCCCATCCCACTCCTCCTTCTTCTTCTCCTGCCTGGATCTCAGCAGCCTCCAGAGCTGTCAACGCACACTGCTGTCTAATCCATCAGCTCCAAGGTCCCTCTGCTCCATGGCTCCTGGCGACGGAAGAGTTAAAAAAGGGGACTCTGCGAATAGGGACCGCGAAAGGGTCCACGACGAATAAGAGGAGGTCTCCTTGAAGTGTGACGTAAGGATCACCGAGGCTTTTTGGTCTTTTTTTTTTCTTCCAGAAACATGTCATAGAACGAAACATACAAAACAACAACAAAAAAAAAAAAAGCGCCCTTCGGAATTTACAATTATTAGACCTCTCTTGCGTTGCTCCTCTTTTCTGGGAACTCCTTTCCCCAACATTCGTTGATAGCATTGGGCAGGTGACAGGTTCTCTTTATGGAGACATCAGGGGTCTGTGATTGGTCAACCGGGATTATGACATCTCTGAAATCAGATTAGGGTTTAGCCCTCACTTCTGATGACTTTGATGGAACTGTGAAGGTGACACCCGCCCCAGAGCTGAGTGCTTCCAGGTTCATTGGTTGTTCCCTGTGAAGGTAACAACCCCCCCCCACCTCCCGCTCGGAGCTGAGCACTTCCAGGTTCATTGGTTGTTCCCTTTGAAGGTGACAACCCCCCCCCCTCACGTCCCGCTCGGAGCTGAGAGCTTCCAGGTTCATTGGTTGTTCCCTGTGAAGGTGACAACCCCCCCACCTCCCGCTCGGAGCTGAGCGCTTCCAGGTTCATTGGTTGTTCCCTTTGAAGGTGACAAACCCCCCCTCACGTCCCGCTCGGAGCTGAGCGCTTCCAGGTTCATTGGTTGTTCCCTGTGAAGGTGACAACCCCCCCACCTCCCGCTTGGAGCTGAGCGCTTTCAGGTTCATTGGTTGTTCCCTGTGAAGGTGACACCCCCCACCACCTCCCGCTCGGAGCTGAGCGCTTCCAGGTTCATTGGTTGTTCCCTGTGAAGGTGACAACCCCCCCACTTCCTGCTCGGAGCTGAGCGCTTCCAGGTTCATTGGTTGTTCCCTGTGAAGATGACAACCCCCCACCTCCTGCTCGGAGCTGAGCGCTTCCAGGTTCATTGGTTGTTCCCTGTGAAGGTGACAACCCCCCCCACCTCCCGCTCGGAGCTGAGCGCTTCCAGGTTCATTGGTTGTTCCCTGTGAAGGTGACAAGCCCCCCACCTCCCGCTCGGAGCTGAGCGCTTCTAGGTTCATTGGTTGTTCCCTGTGAAGGTGACATCCCCCCACCTCCCGCTCGGAGCTGAGTGCTTCCAGGTTCATTGGTTGTTCCCTGTGAAGGTGACATCCCCCCACCTCCCGCTCGGAGCTGAGCGCTTCCAGGTTCATTGGTTGTTCCCTGTGAAGGTGACATCCCCCCACCTCCCGCTCGGAGCTGAGTGCTTCCAGGTTCATTGGTTGTTCCCTGTGAAGGTGACATCCCCCCACCTCCCACTCGGAGCTGAGCACTTCCAGGTTCATTGGTTGTTCCCTGTGAAGGTGACAACCCCCCCCCACCTCCCGCTCAGAGCTGAGCGCTTCCAGGTTCATTGGTTGTTCCCTGATCTTCTCCAGCTCATCATCCTGCCAGCGTTTACCGTGGTCCCTCCCTGGTTCTCCTCTTCCTAGCATGGAGCCTGGCACCATAATAAATGGATAAATATGAGGGTTCTTCAAAAAGTTTCCGCTCTTTTTTTTTTAAAGGACCAGTTCACACCACATGCAGTCCAGTGCGGTTTTTTTTCTGCATCAAAAATGCATGGAAAGTAAGTTATAGGGTTTCCAATGGCATAGTTCACACCAGCGCGTTCCAGTTCCAAAATGAAAAGTAGAACATGCTGCATTTTCCCTGCACTGGACTGTACTGGAACGCTGTAAGGCCCAGTTCACACCATAGAAACGCAGTTTGAATGCGTTCCAGATGCTTTTTTGCATGCACGTTTTCGACACGCTTTTGATGCGTTCCAGTGTGTTTTCGATGCAGTCCAGTGCATTTTTCTCCCTCTTTTTTCTTAACCTTCAGGGCTGGTTCACACCACAAAAATGCACTCCAGACCCATTTCGAAAAGGGTTTCTGCATGCGCATTTTTAACGTGTTATGGACGCGTTCCAGTGCGTTTTTGATGCCTTTCCGGAAGCATTCCAGGTACTTTTTTTCTTCTCTTTTCGGCCCAGTTCGCACCATAGATGCGCATTCCGGATGTGTTCCAGATGCTTTTCTGCATGCGCGTTTTAGATGCGTTTTTGATGTGTCCCAGTGCGTTTTTGGTACGTTTTTAATGCAGCCCAGTGCTTTTTTTCATCCCTCTTTTTTATTAACCTTATATAAGGACAAGTGTGTTCCAGTGCGTTTTTGGTGCATTTAGGTGCGTTCCAGTGCGTTTTTGATGCGTTTTACAGCGTTCCAGTACAGTCCAGTGCAGGTAAAATGCAGAATGTTCTACTTTTTTTTCCTGGAACTGGAACGCACTGGAACTGCAAGCACTGGTGTGAACTTTGCCATTGAAAACCATATAACCTACTTTCCATGCGTTTTTGATGCAGAAAAAAACGCACTGGACTGCATGTGGTGTGAACTTGCCCTTAATAAGGACATGTGAGTTCCAGTGCATTTTTGATGCGTTTCAAGGCGTTCCAGTGCGTTTTTTGATACGTTTAGGTGCGTTTCGGTGCGTTTTTGATGCATTTCACAGTGTTCCAGTACAGTCCAGTACTATACTAGGGTGCAGTGCATTTTTGATGCTTTCCAGTGCGTTTCAGTGCATTTTTGATGCGTTTAGGTGCGTTTCGGTGTGTTCCAGTGAGTTTTTGATGCGTTTTTTGGTGCGTTCCGCTGCGTTTTTGATGCAATTTCCTGCGTTTCAGGACAGTCCAGTGCAGGAAAAATGCAACACGTTCTACTTTTTTTGTGGAACCGGAACGCACTGGAACTAACCGCACTGGTTTGAACTATGCCACTGGAAACCATATAACCTACTTCCCATGCGTTTTTGATGCAGAAAAAAACTCCGCACTGGACTGCATGTAGTGTGAACTGGCCCTGGAAATGCTACACGCATATGGCAGCCCATTTATTTTCGATAGGCCACGCCAAAGTAACTCATCTACTGTAGCTTTTTGGGCGTTGACTTGGGCGTCACGCATTTCTTTGCTGCACGTTTTGGTGCATTTGTCAAGCCTTTCAATATTTGTGAAAACGTGCGTCTGCTGGCCATGCTTAGGGCGCCATTAAAAATGAGTGGCCCGGCAAGCCTGACACACGTTTTTTCACGCGTTCCAGAACGCTTAGGCCTGTTCACGTCCGGTGATCTACATACAGGGCGCCGGACTATAGATTCCAATGGGGGAGGGGTGTTTTTATGAAGCACATGATTAGAGCCAGAGGCTCTAATAGGCTTGAAAATAGGGTGGCCTTGGGGCACAGAGCATTGCGCCCTGATCCCACCCAGTTGTGTGACAATAACGAATGAATATTTGCTATTTTCACACTAAATCTCCTCCCCACCAATCAAGAAGTGGGTCGTGAGACCCGTTTCCCGATTGGTCAAAACATAAGGCGTTCCTATTGGACGCCTAGTGCCTAGGAGGAGGAGAGAGGAGACGCACGGTGGAAGCCACGGAGGAAGCTGCTGGATGAAAGGACACCGGAGCCGCAGCCCGCCACGCTGGAGCACACCAGGGCCGTTGCCCACAGCCCGCCACGTTGGAGGACTCCGGAAGCTGCTGCCTGCAGCCCACCACGTTGGAGGACACCGGAGCCGCTGCCCACAGCATGCCACACACCACGCCGGAGGACACTGGAGCTGATGCCTGCAGCCCGCAACACTGAAGGACACTGGAGCCGATGCCCACAGCCCGTCGCCCGACACGCCGGAGGACAACGGAGCCGTTGCCCACAGCACGCCACGCCGGAGGACACTGGAGTCGATGCCTGCAGCCCGCAACACTGAAGGACACTGGAGCCGATGCCCACAGCCCGTCGCCCACCACGCTGGAGGACACCAGAGCCGCTGCCCGCAGCCCGCCGACCGCCACGCTGGAGGACACTGGAGCCGATACCCGCAGTGCACCACGCTGGAGGACACCAGTGCCACTGCCCGCAGCCCGCCACGTGCCACGCTGGAGGACACTGCAGCCGATGCCTGCAGCCCGCCACACTGAAGGACACTGGAGCCGATGCCCACAGCGCACCGCCCACCACGCTGGAGGACACCAGAGCCGCAGCCCGCCGACTGCCACGCTGGAGGACACTGGAGCCGATACCCGCAGTGCGCCACGCTGGAGGACACCAGAGCCGCTGCCCGCATCCCGCCACACTGGAGGACACCAGAGCCAGTGCCCGCAGCCTGCCACCCGCCACACTGGAGGACACTTGAGCCGATGCCCGCATGGATGGGCCGCCTTATGCACGTTTTTCACCAAAAAAGAAGCTTCCTGCGATTTCTAAAGGCGTGGTTTGCCACGATTGTCATGCAAATCCTGTCGCACTACAATTGCGGCAGAACGGCACCGCATTTAGTGTGCCATTAAAGGATGTTGCCACCCAAAACGCGCGCAACGCGTTATGCTCTGATTACCACGCAATTTGAAATTGTGGCGATTTTGCGCCCGATTCCAAAATCACGAAGATGAATTTTGGCGCTTAAGGCTGTCGCAAGTCGGCGCATAATTTTTCTACGTTTCGCCATCAAGCCCACTTTGGCGCCCCTGAGGCAGCTGCCTTCTCACCTGAACCTGACCCTTGGCCTCCGGCTCTGTCCTCTGCCTGGCGGTGTCAGTCGGGGGGGTTCAGCCACCCACTCCTTGGCTGCCGGGGAGATGAGACGCCCAGATCAGGGAGGCACACGACGAGTCGGGCACTTTGTATCTGCTAATTGGAGTTGGAAGGCGCTGACGAGATCATGTCACAGCTGCTGGTGTCATCTGTCTTCATGTCACAAAGAAGGGAGGAGAGGGGAGGGGGAGGAGGGAGACCGTTCCCCGGGAACAAAGAGAAGAGGACGACACACGCAAGTGGCACAGGTGACGCCGTGGTCGCTCGCTGTGTGGTCCCCCTCCACCGCCGCTGCGCCAATTATGTCTCCAACCGCAAATCACTAAAAAGTCCTTTAAAAGTCACTTTCAATCTTTATTTAAATCTGCAGCTTTTATTGAAAAAAAAAATCCCTGGTGATCCCGCCATGGAGGTCCTTGATCAGGCACTTCCTGTTACAGGGTGACAACGCTCTGTCACTGTCTCCCAATTGTGCTCCTGCGTTGTCACCCTGTCTTGAGAGCCCCCTGGTGGAGACTACAAACCGCCATACACAAAACTCAGGACTGATCCACCGTTGTCACCATCAGGAATCCCAACCCAACCCAACTTCCCGGGCCCTTATTTTCGGGGGGGGGGGGGGGATAGCAATGGCGGCATATTTTTTCTTATTAAACCTGACCTCCAGCTTCTCTTTCAGTTGTAGCGGCCCCTCCCCTGGACTGAAACGGCTTCCTCTGATTTCACCGCACCCTGTGAGCTCCTCACCATGTGCATTAGAAGCTGCAGCAAGTCTGGCTGGAGGACGTCCAGCAATGGGGTGCCCAACCTGCGCTCCTCCAGCTCTTGCAGAACTACAAATCCCATGAGGCATTGCAAGGCTGACAGATACAAACAAGACTCCCAAAGGCAGAGGCACGATGGGACTTGTAGTTCTGCAACAGCTGGAGGGCCCCCAGGTTGAGCACCTATATCCTCCCCAGCCTGACTGTACCTGGCCCTCCTTGGATTTCAGTTTTTTTTTTTTCAATCGTGGAGGCTCAGCATCACATGCAAATACTGCCTGCCTAAGAACGCCCACTCCTCCAGAATGACACCCGTTCATCAAGGCATTTTCTATATTTGCATAACTCCTCCCACTGCTTGTATCAGGGCTGAGAGCTCTTGAGAGGAGTACTGTGATGCTATGTACAGCACCCTGACACCCCTCCCACCAGCCATGATGTGACCGTGTTGCATAGAGAATCACAGAGACCCAGTTAGGGTTGCCACCTTTTCTTCAAGTCAAACCCGAACACTTTAGCGGTGCACAACTATTTATTTTAATAGTATAAACCATACATATATTTTTCAATTAAATAAAATTTCTAATCAAATGAAGTTAATCACAATAGTTCCCCTTTTACATCAGAGCCCACAGAGTTTCCCTTTTACATCTGAACTCGCAGAGTTCCCCTTTTACATCTGAACTCGCAGAGTTCCCCTTTTACATCTGAACTCGCAGAGTTCCCCTTTTACATCTGAACTCGCAGAGTTCCCCTTTTACATCTGAACTCGCAGAGTTCCCCTTTTACATCTGAATCCACAGAGTTCCCCTTTTACATCTGAACTCGCAGAGTTCCCCTTTTACATCTGAACTCGCAGAGTTCCCCTTTTACATCTGAACTCGCAGAGTTCCCCTTTTACATCTGAACTCGCAGAGTTCCCCTTTTACATCTGAATCCACAGAGTTCCCCTTTTACATCTGAATCCACAGAGTTCCCCTTTTACATCTGAACTCGCAGAGTTCCCCTTTTACATCTGAACTCGCAGAGTTCCCCTTTTACATCTGAACTCGCAGAGTTCCCCTTTTACATCTGAATCCACAGAGTTCCCCTTTTACATCTGAACTCGCAGAGTTCCCCTTTTACATCTGAATCCACAGAGTTCCCCTTTTACATCTGAATCCACAGAGTTCCCCTTTTACATCTGAACTCGCAGAGTTCCCCTTTTACATCTGAACTCGCAGAGTTCCCCTTTTACATCTGAACTCTCAGAGTTCCCCTTTTACATCTGAATCCACAGAGTTCCCCTTTTACATCTGAATCCGCAGAGTTCCCCTTTTACATCTGAACTCGCAGAGTTCCCCTTTTACATCTGAACTCGCAGAGTTCCCCTTTTACATCTGAATCCGCAGAGTTCCCCTTTTACATCTGAATCCACAGAGTTCCCCTTTTACATCTGAATCCACAGAGTTCCCCTTTTACATCTGGACTCGCAGAGTTCCCCTTTTACATCTGAACTCGCAGAGTTCCCCTTTTACATCTGAACTCGCAGAGTTCCCCTTTTACATCTGAACTCGCAGAGTTCCCCTTTTACATCTGGACTCGCAGAGTTCCCCTTTTACATCTGGACTCGCAGAGTTCCCCTTTTACATCTGGACTCGCGGAGTTCCCCTTTTACATCTGAATCCACAGAGTTCCCCTTTTACATCTGAATCCGCAGAGTTCCCCTTTTACATCTGAACTCGCAGAGTTCCCCTTTTACATCTGAATCCACAGAGTTCCCCTTTTACATCTGAATCCACAGAGTTCCCCTTTTACATCTGAACTCGCAGAGTTCCCCTTTTACATCTGAATCTACAGAGTTCCCCTTTTACATCTGAATCCACAGAGTTCCCCTGTTACATCTGAATCCACAGAGTTCCCCTTTTACATCTGAATCCACAGAGTTCCCCTTTTACATCTGAACTCGCAGAGTTCCCCTTTTACATCTGAACTCGCAGAGTTCCCCTTTTACATCTGAACTCGCAGAGTTCCCCTTTTACATCTGAACTCGCAGAGTTCCCCTTTTACATCTGAATCCGCAGAGTTCCCCTTTTACATCTGGACTCGCAGAGTTCCCCTTTTACATCTGGACTCGCAGAGTTCCCCTTTTACATCTGAACTCGCAGAGTTCCCCTTTTACATCTGAACTCGCAGAGTTCCCCTTTTACATCTGAACTCGCAGAGTTCCCCTTTTACATCTGAACTCGCAGAGTTCCCCTTTTACATCTGAACTCGCAGAGTTCCCCTTTTACATCTGAACTCGCAGAGTTCCCCTTTTACATCTGAACTCGCAGAGTTCCCCTTTTACATCTGAATCCACAGAGTTCCCCTTTTACATCTGAATCCACAGAGTTCCCCTTTTACATCTGGACTCGCAGAGTTCCCCTTTTACATCTGAACTCGCAGAGTTCCCCTTTTACATCTGAACTCGCAGAGTTCCCCTTTTACATCTGAATCCACAGAGTTCCCCTTTTACATCTGAATCCGCAGAGTTCCCCTTTTACATCTGAACTCGCAGAGTTCCCCTTTTACATCTGAACTCGCAGAGTTCCCCTTTTACATCTGAATCCGCAGAGTTCCCCTTTTACATCTGAACTCGCAGAGTTCCCCTTTTACATCTGAACTCTCAGAGTTCCCCTTTTACATCTGAATCCGCAGAGTTCCCCTTTTACATCTGAACTCGCAGAGTTCCCCTTTTACATCTGAACTCGCAGAGTTCCCCTTTTACATCTGAATCCACAGAGTTCCCCTTTTGCATCTGAACTCGCAGAGTTCCCCTTTTACATCTGAACTCGCAGAGTTCCCCTTTTACATCTGAACTCGCAGAGTTCCCCTTTTACATCTGAATCCACAGAGTTCCCCTTTTACATCTGAATCCGCAGAGTTCCCCTTTTACATCTGAACTCGCAGAGTTCCCCTTTTACATGTGAACTCGCAGAGTTCCCCTTTTACATCTGAACTCGCAGAGTTCCCCTTTTACATCTGAACTCGCAGAGTTCCCCTTTTACATCTGAACTCGCAGAGTTTCCCTTTTACATCTGAATCCGCAGAGTTCCCCTTTTACATCTGAATCCACAGAGTTCCCCTTTTACATCTGAACTCGCAGAGTTCCCCTTTTACATCTGAACTCGCAGAGTTCCCCTTTTACATCTGAACTCGCAGAGTTCCCCTTTTACATCTGAATCCGCAGAGTTCCCCTTTTACATCTGAATCCACAGAGTTCCCCTTTTACATCTGAATCCACAGAGTTCCCCTTTTACATCTGGACTCGCAGAGTTCCCCTTTTACATCTGAACTCGCAGAGTTCCCCTTTTACATCTGAACTCGCAGAGTTCCCCTTTTACATCTGGACTCGCAGAGTTCCCCTTTTACATCTGGACTCGCAGAGTTCCCCTTTTACATCTGGACTCGCAGAGTTCCCCTTTTACATCTGAATCCACAGAGTTCCCCTTTTACATCTGAATCCGCAGAGTTCCCCTTTTACATCTGAACTCGCAGAGTTCCCCTTTTACATCTGAATCCACAGAGTTCCCCTTTTACATCTGAATCCACAGAGTTCCCCTTTTACATCTGAACTCGCAGAGTTCCCCTTTTACATCTGAATCCACAGAGTTCCCCTTTTACATCTGAATCCACAGAGTTCCCCTTTTACATCTGAATCCACAGAGTTCCCCTTTTACATCTGAATCCACAGAGTTCCCCTTTTACATCTGAATCCACAGAGTTCCCCTTTTACATCTGAACTCGCAGAGTTCCCCTTTTACATCTGAACTCGCAGAGTTCCCCTTTTACATCTGAACTCGCAGAGTTCCCCTTTTACATCTGAACTCGCAGAGTTCCCCTTTTACATCTGAACTCGCAGAGTTCCCCTTTTACATCTGAATCCACAGAGTTCCCCTTTTATATCTGAATCCACAGAGTTCCCCTTTTACATCTGAATCCACAGAGTTCCCCTTTTACATCTGAACTCGCAGAGTTCCCCTTTTACATCTGAACTCGCAGAGTTCCCCTTTTACATCTGAACTCGCAGAGTTCCCCTTTTACATCTGAACTCGCAGAGTTCCCCTTTTACATCTGAATCCACAGAGTTCCCCTTTTACATCTGAACTCGCAGAGTTCCCCTTTTACATCTGAACTCGCAGAGTTCCCCTTTTACATCTGAACTCGCAGAGTTCCCCTTTTACATCTGAACTCGCAGAGTTCCCCTTTTACATCTGAATCCACAGAGTTCCCCTTTTACATCTGAATCCACAGAGTTCCCCTTTTACATCTGAACTCGCAGAGTTCCCCTTTTACATCTGAATCCGCAGAGTTCCCCTTTTACATCTGAACTCGCAGAGTTCCCCTTTTACATCTGAACTCGCAGAGTTCCCCTTTTACATCTGAACTCGCAGAGTTCCCCTTTTACATCTGAATCCACAGAGTTCCCCTTTTACATCTGAATCCGCAGAGTTCCCCTTTTACATCTGAACTCGCAGAGTTCCCCTTTTACATCTGAACTCGCAGAGTTCCCCTTTTACATCTGAACTCGCAGAGTTCCCCTTTTACATCTGAACTCGCAGAGTTTCCCTTTTACATCTGAATCCGCAGAGTTCCCCTTTTACATCTGAATCCACAGAGTTCCCCTTTTACATCTGAACTCGCAGAGTTCCCCTTTTACATCTGAACTCGCAGAGTTCCCCTTTTACATCTGAACTCGCAGAGTTCCCCTTTTACATCTGAACTCGCAGAGTTCCCCTTTTACATCTGAATCCGCAGAGTTCCCCTTTTACATCTGAATCCACAGAGTTCCCCTTTTACATCTGAATCCACAGAGTTCCCCTTTTACATCTGGACTCGCAGAGTTCCCCTTTTACATCTGAACTCGCAGAGTTCCCCTTTTACATCTGAACTCGCAGAGTTCCCCTTTTACATCTGGACTCGCAGAGTTCCCCTTTTACATCTGGACTCGCAGAGTTCCCCTTTTACATCTGAATCCACAGAGTTCCCCTTTTACATCTGAATCCGCAGAGTTCCCCTTTTACATCTGAACTCGCAGAGTTCCCCTTTTACATCTGAATCCACAGAGTTCCCCTTTTACATCTGAATCCACAGAGTTCCCCTTTTACATCTGAACTCGCAGAGTTCCCCTTTTACATCTGAATCCACAGAGTTCCCCTTTTACATCTGAATCCACAGAGTTCCCCTTTTACATCTGAATCCACAGAGTTCCCCTTTTACATCTGAATCCACAGAGTTCCCCTTTTACATCTGAATCCACAGAGTTCCCCTTTTACATCTGAACTCGCAGAGTTCCCCTTTTACATCTGAACTCGCAGAGTTCCCCTTTTACATCTGAACTCGCAGAGTTCCCCTTTTACATCTGAACTCGCAGAGTTCCCCTTTTACATCTGAACTCGCAGAGTTCCCCTTTTACATCTGAACTCGCAGAGTTCCCCTTTTACATCTGAATCCACAG
Organism: Rana muscosa; assembly: GCA_029206835.1. NCBI lineage: Eukaryota > Metazoa > Chordata > Amphibia > Anura > Ranidae > Rana > Rana muscosa. The sequence goes on from CM055126.1 coordinate 53,147,014, forward strand.
AGTTCCCCTTTTATATCTGAATCCACAGAGTTCCCCTTTTACATCTGAATCCACAGAGTTCCCCTTTTACATCTGGACTCGCAGAGTTCCCCTTTTACATCTGAACTCGCAGAGTTCCCCTTTTACATCTGAACTCGCAGAGTTCCCCTTTTACATCTGAACTCGCAGAGTTCCCCTTTTACATCTGAACTCGCAGAGTTCCCCTTTTACATCTGAATCCACAGAGTTCCCCTTTTACATCTGAACTCGCAGAGTTCCCCTTTTACATCTGAACTCGCAGAGTTCCCCTTTTACATCTGAACTCGCAGAGTTCCCCTTTTACATCTGAACTCGCAGAGTTCCCCTTTTACATCTGAATCCACAGAGTTCCCCTTTTACATCTGAATCCACAGAGTTCCCCTTTTACATCTGAACTCGCAGAGTTCCCCTTTTACATCTGAATCCGCAGAGTTCCCCTTTTACATCTGAACTCGCAGAGTTCCCCTTTTACATCTGAACTCGCAGAGTTCCCCTTTTACATCTGAACTCGCAGAGTTCCCCTTTTACATCTGAACTCGCAGAGTTCCCCTTTTACATCTGAATCCACAGAGTTCCCCTTTTACATCTGAATCCACAGAGTTCCCCTTTTACATCTGAACTCGCAGAGTTCCCCTTTTACATCTGAACTCGCAGAGTTCCCCTTTTACATCTGAATCTGCAGAGTTCCCCTTTTACATCTGGACTCGCAGAGTTCCCCTTTTACATCTGAACTCGCAGAGTTCCCCTTTTACATCTGAACTCGCAGAGTTCCCCTTTTACATCTGAATCCACAGAGTTCCCCTTTTACATCTGGACTCGCAGAGTTCCCCTTTTACATCTGAATCCGCAGAGTTCCCCTTTTACATCTGGACTCGCAGAGTTCCCCTTTTACATCTGGACTCGCAGAGTTCCCCTTTTACATCTGAACTCGCAGAGTTCCCCTTTTACATCTGAATCCACAGAGTTCCCCTTTTACATCTGAATCCACAGAGTTCCCCTTTTACATCTGAATCCACAGAGTTCCCCTTTTACATCTGAATCCACAGAGTTCCCCTTTTACATCTGAACTCGCAGAGTTCCCCTTTTACATCTGAACTCGCAGAGTTCCCCTTTTACATCTGAACTCGCAGAGTTCCCCTTTTACATCTGAACTCGCAGAGTTCCCCTTTTACATCTGAACTCGCAGAGTTCCCCTTTTACACCTGAACTCGCAGAGTTCCCCTTTTACATCTGAATCCACAGAGTTCCCCTTTTACATCTGAACTCACAGAGTTCCCCTTTTACATCTGAACTCGCAGAGTTCCCCTTTTACATCTGGACTCGCAGAGTTCCCCTTTTACATCTGAACTCGCAGAGTTCCCCTTTTACATCTGAACTCGCAGAGTTCCCCTTTTACATCTGAACTCGCAGAGTTCCCCTTTTACATCTAAACTCGCAGAGTTCCCCTTTTACATCTGGATCCACAGAGTTCCCCTTTTACATCTGAATCCACAGAGTTCCCCTTTTACATCTGAATCCACAGAGTTCCCCTTTTACATCTGAATCCACAGAGTTCCCCTTTTACATCTGAATCCACAGAGTTCCCCTTTTACATCTGAACTCGCAGAGTTCCCCTTTTACATCTGGACTCGCAGAGTTCCCCTTTTACATCTGAATCCACAGAGTTCCCCTTTTACATCTGGACTCGCAGAGTTCCCCTTTTACATCTGGACTCGCAGAGTTCCCCTTTTACATCTGAACTCGCAGAGTTCCCCTTTTACATCTGAATCCACAGAGTTCCCCTTTTACATCTGAATCCACAGAGTTCCCCTTTTACATCTGAATCCACAGAGTTCCCCTTTTACATCTGAACTCGCAGAGTTCCCCTTTTACATCTGAACTCGCAGAGTTCCCCTTTTACATCTGAACTCGCAGAGTTCCCCTTTTACATCTGAACTCGCAGAGTTCCCCTTTTACACCTGAACTCGCAGAGTTCCCCTTTTACATCTGAACTCGCAGAGTTCCCCTTTTACATCTGAATCCACAGAGTTCCCCTTTTACATCTGAACTCGCAGCATTCCCCTTTTACATCTGAATCCACAGAGTTCCCCTTTTACATCTGAATCCACAGAGTTCCCCTTTTACATCTGAATCCACAGAGTTCCCCTTTTACATCTGAACTCGCAGAGTTCCCCTTTTACATCTGGACTCGCAGAGTTCCCCTTTTACATCTGAACTCGCACAGTTCCCCTTTTACATCTGAACTCGCAGAGTTCCCCTTTTACATCTGAACTCGCAGAGTTCCCCTTTTACATCTGGATCCACAGAGTTCCCCTTTTACATCTGAATCCACAGAGTTCCCCTTTTACATCTGAATCCACAGAGTTCCCCTTTTACATCTGGACTCGCAGAGTTCCCCTTTTACATCTGAACTCGCAGAGTTCCCCTTTTACATCTGAACTCGCAGAGTTCCCCTTTTACATCTGAACTCGCAGAGTTCCCCTTTTACATCTGGATCCACAGAGTTCCCCTTTTACATCTGAATCCACAGAGTTCCCCTTTTACATCTGAACTCGCAGAGTTCCCCTTTTACATCTGAATCCACAGAGTTCCCCTTTTACATCTGAACTCGCAGAGTTCCCCTTTTACATCTGAACTCGCAGAGTTCCCCTTTTACATCTGAATCTGCAGAGTTCCCCTTTTACATCTGGACTCGCAGAGTTCCCCTTTTACATCTGAACTCGCAGAGTTCCCCTTTTACATCTGGACTCGCAGAGTTCCCCTTTTACATCTGAACTCGCAGAGTTCCCCTTTTACATCTGAACTCGCAGAGTTCCCCTTTTACATCTGAATCCACAGAGTTCCCTTTTACATCTGAATCCACAGAGTTCCCCTTTTACATCTGAATCCACAGAGTTCCCCTTTTACATCTGGACTCGCAGAGTTCCCCTTTTACATCTGAACTCGCAGAGTTCCCTTTTACATCTGAACTCGCAGAGTTCCCCTTTTACATCTGAACTCGCAGAGTTCCCCTTTTACATCTGAATCCACAGAGTTCCCCTTTTACATCTGAATCCACAGAGTTCCCCTTTTACATCTGAACTCGCAGAGTTCCCCTTTTACATCTGAATCCACAGAGTTCCCCTTTTACATCTGAACTCGCAGAGTTCCCCTTTTACATCTGAACTCGCAGAGTTCCCCTTTTACATCTGAATCTGCAGAGTTCCCCTTTTACATCTGGACTCGCAGAGTTCCCCTTTTACATCTGAACTCGCAGAGTTCCCCTTTTACATCTGAACTCGCAGAGTTCCCCTTTTACATCTGAACTCGCAGAGTTCCCCTTTTACATCTGAATCCACAGAGTTCCCCTTTTACATCTGAACTCGCAGAGTTCCCCTTTTACATCTGAACTCGCAGAGTTCCCCTTTTACATCTGAACTCTCAGAGTTCCCCTTTTACATCTGAATCCACAGAGTTCCCCTTTTACATCTGAATCCGCAGAGTTCCCCTTTTACATCTGAACTCGCAGAGTTCCCCTTTTACATCTGAACTCGCAGAGTTCCCCTTTTACATCTGAATCCACAGAGTTCCCCTTTTACATCTGAACTCGCAGAGTTCCCCTTTTACATCTGAACTCGCAGAGTTCCCCTTTTACATCTGAACTCGCAGAGTTCCCCTTTTACATCTGAATCCACAGAGTTCCCCTTTTACATCTGAATCCGCAGAGTTCACCTTTTACATCTGAACTCGCAGAGTTCCCCTTTTACATCTGAACTCGCAGAGTTCCCCTTTTACATCTGAACTCGCAGAGTTCCCCTTTTACATCTGAACTCGCAGAGTTCCCCTTTTACATCTGAACTCGCAGAGTTTCCCTTTTACATCTGAATCCGCAGAGTTCCCCTTTTACATCTGAATCCACAGAGTTCCCCTTTTACATCTGAACTCGCAGAGTTCCCCTTTTACATCTGAACTCGCAGAGTTCCCCTTTTACATCTGAACTCGCAGAGTTCCCCTTTTACATCTGAACTCGCAGAGTTCCCCTTTTACATCTGAATCCGCAGAGTTCCCCTTTTACATCTGAATCCACAGAGTTCCCCTTTTACATCTGAATCCACAGAGTTCCCCTTTTACATCTGGACTCGCAGAGTTCCCCTTTTACATCTGAACTCGCAGAGTTCCCCTTTTACATCTGAACTCGCAGAGTTCCCCTTTTACATCTGAACTCGCAGAGTTCCCCTTTTACATCTGGACTCGCAGAGTTCCCCTTTTACATCTGGACTCGCAGAGTTCCCCTTTTACATCTGGACTCGCAGAGTTCCCCTTTTACATCTGAATCCACAGAGTTCCCCTTTTACATCTGAATCCACAGAGTTCCCCTTTTACATCTGAACTCGCAGAGTTCCCCTTTTACATCTGAATCCACAGAGTTCCCCTTTTACATCTGAATCCACAGAGTTCCCCTTTTACATCTGAACTCGCAGAGTTCCCCTTTTACATCTGAATCCACAGAGTTCCCCTTTTACATCTGAATCCACAGAGTTCCCCTTTTACATCTGAATCCACAGAGTTCCCCTTTTACATCTGAATCCACAGAGTTCCCCTTTTACATCTGAATCCACAGAGTTCCCCTTTTACATCTGAACTCGCAGAGTTCCCCTTTTACATCTGAACTCGCAGAGTTCCCCTTTTACATCTGAACTCGCAGAGTTCCCCTTTTACATCTGAACTCGCAGAGTTCCCCTTTTACATCTGAATCCACAGAGTTCCCCTTTTACATCTGGACTCGCAGAGTTCCCCTTTTACATCTGGACTCGCAGAGTTCCCCTTTTACATCTGAACTCGCAGAGTTCCCCTTTTACATCTGAACTCGCAGAGTTCCCCTTTTACATCTGAACTCGCAGAGTTCCCCTTTTACATCTGAACTCGCAGAGTTCCCCTTTTACATCTGAACTCGCAGAGTTCCCCTTTTACATCTGAATCCACAGAGTTCCCCTTTTATATCTGAATCCACAGAGTTCCCCTTTTACATCTGAATCCACAGAGTTCCCCTTTTACATCTGGACTCGCAGAGTTCCCCTTTTACATCTGAACTCGCAGAGTTCCCCTTTTACATCTGAACTCGCAGAGTTCCCCTTTTACATCTGAACTCGCAGAGTTCCCCTTTTACATCTGAATCCACAGAGTTCCCCTTTTACATCTGAACTCGCAGAGTTCCCCTTTTACATCTGAACTCGCAGAGTTCCCCTTTTACATCTGAACTCGCAGAGTTCCCCTTTTACATCTGAACTCGCAGAGTTCCCCTTTTACATCTGAATCCACAGAGTTCCCCTTTTACATCTGAACTCGCAGAGTTCCCCTTTTACATCTGAATCCGCAGAGTTCCCCTTTTACATCTGAACTCGCAGAGTTCCCCTTTTACATCTGAACTCGCAGAGTTCCCCTTTTACATCTGAACTCGCAGAGTTCCCCTTTTACATCTGAACTCGCAGAGTTCCCCTTTTACATCTGAACTCGCAGAGTTCCCCTTTTACATCTGAATCCACAGAGTTCCCCTTTTACATCTGAATCCACAGAGTTCCCCTTTTACATCTGAACTCGCAGAGTTCCCCTTTTACATCTGAACTCGCAGAGTTCCCCTTTTACATCTGGACTCGCAGAGTTCCCCTTTTACATCTGGACTCGCAGAGTTCCCCTTTTACATCTGGACTCGCGGAGTTCCCCTTTTACATCTGAATCCACAGAGTTCCCCTTTTACATCTGAATCCGCAGAGTTCCCCTTTTACATCTGAACTCGCAGAGTTCCCCTTTTACATCTGAATCCACAGAGTTCCCCTTTTACATCTGAATCCACAGAGTTCCCCTTTTACATCTGAACTCGCAGAGTTCCCCTTTTACATCTGAATCCACAGAGTTCCCCTTTTACATCTGAATCCACAGAGTTCCCCTATTACATCTGAATCCACAGAGTTCCCCTTTTACATCTGAATCCACAGAGTTCCCCTTTTACATCTGAACTCGCAGAGTTCCCCTTTTACATCTGAACTCGCAGAGTTCCCCTTTTACATCTGAACTCGCAGAGTTCCCCTTTTACATCTGAACTCGCAGAGTTCCCCTTTTACATCTGAATCCGCAGAGTTCCCCTTTTACATCTGGACTCGCAGAGTTCCCCTTTTACATCTGGACTCGCAGAGTTCCCCTTTTACATCTGAACTCGCAGAGTTCCCCTTTTACATCTGAACTCGCAGAGTTCCCCTTTTACATCTGAACTCGCAGAGTTCCCCTTTTACATCTGAACTCGCAGAGTTCCCCTTTTACATCTGAACTCGCAGAGTTCCCCTTTTACATCTGAACTCGCAGAGTTCCCCTTTTACATCTGAACTCGCAGAGTTCCCCTTTTACATCTGAATCCGCAGAGTTCCCCTTTTACATCTGAACTCGCAGAGTTCCCCTTTTACATCTGAACTCGCAGAGTTCCCCTTTTACATCTGAACTCGCAGAGTTCCCCTTTTACATCTGAACTCGCAGAGTTCCCCTTTTACATCTGAATCCACAGAGTTCCCCTTTTACATCTGAACTCGCAGAGTTCCCCTTTTACATCTGAATCCGCAGAGTTCCCCTTTTACATCTGAACTCGCAGAGTTCCCCTTTTACATCTGAACTCGCAGAGTTCCCCTTTTACATCTGAACTCGCAGAGTTCCCCTTTTACATCTGAACTCGCAGAGTTCCCCTTTTACATCTGAACTCGCAGAGTTCCCCTTTTACATCTGAATCCACAGAGTTCCCCTTTTACATCTGAATCCACAGAGTTCCCCTTTTACATCTGAACTCGCAGAGTTCCCCTTTTACATCTGAACTCGCAGAGTTCCCCTTTTACATCTGGACTCGCAGAGTTCCCCTTTTACATCTGGACTCGCAGAGTTCCCCTTTTACATCTGGACTCGCGGAGTTCCCCTTTTACATCTGAATCCACAGAGTTCCCCTTTTACATCTGAATCCGCATAGTTCCCCTTTTACATCTGAACTCGCAGAGTTCCCCTTTTACATCTGAATCCACAGAGTTCCCCTTTTACATCTGAATCCACAGAGTTCCCCTTTTACATCTGAACTCGCAGAGTTCCCCTTTTACATCTGAATCCACAGAGTTCCCCTTTTACATCTGAATCCACAGAGTTCCCCTGTTACATCTGAATCCACAGAGTTCCCCTTTTACATCTGAATCCACAGAGTTCCCCTTTTACATCTGAACTCGCAGAGTTCCCCTTTTACATCTGAACTCGCAGAGTTCCCCTTTTACATCTGAACTCGCAGAGTTCCCCTTTTACATCTGAACTCGCAGAGTTCCCCTTTTACATCTGAATCCGCAGAGTTCCCCTTTTACATCTGGACTCGCAGAGTTCCCCTTTTACATCTGGACTCGCAGAGTTCCCCTTTTACATCTGAACTCGCAGAGTTCCCCTTTTACATCTGAACTCGCAGAGTTCCCCTTTTACATCTGAACTCGCAGAGTTCCCCTTTTACATCTGAACTCGCAGAGTTCCCCTTTTACATCTGAACTCGCAGAGTTCCCCTTTTACATCTGAACTCGCAGAGTTCCCCTTTTACATCTGAATCCACAGAGTTCCCCTTTTACATCTGAATCCACAGAGTTCCCCTTTTACATCTGGACTCGCAGAGTTCCCCTTTTACATCTGAACTCGCAGAGTTCCCCTTTTACATCTGAACTCGCAGAGTTCCCCTTTTACATCTGAATCCACAGAGTTCCCCTTTTACATCTGAATCCGCAGAGTTCCCCTTTTACATCTGAACTCGCAGAGTTCCCCTTTTACATCTGAACTCGCAGAGTTCCCCTTTTACATCTGAATCCGCAGAGTTCCCCTTTTACATCTGAACTCGCAGAGTTCCCCTTTTACATCTGAACTCTCAGAGTTCCCCTTTTACATCTGAATCCGCAGAGTTCCCCTTTTACATCTGAACTCGCAGAGTTCCCCTTTTACATCTGAACTCGCAGAGTTCCCCTTTTACATCTGAATCCACAGAGTTCCCCTTTTACATCTGAACTCGCAGAGTTCCCCTTTTACATCTGAACTCGCAGAGTTTCCCTTTTACATCTGAATCCGCAGAGTTCCCCTTTTACATCTGAATCCACAGAGTTCCCCTTTTACATCTGAACTCGCAGAGTTCCCCTTTTACATCTGAACTCGCAGAGTTCCCCTTTTACATCTGAACTCGCAGAGTTCCCCTTTTACATCTGAACTCGCAGAGTTCCCCTTTTACATCTGAACTCAGCAGAGTTCCCCTTTTACATCTGAATCCACAGAGTTCCCCTTTTACATCTGAATCCACAGAGTTCCCCTTTTACATCTGGACTCGCAGAGTTCCCCTTTTACATCTGAACTCGCAGAGTTCCCCTTTTACATCTGAACTCGCAGAGTTCCCCTTTTACATCTGGACTCGCAGAGTTCCCCTTTTACATCTGGACTCGCAGAGTTCCCCTTTTACATCTGGACTCGCAGAGTTCCCCTTTTACATCTGAATCCACAGAGTTCCCCTTTTACATCTGAATCCGCAGAGTTCCCCTTTTACATCTGAACTCGCAGAGTTCCCCTTTTACATCTGAATCCACAGAGTTCCCCTTTTACATCTGAATCCACAGAGTTCCCCTTTTACATCTGAACTCGCAGAGTTCCCCTTTTACATCTGAATCCACAGAGTTCCCCTTTTACATCTGAATCCACAGAGTTCCCCTTTTACATCTGAATCCACAGAGTTCCCCTTTTACATCTGAATCCACAGAGTTCCCCTTTTACATCTGAATCCACAGAGTTCCCCTTTTACATCTGAACTCGCAGAGTTCCCCTTTTACATCTGAACTCGCAGAGTTCCCCTTTTACATCTGAACTCGCAGAGTTCCCCTTTTACATCTGAACTCGCAGAGTTCCCCTTTTACATCTGAACTTGCAGAGTTCCCCTTTTACATCTGAATCCACAGAGTTCCCCTTTTATATCTGAATCCACAGAGTTCCCCTTTTACATCTGAATCCACAGAGTTCCCCTTTTACATCTGAACTCGCAGAGTTCCCCTTTTACATCTGAACTCGCAGAGTTCCCCTTTTACATCTGAACTCGCAGAGTTCCCCTTTTACATCTGAACTCGCAGAGTTCCCCTTTTACATCTGAATCCACAGAGTTCCCCTTTTACATCTGAACTCGCAGAGTTCCCCTTTTACATCTGAACTCGCAGAGTTCCCCTTTTACATCTGAACTCGCAGAGTTCCCCTTTTACATCTGAACTCGCAGAGTTCCCCTTTTACATCTGAATCCACAGAGTTCCCCTTTTACATCTGAATCCACAGAGTTCCCCTTTTACATCTGAACTCGCAGAGTTCCCCTTTTACATCTGAATCCGCAGAGTTCCCCTTTTACATCTGAACTCGCAGAGTTCCCCTTTTACATCTGAACTCGCAGAGTTCCCCTTTTACATCTGAACTCGCAGAGTTCCCCTTTTACATCTGAATCCACAGAGTTCCCCTTTTACATCTGAATCCGCAGAGTTCCCCTTTTACATCTGAACTCGCAGAGTTCCCCTTTTACATCTGAACTCGCAGAGTTCCCCTTTTACATCTGAACTCGCAGAGTTCCCCTTTTACATCTGAACTCGCAGAGTTCCCCTTTTACATCTGAACTCGCAGAGTTTCCCTTTTACATCTGAATCCACAGAGTTCCCCTTTTACATCTGAACTCGCAGAGTTCCCCTTTTACATCTGAACTCGCAGAGTTCCCCTTTTACATCTGAACTCGCAGAGTTCCCCTTTTACATCTGAACTCGCAGAGTTCCCCTTTTACATCTGAATCCGCAGAGTTCCCCTTTTACATCTGAATCCACAGAGTTCCCCTTTTACATCTGAATCCACAGAGTTCCCCTTTTACATCTGGACTCGCAGAGTTCCCCTTTTACATCTGAACTCGCAGAGTTCCCCTTTTACATCTGAACTCGCAGAGTTCCCCTTTTACATCTGGACTCGCAGAGTTCCCCTTTTACATCTGGACTCGCAGAGTTCCCCTTTTACATCTGGACTCGCAGAGTTCCCCTTTTACATCTGAATCCACAGAGTTCCCCTTTTACATCTGAATCCGCAGAGTTCCCCTTTTACATCTGAACTCGCAGAGTTCCCCTTTTACATCTGAATCCACAGAGTTCCCCTTTTACATCTGAATCCACAGAGTTCCCCTTTTACATCTGAACTCGCAGAGTTCCCCTTTTACATCTGAATCCACAGAGTTCCCCTTTTACATCTGAATCCACAGAGTTCCCCTTTTACATCTGAATCCACAGAGTTCCCCTTTTACATCTGAATCCACAGAGTTCCCCTTTTACATCTGAATCCACAGAGTTCCCCTTTTACATCTGAACTCGCAGAGTTCCCCTTTTACATCTGAACTCGCAGAGTTCCCCTTTTACATCTGAACTCGCAGAGTTCCCCTTTTACATCTGAACTCGCAGAGTTCCCCTTTTACATCTGAACTCGCAGAGTTCCCCTTTTACATCTGAACTCGCAGAGTTCCCCTTTTACATCTGAATCCACAGAGTTCCCCTTTTATATCTGAATCCACAGAGTTCCCCTTTTACATCTGAATCCACAGAGTTCCCCTTTTACATCTGGACTCGCAGAGTTCCCCTTTTACATCTGAACTCGCAGAGTTCCCCTTTTACATCTGAACTCGCAGAGTTCCCCTTTTACATCTGAACTCGCAGAGTTCCCCTTTTACATCTGAACTCGCAGAGTTCCCCTTTTACATCTGAATCCACAGAGTTCCCCTTTTACATCTGAACTCGCAGAGTTCCCCTTTTACATCTGAACTCGCAGAGTTCCCCTTTTACATCTGAACTCGCAGAGTTCCCCTTTTACATCTGAACTCGCAGAGTTCCCCTTTTACATCTGAATCCACAGAGTTCCCCTTTTACATCTGAATCCACAGAGTTCCCCTTTTACATCTGAACTCGCAGAGTTCCCCTTTTACATCTGAATCCGCAGAGTTCCCCTTTTACATCTGAACTCGCAGAGTTCCCCTTTTACATCTGAACTCGCAGAGTTCCCCTTTTACATCTGAACTCGCAGAGTTCCCCTTTTACATCTGAACTCGCAGAGTTCCCCTTTTACATCTGAATCCACAGAGTTCCCCTTTTACATCTGAATCCACAGAGTTCCCCTTTTACATCTGAACTCGCAGAGTTCCCCTTTTACATCTGAACTCGCAGAGTTCCCCTTTTACATCTGAATCTGCAGAGTTCCCCTTTTACATCTGGACTCGCAGAGTTCCCCTTTTACATCTGAACTCGCAGAGTTCCCCTTTTACATCTGAACTCGCAGAGTTCCCCTTTTACATCTGAATCCACAGAGTTCCCCTTTTACATCTGGACTCGCAGAGTTCCCCTTTTACATCTGAATCCGCAGAGTTCCCCTTTTACATCTGGACTCGCAGAGTTCCCCTTTTACATCTGGACTCGCAGAGTTCCCCTTTTACATCTGAACTCGCAGAGTTCCCCTTTTACATCTGAATCCACAGAGTTCCCCTTTTACATCTGAATCCACAGAGTTCCCTTTTTACATCTGAATCCACAGAGTTCCCCTTTTACATCTGAATCCACAGAGTTCCCCTTTTACATCTGAACTCGCAGAGTTCCCCTTTTACATCTGAACTCGCAGAGTTCCCCTTTTACATCTGAACTCGCAGAGTTCCCCTTTTACATCTGAACTCGCAGAGTTCCCCTTTTACATCTGAACTCGCAGAGTTCCCCTTTTACACCTGAACTCGCAGAGTTCCCCTTTTACATCTGAATCCACAGAGTTCCCCTTTTACATCTGAACTCGCAGAGTTCCCCTTTTACATCTGAACTCGCAGAGTTCCCCTTTTACATCTGGACTCGCAGAGTTCCCCTTTTACATCTGAACTCGCAGAGTTCCCCTTTTACATCTGAACTCGCAGAGTTCCCCTTTTACATCTGAACTCGCAGAGTTCCCCTTTTACATCTGAACTCGCAGAGTTCCCCTTTTACATCTGGATCCACAGAGTTCCCCTTTTACATCTGAATCCACAGAGTTCCCCTTTTACATCTGAATCCACAGAGTTCCCCTTTTACATCTGAACTCGCAGAGTTCCCCTTTTACATCTGGACTCGCAGAGTTCCCCTTTTACATCTGAACTCGCAGAGTTCCCCTTTTACATCTGAACTCGCAGAGTTCCCCTTTTACATCTGAACTCGCAGAGTTCCCCTTTTACATCTGGATCCACAGAGTTCCCCTTTTACATCTGAATCCACAGAGTTCCCCTTTTACATCTGAACTCGCAGAGTTCCCCTTTTACATCTGAATCCACAGAGTTCCCCTTTTACATCTGAACTCGCAGAGTTCCCCTTTTACATCTGAACTCGCAGAGTTCCCCTTTTACATCTGAATCTGCAGAGTTCCCCTTTTACATCTGGACTCGCAGAGTTCCCCTTTTACATCTGAACTCGCAGAGTTCCCCTTTTACATCTGGACTCGCAGAGTTCCCCTTTTACATCTGAACTCGCAGAGTTCCCCTTTTACATCTGAACTCGCAGAGTTCCCCTTTTACATCTGAATCCACAGAGTTCCCTTTTACATCTGAATCCACAGAGTTCCCCTTTTACATCTGAATCCACAGAGTTCCCCTTTTACATCTGGACTCGCAGAGTTCCCCTTTTACATCTGAACTCGCAGAGTTCCCTTTTACATCTGAACTCGCAGAGTTCCCCTTTTACATCTGAACTCGCAGAGTTCCCCTTTTACATCTGAATCCACAGAGTTCCCCTTTTACATCTGAATCCACAGAGTTCCCCTTTTACATCTGAACTCGCAGAGTTCCCCTTTTACATCTGAATCCACAGAGTTCCCCTTTTACATCTGAACTCGCAGAGTTCCCCTTTTACATCTGAACTCGCAGAGTTCCCCTTTTACATCTGAATCTGCAGAGTTCCCCTTTTACATCTGGACTCGCAGAGTTCCCCTTTTACATCTGAACTCGCAGAGTTCCCCTTTTACATCTGAACTCGCAGAGTTCCCCTTTTACATCTGAACTCGCAGAGTTCCCCTTTTACATCTGAATCCACAGAGTTCCCCTTTTACATCTGAACTCGCAGAGTTCCCCTTTTACATCTGAACTCGCAGAGTTCCCCTTTTACATCTGAACTCTCAGAGTTCCCCTTTTACATCTGAATCCACAGAGTTCCCCTTTTACATCTGAATCCGCAGAGTTCCCCTTTTACATCTGAACTCGCAGAGTTCCCCTTTTACATCTGAACTCGCAGAGTTCCCCTTTTACATCTGAATCCACAGAGTTCCCCTTTTACATCTGAACTCGCAGAGTTCCCCTTTTACATCTGAACTCGCAGAGTTCCCCTTTTACATCTGAACTCGCAGAGTTCCCCTTTTACATCTGAATCCACAGAGTTCCCCTTTTACATCTGAATCCGCAGAGTTCACCTTTTACATCTGAACTCGCAGAGTTCCCCTTTTACATCTGAACTCGCAGAGTTCCCCTTTTACATCTGAACTCGCAGAGTTCCCCTTTTACATCTGAACTCGCAGAGTTCCCCTTTTACATCTGAACTCGCAGAGTTTCCCTTTTACATCTGAATCCGCAGAGTTCCCCTTTTACATCTGAATCCACAGAGTTCCCCTTTTACATCTGAACTCGCAGAGTTCCCCTTTTACATCTGAACTCGCAGAGTTCCCCTTTTACATCTGAACTCGCAGAGTTCCCCTTTTACATCTGAACTCGCAGAGTTCCCCTTTTACATCTGAATCCGCAGAGTTCCCCTTTTACATCTGAATCCACAGAGTTCCCCTTTTACATCTGAATCCACAGAGTTCCCCTTTTACATCTGGACTCGCAGAGTTCCCCTTTTACATCTGAACTCGCAGAGTTCCCCTTTTACATCTGAACTCGCAGAGTTCCCCTTTTACATCTGAACTCGCAGAGTTCCCCTTTTACATCTGGACTCGCAGAGTTCCCCTTTTACATCTGGACTCGCAGAGTTCCCCTTTTACATCTGGACTCGCAGAGTTCCCCTTTTACATCTGAATCCACAGAGTTCCCCTTTTACATCTGAATCCGCAGAGTTCCCCTTTTACATCTGAACTCGCAGAGTTCCCCTTTTACATCTGAATCCACAGAGTTCCCCTTTTACATCTGAATCCACAGAGTTCCCCTTTTACATCTGAACTCGCAGAGTTCCCCTTTTACATCTGAATCCACAGAGTTCCCCTTTTACATCTGAATCCACAGAGTTCCCCTTTTACATCTGAATCCACAGAGTTCCCCTTTTACATCTGAATCCACAGAGTTCCCCTTTTACATCTGAATCCACAGAGTTCCCCTTTTACATCTGAACTCGCAGAGTTCCCCTTTTACATCTGAACTCGCAGAGTTCCCCTTTTACATCTGAACTCGCAGAGTTCCCCTTTTACATCTGAACTCGCAGAGTTCCCCTTTTACATCTGAATCCACAGAATTCCCCTTTTACATCTGGACTCGCAGAGTTCCCCTTTTACATCTGGACTCGCAGAGTTCCCCTTTTACATCTGAACTCGCAGAGTTCCCCTTTTACATCTGAATCCACAGAGTTCCCCTTTTACATCTGAATCCACAGAGTTCCCCTTTTACATCTGAATCCACAGAGTTCCCCTTTTACATCTGAACTCGCAGAGTTCCCCTTTTACATCTGAACTCGCAGAGTTCCCCTTTTACATCTGAACTCGCAGAGTTCCCCTTTTACATCTGAACTCGCAGAGTTCCCCTTTTACACCTGAACTCGCAGAGTTCCCCTTTTACATCTGAACTCGCAGAGTTCCCCTTTTACATCTGAATCCACAGAGTTCCCCTTTTACATCTGAACTCGCAGCATTCCCCTTTTACATCTGAATCCACAGAGTTCCCCTTTTACATCTGAATCCACAGAGTTCCCCTTTTACATCTGAATCCACAGAGTTCCCCTTTTACATCTGAACTCGCAGAGTTCCCCTTTTACATCTGGACTCGCAGAGTTCCCCTTTTACATCTGAACTCGCACAGTTCCCCTTTTACATCTGAACTCGCAGAGTTCCCCTTTTACATCTGAACTCGCAGAGTTCCCCTTTTACATCTGGATCCACAGAGTTCCCCTTTTACATCTGAATCCACAGAGTTCCCCTTTTACATCTGAATCCACAGAGTTCCCCTTTTACATCTGGACTCGCAGAGTTCCCCTTTTACATCTGAACTCGCAGAGTTCCCCTTTTACATCTGAACTCGCAGAGTTCCCCTTTTACATCTGAACTCGCAGAGTTCCCCTTTTACATCTGGATCCACAGAGTTCCCCTTTTACATCTGAATCCACAGAGTTCCCCTTTTACATCTGAATTCGCAGAGTTCCCCTTTTACATCTGAATCCACAGAGTTCCCCTTTTACATCTGAACTCGCAGAGTTCCCCTTTTACATCTGAACTCGCAGAGTTCCCCTTTTACATCTGAATCTGCAGAGTTCCCCTTTTACATCTGGACTCGCAGAGTTCCCCTTTTACATCTGAACTCGCAGAGTTCCCCTTTTACATCTGGACTCGCAGAGTTCCCCTTTTACATCTGAACTCGCAGAGTTCCCCTTTTACATCTGAACTCGCAGAGTTCCCCTTTTACATCTGAATCCACAGAGTTCCCTTTTACATCTGAATCCACAGAGTTCCCCTTTTACATCTGAATCCACAGAGTTCCCCTTTTACATCTGGACTCGCAGAGTTCCCCTTTTACATCTGAACTCGCAGAGTTCCCTTTTACATCTGAACTCGCAGAGTTCCCCTTTTACATCTGAACTCGCAGAGTTCCCCTTTTACATCTGAATCCACAGAGTTCCCCTTTTACATCTGAATCCACAGAGTTCCCCTTTTACATCTGAACTCGCAGAGTTCCCCTTTTACATCTGAATCCACAGAGTTCCCCTTTTACATCTGAACTCGCAGAGTTCCCCTTTTACATCTGAACTCGCAGAGTTCCCCTTTTACATCTGAATCTGCAGAGTTCCCCTTTTACATCTGGACTCGCAGAGTTCCCCTTTTACATCTGAACTCGCAGAGTTCCCCTTTTACATCTGAACTCGCAGAGTTCCCCTTTTACATCTGAACTCGCAGAGTTCCCCTTTTACATCTGAATCCACAGAGTTCCCCTTTTACATCTGAACTCGCAGAGTTCCCCTTTTACATCTGAACTCGCAGAGTTCCCCTTTTACATCTGTACTCTCAGAGTTCCCCTTTTACATCTGAATCCACAGAGTTCCCCTTTTACATCTGAATCCGCAGAGTTCCCCTTTTACATCTGAACTCGCAGAGTTCCCCTTTTACATCTGAACTCGCAGAGTTCCCCTTTTACATCTGAATCCACAGAGTTCCCCTTTTACATCTGAACTCGCAGAGTTCCCCTTTTACATCTGAACTCGCAGAGTTCCCCTTTTACATCTGAACTCGCAGAGTTCCCCTTTTACATCTGAATCCACAGAGTTCCCCTTTTACATCTGAATCCGCAGAGTTCACCTTTTACATCTGAACTCGCAGAGTTCCCCTTTTACATCTGAACTCGCAGAGTTCCCCTTTTACATCTGAACTCGCAGAGTTCCCCTTTTACATCTGAACTCGCAGAGTTCCCCTTTTACATCTGAACTCGCAGAGTTTCCCTTTTACATCTGAATCCGCAGAGTTCCCCTTTTACATCTGAATCCACAGAGTTCCCCTTTTACATCTGAACTCGCAGAGTTCCCCTTTTACATCTGAACTCGCAGAGTTCCCCTTTTACATCTGAACTCGCAGAGTTCCCCTTTTACATCTGAACTCGCAGAGTTCCCCTTTTACATCTGAATCCGCAGAGTTCCCCTTTTACATCTGAATCCACAGAGTTCCCCTTTTACATCTGAATCCACAGAGTTCCCCTTTTACATCTGGACTCGCAGAGTTCCCCTTTTACATCTGAACTCGCAGAGTTCCCCTTTTACATCTGAACTCGCAGAGTTCCCCTTTTACATCTGAACTCGCAGAGTTCCCCTTTTACATCTGGACTCGCAGAGTTCCCCTTTTACATCTGGACTCGCAGAGTTCCCCTTTTACATCTGGACTCGCAGAGTTCCCCTTTTACATCTGAATCCACAGAGTTCCCCTTTTACAGCTGAATCCGCAGAGTTCCCCTTTTACATCTGAACTCGCAGAGTTCCCCTTTTACATCTGAATCCACAGAGTTCCCCTTTTACATCTGAATCCACAGAGTTCCCCTTTTACATCTGAACTCGCAGAGTTCCCCTTTTACATCTGAATCCACAGAGTTCCCCTTTTACATCTGAATCCACAGAGTTCCCCTTTTACATCTGAATCCACAGAGTTCCCCTTTTACATCTGAATCCACAGAGTTCCCCTTTTACATCTGAATCCACAGAGTTCCCCTTTTACATCTGAACTCGCAGAGTTCCCCTTTTACATCTGAACTCGCAGAGTTCCCCTTTTACATCTGAACTCGCAGAGTTCCCCTTTTACATCTGAACTCGCAGAGTTCCCCTTTTACATCTGAATCCACAGAGTTCCCCTTTTACATCTGGACTCGCAGAGTTCCCCTTTTACATCTGGACTCGCAGAGTTCCCCTTTTACATCTGAACTCGCAGAGTTCCCCTTTTACATCTGAACTCGCAGAGTTCCCCTTTTACATCTGAACTCGCAGAGTTCCCCTTTTACATCTGAACTCGCAGAGTTCCCCTTTTACATCTGAACTCGCAGAGTTCCCCTTTTACATCTGAATCCACAGAGTTCCCCTTTTATATCTGAATCCACAGAGTTCCCCTTTTACATCTGAATCCACAGAGTTCCCCTTTTACATCTGGACTCGCAGAGTTCCCCTTTTACATCTGAACTCGCAGAGTTCCCCTTTTACATCTGAACTCGCAGAGTTCCCCTTTTACATCTGAACTCGCAGAGTTCCCCTTTTACATCTGAATCCACAGAGTTCCCCTTTTACATCTGAACTCGCAGAGTTCCCCTTTTACATCTGAACTCGCAGAGTTCCCCTTTTACATCTGAACTCGCAGAGTTCCCCTTTTACATCTGAACTCGCAGAGTTCCCCTTTTACATCTGAATCCACAGAGTTCCCCTTTTACATCTGAATCCACAGAGTTCCCCTTTTACATCTGAACTCGCAGAGTTCCCCTTTTACATCTGAACTCGCAGAGTTCCCCTTTTACATCTGAATCTGCAGAGTTCCCCTTTTACATCTGAACTCGCAGAGTTCCCCTTTTACATCTGAACTCGCAGAGTTCCCCTTTTACATCTGAACTCGCAGAGTTCCCCTTTTACATCTGAATCCACAGAGTTCCCCTTTTACATCTGAACTCGCAGAGTTCCCCTTTTACATCTGAACTCGCAGAGTTCCGCTTTTACATCTGAACTCGCAGAGTTCCCCTTTTACATCTGAACTCGCAGAGTTCCCCTTTTACATCTGAATCCACAGAGTTCCCCTTTTACATCTGAATCCACAGAGTTCCCCTTTTACATCTGAACTCGCAGAGTTCCCCTTTTACATCTGAATCCGCAGAGTTCCCCTTTTACATCTGAACTCGCAGAGTTCCCCTTTTACATCTGAACTCGCAGAGTTCCCCTTTTACATCTGAACTCGCAGAGTTCCCCTTTTACATCTGAACTCGCAGAGTTCCCCTTTTACATCTGAATCCACAGAGTTCCCCTTTTACATCTGAATCCACAGAGTTCCCCTTTTACATCTGAACTCGCAGAGTTCCCCTTTTACATCTGAACTCGCAGAGTTCCCCTTTTACATCTGAATCTGCAGAGTTCCCCTTTTACATCTGGACTCGCAGAGTTCCCCTTTTACATCTGAATCCACAGAGTTCCCCTTTTACATCTGAATCCACAGAGTTCCCCTTTTACATCTGAACTCGCAGAGTTCCCCTTTTACATCTGAACTCGCAGAGTTCCCCTTTTACATCTGAATCTGCAGAGTTCCCCTTTTACATCTGAACTCGCAGAGTTCCCCTTTTACATCTGAACTCGCAGAGTTCCCCTTTTACATCTGGACTCGCAGAGTTCCCCTTTTACATCTGAATCCGCAGAGTTCCCCTTTTACATCTGGACTCGCAGAGTTCCCCTTTTACATCTGGACTTGCAGAGTTCCCCTTTTACATCTGAACTCGCAGAGTTCCCCTTTTACATCTGAATCCACAGAGTTCCCCTTTTACATCTGAATCCACAGAGTTCCCCTTTTACATCTGAATCCACAGAGTTCCCCTTTTACATCTGAACTCGCAGAGTTCCCCTTTTACATCTGAACTCGCAGAGTTCCCCTTTTACATCTGAACTCGCAGAGTTCCCCTTTTACATCTGAACTCGCAGAGTTCCCCTTTTACATCTGAATCTGCAGAGTTCCCCTTTTACATCTGAACTCGCAGAGTTCCCCTTTTACATCTGAACTCGCAGAGTTCCCCTTTTACATCTGAACTCGCAGAGTTTCCCTTTTACATCTGAATCCGCAGAGTTCCCCTTTTACATCTGAATCCACAGAGTTCCCCTTTTACATCTGAACTCGCAGAGTTCCCCTTTTACATCTGAACTCGCAGAGTTCCCCTTTTACATCTGAACTCGCAGAGTTCCCCTTTTACATCTGAATCCGCAGAGTTCCCCTTTTACATCTGAATCCACAGAGTTCCCCTTTTACATCTGAATCCACAGAGTTCCCCTTTTACATCTGGACGCGCAGAGTTCCCCTTTTACATCTGAACTCGCAGAGTTCCCCTTTTACATCTGAACTCGCAGAGTTCCCCTTTTACATCTGAACTCGCAGAGTTCCCCTTTTACATCTGGACTCGCAGAGTTCCCCTTTTACATCTGGACTCACAGAGTTCCCCTTTTACATCTGGACTCGCAGAGTTCCCCTTTTACATCTGAATCCACAGAGTTCCCCTTTTACATCTGAATCCGCAGAGTTCCCCTTTTACATCTGAACTCGCAGAGTTCCCCTTTTACATCTGAATCCACAGAGTTCCCCTTTTACATCTGAATCCACAGAGTTCCCCTTTTACATCTGAACTCGCAGAGTTCCCCTTTTACATCTGAATCCACAGAGTTCCCCTTTTACATCTGAATCCACAGAGTTCCCCTTTTACATCTGAATCCACAGAGTTCCCCTTTTACATCTGAATCCACAGAGTTCCCCTTTTACATCTGAATCCACAGAGTTCCCCTTTTACATCTGAACTCGCAGAGTTCCCCTTTTACATCTGAACTCGCAGAGTTCCCCTTTTACATCTGAACTCGCAGAGTTCCCCTTTTACATCTGAACTCGCAGAGTTCCCCTTTTACATCTGAATCCACAGAGTTCCCCTTTTACATCTGGACTCGCAGAGTTCCCCTTTTACATCTGGACTCGCAGAGTTCCCCTTTTACATCTGAACTCGCAGAGTTCCCCTTTTACATCTGAACTCGCAGAGTTCCCCTTTTACATCTGAACTCGCAGAGTTCCCCTTTTACATCTGAACTCGCAGAGTTCCCCTTTTACATCTGAACTCGCAGAGTTCCCCTTTTACATCTGAACTCGCAGAGTTCCCCTTTTACATCTGAACCCACAGAGTTCCCCTTTTATATCTGAATCCACAGAGTTCCCCTTTTACATCTGAATCCACAGAGTTCCCCTTTTACATCTGGACTCGCAGAGTTCCCCTTTTACATCTGAACTCGCAGAGTTCCCCTTTTACATCTGAACTCGCAGAGTTCCCCTTTTACATCTGAACTCGCAGAGTTCCCCTTTTACATCTGAACTCGCAGAGTTCCCCTTTTACATCTGAATCCACAGAGTTCCCCTTTTACATCTGAACTCGCAGAGTTCCCCTTTTACATCTGAACTCGCAGAGTTCCCCTTTTACATCTGAACTCGCAGAGTTCCCCTTTTACATCTGAACTCGCAGAGTTCCCCTTTTACATCTGAATCCACAGAGTTCCCCTTTTACATCTGAATCCACAGAGTTCCCCTTTTACATCTGAACTCGCAGAGTTCCCCTTTTACATCTGAATCCGCAGAGTTCCCCTTTTACATCTGAACTCGCAGAGTTCCCCTTTTACATCTGAACTCGCAGAGTTCCCCTTTTACATCTGAACTCGCAGAGTTCCCCTTTTACATCTGAACTCGCAGAGTTCCCCTTTTACATCTGAACTCGCAGAGTTCCCCTTTTACATCTGAATCCACAGAGTTCCCCTTTTACATCTGAATCCACAGAGTTCCCCTTTTACATCTGAACTCGCAGAGTTCCCCTTTTACATCTGAACTCGCAGAGTTCCCCTTTTACATCTGAATCTGCAGAGTTCCCCTTTTACATCTGGACTCGCAGAGTTCCCCTTTTACATCTGAACTCGCAGAGTTCCCCTTTTACATCTGAACTCGCAGAGTTCCCCTTTTACATCTGGACTCGCAGAGTTCCCCTTTTACATCTGAATCCGCAGAGTTCCCCTTTTACATCTGGACTCGCAGAGTTCCCCTTTTACATCTGGACTCGCAGAGTTCCCCTTTTACATCTGAACTCGCAGAGTTCCCCTTTTACATCTGAATCCACAGAGTTCCCCTTTTACATCTGAATCCACAGAGTTCCCCTTTTACATCTGAATCCACAGAGTTCCCCTTTTACATCTGAACTCGCAGAGTTCCCCTTTTACATCTGAACTCGCAGAGTTCCCCTTTTACATCTGAACTCGCAGAGTTCCCCTTTTACATCTGAACTCGCAGAGTTCCCCTTTTACATCTGAACTCGCAGAGTTCCCCTTTTACACCTGAACTCGCAGAGTTCCCCTTTTACATCTGAATCCACAGAGTTCCCCTTTTACATCTGAACTCGCAGAGTTCCCCTTTTACATCTGAACTCGCAGAGTTCCCCTTTTACATCTGGACTCGCAGAGTTCCCCTTTTACATCTGAACTCGCAGAGTTCCCCTTTTACATCTGAACTCGCAGAGTTCCCCTTTTACATCTGAACTCGCAGAGTTCCCCTTTTACATCTGAACTCGCAGAGTTCCCCTTTTACATCTGGATCCACAGAGTTCCCCTTTTACATCTGAATCCACAGAGTTCCCCTTTTACATCTGAATCCACAGAGTTCCCCTTTTACATCTGAACTCGCAGAGTTCCCCTTTTACATCTGGACTCGCAGAGTTCCCCTTTTACATCTGAATCCACAGAGTTCCCCTTTTACATCTGGACTCGCAAAGTTCCCCTTTTACATCTGGACTCGCAGAGTTCCCCTTTTACATCTGAACTCGCAGAGTTCCCCTTTTACATCTGAATCCACAGAGTTCCCCTTTTACATCTGAATCCACAGAGTTCCCCTTTTACATCTGAATCCACAGAGTTCCCCTTTTACATCTGAACTCGCAGAGTTCCCCTTTTACATCTGAACTCGCAGAGTTCCCCTTTTACATCTGAACTCGCAGAGTTCCCCTTTTACACCTGAACTCGCAGAGTTCCCCTTTTACATCTGAACTCGCAGAGTTCCCCTTTTACATCTGAATCCACAGAGTTCCCCTTTTACATCTGAACTCGCATCATTCCCCTTTTACATCTGAATCCACAGAGTTCCCCTTTTACATCTGAATCCACAGAGTTCCCCTTTTACATCTGAATCCACAGAGTTCCCCTTTTACATCTGAACTCGCAGAGTTCCCCTTTTACATCTGGACTCGCAGAGTTCCCCTTTTACATCTGAACTCGCAGAGTTCCCCTTTTACATCTGAACTCGCAGAGTTCCCCTTTTACATCTGAACTCGCAGAGTTCCCCTTTTACATCTGGATCCACAGAGTTCCCCTTTTACATCTGAATCCACAGAGTTCCCCTTTTACATCTGAATCCACAGAGTTCCCCTTTTACATCTGGACTCGCAGAGTTCCCCTTTTACATCTGAACTCGCAGAGTTCCCCTTTTACATCTGAACTCGCAGAGTTCCCCTTTTACATCTGGATCCACAGAGTTCCCCTTTTACATCTGGATCCACAGAGTTCCCCTTTTACATCTGAATCCACAGAGTTCCCCTTTTACATCTGAACTCGCAGAGTTCCCCTTTTACATCTGAATCCACAGAGTTCCCCTTTTACATCTGAATTCGCAGAGTTCCCCTTTTACATCTGAACTCGCAGAGTTCCCCTTTTACATCTGAATCTGCAGAGTTCCCCTTTTACATCTGGACTCGCAGAGTTCCCCTTTTACATCTGAACTCGCAGAGTTCCCCTTTTACATCTGGACTCGCAGAGTTCCCCTTTTACATCTGAACTCGCAGAGTTCCCCTTTTACATCTGAACTCGCAGAGTTCCCCTTTTACATCTGAATCCACAGAGTTCCCTTTTACATCTGAATCCACAGAGTTCCCCTTTTACATCTGAATCCACAGAGTTCCCCTTTTACATCTGGACTCGCAGAGTTCCCCTTTTACATCTGAACTCGCAGAGTTCCCCTTTTACATCTGAACTCGCAGAGTTCCCCTTTTACATCTGAACTCGCAGAGTTCCCCTTTTACATCTGAATCCACAGAGTTCCCCTTTTACATCTGAATCCACAGAGTTCCCCTTTTACATCTGAACTCGCAGAGTTCCCCTTTTACATCTGAATCCACAGAGTTCCCCTTTTACATCTGAACTCGCAGAGTTCCCCTTTTACATCTGAACTCGCAGAGTTCCCCTTTTACATCTGAATCTGCAGAGTTCCCCTTTTACATCTGAATCTGCAGAGTTCCCCTTTTACATCTGAACTCGCAGAGTTCCCCTTTTACATCTGAACTCGCAGAGTTCCCCTTTTACATCTGAACTCGCAGAGTTCCCCTTTTACATCTGGACTCGCAGAGTTCCCCTTTTACATCTGAACTCGCAGAGTTCCCCTTTTACATCTGAACTCACAGAGTTCCCCTTTTACATCTGGACTCGCAGAGTTCCCCTTTTACATCTGAACTCGCAGAGTTCCCCTTTTACATCTGGACTCGCAGAGTTCCCCTTTTACATCTGAACTCGCAGAGTTCCCCTTTTACATCTGGACTCGCAGAGTTCCCCTTTTACATCTGAATCCACAGAGTTCCCCTTTTACATCTGAATCCACAGAGTTCCCCTTTTACATCTGAACTCGCAGAGTTCCCCTTTTACATCTGGACTCGCAGAGTTCCCCTTTTACATCTGAACTCGCAGAGTTCCCATTTTACATCTGAATCCACAGAGTTCCCCTTTTACATCTGAATCCACAGAGTTCCCCTTTTACATCTGAACTCGCAGAGTTCCCCTTTTACATCTGGACTCGCAGAGTTCCCCTTTTACATCTGAACTCGCAGAGTTCCCCTTTTACATCTGGACTCGCAGAGTTCCCCTTTTACATCTGAACTCGCAGAGTTCCCCTTTTACATCTGAATCCACAGAGTTCACCTTTTACATCTGAATCCACAGAGTTCCCCTTTTACATCTGGACTCGCAGAGTTCCCCTTTTACATCTGGACTCGCAGAGTTCCCCTTTTACATCTGAACTCGCAGAGTTCCCCTTTTACATCTGGACTCGCAGAGTTTCCCTTTTACATCTGAACTCGCAGAGTTCCCCTTTTACATCTGAATCCGCAGAGTTCCCCTTTTACATCTGAACTCGCAGAGTTCCCCTTTTACATCTGAATCCACAGAGTTCCCCTTTTACATCTGAACTCGCAGAGTTCCCCTTTTACATCTGAATCCACAGAGTTCCCCTTTTACATCTGAATCCACAGAGTTCCCCTTTTACATCTGAATCCGCAGAGTTCCCCTTTTACATCTGGACTCGCAGAGTTCCCCTTTTACATCTGGACTCGCAGAGTTCCCCTTTTACATCTGGACTCGCAGAGTTCCCCTTTTACATCTGAACTCGCAGAGTTCCCCTTTTACATCTGGACTCGCAGAGTTCCCCTTTTACATCTGAATCCACAGAGTTCCCCTTTTACATCTGAATCCACAGAGTTCCCCTTTTACATCTGGACTCGCAGAGTTCCCCTTTTACATCTGAACTCGCAGAGTTCCCCTTTTACATCTGAACTCGCAGAGTTCCCCTTTTACATCTGAATCCACAGAGTTCCCCTTTTACATCTGAACTCGCAGCATTCCCCTTTTACATCTGAATCCACAGAGTTCCCCTTTTACATCTGAATCCACAGAGTTCCCCTTTTACATCTGAATCCACAGAGTTCCCCTTTTACATCTGAACTCGCAGAGTTCCCCTTTTACATCTGGACTCGCAGAGTTCCCCTTTTACATCTGAACTCGCAGAGTTCCCCTTTTACATCTGAACTCGCAGAGTTCCCCTTTTACATCTGAACTCGCAGAGTTCCCCTTTTACATCTGGATCCACAGAGTTCCCCTTTTACATCTGAATCCACAGAGTTCCCCTTTTACATCTGAATCCACAGAGTTCCCCTTTTACATCTGGACTCGCAGAGTTCCCCTTTTACATCTGAACTCGCAGAGTTCCCCTTTTACATCTGAACTCGCAGAGTTCCCCTTTTACATCTGAACTCGCAGAGTTCCCCTTTTACATCTGGATCCACAGAGTTCCCCTTTTACATCTGAATCCACAGAGTTCCCCTTTTACATCTGAACTCGCAGAGTTCCCCTTTTACATCTGAATCCACAGAGTTCCCCTTTTACATCTGAACTCGCAGAGTTCCCCTTTTACATCTGAACTCGCAGAGTTCCCCTTTTACATCTGAATCTGCAGAGTTCCCCTTTTACATCTGGACTCGCAGAGTTCCCCTTTTACATCTGAACTCGCAGAGTTCCCCTTTTACATCTGGACTCGCAGAGTTCCCCTTTTACATCTGAACTCGCAGAGTTCCCCTTTTACATCTGAACTCGCAGAGTTCCCCTTTTACATCTGAATCCACAGAGTTCCCTTTTACATCTGAATCCACAGAGTTCCCCTTTTACATCTGAATCCACAGAGTTCCCCTTTTACATCTGGACTCGCAGAGTTCCCCTTTTACATCTGAACTCGCAGAGTTCCCCTTTTACATCTGAACTCGCAGAGTTCCCCTTTTACATCTGAACTCGCAGAGTTCCCCTTTTACATCTGAATCCACAGAGTTCCCCTTTTACATCTGAATCCACAGAGTTCCCCTTTTACATCTGAACTCGCAGAGTTCCCCTTTTACATCTGAATCCACAGAGTTCCCCTTTTACATCTGAACTCGCAGAGTTCCCCTTTTACATCTGAACTCGCAGAGTTCCCCTTTTACATCTGAATCTGCAGAGTTCCCCTTTTACATCTGGACTCGCAGAGTTCCCCTTTTACATCTGAACTCGCAGAGTTCCCCTTTTACATCTGAACTCGCAGAGTTTCCCTTTTACATCTGAACTCACAGAGTTCCCCTTTTACATCTGGACTCGCAGAGTTCCCCTTTTACATCTGAACTCGCAGAGTTCCCCTTTTACATCTGGACTCGCAGAGTTCCCCTTTTACATCTGAACTCGCAGAGTTCCCCTTTTACATCTGAACTCGCAGAGTTCCCCTTTTACATCTGAACTCTCAGAGTTCCCCTTTTACATCTGAATCCACAGAGTTCCCCTTTTACATCTGAATCCACAGAGTTCCCCTTTTACATCTGGACTCGCAGAGTTCCCCTTTTACATCTGAACTCGCAGAGTTCCCCTTTTACATCTGAACTCGCAGAGTTCCCCTTTTACATCTGAACTCGCAGAGTTCCCCTTTTACATCTGGATCCACAGAGTTCCCCTTTTACATCTGAATCCACAGAGTTCCCCTTTTACATCTGAACTCGCAGAGTTCCCCTTTTACATCTGAATCCACAGAGTTCCCCTTTTACATCTGAACTCGCAGAGTTCCCCTTTTACATCTGAACTCGCAGAGTTCCCCTTTTACATCTGAATCTGCAGAGTTCCCCTTTTACATCTGGACTCGCAGAGTTCCCCTTTTACATCTGAACTCGCAGAGTTCCCCTTTTACATCTGGACTCGCAGAGTTCCCCTTTTACATCTGAACTCGCAGAGTTCCCCTTTTACATCTGAACTCGCAGAGTTCCCCTTTTACATCTGAACTCGCAGAGTTCCCCTTTTACATCTGAATCCACAGAGTTCCCTTTTACATCTGAATCCACAGAGTTCCCCTTTTACATCTGAATCCACAGAGTTCCCCTTTTACATCTGAACTCGCAGAGTTCCCCTTTTACATCTGAACTCGCAGAGTTCCCCTTTTACATCTGAACTCGCAGAGTTCCCCTTTTACATCTGAATCCACAGAGTTCCCCTTTTACATCTGAATCCACAGAGTTCCCCTTTTACATCTGAATCCACAGAGTTCCCCTTTTACATCTGAACTCGCAGAGTTCCCCTTTTACATCTGAATCCACAGAGTTCCCCTTTTACATCTGAACTCGCAGAGTTCCCCTTTTACATCTGAACTCGCAGAGTTCCCCTTTTACATCTGAATCTGCAGAGTTCCCCTTTTACATCTGGACTCGCAGAGTTCCCCTTTTACATCTGAACTCGCAGAGTTCCCCTTTTACATCTGAACTCGCAGAGTTCCCCTTTTACATCTGAACTCGCAGAGTTCCCCTTTTACATCTGGACTCGCAGAGTTCCCCTTTTACATCTGAACTCGCAGAGTTCCCCTTTTACATCTGAACTCGCAGAGTTCCCCTTTTACATCTGAACTTGCAGAGTTCCCCTTTTACATCTGAACTCGCAGAGTTCCCCTTTTACATCTGAATCCACAGAGTTCCCCTTTTATATCTGAATCCACAGAGTTCCCCTTTTACATCTGAATCCACAGAGTTCCCCTTTTACATCTGGACTCGCAGAGTTCCCCTTTTACATCTGAACTCGCAGAGTTCCCCTTTTACATCTGAACTCGCAGAGTTCCCCTTTTACATCTGAACTCGCAGAGTTCCCCTTTTACATCTGAACTCGCAGAGTTCCCCTTTTACATCTGAATCCACAGAGTTCCCCTTTTACATCTGAATCCACAGAGTTCCCCTTTTACATCTGAACTCGCAGAGTTCCCCTTTTACATCTGAATCCACAGAGTTCCCCTTTTACATCTGAATCCACAGAGTTCCCCTTTTACATCTGAATCCACAGAGTTCCCCTTTTACATCTGAATCCACAGAGTTCCCCTTTTACATCTGAATCCACAGAGTTCCCCTTTTACATCTGAACTCGCAGAGTTCCCCTTTTACATCTGAACTCGCAGAGTTCCCCTTTTACATCTGAACTCGCAGAGTTCCCCTTTTACATCTGAACTCGCAGAGTTCCCCTTTTACATCTGAACTCGCAGAGTTCCCCTTTTACATCTGGACTCGCAGTGTTCCCCTTTTACATCTGGACTCGCAGAGTTCCCCTTTTACATCTGAACTCGCAGAGTTCCCCTTTTACATCTGAACTCGCAGAGTTCCCCTTTTACATCTGAACTCGCAGAGTTCCCCTTTTACATCTGAACTCGCAGAGTTCCCCTTTTACATCTGAACTCGCAGAGTTCCCCTTTTACATCTGAACTCGCAGAGTTCCCCTTTTACATCTGAATCCACAGAGTTCCCCTTTTATATCTGAATCCACAGAGTTCCCCTTTTACATCTGAATCCACAGAGTTCCCCTTTTACATCTGGACTCGCAGAGTTCCCCTTTTACATCTGAACTCGCAGAGTTCCCCTTTTACATCTGAACTCGCAGAGTTCCCCTTTTACATCTGAACTCGCAGAGTTCCCCTTTTACATCTGAACTCGCAGAGTTCCCCTTTTACATCTGAATCCACAGAGTTCCCCTTTTACATCTGAACTCGCAGAGTTCCCCTTTTACATCTGAACTCGCAGAGTTCCCCTTTTACATCTGAACTCGCAGAGTTCCCCTTTTACATCTGAACTCGCAGAATTCCCCTTTTACATCTGAATCCACAGAGTTCCCCTTTTACATCTGAATCCACAGAGTTCCCCTTTTACATCTGAACTCGCAGAGTTCCCCTTTTACATCTGAATCCGCAGAGTTCCCCTTTTACATCTGAACTCGCAGAGTTCCCCTTTTACATCTGAACTCGCAGAGTTCCCCTTTTACATCTGAACTCGCAGAGTTCCCCTTTTACATCTGAACTCGCAGAGTTCCCCTTTTACATCTGAACTCGCAGAGTTCCCCTTTTACATCTGAATCCACAGAGTTCCCCTTTTACATCTGAATCCACAGAGTTCCCCTTTTACATCTGAACTCGCAGAGTTCCCCTTTTACATCTGAACTCGCAGAGTTCCCCTTTTACATCTGAATCTGCAGAGTTCCCCTTTTACATCTGGACTCGCAGAGTTCCCCTTTTACATCTGAACTCGCAGAGTTCCCCTTTTACATCTGAACTCGCAGAGTTCCCCTTTTACATCTGGACTCGCAGAGTTCCCCTTTTACATCTGAATCCGCAGAGTTCCCCTTTTACATCTGGACTCGCAGAGTTCCCCTTTTACATCTGGACTCGCAGAGTTCCCCTTTTACATCTGAACTCGCAGAGTTCCCCTTTTACATCTGAATCCACAGAGTTCCCCTTTTACATCTGAATCCACAGAGTTCCCCTTTTACATCTGAATCCACAGAGTTCCCCTTTTACATCTGAACTCGCAGAGTTCCCCTTTTACATCTGAACTCGCAGAGTTCCCCTTTTACATCTGAACTCGCAGAGTTCCCCTTTTACATCTGAACTCGCAGAGTTCCCCTTTTACATCTGAACTCGCAGAGTTCCCCTTTTACACCTGAACTCGCAGAGTTCCCCTTTTACATCTGAATCCACAGAGTTCCCCTTTTACATCTGAACTCGCAGAGTTCCCCTTTTACATCTGAACTCGCAGAGTTCCCCTTTTACATCTGGACTCGCAGAGTTCCCCTTTTACATCTGAACTCGCAGAGTTCCCCTTTTACATCTGAACTCGCAGAGTTCCCCTTTTACATCTGAACTCGCAGAGTTCCCCTTTTACATCTGAACTCGCAGAGTTCCCCTTTTACATCTGGATCCACAGAGTTCCCCTTTTACATCTGAATCCACAGAGTTCCCCTTTTACATCTGAATCCACAGAGTTCCCCTTTTACATCTGAACTCGCAGAGTTCCCCTTTTACATCTGGACTCGCAGAGTTCCCCTTTTACATCTGAATCCACAGAGTTCCCCTTTTACATCTGGACTCGCAGAGTTCCCCTTTTACATCTGGACTCGCAGAGTTCCCCTTTTACATCTGAACTCGCAGAGTTCCCCTTTTACATCTGAATCCACAGAGTTCCCCTTTTACATCTGAATCCACAGAGTTCCCCTTTTACATCTGAACTCGCAGAGTTCCCCTTTTACATCTGAACTCGCAGAGTTCCCCTTTTACATCTGAACTCGCAGAGTTCCCCTTTTACATCTGAACTCGCAGAGTTCCCCTTTTACACCTGAACTCGCAGAGTTCCCCTTTTACATCTGAACTCGCAGAGTTCCCCTTTTACATCTGAATCCACAGAGTTCCCCTTTTACATCTGAACTCGCAGCATTCCCCTTTTACATCTGAATCCACAGAGTTCCCCTTTTACATCTGAATCCACAGAGTTCCCCTTTTACATCTGAATCCACAGAGTTCCCCTTTTACATCTGAACTCGCAGAGTTCCCCTTTTACATCTGGACTCGCAGAGTTCCCCTTTTACATCTCAACTCGCAGAGTTCCCCTTTTACATCTCAACTCGCAGAGTTCCCCTTTTACATCTGAACTCGCAGAGTTCCCCTTTTACATCTGGATCCACAGAGTTCCCCTTTTACATCTGAATCCACAGAGTTCCCCTTTTACATCTGAATCCACAGAGTTCCCCTTTTACATCTGGACTCGCAGAGTTCCCCTTTTACATCTGAACTCGCAGAGTTCCCCTTTTACATCTGAACTCGCAGAGTTCCCCTTTTACATCTGAACTCGCAGAGTTCCCCTTTTACATCTGGATCCACAGAGTTCCCCTTTTACATCTGAATCCACAGAGTTCCCCTTTTACATCTGAACTCGCAGAGTTCCCCTTTTACATCTGAATCCACAGAGTTCCCCTTTTACATCTGAACTCGCAGAGTTCCCCTTTTACATCTGAACTCGCAGAGTTCCCCTTTTACATCTGAATCTGCAGAGTTCCCCTTTTACATCTGGACTCGCAGAGTTCCCCTTTTACATCTGAACTCGCAGAGTTCCCCTTTTACATCTGGACTCGCAGAGTTCCCCTTTTACATCTGAACTCGCAGAGTTCCCCTTTTACATCTGAACTCGCAGAGTTCCCCTTTTACATCTGAATCCACAGAGTTCCCTTTTACATCTGAATCCACAGAGTTCCCCTTTTACATCTGAATCCACAGAGTTCCCCTTTTACATCTGGACTCGCAGAGTTCCCCTTTTACATCTGAACTCGCAGAGTTCCCCTTTTACATCTGAACTCGCAGAGTTCCCCTTTTACATCTGAACTCGCAGAGTTCCCCTTTTACATCTGAATCCACAGAGTTCCCCTTTTACATCTGAATCCACAGAGTTCCCCTTTTACATCTGAACTCGCAGAGTTCCCCTTTTACATCTGAATCCACAGAGTTCCCCTTTTACATCTGAACTCGCAGAGTTCCCCTTTTACATCTGAACTCGCAGAGTTCCCCTTTTACATCTGAATCTGCAGAGTTCCCCTTTTACATCTGGACTCGCAGAGTTCCCCTTTTACATCTGAACTCGCAGAGTTCCCCTTTTACATCTGAACTCGCAGAGTTCCCCTTTTACATCTGAACTCACAGAGTTCCCCTTTTACATCTGGACTCGCAGAGTTCCCCTTTTACATCTGAACTCGCAGAGTTCCCCTTTTACATCTGGACTCGCAGAGTTCCCCTTTTACATCTGAACTCGCAGAGTTCCCCTTTTACATCTGGACTCGCAGAGTTCCCCTTTTACATCTGAATCCACAGAGTTCCCCTTTTACATCTGAATCCACAGAGTTCCCCTTTTACATCTGAACTCGCAGAGTTCCCCTTTTACATCTGGACTCGCAGAGTTCCCCTTTTACATCTGAACTCGCAGAGTTCCCATTTTACATCTGAATCCACAGAGTTCCCCTTTTACATCTGAATCCACAGAGTTCCCCTTTTACATCTGAACTCGCAGAGTTCCCCTTTTACATCTGGACTCGCAGAGTTCCCCTTTTACATCTGGACTCGCAGAGTTCCCCTTTTACATCTGAACTCGCAGAGTTCCCCTTTTACATCTGGACTCGCAGAGTTCCCCTTTTACATCTGAACTCGCAGAGTTCCCCTTTTACATCTGAATCCACAGAGTTCACCTTTTACATCTGAATCCACAGAGTTCCCCTTTTACATCTGGACTCGCAGAGTTCCCCTTTTACATCTGGACTCGCAGAGTTCCCCTTTTACATCTGAACTCGCAGAGTTCCCCTTTTACATCTGGACTCGCAGAGTTTCCCTTTTACATCTGAACTCGCAGAGTTCCCCTTTTACATCTGAATCCGCAGAGTTCCCCTTTTACATCTGAACTCGCAGAGTTCCCCTTTTACATCTGAATCCACAGAGTTCCCCTTTTACATCTGAACTCGCAGAGTTCCCCTTTTACATCTGAATCCACAGAGTTCCCCTTTTACATCTGAATCCACAGAGTTCCCCTTTTACATCTGAATCCGCAGAGTTCCCCTTTTACATCTGGACTCGCAGAGTTCCCCTTTTACATCTGGACTCACAGAGTTCCCCTTTTACATCTGGACTCGCAGAGTTCCCCTTTTACATCTGAACTCGCAGAGTTCCCCTTTTACATCTGAACTCGCAGAGTTCCCCTTTTACATCTGAACTCGCAGAGTTCCCCTTTTACATCTGAATCCACAGAGTTCCCCTTTTACATCTGAATCCACAGAGTTCCCCTTTTACATCTGAACTCGCAGAGTTCCCCTTTTACATCTGAATCCACAGAGTTCCCCTTTTACATCTGAACTCGCAGAGTTCCCCTTTTACATCTGAACTCGCAGAGTTCCCCTTTTACATCTGAATCTGCAGAGTTCCCCTTTTACATCTGGACTCGCAGAGTTCCCCTTTTACATCTGAACTCGCAGAGTTCCCCTTTTACATCTGAACTCGCAGAGTTCCCCTTTTACATCTGAACTCACAGAGTTCCCCTTTTACATCTGGACTCGCAGAGTTCCCCTTTTACATCTGAACTCGCAGAGTTCCCCTTTTACATCTGGACTCGCAGAGTTCCCCTTTTACATCTGAACTCGCAGAGTTCCCCTTTTACATCTGAACTCGCAGAGTTCCCCTTTTACATCTGAATCCACAGAGTTCCCCTTTTACATCTGAATCCACAGAGTTCCCCTTTTACATCTGAACTCGCAGAGTTCCCCTTTTACATCTGGACTCGCAGAGTTCCCCTTTTACATCTGAACTCGCAGAGTTCCCATTTTACATCTGAATCCACAGAGTTCCCCTTTTACATCTGAATCCACAGAGTTCCCCTTTTACATCTGAACTCGCAGAGTTCCCCTTTTACATCTGGACTCGCAGAGTTCCCCTTTTACATCTGAACTCGCAGAGTTCCCCTTTTACATCTGGACTCGCAGAGTTCCCCTTTTACATCTGGACTCGCAGAGTTCCCCTTTTACATCTGAATCCACAGAGTTCCCCTTTTACATCTGAATCCACAGAGTTCACCTTTTACATCTGAATCCACAGAGTTCCCCTTTTACATCTGGACTCGCAGAGTTCCCCTTTTACATCTGAACTCGCAGAGTTCCCCTTTTACATCTGGACTCGCAGAGTTTCCCTTTTACATCTGAACTCGCAGAGTTCCCCTTTTACATCTGAATCCGCAGAGTTCCCCTTTTACATCTGAACTCGCAGAGTTCCCCTTTTACATCTGAATCCACAGAGTTCCCCTTTTACATCTGAACTCGCAGAGTTCCCCTTTTACATCTGAATCCACAGAGTTCCCCTTTTACATCTGAATCCACAGAGTTCCCCTTTTACATCTGAATCCGCAGAGTTCCCCTTTTACATCTGGACTTGCAGAGTTCCCCTTTTACATCTGGACTCGCAGAGTTCCCCTTTTACATCTGGACTCGCAGAGTTCCCCTTTTACATCTGGACTCGCAGAGTTCCCCTTTTACATCTGAACTCGCAGAGTTCCCCTTTTACATCTGGACTCGCAGAGTTCCCCTTTTACATCTGAATCCACAGAGTTCCCCTTTTACATCTGAACTCGCAGAGTTCCCCTTTTACATCTGAATCCACAGAGTTCCCCTTTTACATCTGAATCCACAGAGTTCCCCTTTTACATCTGAATCCACAGAGTTCCCCTTTTACATCTGGACTCGCAGAGTTCCCCTTTTACATCTGAACTCGCAGAGTTCCCCTTTTACATCTGAACTCGCAGAGTTCCCTTTCACTGTAAGGGGGGACTCTGCAGACTCTGATGTAAGGGAGAACTCTGGGGACTCTAACATAAGGGATTCTCTAAGAACCCTGATTTCAGGGAGAACTCTGATGTACAGAGAGGACTCTGATGTAAGGGGGAATACTGATATAATGAGTGCTCTGAGAACCCTGATTTATCTTAGTGTACTCACACTCAGAGGCAGGAGAGAGAGGGGGGAGACTTCAGTCACAGACAGGGATGGATGGTGAGCTCATTCACCCATTGGCAGTCAGCACCTCTCATCCAGATGTATCTGGATGAAATTTCCCACCCCAACTTTCCTTTTCTGAGCCACAGCACCAGGGATTGGAGTGTGGGCAGACACAGAGGGTAGGAATGGGTGGAAGAGGTGCAGATCGAGCCCTCTCTCTTCTCCCATCTGTATGTGTCTGTGTGTGTGTGTGGGGGGGGGACTGTAACACACACTCTTGGCTTACACAACTGCAGCCAGCAACCCTGCTGGGAAACCATAATCCGGTCTGAATAATGTGTCCGGGTTTCAGGTGGTCTGAAACCCGAACACATGATTCTAAACCCGAACTGTCCGGGTGAATCCCGGACAGGTGGCAACCCTAGACCCAGTGATTATGTCACTGAGTCTATAATAGGGTATGTAATGAATTTTTTTTTCAAAGTTTTATGATGAGGAGAGAACCAGAGGAGGCAAAAACAGATCAACCTCTTCTCGACCACAGATCGCTGTAAAGGACCAATCACATTGGCCCTTTATCACGTGATCAGCTGTGTCCAGTCAAAAAACTTGCTGGTTATCGGCTTTCTTTCCTCACACGCTGTCACAGTGAGAGGAGTGAGCCGGTAACTGGCAATTCTGACAGGAGATGTTTACACTGATATCAGTGCAGCACCATCAGTGCCGCCTATTAGTGCCTGTCACTCCGTGACCATCACTGCTGCCTATCAGCGTCCATCAGTGCACATCAGTGCTGCCTATCAGTGTCCATTTGTGCTGCATATCAGTGCCACCTATCAGTGCCCATCACTCCGTGACTATCAGTGCTGCCTATCAGTGCCCATCACTGTTGCCTATCAGTGCTCATCAGTGCATATCAGTGTCCATCAGGGCTGCCTATCAGTGTCCATCAGGGCTGCCTATCAGTGCCCATCAGTGCTGCATATCAGTGCCCATCAATGCTGTCTATCAGTGCCCATCAGTTCCGTCTATAAGTGTCCATCAGTGCTGTCTATCAGTGCCCATCACTGTTGCCTACCAGTTCCCATCAGGGCTGCCTACCAGTGCCCATCAGTGCTGTCTATCAATGCCCATCAGTTCCGTCTACCAGTGCCCATCAGTGCCACCTATTATTGCCCATCAGTGCTGCCTATCAGTGCCCATCAGTTCTGTCTATCAGTGCCCATCAGTGCTGTCTATCAGTGCCCATTAGTGCCATCTATTAGTGCCCATCAGTGCTGCCTACCAGTGCCCATCAGTGCTGCCTATCAGTGCCCATCAGTTCTGTCTATCAGTGCCCATCAGTTCCGTCTATCAGTGCCCATCAGCGCTGCCTATCAGTGCCCATTAGTTCTGCCTATCAGTGCCCGTCAGTGCTGTCTATCATTGCCCATCACTGTTGCTTACCAGTGCCCATCAGTGCTGCCTACCAGTGCCCATCAGTTCTGCCTACCAGTGCCCATCAGTGCTGTCTATCAATGCCCATCAGTTCCGTCTATCAGTGTCCATTAGTGACGCCTATTATTGCCCATCAGTGCTGTCTATCAGTGCCCATTAGTGCCATCTATTAGTGCCCATCAGTGCTGCCTACCAGTGCCCATCAGTGCTGTCTATCAGTGCCCATCAGTGCTGTCTATCAGTGCCCATCAGTGCTGTCTATCAGTGCTGTCTATCAGTGCCCATCACTGTTGCCCATCAGTGCCCATCACTGCTGCCTTTCAGTGCCCATTAGTTCTGTCTATCAGTGCCCATCACCATTTTATAACAGAAACTAAGAAAAACGTTTATATTTTCAAAATTTTTGGTCTTTTTTAATTTGTTTAGCAAAAAATAAAAACCCCCCAGTGGTGATTAAATACCACCTAAAGAAAGCTCTATTTGTGTGAAATAAATAAAAATGTCACATGTGTACAGTGTCACGTGACCGCGCAATTCTCAAAGTGTGAAAGCTGAAAATTGGCCTGGGCAGGAAGGGGGGTGAAAGTGCCCGGTATTGAAGGGGTTAATCGTCAGCATTTGGAACTCCCGGGTGCCCCGTAGGTGAAGCTCATACTTATTAACGACTTGATTTTTGTGCTTTTGGTCAATCAAAGGTTTGAATGGTTCTTCTTCCCCTGAGCAGAGTTCCCCTTTAACCAGCCCGGCTCTTCCATCAGCCTTCATCTCCCGACAGGCCGAGCGTTTCATGTCTGTTCGGTGGAGATGTGACCCGCTGCGCTGAGATGACAAAGGCGAGGGAATAAAGAGCTGCGTCATCGGCAGAGCTGTGGCCTTCAAAGAGAACCTGATCCCATCAAAGCGTCTGACACCGATCGGTGCGCAACCTGCGTCTAAAGTCCACGTCTGCAGTGATGACCATCGCATGATACCGGGCAGGATTCACCGATCAATCTACAACCCAGCAGAGGGAACCCGGGGGGTGAAGGTTCAGTACCCACCAATAGGCGTTCATGGATCAGGATTCTGGGCCATGGAGGCAGCTGCCTAGGGGCCTACACTAATGGGGGCCTCCGAAACACAGAGAGGAGATCAGATTGTCTCTGAGCTGTGTTACCTGCCAAAATATTTCTCAGTTCTTGTATTTCTGCCCCCCTTGTGATCCGCCCATTCTGGTCGTGGCACCAGTACTCACTATTACAGCTCCACAGCTTCCTGTGTCATCTGCCTGCTCATTGGACTAGAGATGAACATCATAATACTGCTTAGGGTATCCCCATTCTGTTCTCTTTCCGTGAGAGAAACTCCTCCCCTTCGCAGCTCCCAGTTCCTGAAACATGTCAGACTTATCTGTTCTTATTCTGTATGTATGGACTCTGCACAGTACTACTTCTCCTGTCCTGTATGTCGGGTGTAATTCTCAGTATCTGTTCTTATTCTGTATGTATGGACTCTGCACAGTACTACTACTCTTGTCCTGTATACCGGGTGTAATTCTCGGTATCTGTCCTTATTCTGTATGTATGGACTCTGCACAGTACTACTTCTCTTATCCTGTATGTCGGGTGTAATTCTCAGTATCTGTCCTTATTCTGTATGTATGGACTCTGCACAGTACTACTTCTCTTGTCCTGTATGTCGGGTGTAATTCTCGGTATCTGTCCTTATTCTGTATGTATGGACTCTGCACAGTACTACTTCTCCTGTCCTGTATGTCGGGTGTAATTCTCAGTATCTGTCCTTATTCTGTATGTATGGACTCTGCACAGTACTACTTCTCTTGTCCTGTATGCCGGGTGTAATTCTCGGTATCTGTCCTTATTCTGTATGTATGGACTCTGCACAGTACTACTTCTCCTGTCCTGTATGTCGGGTGTAATTCTCAGTATCTGTCCTTATTCTGTATGTATGGACTCTGCACAGTACTACTTCTCTTGTCCTGTATGCCGGGTGTAATTCTCAGTATCTGTTCTTATTCTGTATGTATGGACTCTGCACAGTACTACTTCTCCTGTCCTGTATGCCGGGTGTAATTCTCAGTATCTGTTCTTATTCTGTATGTATGGACTCTGCACAGTACTACTTCTCTTGTCCTGTATGCCGGGTGTAATTCTCGGTATCTGTCCTTATTCTGTATGTATGGACTCTGCACAGTACTACTTCTCCTGTCCTGTATGTCGGGTGTAATTCTCAGTATCTGTCCTTATTCTGTATGTATGGACTCTGCACAGTACTACTTCTCTTGTCCTGTATGCCGGGTGTAATTCTCGGTATCTGTTCTTATTCTGTATGTATGGACTCTGCACAGTACTACTTCTCCTGTCCTGTATGCCGGGTGTAATTCTCAGTATCTGTTTTTATTCTGTATGTATGGACTCTACACAGTACTACTTCTCTTGTCCTGTATGCCGGGTGTAATTCTCAGTATCTGTTCTTATTCTGTATGTATGGACTCTGCACAGTACTACTTCTCTTGTCCTGTATGTCGGGTGTAATTCTCGGTATCTGTTCTTATTCTGTATGTATGGACTCTGCACAGTACTACTTCTCCTGTCCTGTATGTCGGGTGTAATTCTCAGTATCTGTTCTTATTCTGTATGTATGGACTCTGCACAGTACTACTTCTCTTGTCCTGTATGTCGGGTGTAATTCTCAGTATCTGTTCTTATTCTGTATGTATGGACTCTGCACAGTACTACTTCTCTTGTCCTGTATGTCGGGTGTAATTCTCGGTATCTGTTCTTATTCTGTATGTATGGACTCTGCACAGTACTACTTCTCCTGTCCTGTATGTCGGGTGTAATTCTCGGTATCTGTCCTTATTCTGTATGTATGGACTCTGCACAGTACTACTTCTCTTGTCCTGTATGTCGGGTGTAATTCTCAGTATCTGTCCTTATTCTGTATGTATGGACTCTGCACAGTACTACTTCTCTTGTCCTGTATGTCGGGTGTAATTCTCAGTATCTGTTCTTATTCTGTATGTATGGACTCTGCACAGTACTACTTCTCCTGTCCTGTATGCCGGGTGTAATTCTCGGTATCTGTTCTTATTCTGTATGTATAGACTCTGCACAGTACTACTTCTCCTGTCCTGTATGTCGGGTGTAATTCTCAGTATCTGTCCTTATTCTGTATGTATGGACTCTGCACAGTACTACTTCTCTTGTCCTGTATGCCGGGTGTAATTCTCGGTATCTGTCCTTATTCTGTATGTATGGACTCTGCACAGTACTACTTCTCCTGTCCTGTATGTCGGGTGTAATTCTCAGTATCTGTCCTTATTCTGTATGTATGGACTCTGCACAGTACTACTTCTCTTGTCCTGTATGCCGGGTGTAATTCTCAGTATCTGTTCTTATTCTGTATGTATGGACTCTGCACAGTACTACTTCTCCTGTCCTGTATGCCGGGTGTAATTCTCAGTATCTGTTCTTATTCTGTATGTATGGACTCTGCACAGTACTACTTCTCTTGTCCTGTATGCCGGGTGTAATTCTCGGTATCTGTCCTTATTCTGTATGTATGGACTCTGCACAGTACTACTTCTCCTGTCCTGTATGTCGGGTGTAATTCTCAGTATCTGTCCTTATTCTGTATGTATGGACTCTGCACAGTACTACTTCTCTTGTCCTGTATGCCGGGTGTAATTCTCGGTATCTGTTCTTATTCTGTATGTATGGACTCTGCACAGTACTACTTCTCCTGTCCTGTATGCCGGGTGTAATTCTCAGTATCTGTTTTTATTCTGTATGTATGGACTCTACACAGTACTACTTCTCTTGTCCTGTATGCCGGGTGTAATTCTCAGTATCTGTTCTTATTCTGTATGTATGGACTCTGCACAGTACTACTTCTCTTGTCCTGTATGTCGGGTGTAATTCTCGGTATCTGTTCTTATTCTGTATGTATGGACTCTGCACAGTACTACTTCTCCTGTCCTGTATGTCGGGTGTAATTCTCAGTATCTGTTCTTATTCTGTATGTATGGACTCTGCACAGTACTACTTCTCTTGTCCTGTATGTCGGGTGTAATTCTCAGTATCTGTTCTTATTCTGTATGTATGGACTCTGCACAGTACTACTTCTCCTGTCCTGTATGTCGGGTGTAATTCTCGGTATCTGTCCTTATTCTGTATGTATGGACTCTGCACAGTACTACTTCTCTTGTCCTGTATGTCGGGTGTAATTCTCAGTATCTGTCCTTATTCTGTATGTATGGACTCTGCACAGTACTACTTCTCTTGTCCTGTATGTCGGGTGTAATTCTCAGTATCTGTTCTTATTCTGTATGTATGGACTCTGCACAGTACTACTTCTCCTGTCCTGTATGCCGGGTGTAATTCTCGGTATCTGTTCTTATTCTGTATGTATAGACTCTGCACAGTACTACTTCTCCTGTCCTGTATGCCGGGTGTAGATCTCGGTATCTGTCCTTATTCTGTATGTATGGACTCTGCACAGTACTACTTCTCTTGTCCTGTATGCCGGGTGTAATTCTCAGTATCTGTTCTTATTCTGTATGTATAGACTCTGCACAGTACTACTTCTCCTGTCCTGTATGCCGGGTGTAATTCTCAGTATCTGCCCTTATTCTGTATGTATGGACTCTGCACAGTACTACTTCTCTTGTCCTGTATGTCGGGTGTAATTCTCAGTATCTGTCCTTATTCTGTATGTATGGACTCTGCACAGTACTACTTCTCTTGTCCTGTATGCCGGGTGTAATTCTCGGTATCTGTTCTTATTCTGTATGTATGGACTCTGCACAGTACTACTTCTCTTGTCCTGTATGTCGGGTGTAATTCTCGGTATCTCTCCTCATTCTGTATGTATGGACTCTGCACAGTACTACTTCTCCTGTCCTGTATGTCGGGTGTAATTCTCAGTATCTGTTCTTATTCTGTATGTATGGACTCTGCACAGTACTACTTCTCTTGTCCTGTATGCCGGGTGTAATTCTCAGTATCTGTTCTTATTCTGTATGTATGGACTCTGCACAGTACTACTTCTCTTGTCCTGTATGTCGGGTGTAATTCTCGGTATCTGTTCTTATTCTGTATGTATGGACTCTGCACAGTACTACTTCTCTTGTCCTGTATGCCGGGTGTAATTCTCGGTATCTGTTCTTATTCTGTATGTATGGACTCTGCACAGTACTACTTCTCTTGTCCTGTATGTCGGGTGTAATTCTCGGTATCTCTCCTCATTCTGTATGTATGGACTCTGCACAGTACTACTTCTCCTGTCCTGTATGTCGGGTGTAATTCTCAGTATCTGTTCTTATTCTGTATGTATGGACTCTGCACAGTACTACTTCTCCTGTCCTGTATGTCGGGTGTAATTCTCAGTATCTGTCCTTATTCTGTATGTATGGACTCTGCACAGTACTACTTCTCTTGTCCTGTATCCCGGGTGTAATTCTCGGTATCTGTTCTTATTCTGTATGTATGGACTCTGCACAGTACTACTTCTCCTGTCCTGTATGTCGGGTGTAATTCTCGGTATCTGTCCTTATTCTGTATGTATGGACTCTGCACAGTACTACTTCTCTTGTCCTGTATCCCGGGTGTAATTCTCGGTATCTGTTCTTATTCTGTATGTATGGACT
The DNA here is from genome assembly GCA_029206835.1 of Rana muscosa. Classification (NCBI taxonomy): domain Eukaryota; kingdom Metazoa; phylum Chordata; class Amphibia; order Anura; family Ranidae; genus Rana; species Rana muscosa. Next base: position 53,188,753 of record CM055126.1, read on the forward strand.
CTGCACAGTATTACTTCTCTTGTCCTGTATGTCGGGTGTAATTCTCAGTATCTGTCCTTATTCTGTATGTATGGACTCTGCACAGTACTACTTCTCCTGTCCTGTATGCCGGGTGTAATTCTCAGTATCTGTTCTTATTCTGTATGTATGGACTCTGCACAGTACTACTTCTCTTGTCCTGTATGTCGGGTGTAATTCTCGGTATCTGTCCTTATTCTGTATGTATGGACTCTGCACAGTACTACTTCTCCTGTCCTGTATGCCGGGTGTAATTCTCAGTATCTGTCCTTATTCTGTATGTATGGACTCTGCACAGTACTACTTCTCTTGTCCTGTATTCCAGGTGTAATTCTCAGTATCTGTCCTTATTCTGTATGTATGGACTCTGCACAGTACTACTTCTCTTGTCCTGTATGTCGGGTGTAATTCTCGGTATCTGTTCTTATTCTGTATGTATGGACTCTGCACAGTACTACTTCTCTTGTCCTGTATCCCGGGTGTAATTCTCGGTATCTGTTCTTATTCTGTATGTATGGACTCTGCACAGTACTACTTCTCTTGTCCTGTATTCCAGGTGTAATTCTCAGTATCTGTCCTTATTCTGTATGTATGGACTCTGCACAGTACTACTTCTCTTGTCCTGTATCCCGGGTGTAATTCTCAGTATCTGTCCTTATTCTGTATGTATGGACTCTGCACAGTACTACTTCTCTTGTCCTGTATCCCGGGTGTAATTCTCGGTATCTGTTCTTATTCTGTATGTATGGACTCTGCACAGTACTACTTCTCCTGTCCTGTATGCCGGGTGTAATTCTCAGTATCTGTTCTTATTCTGTATGTATGGACTCTGCACAGTACTACTTCTCTTGTCCTGTATGCCGGGTGTAATTCTCAGTATCTGTTCTTATTCTGTATGTATGGACTCTGCACAGTACTACTTCTCCTGTCCTGTATGTCGGGTGTAATTATCGGTATCTGTCCTTATTCTGTATGTATGGACTCTGCACAGTACTACTTCTCTTGTCCTGTATGTCGGGTGTAATTCTCAGTATCTGTTCTTATTCTGTATGTATGGACTCTGCACAGTACTACTTCTCTTGTCCTGTATGCCGGGTGTAATTCTCAGTATCTGTCCTTATTCTGTATGTATGGACTCTGCACAGTACTACTTCTCTTGTCCTGTATGTCGGGTGTAATTCTCAGTATCTGTCCTTATTCTGTATGTATGGACTCTGCACAGTACAACTTCTCTTGTCCTGTATGTCGGGTGTAATTATCGGTATCTGTCCTTATTCTGTATGTATGGACTCTGCACAGTACTACTTCTCTTGTCCTGTATGTCGAGTGTAATTCTCAGTATCTGTTCTTATTCTGTATGTATGGACTCTGCACAGTACTACTTCTCTTGTCCTGTATGCCGGGTGTAATTCACAGTATCTGTCCTTATTCTGTATGTATGGACTCTGCACAGTACTACTTCTCTTGTCCTGTATGTCGGGTGTAATTCTCAGTATCTGTCCTTATTCTGTATGTATGGACTCTGCACAGTACAACTTCTCTTGTCCTGTATGCCGGGTGTAATTCTCAGTATCTCTTCTTATTCTGTATGTATGGACTCTGCACAGTACTACTTCTCCTGTCCTGTATGTCGGGTGTAATTCTCAGTATCTGTTCTTATTCTGTATGTATGGACTCTGCACAGTACTACTTCTCTTGTCCTGTATGCCGGGTGTAATTCTCAGTATCTGTCCTTATTCTGTATGTATGGACTCTGCACAGTACCACTTCTCCTGTCCTGTATGCCGGGTGTAATTCTCAGTATCTGTTCTTATTCTGTATGTATGGACTCTGCACAGTACTACTTCTCTTGTCCTGTATGCCGGGTGTAATTCTCAGTATCTGTTCTTATTCTGTATGTATGGACTCTGCACAGTACTACTTCTCTTGTCCTGTATGCCGGGTGTAATTCTCAGTATCTGTCCTTATTCTGTATGTATGGACTCTGCACAGTACTACTTCTCTTGTCCTGTATGCCGGGTGTAATTCTCAGTATCTGTTCTTATTCTGTATGTATGGACTCTGCACAGTACTACTTCTCCTGTCCTGTATGCCGGGTGTAATTCTCAGTATCTGTTCTTATTCTGTATGTATGGACTCTGCACAGTACTACTTCTCTTGTCCTGTATGCCGGGTGTAATTCTCGGTATCTGTCCTTATTCTGTATGTATGGACTCTGCACAGTACTACTTCTCCTGTCCTGTATGTCGGGTGTAATTCTCAGTATCTGTCCTTATTCTGTATGTATGGACTCTGCACAGTACTACTTCTCTTGTCCTGTATGCCGGGTGTAATTCTCGGTATCTGTTCTTATTCTGTATGTATGGACTCTGCACAGTACTACTTCTCCTGTCCTGTATGCCGGGTGTAATTCTCAGTATCTGTTTTTATTCTGTATGTATGGACTCTACACAGTACTACTTCTCTTGTCCTGTATGCCGGGTGTAATTCTCAGTATCTGTTCTTATTCTGTATGTATGGACTCTGCACAGTACTACTTCTCTTGTCCTGTATGTCGGGTGTAATTCTCGGTATCTGTTCTTATTCTGTATGTATGGACTCTGCACAGTACTACTTCTCCTGTCCTGTATGTCGGGTGTAATTCTCAGTATCTGTTCTTATTCTGTATGTATGGACTCTGCACAGTACTACTTCTCTTGTCCTGTATGTCGGGTGTAATTCTCAGTATCTGTTCTTATTCTGTATGTATGGACTCTGCACAGTACTACTTCTCCTGTCCTGTATGTCGGGTGTAATTCTCGGTATCTGTCCTTATTCTGTATGTATGGACTCTGCACAGTACTACTTCTCTTGTCCTGTATGTCGGGTGTAATTCTCAGTATCTGTCCTTATTCTGTATGTATGGACTCTGCACAGTACTACTTCTCTTGTCCTGTATGTCGGGTGTAATTCTCAGTATCTGTTCTTATTCTGTATGTATGGACTCTGCACAGTACTACTTCTCCTGTCCTGTATGCCGGGTGTAATTCTCGGTATCTGTTCTTATTCTGTATGTATAGACTCTGCACAGTACTACTTCTCCTGTCCTGTATGCCGGGTGTAGATCTCGGTATCTGTCCTTATTCTGTATGTATGGACTCTGCACAGTACTACTTCTCTTGTCCTGTATGCCGGGTGTAATTCTCAGTATCTGTTCTTATTCTGTATGTATAGACTCTGCACAGTACTACTTCTCCTGTCCTGTATGCCGGGTGTAATTCTCAGTATCTGCCCTTATTCTGTATGTATGGACTCTGCACAGTACTACTTCTCTTGTCCTGTATGTCGGGTGTAATTCTCAGTATCTGTCTTTATTCTGTATGTATGGACTCTGCACAGTACTACTTCTCTTGTCCTGTATGCCGGGTGTAATTCTCGGTATCTGTTCTTATTCTGTATGTATGGACTCTGCACAGTACTACTTCTCTTGTCCTGTATGTCGGGTGTAATTCTCGGTATCTCTCCTCATTCTGTATGTATGGACTCTGCACAGTACTACTTCTCCTGTCCTGTATGTCGGGTGTAATTCTCAGTATCTGTTCTTATTCTGTATGTATGGACTCTGCACAGTACTACTTCTCTTGTCCTGTATGCCGGGTGTAATTCTCAGTATCTGTTCTTATTCTGTATGTATGGACTCTGCACAGTACTACTTCTCTTGTCCTGTATGTCGGGTGTAATTCTCGGTATCTGTTCTTATTCTGTATGTATGGACTCTGCACAGTACTACTTCTCTTGTCCTGTATGCCGGGTGTAATTCTCGGTATCTGTTCTTATTCTGTATGTATGGACTCTGCACAGTACTACTTCTCTTGTCCTGTATGTCGGGTGTAATTCTCGGTATCTCTCCTCATTCTGTATGTATGGACTCTGCACAGTACTACTTCTCCTGTCCTGTATGTCGGGTGTAATTCTCAGTATCTGTTCTTATTCTGTATGTATGGACTCTGCACAGTACTACTTCTCCTGTCCTGTATGTCGGGTGTAATTCTCAGTATCTGTCCTTATTCTGTATGTATGGACTCTGCACAGTACTACTTCTCTTGTCCTGTATCCCGGGTGTAATTCTCGGTATCTGTTCTTATTCTGTATGTATGGACTCTGCACAGTACTACTTCTCCTGTCCTGTATGTCGGGTGTAATTCTCGGTATCTGTCCTTATTCTGTATGTATGGACTCTGCACAGTACTACTTCTCTTGTCCTGTATCCCGGGTGTAATTCTCGGTATCTGTTCTTATTCTGTATGTATGGACTCTGCACAGTATTACTTCTCTTGTCCTGTATGTCGGGTGTAATTCTCAGTATCTGTCCTTATTCTGTATGTATGGACTCTGCACAGTACTACTTCTCCTGTCCTGTATGCCGGGTGTAATTCTCAGTATCTGTTCTTATTCTGTATGTATGGACTCTGCACAGTACTACTTCTCTTGTCCTGTATGTCGGGTGTAATTCTCGGTATCTGTCCTTATTCTGTATGTATGGACTCTGCACAGTACTACTTCTCCTGTCCTGTATGCCGGGTGTAATTCTCAGTATCTGTCCTTATTCTGTATGTATGGACTCTGCACAGTACTACTTCTCTTGTCCTGTATTCCAGGTGTAATTCTCAGTATCTGTCCTTATTCTGTATGTATGGACTCTGCACAGTACTACTTCTCTTGTCCTGTATGTCGGGTGTAATTCTCGGTATCTGTTCTTATTCTGTATGTATGGACTCTGCACAGTACTACTTCTCTTGTCCTGTATCCCGGGTGTAATTCTCGGTATCTGTTCTTATTCTGTATGTATGGACTCTGCACAGTACTACTTCTCTTGTCCTGTATTCCAGGTGTAATTCTCAGTATCTGTCCTTATTCTGTATGTATGGACTCTGCACAGTACTACTTCTCTTGTCCTGTATCCCGGGTGTAATTCTCAGTATCTGTCCTTATTCTGTATGTATGGACTCTGCACAGTACTACTTCTCTTGTCCTGTATCCCGGGTGTAATTCTCGGTATCTGTTCTTATTCTGTATGTATGGACTCTGCACAGTACTACTTCTCCTGTCCTGTATGCCGGGTGTAATTCTCAGTATCTGTTCTTATTCTGTATGTATGGACTCTGCACAGTACTACTTCTCTTGTCCTGTATGCCGGGTGTAATTCTCAGTATCTGTTCTTATTCTGTATGTATGGACTCTGCACAGTACTACTTCTCCTGTCCTGTATGTCGGGTGTAATTATCGGTATCTGTCCTTATTCTGTATGTATGGACTCTGCACAGTACTACTTCTCTTGTCCTGTATGTCGGGTGTAATTCTCAGTATCTGTTCTTATTCTGTATGTATGGACTCTGCACAGTACTACTTCTCTTGTCCTGTATGCCGGGTGTAATTCTCAGTATCTGTCCTTATTCTGTATGTATGGACTCTGCACAGTACTACTTCTCTTGTCCTGTATGTCGGGTGTAATTCTCAGTATCTGTCCTTATTCTGTATGTATGGACTCTGCACAGTACAACTTCTCTTGTCCTGTATGTCGGGTGTAATTATCGGTATCTGTCCTTATTCTGTATGTATGGACTCTGCACAGTACTACTTCTCTTGTCCTGTATGTCGAGTGTAATTCTCAGTATCTGTTCTTATTCTGTATGTATGGACTCTGCACAGTACTACTTCTCTTGTCCTGTATGCCGGGTGTAATTCACAGTATCTGTCCTTATTCTGTATGTATGGACTCTGCACAGTACTACTTCTCTTGTCCTGTATGTCGGGTGTAATTCTCAGTATCTGTCCTTATTCTGTATGTATGGACTCTGCACAGTACAACTTCTCTTGTCCTGTATGCCGGGTGTAATTCTCAGTATCTCTTCTTATTCTGTATGTATGGACTCTGCACAGTACTACTTCTCCTGTCCTGTATGTCGGGTGTAATTCTCAGTATCTGTTCTTATTCTGTATGTATGGACTCTGCACAGTACTACTTCTCTTGTCCTGTATGCCGGGTGTAATTCTCAGTATCTGTCCTTATTCTGTATGTATGGACTCTGCACAGTACCACTTCTCCTGTCCTGTATGCCGGGTGTAATTCTCAGTATCTGTTCTTATTCTGTATGTATGGACTCTGCACAGTACTACTTCTCTTGTCCTGTATGCCGGGTGTAATTCTCAGTATCTGTTCTTATTCTGTATGTATGGACTCTGCACAGTACTACTTCTCTTGTCCTGTATGCCGGGTGTAATTCTCAGTATCTGTCCTTATTCTGTATGTATGGACTCTGCACAGTACTACTTCTCTTGTCCTGTATGCCGGGTGTAATTCTCAGTATCTGTTCTTATTCTGTATGTATGGACTCTGCACAGTACTACTTCTCCTGTCCTGTATGCCGGGTGTAATTCTCAGTATCTGTTCTTATTCTGTATGTATGGACTCTGCACAGTACTACTTCTCTTGTCCTGTATGCCGGGTGTAATTCTCGGTATCTGTCCTTATTCTGTATGTATGGACTCTGCACAGTACTACTTCTCCTGTCCTGTATGTCGGGTGTAATTCTCAGTATCTGTCCTTATTCTGTATGTATGGACTCTGCACAGTACTACTTCTCTTGTCCTGTATGCCGGGTGTAATTCTCGGTATCTGTTCTTATTCTGTATGTATGGACTCTGCACAGTACTACTTCTCCTGTCCTGTATGCCGGGTGTAATTCTCAGTATCTGTTTTTATTCTGTATGTATGGACTCTACACAGTACTACTTCTCTTGTCCTGTATGCCGGGTGTAATTCTCAGTATCTGTTCTTATTCTGTATGTATGGACTCTGCACAGTACTACTTCTCTTGTCCTGTATGTCGGGTGTAATTCTCGGTATCTGTTCTTATTCTGTATGTATGGACTCTGCACAGTACTACTTCTCCTGTCCTGTATGTCGGGTGTAATTCTCAGTATCTGTTCTTATTCTGTATGTATGGACTCTGCACAGTACTACTTCTCTTGTCCTGTATGTCGGGTGTAATTCTCAGTATCTGTTCTTATTCTGTATGTATGGACTCTGCACAGTACTACTTCTCCTGTCCTGTATGTCGGGTGTAATTCTCGGTATCTGTCCTTATTCTGTATGTATGGACTCTGCACAGTACTACTTCTCTTGTCCTGTATGCCGGGTGTAATTCTCAGTATCTGTCCTTATTCTGTATGTATGGACTCTGCACAATACTACTTCTCCTGTCCTGTATGTCGGGTGTAATTCTCAGTATCTGTTCTTATTCTGTATGTATGGACTCTGCACAGTACTACTTCTCTCTTGTCCTGTATGCCGGGTGTAATTCTCAGTATCTGTCCTTATTCTGTATGTATGGACTCTGCACAGTACTACTTCTCTTGTCCTGTATGTCGGGTGTAATTCTCAGTATCTGTCCTTATTCTGTATGTATGGACTCTGCACAGTACTACTTCTCTTGTCCTGTATGTCGGGTGTAATTCTCAGTATCTGTTCTTATTCTGTATGTATGGACTCTGCACAGTACTACTTCTCCTGTCCTGTATGCCGGGTGTAATTCTCGGTATCTGTTCTTATTCTGTATGTATAGACTCTGCACAGTACTACTTCTCCTGTCCTGTATGCCGGGTGTAGATCTCGGTATCTGTCCTTATTCTGTATGTATGGACTCTGCACAGTACTACTTCTCTTGTCCTGTATGCCGGGTGTAATTCTCAGTATCTGTTCTTATTCTGTATGTATAGACTCTGCACAGTACTACTTCTCCTGTCCTGTATGCCGGGTGTAATTCTCAGTATCTGCCCTTATTCTGTATGTATGGACTCTGCACAGTACTACTTCTCTTGTCCTGTATGTCGGGTGTAATTCTCAGTATCTGTCCTTATTCTGTATGTATGGACTCTGCACAGTACTACTTCTCTTGTCCTGTATGCCGGGTGTAATTCTCGGTATCTGTTCTTATTCTGTATGTATGGACTCTGCACAGTACTACTTCTCTTGTCCTGTATGTCGGGTGTAATTCTCGGTATCTCTCCTCATTCTGTATGTATGGACTCTGCACAGTACTACTTCTCCTGTCCTGTATGTCGGGTGTAATTCTCAGTATCTGTTCTTATTCTGTATGTATGGACTCTGCACAGTACTACTTCTCTTGTCCTGTATGCCGGGTGTAATTCTCAGTATCTGTTCTTATTCTGTATGTATGGACTCTGCACAGTACTACTTCTCTTGTCCTGTATGTCGGGTGTAATTCTCGGTATCTGTTCTTATTCTGTATGTATGGACTCTGCACAGTACTACTTCTCTTGTCCTGTATGCCGGGTGTAATTCTCGGTATCTGTTCTTATTCTGTATGTATGGACTCTGCACAGTACTACTTCTCTTGTCCTGTATGTCGGGTGTAATTCTCGGTATCTCTCCTCATTCTGTATGTATGGACTCTGCACAGTACTACTTCTCCTGTCCTGTATGTCGGGTGTAATTCTCAGTATCTGTTCTTATTCTGTATGTATGGACTCTGCACAGTACTACTTCTCCTGTCCTGTATGTCGGGTGTAATTCTCAGTATCTGTCCTTATTCTGTATGTATGGACTCTGCACAGTACTACTTCTCTTGTCCTGTATCCCGGGTGTAATTCTCGGTATCTGTTCTTATTCTGTATGTATGGACTCTGCACAGTACTACTTCTCCTGTCCTGTATGTCGGGTGTAATTCTCGGTATCTGTCCTTATTCTGTATGTATGGACTCTGCACAGTACTACTTCTCTTGTCCTGTATCCCGGGTGTAATTCTCGGTATCTGTTCTTATTCTGTATGTATGGACTCTGCACAGTATTACTTCTCTTGTCCTGTATGTCGGGTGTAATTCTCAGTATCTGTCCTTATTCTGTATGTATGGACTCTGCACAGTACTACTTCTCCTGTCCTGTATGCCGGGTGTAATTCTCAGTATCTGTTCTTATTCTGTATGTATGGACTCTGCACAGTACTACTTCTCTTGTCCTGTATGTCGGGTGTAATTCTCGGTATCTGTCCTTATTCTGTATGTATGGACTCTGCACAGTACTACTTCTCCTGTCCTGTATGCCGGGTGTAATTCTCAGTATCTGTCCTTATTCTGTATGTATGGACTCTGCACAGTACTACTTCTCTTGTCCTGTATTCCAGGTGTAATTCTCAGTATCTGTCCTTATTCTGTATGTATGGACTCTGCACAGTACTACTTCTCTTGTCCTGTATGTCGGGTGTAATTCTCGGTATCTGTTCTTATTCTGTATGTATGGACTCTGCACAGTACTACTTCTCTTGTCCTGTATCCCGGGTGTAATTCTCGGTATCTGTTCTTATTCTGTATGTATGGACTCTGCACAGTACTACTTCTCTTGTCCTGTATTCCAGGTGTAATTCTCAGTATCTGTCCTTATTCTGTATGTATGGACTCTGCACAGTACTACTTCTCTTGTCCTGTATCCCGGGTGTAATTCTCAGTATCTGTCCTTATTCTGTATGTATGGACTCTGCACAGTACTACTTCTCTTGTCCTGTATCCCGGGTGTAATTCTCGGTATCTGTTCTTATTCTGTATGTATGGACTCTGCACAGTACTACTTCTCCTGTCCTGTATGCCGGGTGTAATTCTCAGTATCTGTTCTTATTCTGTATGTATGGACTCTGCACAGTACTACTTCTCTTGTCCTGTATGCCGGGTGTAATTCTCAGTATCTGTTCTTATTCTGTATGTATGGACTCTGCACAGTACTACTTCTCCTGTCCTGTATGTCGGGTGTAATTATCGGTATCTGTCCTTATTCTGTATGTATGGACTCTGCACAGTACTACTTCTCTTGTCCTGTATGTCGGGTGTAATTCTCAGTATCTGTTCTTATTCTGTATGTATGGACTCTGCACAGTACTACTTCTCTTGTCCTGTATGCCGGGTGTAATTCTCAGTATCTGTCCTTATTCTGTATGTATGGACTCTGCACAGTACTACTTCTCTTGTCCTGTATGTCGGGTGTAATTCTCAGTATCTGTCCTTATTCTGTATGTATGGACTCTGCACAGTACAACTTCTCTTGTCCTGTATGTCGGGTGTAATTATCGGTATCTGTCCTTATTCTGTATGTATGGACTCTGCACAGTACTACTTCTCTTGTCCTGTATGTCGGGTGTAATTCTCAGTATCTGTTCTTATTCTGTATGTATGGACTCTGCACAGTACTACTTCTCTTGTCCTGTATGCCGGGTGTAATTCACAGTATCTGTCCTTATTCTGTATGTATGGACTCTGCACAGTACTACTTCTCTTGTCCTGTATGTCGGGTGTAATTCTCAGTATCTGTCCTTATTCTGTATGTATGGACTCTGCACAGTACAACTTCTCTTGTCCTGTATGCCGGGTGTAATTCTCAGTATCTCTTCTTATTCTGTATGTATGGACTCTGCACAGTACTACTTCTCCTGTCCTGTATGTCGGGTGTAATTCTCAGTATCTGTTCTTATTCTGTATGTATGGACTCTGCACAGTACTACTTCTCTTGTCCTGTATGCCGGGTGTAATTCTCAGTATCTGTCCTTATTCTGTATGTATGGACTCTGCACAGTACTACTTCTCCTGTCCTGTATGTCGGGTGTAATTCTCGGTATCTGTCCTTATTCTGTATGTATGGACTCTGCACAGTACTACTTCTCTTGTCCTGTATGTCGGGTGTAATTCTCAGTATCTGTCCTTATTCTGTATGTATGGACTCTGCACAGTACTACTTCTCCTGTCCTGTATGTCGGGTGTAATTCTCAGTATCTGTTCTTATTCTGTATGTATGGACTCTGCACAGTACTACTTCTCTTGTCCTGTATGTCGGGTGTAATTCTCAGTATCTGTTCTTATTCTGTATGTATGGACTCTGCACAGTACTACTTCTCTTGTCCTGTATGTCGGGTGTAATTCTCAGTATCTGTCCTTATTCTGTATGTATGGACTCTGCACAGTACAACTTCTCTTGTCCTGTATGTCGGGTGTAATTATCGGTATCTGTCCTTATTCTGTATGTATGGACTCTGCACAGTACTACTTCTCTTGTCCTGTATGTCGGGTGTAATTCTCAGTATCTGTTCTTATTCTGTATGTATGGACTCTGCACAGTACTACTTCTCTTGTCCTGTATGCCGGGTGTAATTCACAGTATCTGTCCTTATTCTGTATGTATGGACTCTGCACAGTACTACTTCTCTTGTCCTGTATGTCGGGTGTAATTCTCAGTATCTGTCCTTATTCTGTATGTATGGACTCTGCACAGTACAACTTCTCTTGTCCTGTATGCCGGGTGTAATTCTCAGTATCTCTTCTTATTCTGTATGTATGGACTCTGCACAGTACTACTTCTCCTGTCCTGTATGTCGGGTGTAATTCTCAGTATCTGTTCTTATTCTGTATGTATGGACTCTGCACAGTACTACTTCTCTTGTCCTGTATGCCGGGTGTAATTCTCAGTATCTGTCCTTATTCTGTATGTATGGACTCTGCACAGTACCACTTCTCCTGTCCTGTATGCCGGGTGTAATTCTCAGTATCTGTTCTTATTCTGTATGTATGGACTCTGCACAGTACTACTTCTCTTGTCCTGTATGCCGGGTGTAATTCTCAGTATCTGTTCTTATTCTGTATGTATGGACTCTGCACAGTACTACTTCTCTTGTCCTGTATGCCGGGTGTAATTCTCAGTATCTGTCCTTATTCTGTATGTATGGACTCTGCACAGTACTACTTCTCTTGTCCTGTATGCCGGGTGTAATTCTCAGTATCTGTCCTTATTCTGTATGTATGGACTCTGCACAGTACTACTTCTCCTGTCCTGTATGTCGGGTATAATTCTCAGTATCTGTCCTCATTCTGTATGTATGGACTCTGCACAGTACTACTTCTCTTGTCCTGTATGTCGGGTGTAATTCTCAGTATCTGTCCTTATTCTGTATGTATGGACTCTGCACAGTACTACTTCTCTTGTCCTGTATGTCGGGTGTAATTCTCAGTATCTGTCCTTATTCTGTATGTATGGACTCTGCACAGTACTACTTCTCCTGTCCTGTATGTCGGGTGTAATTCTCAGTATCTGTTCTTATTCTGTATGTATGGACTCTGCACAGTACTACTTCTCTTGTCCTGTATGCCGGGTGTAATTCTCAGTATCTGTCCTTATTCTGTATGTATGGACTCTGCACAGTACTACTTCTCTTGTCCTGTATGTCGGGTGTAATTCTCAGTATCTGTCCTTATTCTGTATGTATGGACTCTGCACAGTACTACTTCTCTTGTCCTGTATGACGGGTGTAATTCTCGGTATCTGTCCTTATTCTGTATGTATGGACTCTGCACAGTACTACTTCTCCTGTCCTGTATGTCGGGTGTAATTCTCAGTATCTGTTCTTATTCTGTATGTATGGACTCTGCACAGTACTACTTCTCTTGTCCTGTATGCCGGGTGTAATTCTCGGTATCTGTTCTTATTCTGTATGTATGGACTCTGCACAGTACTACTTCTCTTGTCCTGTATGCCGGGTGTAATTCTCAGTATCTGTTCTTATTCTGTATGTATGGACTCTGCACAGTACCACTTCTCCTGTCCTGTATGCCGGGTGTAATTCTCAGTATCTGTTCTTATTCTGTATGCATGGACTCTGCACAGTACTACTTCTCCTGTCCTGTATGCCGGGTGTAATTCTCAGTATCTGTTCTTATTCTGTATGTATGGACTCTGCACAGTACTACTTCTCTTGTCCTGTATGTCGGGTGTAATTCTCGGTATCTGTCCTTATTCTGTATGTATGGACTCTGCACAGTACTACTTCTCCTGTCCTGTATGTCGGGTGTAATTCTCAGTATCTGTTCTTATTCTGTATGTATGGACTCTGCACAGTACTACTTCTCTTGTCCTGTATGCCGGGTGTAATTCTCGGTATCTGTTCTTATTCTGTATGTATGGACTCTGCACAGTACTACTTCTCTTGTCCTGTATGCCGGGTGTAATTCTCAGTATCTGTTCTTATTCTGTATGTATGGACTCTGCACAGTACTACTTCTCCTGTCCTGTATGCCGGGTGTAATTCTCAGTATCTCTTCTTATTCTGTATGTATGGACTCTGCACAGTACTACTTCTCTTGTCCTGTATGCCGGGTGTAATTCTCAGTATCTGTTCTTATTCTGTATGTATGGACTCTGCACAGTACTACTTCTCCTGTCCTGTATGCCGGGTGTAATTCTCAGTATCTGTTCTTATTCTGTATGTATGGACTCTGCACAGTACTACTTCTCTTGTCCTGTATGCCGGGTGTAATTCTCGGTATCTCTTCTTATTCTGTATGTATGGACTCTGCACAGTACTACTTCTCCTGTCCTGTATGTTGGGTGTAATTCTCAGTATCTGTCCTTATTCTGTATGTATGGACTCTGCACAGTACTACTTCTCTTGTCCTGTATGCCGGGTGTAATTCTCGGTATCTCTTCTTATTCTGTATGTATGGACTCTGCACAGTACTACTTCTCCTGTCCTGTATGTTGGGTGTAATTCTCAGTATCTGTTCTTATTCTGTATGTATGGACTCTGCACAGTACTACTTCTCTTGTCCTGTATGTCGGGTGTAATTCTCGGTATCTGTTCTTATTCTGTATGTATGGACTCTGCACAGTACTACTTCTCCTGTCCTGTATGCTGGGTGTAATTCTCAGTATCTGTTCTTATTCTGTATGTATGGACTCTGCACAGTACTACTTCTCTTGTCCTGTATGCCGGGAGTAATTCTCAGTATCTGTTCTTATTCTGTATGTATGGACTCTGCACAGTACTACTTCTCCTGTCCTGTATGCCGGGTGTAATTCTCAGTATCTGTTCTTATTCTGTATGTATGGACTCTGCACAGTACTACTTCTCTTGTCCTGTATGTCGGGTGTAATTCTCGGTATCTGTCCTTATTCTGTATGTATGGACTCTGCACAGTACTACTTCTCTTGTCCTGTATGTCGGGTGTAATTCTCGGTATCTGTCCTTATTCTGTATGCATGGACTCTGCACAGTACTACTTCTCTTGTCCTGTATGTCGGGTGTAATTCTCGGTATCTGTTCTTATTCTGTATGTATGGACTCTGCACAGTACTACTTCTCTTGTCCTGTATGTCGGGTGTAATTCTCAGTATCTGTCCTTATTCTGTATGTATGGACTCTGCACAGTACTACTTCTCTTGTCCTGTATGTTGGGTGTAATTCTCAGTATCTGTTCTTATTCTGTATGTATGGACTCTGCACAGTACTACTTCTCTTGTCCTGTATGACGGGTGTAATTCTCGGTATCTGTCCTTATTCTGTATGCATGGACTCTGCACAGTACTACTTCTCTTGTCCTGTATGTCGGGTGTAATTCTCGGTATCTGTTCTTATTCTGTATGTATGGACTCTGCACAGTACTACTTCTCTTGTCCTGTATGCCGGGTGTAATTCTCAGTATCTGTTCTTATTCTGTATGTATGGACTCTGCACAGTACTACTTCTCCTGTCCTGTATGTCGGGTGTAATTCTCGGTATCTGTTCTTATTCTGTATGTATGGACTCTGCACAGTACTACTTCTCCTGTCCTGTATGTCGGGTGTAATTCTCAGTATCTGTTCTTATTCTGTATGTATGGACTCTGCACAGTACTACTTCTCTTGTCCTGTATGTCGGGTGTAATTCTCGGTATCTGTTCTTATTCTCTATGTATGGACTCTGCACAGTACTACTTCTCTTGTCCTGTATGCCGGGTGTAATTCTCAGTATCTGTTCTTATTCTGTATGTATGGACTCTGCACAGTACTACTTCTCTTGTCCTGTATGCCGGGTGTAATTCTCAGTATCTGTTCTTATTCTGTATGAATGGACTCTGCACAGTACTACTTCTCTTGTCCTGTATGCCAGGTGTAATTCTCAGTATCTGTTCTTATTCTGTATGTATGGACTCTGCACAGTACTACTTCTCCTGTCCTGTATGTCGGGTGTAATTCTCAGTATCTGTCCTTATTCTGTATGTATGGACTCTGCACAGTACCACTTCTCTTGTCCTGTATGTCGGGTGTAATTCTCGGTATCTGTCCTTATTCTGTATGTATGGACTCTGCACAGTACTACTTCTCCTGTCCTGTATGTCGGGTGTAATTCTCAGTATCTGTTCTTATTCTGTATGTATGGACTCTGCACAGTACCACTTCTCCTGTCCTGTATGTCGGGTGTAATTCTCAGTATCTGTCCTTATTCTGTATGTATGGACTCTGCACAGTACTACTTCTCTTGTCCTGTATGTCGGGTTTAATTCTCGGTATCTGTTCTTATTCTGTATGTATGGACTCTACACAGTACTACTTCTCCTGTCCTGTATGCCGGGTGTAATTCTCAGTATCTGTTCTTATTCTGTATGTATGGACTCTGCACAGTACTACTTCTCTTGTCCTGTATGCCGGGTGTAATTCTCGGTATCTGTCCTTATTCTGTATGTATGGACTCTGCACAGTACTAATTCTCTTGTCCTGTATGTCGGGTGTAATTCTCAGTATCTGTTCTTATTCTGTATGTATGGACTCTGCACAGTACTACTTCTCTTGTCCTGTATGCCGGGTGTAATTCTCAGTATCTGTCCTTATTCTGTATGTATGGACTCTGCACAGTACTACTTCTCTTGTCCTGTATGTCGGGTGTAATTCTCAGTATCTGTCCTTATTCTGTATGTATGGACTCTGCACAGTACTACTTCTCTTGTCCTGTATGTCGGGTTTAATTCTCGGTATCTCTTCTTATTCTGTATGTATGGACTCTACACAGTACTACTTCTCCTGTCCTGTATGCCGGGTGTAATTCTCGGAATCTGTTCTTATTCTGTATGTATGGACTCTGCACAGTACTACTTCTCTTGTCCTGTATGCCGGGTGTAATTCTCGGTATCTGTTCTTATTCTGTATGTGTGGACTCTGCACAGTACTACTTCTCCTGTCCTGTATGCCGGGTGTAATTCTCAGTATCTGTTCTTATTCTGTATGTATGGACTCTGCACAGTACTACTTCTCCTGTCCTGTATGTCGGGTGTAATTCTCAGTATCTGTTCTTATTCTGTATGTATGGACTCTGCACAGTACTACTTCTCTTGTCCTGTATGCCGGGTGTAATTCTCGGTATCTGTCCTTATTCTGTATGTATGGACTCTGCACAGTACTACTTCTCCTGTCCTGTATGCGGGGTGTAATTCTCAGTATCTGTTCTTATTCTGTATGTATGGACTCTGCACAGTACTACTTCTCTTGTCCTGTATGCCGGGTGTAATTCTCAGTATCTGTCCTTATTCTGTATGTATGGACTCTGCACAGTACTACTTCTCCTGTCCTGTATGCCGGGTGTAATTCTCGGTATCTGTCCTTATTCTGTATGTATGGACTCTGCACAGTACTACTTCTCTTGTCCTGTATCCCGGGTGTAATTCTCGGTATCTGTTCTTATTCTGTATGTATGGACTCTGCACAGTACTACTTCTCCTGTCCTGTATGCCGGGTGTAATTCTCAGTATCTGTTCTTATTCTGTATGTATGGACTCTGCACAGTACTACTTCTCTTGTCCTGTATGCCGGGTGTAATTCTCAGTATCTGTTCTTATTCTGTATGTATGGACTCTGCACAGTACTACTTCTCCTGTCCTGTATGTCGGGTGTAATTATCGGTATCTGTCCTTATTCTGTATGTATGGACTCTGCACAGTACTACTTCTCTTATCCTGTATGTCGGGTGTAATTCTCAGTATCTGTTCTTATTCTGTATGTATGGACTCTGCACAGTACTACTTCTCTTGTCCTGTATGCCGGGTGTAATTCTCAGTATCTGTCCTTATTCTGTATGTATGGACTCTGCACAGTACTACTTCTCTTGTCCTGTATGTCGGGTGTAATTCTCAGTATCTGTCCTTATTCTGTATGTATGGACTCTGCACAGTACAACTTCTCTTGTCCTGTATGTCGGGTGTAATTATCGGTATCTGTCCTTATTCTGTATGTATGGACTCTGCACAGTACTACTTCTCTTGTCCTGTATGTCGGGTGTAATTCTCAGTATCTGTTCTTATTCTGTATGTATGGACTCTGCACAGTACTACTTCTCTTGTCCTGTATGCCGGGTGTAATTCTCAGTATCTGTCCTTATTCTGTATGTATGGACTCTGCACAGTACTACTTCTCTTGTCCTGTATGTCGGGTGTAATTCTCAGTATCTGTCCTTATTCTGTATGTATGGACTCTGCACAGTACAACTTCTCTTGTCCTGTATGCCGGGTGTAATTCTCAGTATCTCTTCTTATTCTGTATGTATGGACTCTGCACAGTACTACTTCTCTTGTCCTGTATGCCGGGTGTAATTCTCAGTATCTGTTCTTATTCTGTATGTATGGACTCTGCACAGTACTACTTCTCCTGTCCTGTATGTCGGGTGTAATTCTCAGTATCTGTTCTTATTCTGTATGTATGGACTCTGCACAGTACTACTTCTCTTGTCCTGTATGCCGGGTGTAATTCTCAGTATCTGTTCTTATTCTGTATGTATGGACTCTGCACAGTACTACTTCTCTTGTCCTGTATGTCGGGTGTAATTCTCAGTATCTGTCCTTATTCTGTATGTATGGACTCTGCACAGTACTACTTCTCTTGTCCTGTATGCCGGGTGTAATTCTCAGTATCTGTCCTTATTCTGTATGTATGGACTCTGCACAGTACTACTTCTCCTGTCCTGTATGTCGGGTGTAATTCTCAGTATCTGTCCTCATTCTGTATGTATGGACTCTGCACAGTACTACTTCTCTTGTCCTGTATGTCGGGTGTAATTCTCAGTATCTGTCCTTATTCTGTATGTATGGACTCTGCACAGTACTACTTCTCTTGTCCTGTATGCCGGGTGTAATTCTCAGTATCTGTTCTTATTCTGTATGTATGGACTCTGCACAGTACTACTTCTCTTGTCCTGTATGTCGGGTGTAATTCTCAGTATCTGTCCTTATTCTGTATGTATGGACTCTGCACAGTACTACTTCTCCTGTCCTGTATGTCGGGTGTAATTCTCAGTATCTGTTCTTATTCTGTATGTATGGACTCTGCACAGTACTACTTCTCTTGTCCTGTATGCCGGGTGTAATTCTCAGTATCTGTCCTTATTCTGTATGTATGGACTCTGCACAGTACTACTTCTCTTGTCCTGTATGTCGGGTGTAATTCTCAGTATCTGTCCTTATTCTGTATGTATGGACTCTGCACAGTACTACTTCTCTTGTCCTGTATGACGGGTGTAATTCTCGGTATCTGTCCTTATTCTGTATGTATGGACTCTGCACAGTACTACTTCTCCTGTCCTGTATGTCGGGTGTAATTCTCAGTATCTGTTCTTATTCTGTATGTATGGACTCTGCACAGTACTACTTCTCTTGTCCTTTATGCCGGGTGTAATTCTCGGTATCTGTTCTTATTCTGTATGTATGGACTCTGCACAGTACTACTTCTCTTGTCCTGTATGCCGGGTGTAATTCTCAGTATCTGTTCTTATTCTGTATGTATGGACTCTGCACAGTACCACTTCTCCTGTCCTGTATGCCGGGTGTAATTCTCAGTATCTGTTCTTATTCTGTATGTATGGACTCTGCACAGTACTACTTCTCCTGTCCTGTATGCCGGGTGTAATTCTCAGTATCTGTTCTTATTCTGTATGTATGGACTCTGCACAGTACTACTTCTCTTGTCCTGTATGTCGGGTGTAATTCTCGGTATCTGTCCTTATTCTGTATGTATGGACTCTGCACAGTACTACTTCTCTTGTCCTGTATGTCGGGTGTAATTCTCGGTATCTGTTCTTATTCTGTATGTATGGACTCTGCACAGTACTACTTCTCTTGTCCTGTATGCTGGGTGTAATTCTCAGTATCTGTCCTTATTCTGTATGTATGGACTCTGCACAGTACTACTTCTCTTGTCCTGTATGCCGGGTGTAATTCTCGGTATCTGTTCTTATTCTGTATGTATGGACTCTGCACAGTACTACTTCTCTTGTCCTGTATGCCGGGTGTAATTCTCAGTATCTGTTCTTATTCTGTATGTATGGACTCTGCACAGTACTACTTCTCCTGTCCTGTATGCCGGGTGTAATTCTCAGTATCTGTTCTTATTCTGTATGTATGGACTCTGCACAGTACTACTTCTCTTGTCCTGTATGTCGGGTGTAATTCTCAGTATCTGTTCCTATTCTGTATGTATGGACTCTGCACAGTACTACTTCTCTTGTCCTGTATGCCGGGTGTAATTCTCAGTATCTGTTCTTATTCTGTATGTATGGACTCTGTACAGTACTACTTCTCCTGTCCTGTATGACGGGTGTAATTCTCAGTATCTCTTCTTATTCTGTATGTATGGACTCTGCACAGTACTACTTCTCTTGTCCTGTATGTCGGGTGTAATTCTCAGTATCTGTTCTTATTCTGTATGTATGGACTCTGCACAGTACTACTTCTCCTGTCCTGTATGCCGGGTGTAATTCTCAGTATCTTTTCTTATTCTGTATGTATGGACTCTGCACAGTACTACTTCTCCTGTCCTGTATGCCGGGTGTAATTCTCAGTATCTGTCCTTATTCTGTATGTATGGACTCTGCACAGTACTACTTCTCTTGTCCTGTATGTCGGGTGTAATTCTCAGTATCTCTTCTTATTCTGTATGTATGGACTCTGCACAGTACTACTTCTCTTGTCCTGTATGCCGGGTGTAATTCTCAGTATCTGTTCTTATTCTGTATGTATGGACTCTGTACAGTACTACTTCTCCTGTCCTGTATGACGGGTGTAATTCTCAGTATCTCTTCTTATTCTGTATGTATGGACTCTGCACAGTACTACTTCTCTTGTCCTGTATGTCGGGTGTAATTCTCAGTATCTGTTCTTATTCTGTATGTATGGACTCTGCACAGTACTACTTCTCCTGTCCTGTATGCCGGGTGTAATTCTCAGTATCTGTTCTTATTCTGTATGTATGGACTCTGCACAGTACTACTTCTCTTGTCCTGTATGTCGGGTGTAATTCTCGGTATCTGTTCTTATTCTGTATGTATGGACTCTGCACAGTACTACTTCTCCTGTCCTGTATGCCGGGTGTAATTCTCAGTATCTGTTCTTATTCTGTATGTATGGACTCTGCACAGTACTACTTCTCTTGTCCTGTATGCCGGGAGTAATTCTCAGTATCTGTTCTTATTCTGTATGTATGGACTCTGCACAGTACTACTTCTCCTGTCCTGTATGCCGGGTGTAATTCTCAGTATCTGTTCTTATTCTGTATGTATGGACTCTGCACAGTACTACTTCTCTTGTCCTGTATGTCGGGTGTAATTCTCGGTATCTGTCCTTATTCTGTATGTATGGACTCTGCACAGTACTACTTCTCTTGTCCTGTATGTCGGGTGTAATTCTCGGTATCTGTCCTTATTCTGTATGCATGGACTCTGCACAGTACTACTTCTCTTGTCCTGTATGTCGGGTGTAATTCTCGGTATCTGTTCTTATTCTGTATGTATGGACTCTGCACAGTACTACTTCTCTTGTCCTGTATGTCGGGTGTAATTCTCAGTATCTGTCCTTATTCTGTATGTATGGACTCTGCACAGTACTACTTCTCTTGTCCTGTATGTTGGGTGTAATTCTCAGTATCTGTTCTTATTCTGTATGTATGGACTCTGCACAGTACTACTTCTCTTGTCCTGTATGACGGGTGTAATTCTCGGTATCTGTCCTTATTCTGTATGCATGGACTCTGCACAGTACTACTTCTCTTGTCCTGTATGTCGGGTGTAATTCTCGGTATCTGTTCTTATTCTGTATGTATGGACTCTGCACAGTACTACTTCTCTTGTCCTGTATGCCGGGTGTAATTCTCAGTATCTGTTCTTATTCTGTATGTATGGACTCTGCACAGTACTACTTCTCCTGTCCTGTATGTCGGGTGTAATTCTCGGTATCTGTTCTTATTCTGTATGTATGGACTCTGCACAGTACTACTTCTCCTGTCCTGTATGTCGGGTGTAATTCTCAGTATCTGTTCTTATTCTGTATGTATGGACTCTGCACAGTACTACTTCTCTTGTCCTGTATGTCGGGTGTAATTCTCGGTATCTGTTCTTATTCTCTATGTATGGACTCTGCACAGTACTACTTCTCTTGTCCTGTATGCCGGGTGTAATTCTCAGTATCTGTTCTTATTCTGTATGTATGTATGGACTCTGCACAGTACTACTTCTCTTGTCCTGTATGCCGGGTGTAATTCTCAGTATCTGTTCTTATTCTGTATGAATGGACTCTGCACAGTACTACTTCTCTTGTCCTGTATGCCAGGTGTAATTCTCAGTATCTGTTCTTATTCTGTATGTATGGACTCTGCACAGTACTACTTCTCCTGTCCTGTATGTCGGGTGTAATTCTCAGTATCTGTCCTTATTCTGTATGTATGGACTCTGCACAGTACCACTTCTCTTGTCCTGTATGTCGGGTGTAATTCTCGGAATCTGTTCTTATTCTGTATGTATGGACTCTGCACAGTACTACTTCTCCTGTCCTGTATGTCGGGTGTAATTCTCAGTATCTGTTCTTATTCTGTATGTATGGACTCTGCACAGTACCACTTCTCCTGTCCTGTATGCCGGGTGTAATTCTCAGTATCTGTCCTTATTCTGTATGTATGGACTCTGCACAGTACTACTTCTCTTGTCCTGTATGACGGGTGTAATTCTCAGTATCTGTTCTTATTCTGTATGTATGGACTCTGCACAGTACTACTTCTCTTGTCCTGTATGCCGGGTGTAATTCTCAGTATCTGTTCTTATTCTGTATGTATGGACTCTGCACAGTACTACTTCTCTTGTCCTGTATGTCGGGTGTAATTCTCAGTATCTGTCCTTATTCTGTATGTATGGACTCTGCACAGTACTACTTCTCCTGTCCTGTATGCCGGGTGTAATTCTCGGTATCTGTCCTTATTCTGTATGTATGGACTCTGCACAGTACTACTTCTCCTGTCCTGTATGACGGGTGTAATTCTCAGTATCTGTCCTTATTCTGTATGTATGGACTCTGCACAGTACTACTTCTCTTGTCCTGTATGCTGGGTGTAATTCTCAGTATCTGTTCTTATTCTGTATGTATGGACTCTGCACAGTACTACTTCTCTTGTCCTGTATGCCGGGTGTAATTCTCAGTATCTGTCCTTATTCTGTATGTATGGACTCTGCACAGTACTACTTCTCTTGTCCTGTATGTCGGGTGTAATTCTCAGTATCTGTCCTTATTCTGTATGTATGGACTCTGCACAGTACTACTTCTCTTGTCCTGTATGTCGGGTTTAATTCTCGGTATCTGTTCTTATTCTGTATGTATGGACTCTGCACAGTACTACTTCTCCTGTCCTGTATGCCGGGTGTAATTCTCGGAATCTGTTCTTATTCTGTATGTATGGACTCTGCACAGTACTACTTCTCTTGTCCTGTATGCCGGGTGTAATTCTCGGTATCTGTTCTTATTCTGTATGTGTGGACTCTGCACAGTACTACTTCTCCTGTCCTGTATGCCGGGTGTAATTCTCAGTATCTGTTCTTATTCTGTATGTATGGACTCTGCACAGTACTACTTCTCCTGTCCTGTATGTCGGGTGTAATTCTCAGTATCTGTTCTTATTCTGTATGTATGGACTCTGCACAGTACTACTTCTCTTGTCCTGTATGCCGGGTGTAATTCTCGGTATCTGTCCTTATTCTGTATGTATGGACTCTGCACAGTACTACTTCTCTTGTCCTGTATGCCGGGTGTAATTCTCAGTATCTGTTCTTATTCTGTATGAATGGACTCTGCACAGTACTACTTCTCTTGTCCTGTATGCCAGGTGTAATTCTCAGTATCTGTTCTTATTCTGTATGTATGGACTCTGCACAGTACTACTTCTCCTGTCCTGTATGTCGGGTGTAATTCTCAGTATCTGTCCTTATTCTGTATGTATGGACTCTGCACAGTACCACTTCTCTTGTCCTGTATGTCGGGTGTAATTCTCGGAATCTGTTCTTATTCTGTATGTATGGACTCTGCACAGTACTACTTCTCCTGTCCTGTATGTCGGGTGTAATTCTCAGTATCTGTTCTTATTCTGTATGTATGGACTCTGCACAGTACCACTTCTCCTGTCCTGTATGCCGGGTGTAATTCTCAGTATCTGTCCTTATTCTGTATGTATGGACTCTGCACAGTACTACTTCTCTTGTCCTGTATGACGGGTGTAATTCTCAGTATCTGTTCTTATTCTGTATGTATGGACTCTGCACAGTACTACTTCTCTTGTCCTGTATGCCGGGTGTAATTCTCAGTATCTGTTCTTATTCTGTATGTATGGACTCTGCACAGTACTACTTCTCTTGTCCTGTATGTCGGGTGTAATTCTCAGTATCTGTCCTTATTCTGTATGTATGGACTCTGCACAGTACTACTTCTCCTGTCCTGTATGCCGGGTGTAATTCTCGGTATCTGTCCTTATTCTGTATGTATGGACTCTGCACAGTACTACTTCTCCTGTCCTGTATGACGGGTGTAATTCTCAGTATCTGTCCTTATTCTGTATGTATGGACTCTGCACAGTACTACTTCTCTTGTCCTGTATGCTGGGTGTAATTCTCAGTATCTGTTCTTATTCTGTATGTATGGACTCTGCACAGTACTACTTCTCTTGTCCTGTATGCCGGGTGTAATTCTCAGTATCTGTCCTTATTCTGTATGTATGGACTCTGCACAGTACTACTTCTCCTGTCCTGTATGTCGGGTGTAATTCTCAGTATCTGTCCTTATTCTGTATGTATGGACTCTGCACAGTACTACTTCTCTTGTCCTGTATGTCGGGTTTAATTCTCGGTATCTGTTCTTATTCTGTATGTATGGACTCTGCACAGTACTACTTCTCCTGTCCTGTATGTCGGGTGTAATTCTCAGTATCTGTCCTTATTCTGTATGTATGGACTCTGCACAGTACTACTTCTCTTGTCCTGTATGTCGGGTGTAATTCTCAGTATCTGTCCTTATTCTGTATGTATGGACTCTGCACAGTACTACTTCTCTTGTCCTGTATGTCGGGTTTAATTCTCGGTATCTGTCCTTATTCTGTATGTATGGACTCTGCACAGTACTACTTCTCCTGTCCTGTATGTCGGGTGTAATTCTCAGTATCTGTCCTTATTCTGTATGTATGGACTCTGCACAGTACTACTTCTCTTGTCCTGTATGTCGGGTGTAATTCTCAGTATCTGTCCTTATTCTGTATGTATGGACTCTGCACAGTACTACTTCTCTTGTCCTGTATGTCGGGTTTAATTCTCGGTATCTGTTCTTATTCTGTATGTATGGACTCTGCACAGTACTACTTCTCCTGTCCTGTATGCCGGGTGTAATTCTCGGAATCTGTTCTTATTCTGTATGTATGGACTCTGCACAGTACTACTTCTCTTGTCCTGTATGCCGGGTGTAATTCTCGGTATCTGTTCTTATTCTGTATGTGTGGACTCTGCACAGTACTACTTCTCCTGTCCTGTATGCCGGGTGTAATTCTCAGTATCTGTTCTTATTCTGTATGTATGGACTCTGCACAGTACTACTTCTCCTGTCCTGTATGTCGGGTGTAATTCTCAGTATCTGTTCTTATTCTGTATGTATGGACTCTGCACAGTACTACTTCTCTTGTCCTGTATGCCGGGTGTAATTCTCGGTATCTGTCCTTATTCTGTATGTATGGACTCTGCACAGTACTACTTCTCTTGTCCTGTATGCCGGGTGTAATTCTCGGTATCTGTCCTTATTCTGTATGTATGGACTCTGCACAGTACTACTTCTCCTGTCCTGTATGCTGGGTGTAATTCTCAGTATCTGTTCTTATTCTGTATGTATGGACTCTGCACAGTACTACTTCTCTTGTCCTGTATGCCGGGTGTAATTCTCAGTATCTGTCCTTATTCTGTATGTATGGACTCTGCACAGTACTACTTCTCCTGTCCTGTATGCCGGGTGTAATTCTCGGTATCTGTCCTTATTCTGTATGTATGGACTCTGCACAGTACTACTTCTCTTGTCCTGTATACCGGGTGTAATTCTCAGTATCTGTTCTTATTCTGTATGTATGGACTCTGCACAGTACCACTTCTCTTGTCCTGTATGCCGGGTGTAATTCTCAGTATCTGTTCTTATTCTGTATGTATGGACTCTGCACAGTACTACTTCTCTTGTCCTGTATGCCGGGTGTAATTCTCGGTATCTGTTCTTATTCTGTATGTATGGACTCTGCACAGTACTACTTCTCCTGTCCTGTATGTCGGGTGTAATTCTCAGTATCTGTTCTTATTCTGTATGTATGGACTCTGCACAGTACTACTTCTCTTGTCCTGTATACCGGGTGTAATTCTCAGTATCTGTTCTTATTCTGTATGTATGGACTCTGCACAGTACCATTTCTCTTGTCCTGTATGCCGGGTGTAATTCTCAGTATCTGTTCTTATTCTGTATGTATGGACTCTGCACAGTACTACTTCTCTTGTCCTGTATGCCGGGTGTAATTCTCGGTATCTGTTCTTATTCTGTATGTATGGACTCTGCACAGTACTACTTCTCTTGCCCTGTATGTCGGGTGTAATTCTCAGTATCTGTTCTTATTCTGTATGTATGGACTCTGCACAGTACTACTTCTCTTGTCCTGTATGTCGGGTGTAATTCTCGGTATCTGTCCTTATTCTGTATGTATGGACTCTGCACAGTACTACTTCTCTTGTCCTGTATGTCGGGTGTAATTCTCAGTATCTGTTCTTATTCTGTATGTATGGACTCTGCACAGTACTACTTCTCCTGTCCTGTATGCCGGGTGTAATTCTCAGTATCTGTTCTTATTCTGTATGTATGGACTCTGCACAGTACCACTTCTCTTGTCCTGTATGTCGGGTGTAATTCTCAGTATCTGTCCTTATTCTGTATGTATGGACTCTGCACAGTACTACTTCTCTTGTCCTGTATGTCGGGTGTAATTCTCAGTATCTGTTCTTATTCTGTATGTATGGACTCTGCACAGTACTACTTCTCTTGTCCTGTATGTCGGGTGTAATTCTCAGTATCTGTTCTTATTCTGTATGTATGGACTCTGCACAGTACTACTTCTCTTGTCCTGTATGCCGGGTGTAATTCTCGGTATCTGTTCTTATTCTGTATGTATGGACTCTGCACAGTACTACTTCTCCTGTCCTGTATGTCGGGTGTAATTCTCGGTATCTGTCCTTATTCTGTATGTATGGACTCTGCACAGTACTACTTCTCTTGTCCTGTATGTCGGGTGTAATTATCGGTATCTGTCCTTATTCTGTATGTATGGACTCTGCACAGTACTACTTCTCTTGCCCTGTATGTCGGGTGTAATTCTCAGTATCTGTTCTTATTCTGTATGTATGGACTCTGCACAGTACCACTTCTCCTGTCCTGTATGTCGGGTGTAATTCTCAGTATCTGTCCTTATTCTGTTTGTATGGACTCTGCACAGTACTACTTCTCTTGTCCTGTATGTCGGGTGTAATTCTCAGTATCTCTTCTTATTCTGTATGTATGGACTCTGCACAGTACTACTTCTCTTGTCCTGTATGCCGGGTGTAATTCTCAGTATCTGTTCTTATTCTGTATGTATGGACTCTGCACAGTACTACTTCTCTTGTCCTGTATGTTGGGTGTAATTCTCGGTATCTGTCCTTATTCTGTATGTATGGACTCTGCACAGTACTACTTCTCCTGTGAGTGGCGGATCACACAGCGGCGGGCAGACCGCTCTTCTGTCGGCTTGATAAGTGAAAAAGAATGGAAAACAAGGTAGCCGGTTCCCCTCCGCGCCGACCACTCACAAAGCAGCCCTGTGTATCCCACGACAACTGCCGGGGACAGCTGACGTCTGTCGGCAGCAGCTGCCGGTGAATCTGTTTCTGAGGGACATTGTCTATCAAAGTGTCCCCGGCGCCATCTGTCCCCGTCCCCGGAACAGCCTCTACACTCCTTCTCTTCTCCGGGAAAAAAGAGATCGCTAGGCAATATGTTACATTGTGTCATAAGCTCATTGTCACTTTACATAAAGTTCTACGATTGTGGATAATCCTTTCTAAGAACAACATTTCAGTCGGATCAATTCCTGTGATCAGAATATTCCCAGGTCATCCAGAATTGGGGACACTGTCACATGTAAAGAAAAAGAATTGGGGTGTGTGGCCGCCCCGGGATGGAATTCAGGGAATCGGGGATCCCAGGTGGATAGACGTAGGGATCCTGCGAGATAGTCAGAGATATTGAATAGAGGAAGGAAGAAAATGAAGGGAAAAAAAAGGAGAGAGAGAATAAGAGAGAGAGAGACGGAATAAGAGAGAGAGAGAGATAGAGAGAATGAGAGAGAGAGAGTGAATAAGAGAGAGAGAGAGAGTGAATAAGAGAGAGAGAGTGAATGAAAGAGAGTGAGAGAATAAGAGAGAGAGAGATAATAAGAAAGAGAGAGAGATAGAGAGAGAGAGAATGAGAGAGAGAGAGAGGGGGAGAGAGAATGAGAGAGAGAGAGGGGGGAGAGAGAATGAGAGAGAGAGAGAATGAGAGAGAGAGAGAGAATGAGAGAGAGAGAGAGAATGAGAGAGAGAGAATGACAGAGAGAGAGAGAGAAAAAAAAGAAAGAAAGAAAGAAAGAAAGAGAAAGAAATTGAATGGTTGAATAGAAAGAAAGAACGGACAGAAGGAAGGAAGAAAATGGTAAGATAGAAGAAAGAAACAAAGAAAGAAAGAAAAAGAAGAAAGGAGGGTCAAAGGATAGAAGAGAGGAAGAAATGCAGGGCTTTTTTTCAGCAGGAACGCGGGGGAACGCAGTTCCGGCACCTCCAGCTCTCAATGTATGTAATGGCAAGGGGTGCTGGGGTGTACTGGAGGGTCTATTAATGCTGACTGCTGGGGGATCTATTGTTGCTGGAGGGGATCTATTTTTACAGGGGGAGGGTCTATTGTTGCTGGGGAGGTCAGTTGTTGCTGGTAGGGGATCTATTGTTGCTGGGGGGAGGATCTTATGCTACTGGGAGACAATCGTTGCTGGGAGACATCAACTGTTGAGGGAGGGGTCTATTGTTGCTAGCTGTTCAGAGTCTATTGTTGCTGGGGGAGCTCCATTGTTGCTGGCTACAGGGGACCTATTTTACTTCCTATAATATACAAATTACTTAGCACCACAAATTGATACTTGGTTCTGTATCCATTACTGAGAGGTGGGTAGGGGGTGGAACCAAGGAACGGTCCTCGGAGGTGGGTAGGGAGTGGAACCAAGAAATGGTGCTCAGAGGTGGGTAGGGAGTGGAACCGGAGAATGGTGCTCGGAGGTAGGTAGGGGGTGGAACCAACGAATGCTGCTCAGAGGTCGGTAGTGGATGGAACCAACGAATGGTGCTCAGAGGTGGGTAGGGGGTGGAACCAACGAATGATGCTCAGAGGTGGGTAGGGGGTGGAACCAAGGAATGGTGCTCGGAGGTGTGTAGGGATTTGAACCAAAGAATGGTGCTTGGAGGTAGGTAGGGGGTGGAACCAACAAATGGTGCTCAGCGGTGGTTAGGGGGTGGAACCAACGAATGGTGCTCAGAGGTGGGTAGGGGGTGGAACCAAGGAATGGTGCCTGGAGGTGGATAGGGGGTGGAACCAAGGAATAGTGCTCGGAGGTGTGTAGGGATTCGAACCAAAGAATGGTGCTCAGAGGTAGGTAGGGGAAAAACCAACGAATGGTGCTTGGAGGTGCGTAGGGGGTGGAACCAAGGAATGGTGCTTGGAGGTGTGTAGGGAGTGGAACCAAAGAATGGTGCTCGGAGGTGGATAGGGGGTGGAACCAAGGAATAGTGCTCGGAGGTGGGTAGGGGGTGGAACCAAGGAATGGTGCTCGGAGGTGTGTAGGGAGTGGAACCAAAGAATGGTGCTCGGAGGTAGGTAGGGGGTGGAATCAACGAATGGTGCTCGGAGGTAGGTAGGGGGTGGAATCAACGAATGGTGCTCGGAGGTAGGTAGGGGGTGGAACCAACAAATGGTGCTCGGAGGTAGGTAGTGGGTGGAACCAACGAATGGTGCTCGGAGGTGGGTAGAGGGTGGAACCAAGGAATGGTGCTCGGAGGTGGGTAGGGGGTGGACACAACAGGTGACTCAGAAGTAGGGAGTTCCTGCACCTGATCTCTGAGAAAAAAAGCCCTGAAGAAATGAAAGGATAGAAGGAAGGCGGGAGAATTGAAAGAGGTAAGGATGGATTAAAAATGTGTTGGCTGGGGGGTCCTCGTGCAAATTCATTGGGACCTTGTGAAGATCTTGGGCTGCTGAACCCCTGGACGTACCCATCAGGATGCTGGTTCCTCAAGCTGGAAATATGAAGAGTACGTCTAGTGAAGAGTGAAGTCATACAGCGTTGGCTGGGGGGCTCCCCGATCATTTTAGATATAGTTCTACAGAAGGACAATTGTGGTTAATCTTTTCTAACCACAAAATTTCAATTCCCTTGATCAGTATATTCCCAAATCATTCATAATTGTGGACATTCTCACCTCTAAGTAAAAAAAGGGGTGTGTGGCAGCCTATGATCTGTTGCTGTCAATAATCAGGGTTTGGGATTGAGGAATCCTTGATGGATAGATGTTGGGACCTTTTGAGGGTCCTGGTCTGCTCAACCTCTGGAGGTACCTGGCCGGGTGCTGGAAGGAGTACCTTGAGTGAAGAGTCAATCAGTGTTGGCTGGGGGCTCCCCAATGTATAGACATTGGGACCTTGTGAAGATCCTAGGTTGCTGAAGCCCTGGAGGTATCCATCAGGATGCTGGTTCCTCAGGCTGGAATTTTGATGAGTACCCCAAGTGAAGAATGAAGTCAACAAGCATTGACTGGGGGCTCCTCAATCATTTTAGATATAGTTCTACAGAAGGATGAATGTGGCTAATCCTTTCTAACCACAAAATTCCAGTCTAATCAATTTCTTTGATCAGAAAAATCCCATTCTATCTATAATTGTGGACACTATCACCTGTAAGGAAAAAAAATTGGTGTGTAGCACCCCTGGATGGAATTTAGGATCAGTTTTTTTTTTGTCACAGCTCGGAATAGGGGCTTACTGCTGATAGAAGTTGGGATCTTGTGAGGGTCTTGGGCTGCTCAACTCCTAAAGGTACCTGGCATAATCCTGGTTCCTCAGCTTGGAAATTTGAGGAGTAACTCATGAAAAGAGTCAAAATGTGTTGGCTGGGGTCTTCCTGAAGGATATTCATTTTGGACCTTGAGTTTGATGAGTGCCTCAAGTGAAGAGCCAACCAGCATTAATGTGGGGCTTCCCAATGAAAACTCTGTAAAACCTTGTGGAGGTCTTAGACTGCTGAACTCATGGAGGTACCCAACAGGGTGATGGTTTTTCAGGCTGGAAATTTGAGGAGTACCTCAAGTGAAGAGTTAAAATGCATGGGAACTACCCAATAAATAGTCATTGGGACCTTGTGAGGGTCCAGGGCTGCTGAATTCGTAGAGTTTCTGGTTCTGCACGCTGGAAGTTTGTGTGATGCATTTAGAAATGTATTTGAAAATTAGTTCAGCAGCCCAAGACCCTTACAAAGTCCTAGGGAATATCCCCAACC
This sequence comes from Rana muscosa, assembly GCA_029206835.1. Taxonomy (NCBI): domain Eukaryota; kingdom Metazoa; phylum Chordata; class Amphibia; order Anura; family Ranidae; genus Rana; species Rana muscosa. The sequence goes on from CM055126.1 coordinate 53,219,528, forward strand.
AACGCTGGTTCACTCTTCAATTGAGGTACTCATCAAGCTTCAAGCGTGAGGATTTAGCACCCTGCCCTGTACAACTAGGTGTTCAGCAGCTCAAGCCCCTCACAAGGTCCCAATGAATATCTATTAGCAAGCCCCCAGCCAATACATTTTGACTGTTCACTTGCGGTGCTCTGAAAACTTCCAACTTGAGGAACCAGAATTATGCCAGGTACCTTAAGGAGTTGAGCATCCCAAGACCCCAAAGGATATTTTTAGGTCCTTGTGAGGGTCTTGGGATGCTCAACGCCTGAAGGTACCTGGCATAATCCTGGTTCCTCAGGCTGGAAATTTGAGGAGTACCTCATGTGGAGAGTCAAAATGTGTTGGCTGGGGGCTTCATGGTGGAAATTTATTGGGACATTGTGAGGGGCTTAAACTGCTGAATTCCTAGACCTACCTGGCAGGGTGCTGGTTCCTCAGGCTGGAGGTTTGATGAGTACCTCAAGTGAAGAGTCAACCAGCATTGACTAGTGACTTCCCAAAGGATATTTTTAGGTCCTTGTGAGGAAGTCCCTAGTCAATGCTGGTTGACTCTTCACTTGAGGTACTCATCAAACCTCTAGCCTAAGGAACCAGCACCCTGCCAGGTACGTCTAGGAATTCAGCAGCTCAAGCCCCTCACAATGTCCCAATAAATTTTCACCAGGAAACCCCCAGCCAACACATTTTGAGTCTTCACATGAGGTACTCCTCAAATTTCCAGCCTGAGAAACCAGGATTATGCCAGGTACCTTCAGGCGTTGAGCATCCCAAGACCCTCTTAACATCCTAATGAATATCCACTGGGAACTGACCAACCAATGCTGGTTGACTCTTCACTCTTCACTTGGGGTACTCATCAGCCTGAGGAACCAGCACCCTGTTTGATACCTCAATGAGTTCAACAGTCCAAGACCATCACAAGGTCCTAAAGAATATCTATTGAGAAGCACCAAGCCAATGCTGGTTGACTCTTCACTTTTAACGTGAGGTACTGATCAAGCTTACAGCCTGAGGAGCCAGCACCTTGCTAGGTTAGTCTATGAGTTCAGCAGCCCATGCCCCTCACAAGGTTCCAATGAATATCCATCAGGAATCCCCTAGCCAACACATTTTGTCTCTTCACTTGAAGTACTCGTCAAATTTCCAGTCTGAGGAACCAGGATTATGCCAGGTACCTTCAGGAGTCGAGCAGCCCAAGATCATCACAAGGTCCTAAAGAATATCCATTGGGAAGCGACCCACCAATGCTGGTTGACTCTTCACTCTTCACTTGGGGTACTCATCAGCCTGAAGAACCAGCACCCTGTTTGATACCTCAATGAGTTCAACAGTCCAAGACCAAGGTCCTAAAGATTATCTATTGGGAAGCCCCAAGCCCACGCTGGTTGACTCTTCACTTTTTACCTGAGGTACTCATCAAACTTCCAGCCTGAGGAGCCAGCACCTTGCTAGGTTAGTCTAGGAGTTCAGCAGCCCAAGCCCCTCAAAAGGTACCAATGAATATCCATCAGGAATCCCCTAGCCAACACATTTTGTCTCTTCACTTGAAGTACTTGTCAAATTTCCAGTCTGAGGAACCAGGATTATGCCAGGTTTTAGGAGTTGAGCAGCCCAAGACCATCACAAGGTCCTAATTTCAATCCATCAGAGAACCCCCCAAATCTGAGACCTGACAAAAAGGAGGGGTTGTGTTGGGATGGAGAGAGGAGGAAGAGCAGGTGAGAGGAGTAAAGAGACACCGCCTGCTCCACTTATTATAACCAGGGGTATCACCGCCTGAGGCCATTAGCCCCAACCTATAGACACAGGGGTTGGCACTCAAGCCATCAGAAATGGGCAATGGTCTTTAAATGGCTTGGGTTTGGGAGCTCTCCACAAAACGGAGGCCAGCCAGTTTGAGAAATCCACATGTTGTCGTACCAAATATCTTGAGAGTCCAATTTTTTTTATTATATACGTGAATCATGAAGAGAAAGCCAACGCGTTTCAGGGCCAGAGGATCCCCCCTCATCAGGTCTTCGAAATTATATCAAAGCGTCTAATAGACAAAAACACAATGAAGCTCCTGAACACATAAATCTTATCCCGGATGCAAAATACTGAATGTTCTTGTCATCAGCAGCAGTGCTCGGTACCTACCTCATGTTTATTGGCAGCTCTTCCAGTCTAGCTCATGAATGTGGGCAGAATGATGTCTCATGAATATTAATGAGTTCCAGATTTACATATTTACATAGTTATGAAGGTTGAAAAAAGGAGCACGTCCAACTGGTTCAATCTCTCATTACTGTTGCAATTTTTATCTCAAGGAAACACCAAAAAAAATGTACTCAGAGCAATGGTGGCCATTTCCGCATCATTAGAGGGAAGAAAATCCTTCCCAACTTCCCCACCACCACAGCAGTTGGATTAATTCCAGAAATCAAATTATTCCAGGTAACTCTGGATATTATTAGCTGCTAATAGCATCCAATCTTCACAATTCCACCATTGATTTCACGATTGCTACCCAATGAAATAAAGCATTGCATGGCTTAACTGCTTTTACTGGAGAGAACCCCTCCCTCAAATATTATTTTTTTGCTTGTACTTGCTCTACAATACTACAGTCCTTGAGGCTTCTCTTCAGGCAGCATGCTAAGTCAGTGTAAAACGTATTACCTCTCACATAGCTCACGGGACTCCCCCTGACAAGGACTTCACCATCTTTTCTCTCCAGAAGGACAGCACCATCTTTGTTCTGGCACCATCCAGGGTCACCATCTACTTCCTGGACTAAAATACCAGCTTAGAGATGACACAATTAGTAAAATCCTTGGCTGTGTTCACAGATGTCTGACTCGGATCAGCCCCTGGTGAAGCCTCTCACCTTGTGGCTTGCTACATAGTTACAATGTACAGTCTGAAGCCTCGTACACACGACCGGTTTTCTCGGCAAGAACCGGCAAGAAAACTGCCGGGAGAGCTTTCTTGCCGAGAAAACCGGCCGTGTGTAAGAGGCTTTCAGGTTTCTCGTCAAGAAAACTGCCCAGAATCTCGACGAGAAAAAAAGAGAACCTGCTCTCTATTTTCTCATCGAGATTCTCGTTGGCCTGTTTCCCGACGAGAAACCCGAGTGTGTGTACACTTACCTGTCGCCGTGGAAACCCGTGCATGCTCGAAATGACTTTGACGCATGTGCGGTAGCTTCCTAGGCATACGCACGCTCGTCGTAGTCGATGACGTCACTGCGTTCGTGCCATTCAAAAGAACGGCGGGGACAAGATTCTTGTCCAAGAATCTCGTCAAGAAAAACAACAAGTTTTTTCATGACGAGATTCTCGGCCGTGTGTACAAGGCTTTAGGGATCGCTATTAAAGGAGGCTGAGGAAATGCCAGCAGATTTTTACCTGTGTCTGTTCTGTAGATACTGAGGATGGGCCACAGCAGTAGCTTCCCCAACTGGTCCTAGTGTACATAATCATTGATTATGATTCGAAATAGGAGTGCACCTGGTTCCTGTACAGCAGGGTCAGAGTGTGAGAGGAGGTAGAAGTGCAAAGAGCCAATTGTTTTTGTGTGCTGACAAGAAGCATGATCATTGGAGGAGAGGGCAGAACGACAGAGAGATGAGCTCATCACTGCGCTGCTTCTTCTTTCACTGTCCAAATCCCAGGTTGGGGGCTCGTCCGGGATTGCCTGGGTATAGAGGAAGTGAATTGAATGATGCTGGCTATCATTGTGATGACTAGAGGAGACTGAGGAAATTCTTCCTCTTGCGTGATGCAGATGGATGACATCATCTCAACCTAGGCAAACTGACTAGAGCTTAACCCTTTAATTCTGCATGCGCATCTAGGCATTGTGTGAATAAGCACGCATTTTCTTGCACATTTTCTGTGCAATGTGCATTCACTTGAATGGGCTACCCTACATGTGACAAAGGAGACAAAGAAGCAGCTTTTTGTGCGTTTTTCTACAAAGTGTTTTGTTGCGCATTTTGCCGCACGTGCGCAAACAGGCACCTGCTGGCCACATTTGGGGGTGCCATTAACAAAGAACGGCACTGTAAGTGCGATGTGTGTTTTTCATGTGTTCCGTGAATGCATGCAAAAAATGCCCAGATGTGAATGGCACCTAGGGGCTCATTTAAACCTGCAAGGAAATTTGAGTGCCCATGAATGCACCAAATGCATTAACATGCGTTAATGGTGCGTTTTGGTGTGTTTTTGATGCATTTCCTTTGCATTTGCATCACGTAAAAAAACAAAAACCGCTTTCCCAGAGCGCACGCTAATGCTTTCCCCGACTTGTTCATTCCCTGACTTGTTCATTCCATGACTTAGTTGGGGTAGGCGGTACAATTTGGTGGGGGTGGGTCGCCCAGTGACCTTTGACCTCTGGAGACCCGCCTTCTGACCTTTGACCTCTGGGGGAGGTCCCTGTTCAAAAACCTGGGTCCTAGCCCTATTCTTAAAGGGAAAACCCTAACCCTAACCCCAACCCATCTAACCCTAACCCTAATCCCTATCCCCTAACCCCTAACCCCCTTGCAAGCCCCCTCTCTGTGTTGGTTGTATGGACTTTTGTTTTATCACCTCGGCTAGTAAAGTTTTTTAAATGCACCTCAAATGCACTGCAAACGACATAGGGGCGTTTGTTTACGTGCTTGTGGTGCGTTTGCAGAGCGTTTACATTGACATCGATGGAAGTGTTTGGGAAGTGGCAAAGCCTGGCAAGACGACACATGTTGGGTCGGCTGTGACGTGGCGTAACGCAACGCAACGCAACCCTAACATGTGAGCAACACTGGGCACTGCAAGGCACACGATTCTGATGGGCGCTAGTGGAGCTTAAAAAAACGCACATGAAACACCTGCTTTTGAAGCCAGTGTAAAGTTAGCCCTGGGGCTCATTAGGGCTCTGTTCTCACTGGTGCGACTCCAACGTCGTGCAATTTCGAGTGCGTCTTTGATGTGACGTTCATGCGACTTTACACTCTCTGGCACTCACGTTGCAATAAAGTGGCGTCAGAGTAGCACAGGAACCTCTTCAAAGTTGCTGCCAGTGGCGGCCCGTCCATTAGGGTGCCGCCCCCTCTCTCCAGGCCACCAGTGGCGGTGCGTCCATAGAGGGCGCCGGAGCGCCGCCCCCTCTCACTCCTGCACCGCCACTGAAAGACAATACATAGATTCATGCATTGCATGAATCTGTGTATTTTCGCCGCTGCCGCGCTGCCCACTATTCATATGGCCGGCCTCCTGGTGAGCACCGGCCATATGAATTAGAGCAGTGGCCGGCAGTGGGTGTGACTTGGAAGTGTCTATCAGAGCCAGCGGCTCCGATAGGCTTTCCGAATACAGCTCTCACGCTGTAATCGGCTTCCAAAAACTCCTCCTAGGTACGCACGGGGGTGCGTTCCTTGGAGTACAGTCACAGGCGGTTCAGCCAATCAGGTTCACTGGATCTGGTTACCAGTAACCTGATTGGCTGAAGCGACATCGAGGACGGCGCGGACCGAGGAAGGTAAGTGCAGGGCTGGGGGGGGGGGGGGACTGGCTATATATATATGGGACAAACTGGCTGTATATGGGGGCAAACTGGCTATATATGGGGGCAAACTGGCTGTATATGGGGGCACACTGGCTGTATATGGGGGCACACTGGCTGTATTATGGGAGGCACACTGGCTTTATATGGGGACACACTGGCTGTATATGGGGGACACACTGGCTGTATATGGGGGACACACTGGCTGTATATGGGGGCAAACTGGCTGTATATGGGGACACACTGGCTGTATATGGGAGCACACTGGCTGTATATGGGGGCACACTGGCTATATATGGGGGCAAACTGGCTGTATATGGGGGAAAACTGGCTGTATATGGGGGACACACTGGCTGTATATGGAAACAAACTGGCTGTATATGGGGACACACTGGCTGTATATGGGAGCACACTGGCTGTATATGGAAACAAACTGGCTGTATATGGGGGACACACTGGCTGTATATGGGGGCACACTGGCTGTGTATGGAAACAAACTGGCTGTATTTGAGGGGGCAAACTGGTGGCGTTTGGGCACAGTGGCTGCGTTTAATGGGCACAGTGGCGGCAATTGATTTTTTTTTTTCAGTTTGTTTGCGTCCCCCCAAAAATTTTGAGCACCAGCCGCCACTGCAGGCCACCCCCTGTTCATGCGTCCGGCCCCTTTCGGGTCACCGGGCGCATGAATTACAGCGGCATGGGGATTTTTTTGAAGCACTGATTAGAGCCAGAGGCTCTAATAGGCTTCAAAATAGGGTGGGCTCGGATCGCAGAGCATGCAACCTGGAGCCCACCCAGGTGTGTTACAACAGCGAGTGAATACTCACTGTTGAAACGCTGATGCTCAATCCAGGTCAATCAGAAGCGGGTGTGAGACCCGTTTTTCCGATTGGGCGTAAAGAGAAGACTCCCGATTGGCCGCCGTGGAGAGCAGGAAGCTGCTGCCAAGCAGGGGGAAGTCACCGGTGATGGGGTAAGTGCTACCGACCGACCAGTGGGGGGGGAGTGGCATACTGTTTGCCGTCACCCCCAAAAAAAAAAAATTGCATAGATTGGAATGGTTGCCATTAAAATCAATGGGCTGCGGCTTGTCATGTGACTTTATGCGTCCAAAGCTGCACGATAGGTCGCTCTAGCGTGTACGGAGCTTTATACCACAATCTCTGCATTCACTGTGTGATTCTGCATGCGTTTTCAGTGTGTTTCAGTGTGCACACATCCATGCGCATTACACGGTGCATTTACACGCATTCGTTCGCTCGCGTTAAGGTGCATTTTTTGTGCATTCTGGTGCGGCAAAATGCGACATGCTGCGCTTTTTTTTTTTAAATGCACATGAAAACACTGCAATGGTATAAACAAGGCTCATTTTTCTTGCATACGCACTCAAAATGTGTTTAAAAACGCACCTGACGGCACTGGATGTGAATGAGCCCCAAATATTCTTCCTGTCTCTCCATGGGCGGCGAACCTTTTATCACTGTCCTCAGTAATGCTAAGCGGAGTTCTCCTTTACAAAATCCGAAAAGTTTATATTTGGCACCTAAGCAATAAATAGTTTTTTTCGTTCACCCGCCGATCACGCGCGCCGCGCTGCAACCGCTTAACGTCTATTGCGGCAAATGGGAGAAAATTGGGCCAAATTCTCCTGACTGTAACAATAACGATTTCTTATTTATTTCTCTTCTCCATTTGTTGTGTTGATGAAAGCGGTAACACAATTACGGCGCCGGCGGCCAGGTAATAGACTGAAATTCGGATAAAGGGTTTTACCAAAACGCAGATACGGCGTATTGTCTCTCCTACAGAGCCGGCCGAGTACCAGCCCGACGAATACAGAGGAACCAAGAGCTTTTATGGAGCGCCGGTATTGTTCACCACAAAAGGCGCCTTGTAGGAGGCGAGAATTACCGCCGATAAGGAATGAATGTCCCACCCAACCGGTGACTGGAGGAGTCTTTATATTGGGACAACTCAAAATGTATTCACTTTTATAAAGAGTACCTGTCCTATTCTGTATGTATGGACTCTGCACAGTACTACTTCTCTTGTCCTGTATGCCGGGTGTAATTCTCAGTATCTGTTCCTATTCTGTATGTATGGACTCTGCACAGTACTACTTCTCTTGTCCTGTATGACGGGTGTAATTCTCGGTATCTGTCCTTATTCTGTATGTATGGACTCTGCACAGTACTACTTCTCCTGTCCTGTATGTCGGGTGTAATTCTCAGTATCTGTCCTTATTCTGTATGTATGGACTCTGCACAGTACTACTTATCTTGTCCTGTATGTCGGGTGTAATTCTCAGTATCTGTCCTTATTCTGTATGTATGGACTCTGCACAGTACTACTTCTCTTGTCCTGTATGTCGGGTGTAATTCTCAGTATCTGTCCTTATTCTGTTTGTATGGACTCTGCACAGTACTACTTCTCTTGTCCTGTATGTCGGGTGTAATTCTCAGTATCTGTTCTTATTCTGTATGTATGGACTCTGCACAGTACTACTTCTCTTGTCCTGTATGTCGGGTGTAATTCTCAGTATCTGTCCTTATTCTGTATGTATGGACTCTGCACAGTACTACTTCTCTTGTCCTGTATGTCGGGTGTAATTCTCAGTATCTGTCCTTATTCTGTATGTATGGACTCTGCACAGTACTACTTCTCTTGTCCTGTATGTCGGGTGTAATTCTCAGTATCTGTTCTTATTCTGTATGTATGGACTCTGCACAGTACTACTTCTCCTGTCCTGTATGCCGGGTGTAATTCTCAGTATCTGTCCTTATTCTGTATGTATGGACTCTGCACAGTACTACTTCTCTTGTCCTGTATGTCGGGTATAATTCTCAGTATCTGTTCTTATTCTGTATGTATGGACTCTGCACAGTACTACTTCTCCTGTCCTGTATGTCGGGTGTAATTCTCGGTATCTGTCCTTATTCTGTATGTATGGACTCTGCACAGTACTACTTCTCTTGTCCTGTATGCCGGGTGTAATTCTCGGTATCTATTCTTATTCTGTATGTATGGACTCTGCACAGTACTACTTCTCCTGTCCTGTATGTCGGGTGTAATTCTCAGTATCTGTTCTTATTCTGTATGTATGGGCTCTGCACAGTACTACTTCTCCTGTCCTGTATGTCGGGTGTAATTCTCAGTATCTGTCCTTATTCTGTATGTATGGACTCTGCACAGTACTACTTCTCTTGTCCTGTATGCCGAGTGTAATTCTCAGTACCTGTTCTTATTCTGTATGTATGGACTCTGCACAGTACTACTTCTCTTGTCCTGTATGCCGGGTGTAATTCTCGGTATCTGTCCTTATTCTGTATGTATGGACTCTGCACAGTACTACTTCTCCTGTCCTGTATGCCGGGTGTAATTCTCAGTATCTGTTCTTATTCTGTGTGTATGGACTCTGCACAGTACTACTTCTCCTGTCCTGTATGACGGGTGTAATTCTCAGTATCTGTTCCTGTTCTGTATGTATGGACTCTGCACAGTACTACTTCTCTTGTCCTGTATGCCGGGTGTAATTCTCGGTATCTGTCCTTATTCTGTATGTATGGACTCTGCACAGTGCTACTTCTCCTGTCCTGTATGACGGGTGTAATTCTCAGTATCTGTTCTTATTCTGTATGTATGGACTCTGCACAGTACTACTTCTCTTGTCCTGTATGCTGGGTGTAATTCTCAGTATCTGTTCCTATTCTGTGTGTATGGACTCTGCACAGTACTACTTCTCCTGTCCTGTATGACGGGTGTAATTCTCAGTATCTGTTCCTGTTCTGTATGTATGGACTCTGCACAGTACTACTTCTCTTGTCCTGTATGCCGGGTGTAATTCTCGGTATCTGTCCTTATTCTGTATGTATGGACTCTGCACAGTGCTACTTCTCCTGTCCTGTATGACGGGTGTAATTCTCAGTATCTGTTCTTATTCTGTATGTATGGACTCTGCACAGTACTACTTCTCTTGTCCTGTATGCTGGGTGTAATTCTCAGTATCTGTTCCTATTCTGTATGTATGGACTCTGCACAGTATTACTTCTCCTGTCCTGTATGACGGGTGTAATTCTCAGTATCTGTTCCTATTCTGTATGTATGGACTCTGCACAGTACTACTTCTCTTGTCCTGTATGCCGGGAGTAATTCTCAGTATCTGTCCTTATTCTGTATGTATGGACTCTGCACAGTACTACTTCTCCTGTCCTGTATGTCGGGTGTAATTCTCAGTATCTGTCCTTATTCTGTATGTATGGACTCTGCACAGTACTACTTCTCCTGTCCTGTATGTCGGGTGTAATTCTCAGTATCTGTTCCTATTCTGTATGTATGGACTCTGCACAGTACTACTTCTCCTGTCCTGTATGACGGGTGTAATTCTCAGTATCTGTTCCTATTCTGTATGTATGGACTCTGCACAGTACTACTTCTCTTGTCCTGTATGCCGGGAGTAATTCTCAGTATCTGTCCTTATTCTGTATGTATGGACTCTGCACAGTACTACTTCTCCTGTCCTGTATGCTGGGTGTAATTCTCAGTATCTGTTCTTATTCTGTATGTATGGACTCTGCACAGTACTACTTCTCTTGTCCTGTATGTCGGGTGTAATTCTCAGTATCTGTTCTTATTCTGTATGTATGGACTCTGCACAGTACTACTTCTCTTGTCCTGTATGTCGGGTGTAATTCTCAGTATCTGTCCTTATTCTGTATGTATGGACTCTGCACAGTACTACTTCTCCTGTCCTGTATGCCGGGTGTAATTCTCAGTATCTGTCCTTATTCTGTATGTATGGACTCTGCACAGTACTACTTCTCTTGTCCTGTATGTCGGGTGTAATTCTCGGTATCTCTCCTCATTCTGTATGTATGGACTCTGCACAGTACTACTTCTCCTGTCCTGTATGTCGGGTGTAATTCTCAGTATCTGTCCTTATTCTGTATGTATGGACTCTGCACAGTACTACTTCTCTTGTCCTGTATGTCGGGTGTAATTCTCAGTATCTGTCCTTATTCTGTATGTATGGACTCTGCACAGTACTACTTCTCCTGTCCTGTATGTCGGGTGTAATTCTCAGTATCTGTCCTTATTCTGTATGTATGGACTCTGCACAGTACTACTTCTCCTGTCCTGTATGTCGGGTGTAATTCTCAGTATCTGTTCCTATTCTGTATGTATGGACTCTGCACAGTACTACTTCTCCTGTCCTGTATGACGGGTGTAATTCTCAGTATCTGTTCCTGTTCTGTATGTATGGACTCTGCACAGTACTACTTCTCTTGTCCTGTATGCTGGGTGTAATTCTCAGTATCTGTTCCTATTCTGTATGTATGGACTCTGCACAGTATTACTTCTCCTGTCCTGTATGACGGGTGTAATTCTCAGTATCTGTTCCTATTCTGTATGTATGGACTCTGCACAGTACTACTTCTCTTGTCCTGTATGCCGGGAGTAATTCTCAGTATCTGTCCTTATTCTGTATGTATGGACTCTGCACAGTACTACTTCTCCTGTCCTGTATGTCGGGTGTAATTCTCAGTATCTGTTCCTATTCTGTATGTATGGACTCTGCACAGTACTACTTCTCCTGTCCTGTATGACGGGTGTAATTCTCAGTATCTGTTCCTATTCTGTATGTATGGACTCTGCACAGTACTACTTCTCTTGTCCTGTATGCCGGGGGTAATTCTCAGTATCTGTTCTTATTCTATATGTATGGACTCTGCACAGTACTACTTCTCCTGTCCTGTATGCCGGGTGTAATTCTCAGTATCTGTCCTTATTCTGTATGTATGGACTCTGCACAGTACTACCTCTCTTGTCCTGTATGTCGGGTGTAATTCTCAGTATCTGTTCTTATTCTGTATGTATGGACTCTGCACAGTACTACTTCTCTTGTCCTGTATGACGGGTGTAATTCTCGGTATCTGTCCTTATGCTGTATGTATGGACTCTGCACAGTACTACTTCTCTTGTCCTGTATGCCGGGTGTAATTCTCGGTATCTGTCCTTATTCTGTATGTATAGACTCTGCACAGTACTACTTCTCTTGTTCTGTATGTCGGGTGTAATTCTCAGTATCTGTCCTTATTCTGTATGTATGGACTCTGCACAGTACTACTTCTCCTGTCCTGTATGCCGGGTGTAATTCTCAGTATCTGTCCTTATTCTGTATGTATGGACTCTGCACAGTACTACTTCTCCTGTCCTGTATGTCGGGTGTAATTCTCAGTATCTGTTCTTATTCTGTATGTATGAACTCTGCACAGTATTACTTCTCCTGTCCTGTATGACGGGTGTAATTCTCGGTATCTGTCCTTATTCTGTATGTATGGACTCTGCACAGTACTACTTCTCCTGTCCTGTATGCCGGGTGTAATTCTCGGTATCTGTCCTTATTCTGTATGTATGGACTCTGCACAGTACTACTTCTCTTGTCCTGTATGACGGGTGTAATTCTCGGTATCTGTCCTTATTCTGTATGTATGGACTCTGCACAGTACTACTTCTCTTGTCCTGTATGCCGGGTGTAATTCTCGGTATCTGTCCTTATTCTGTATGTATGGACTCTGCACAGTACTACTTCTCGTGTCCTGTATGTCGGGTGTAATTCTCAGTATCTGTCCTTATTCTGTATGTATGGACTCTGCACAGTACTACTTCTCTTGTCCTGTATGTCGGGTGTAATTCTCAGTATCTGTCCTTATTCTGTATGTATGGACTCTGCACAGTACTACTTCTCTTGTCCTGTATGTTGGGTGTAATTCTCAGTATCTGTCCTTATTCTGTATGTATGGACTCTGCACAGTACTACTTCTCCTGTCCTGTATTCCGGGAGTAATTCTCAGTATCTGTCCTTATTCTGTATGTATGGACTCTGCACAGTACTACTTCTCTTGTCCTGTATGCCGGGTGTAATTCTCGGTATCTGTCCTTATTCTGTATGTATTGACTCTGCACAGTACTACTTCTCCTGTCCTGTATGTCGGGTGTAATTCTCAGTATCTGTCCTTATTCTGTATGTATGGACTCTGCACAGTACTACTTCTCTTGTCCTGTATGCCGGGTGTAATTCTCGGTATCTGTCCTTATTCTGTATGTATGGACTCTGCACAGTACTACTTCTCTTGTCCTGTATGCCGGGTGTAATTCTCGGTATCTGTCCTTATTCTGTATGTATGGACTCTGCACAGTACTACTTCTCCTGTCCTGTATGTCGGGTGTAATTCTCAGTATCTGTCCTTATTCTGTATGTATGGACTCTGCACAGTACTACTTCTCTTGTCCTGTATGCCGGGTGTAATTCTCGGTATCTGTCCTTATTCTGTATGTATGGACTCTGCACAGTACTACTTCTCTTGTCCTGTATGTCGGGTGTAATTCTCGGTATCTGTTCTTATTCTGTATGTATGGACTCTGCACAGTACTACTTCTCTTGTCCTGTATGCCGGGAGTAATTCTCAGTATCTGTCCTTATTCTGTATGTATGGACTCTGCACAGTACTACTTCTCTTGTCCTGTATGCCGGGTGTAATTCTCGGTATCTGTCCTTATTCTGTATGTATGGACTCTGCACAGTACTACTTCTCCTGTCCTGTATGTCGGGTGTAATTCTCAGTATCTGTCCTTATTCTGTATGTATGGACTCTGCACAGTACTACTTCTCTTGTCCTGTATGCCGGGTGTAATTCTCGGTATCTGTCCTTATTCTGTATGTATGGACTCTGCACAGTACTACTTCTCTTGTCCTGTATGACGGGTGTAATTCTCGGTATCTGTCCTTATTCTGTATGTATGGACTCTGCACAGTACTACTTCTCTTGTCCTGTATGCCGGGTGTAATTCTCGGTATCTATTCTTATTCTGTATGTATGGACTCTGCACAGTACTACTTCTCCTGTCCTGTATGTCGGGTGTAATTCTCAGTATCTGTTCTTATTCTGTATGTATGGGCTCTGCACAGTACTACTTCTCCTGTCCTGTATGTCGGGTGTAATTCTCAGTATCTGTCCTTATTCTGTATGTATGGACTCTGCACAGTACTACTTCTCTTGTCCTGTATGCCGAGTGTAATTCTCAGTACCTGTTCTTATTCTGTATGTATGGACTCTGCACAGTACTACTTCTCTTGTCCTGTATGCCGGGTGTAATTCTCGGTATCTGTCCTTATTCTGTATGTATGGACTCTGCACAGTACTACTTCTCCTGTCCTGTATGCCGGGTGTAATTCTCAGTATCTGTTCTTATTCTGTGTGTATGGACTCTGCACAGTACTACTTCTCCTGTCCTGTATGACGGGTGTAATTCTCAGTATCTGTTCCTGTTCTGTATGTATGGACTCTGCACAGTACTACTTCTCTTGTCCTGTATGCTGGGTGTAATTCTCAGTATCTGTTCCTATTCTGTATGTATGGACTCTGCACAGTATTACTTCTCCTGTCCTGTATGACGGGTGTAATTCTCAGTATCTGTTCCTATTCTGTATGTATGGACTCTGCACAGTACTACTTCTCTTGTCCTGTATGCCGGGAGTAATTCTCAGTATCTGTCCTTATTCTGTATGTATGGACTCTGCACAGTACTACTTCTCCTGTCCTGTATGTCGGGTGTAATTCTCAGTATCTGTCCTTATTCTGTATGTATGGACTCTGCACAGTACTACTTCTCCTGTCCTGTATGTCGGGTGTAATTCTCAGTATCTGTTCCTATTCTGTATGTATGGACTCTGCACAGTACTACTTCTCCTGTCCTGTATGACGGGTGTAATTCTCAGTATCTGTTCCTATTCTGTATGTATGGACTCTGCACAGTACTACTTCTCTTGTCCTGTATGCCGGGAGTAATTCTCAGTATCTGTCCTTATTCTGTATGTATGGACTCTGCACAGTACTACTTCTCCTGTCCTGTATGCTGGGTGTAATTCTCAGTATCTGTTCTTATTCTGTATGTATGGACTCTGCACAGTACTACTTCTCTTGTCCTGTATGTCGGGTGTAATTCTCAGTATCTGTTCTTATTCTGTATGTATGGACTCTGCACAGTACTACTTCTCTTGTCCTGTATGTCGGGTGTAATTCTCAGTATCTGTCCTTATTCTGTATGTATGGACTCTGCACAGTACTACTTCTCCTGTCCTGTATGCCGGGTGTAATTCTCAGTATCTGTCCTTATTCTGTATGTATGGACTCTGCACAGTACTACTTCTCTTGTCCTGTATGTCGGGTGTAATTCTCGGTATCTCTCCTCATTCTGTATGTATGGACTCTGCACAGTACTACTTCTCCTGTCCTGTATGTCGGGTGTAATTCTCAGTATCTGTCCTTATTCTGTATGTATGGACTCTGCACAGTACTACTTCTCTTGTCCTGTATGTCGGGTGTAATTCTCAGTATCTGTCCTTATTCTGTATGTATGGACTCTGCACAGTACTACTTCTCCTGTCCTGTATGTCGGGTGTAATTCTCAGTATCTGTCCTTATTCTGTATGTATGGACTCTGCACAGTACTACTTCTCCTGTCCTGTATGTCGGGTGTAATTCTCAGTATCTGTTCCTATTCTGTATGTATGGACTCTGCACAGTACTACTTCTCCTGTCCTGTATGACGGGTGTAATTCTCAGTATCTGTTCCTGTTCTGTATGTATGGACTCTGCACAGTACTACTTCTCTTGTCCTGTATGCTGGGTGTAATTCTCAGTATCTGTTCCTATTCTGTATCTATGGACTCTGCACAGTATTACTTCTCCTGTCCTGTATGACGGGTGTAATTCTCAGTATCTGTTCCTATTCTGTATGTATGGACTCTGCACAGTACTACTTCTCTTGTCCTGTATGCCGGGAGTAATTCTCAGTATCTGTCCTTATTCTGTATGTATGGACTCTGCACAGTACTACTTCTCCTGTCCTGTATGTCGGGTGTAATTCTCAGTATCTGTCCTTATTCTGTATGTATGGACTCTGCACAGTACTACTTCTCTTGTCCTGTATGTCGGGTGTAATTCTCAGTATCTGTTCCTATTCTGTATGTATGGACTCTGCACAGTACTACTTCTCCTGTCCTGTATGACGGGTGTAATTCTCAGTATCTGTTCCTATTCTGTATGTATGGACTCTGCACAGTACTACTTCTCTTGTCCTGTATGCCGGGGGTAATTCTCAGTATCTGTTCTTATTCTATATGTATGGACTCTGCACAGTACTACTTCTCCTGTCCTGTATGCCGGGTGTAATTCTCAGTATCTGTCCTTATTCTGTATGTATGGACTCTGCACAGTACTACCTCTCTTGTCCTGTATGTCGGGTGTAATTCTCAGTATCTGTTCTTATTCTGTATGTATGGACTCTGCACAGTACTACTTCTCTTGTCCTGTATGACGGGTGTAATTCTCGGTATCTGTCCTTATGCTGTATGTATGGACTCTGCACAGTACTACTTCTCTTGTCCTGTATGCCGGGTGTAATTCTCGGTATCTGTCCTTATTCTGTATGTATAGACTCTGCACAGTACTACTTCTCTTGTTCTGTATGTCGGGTGTAATTCTCAGTATCTGTCCTTATTCTGTATGTATGGACTCTGCACAGTACTACTTCTCCTGTCCTGTATGCCGGGTGTAATTCTCAGTATCTGTCCTTATTCTGTATGTATGGACTCTGCACAGTACTACTTCTCCTGTCCTGTATGTCGGGTGTAATTCTCAGTATCTGTTCTTATTCTGTATGTATGAACTCTGCACAGTATTACTTCTCCTGTCCTGTATGACGGGTGTAATTCTCGGTATCTGTCCTTATTCTGTATGTATGGACTCTGCACAGTACTACTTCTCCTGTCCTGTATGCCGGGTGTAATTCTCGGTATCTGTCCTTATTCTGTATGTATGGACTCTGCACAGTACTACTTCTCTTGTCCTGTATGACGGGTGTAATTCTCGGTATCTGTCCTTATTCTGTATGTATGGACTCTGCACAGTACTACTTCTCGTGTCCTGTATGTCGGGTGTAATTCTCAGTATCTGTCCTTATTCTGTATGTATGGACTCTGCACAGTACTACTTCTCTTGTCCTGTATGTCGGGTGTAATTCTCAGTATCTGTCCTTATTCTGTATGTATGGACTCTGCACAGTACTACTTCTCTTGTCCTGTATGTTGGGTGTAATTCTCAGTATCTGTCCTTATTCTGTATGTATGGACTCTGCACAGTACTACTTCTCCTGTCCTGTATTCCGGGAGTAATTCTCAGTATCTGTCCTTATTCTGTATGTATGGACTCTGCACAGTACTACTTCTCTTGTCCTGTATGCCGGGTGTAATTCTCAGTATCTGTCCTTATTCTGTATGTATGGACTCTGCACAGTACTACTTCTCCTGTCCTGTATGTCGGGTGTAATTCTCGGTATCTGTTCTTATTCTGTATGTATGGACTCTGCACAGTACTACTTCTCTTGTCCTGTATGCCGGGTGTAATTCTCGGTATCTGTCCTTATTCTGTATGTATGGACTCTGCACAGTACTACTTCTCCTGTCCTGTATGTCGGGTGTAATTCTCGGTATCTGTTCTTATTCTGTATGTATGGACTCTGCACAGTACTACTTCTCTTGTCCTGTATGCCGGGAGTAATTCTCAGTATCTGTCCTTATTCTGTATGTATGGACTCTGCACAGTACTACTTCTCTTGTCCTGTATGCCGGGTGTAATTCTCGGTATCTGTCCTTATTCTGTATGTATGGACTCTGCACAGTACTACTTCTCCTGTCCTGTATGTCGGGTGTAATTCTCAGTATCTGTCCTTATTCTGTATGTATGGACTCTGCACAGTACTACTTCTCTTGTCCTGTATGCCGGGTGTAATTCTCGGTATCTGTCCTTATTCTGTATGTATGGACTCTGCACAGTACTACTTCTCTTGTCCTGTATGCCGGGTGTAATTCTCGGTATCTGTCCTTATTCTGTATGTATGGACTCTGCACAGTACTACTTCTCCTGTCCTGTATGTCGGGTGTAATTCTCAGTATCTGTCCTTATTCTGTATGTATGGACTCTGCACAGTACTACTTCTCTTGTCCTGTATGCCGGGTGTAATTCTCGGTATCTGTCCTTATTCTGTATGTATGGACTCTGCACAGTACTACTTCTCTTGTCCTGTATGTCGGGTGTAATTCTCGGTATCTGTTCTTATTCTGTATGTATGGACTCTGCACAGTACTACTTCTCTTGTCCTGTATGCCGGGAGTAATTCTCAGTATCTGTCCTTATTCTGTATGTATGGACTCTGCACAGTACTACTTCTCTTGTCCTGTATGCCGGGTGTAATTCTCGGTATCTGTCCTTATTCTGTATGTATGGACTCTGCACAGTACTACTTCTCCTGTCCTGTATGTCGGGTGTAATTCTCAGTATCTGTCCTTATTCTGTATGTATGGACTCTGCACAGTACTACTTCTCTTGTCCTGTATGCCGGGTGTAATTCTCGGTATCTGTCCTTATTCTGTATGTATGGACTCTGCACAGTACTACTTCTCTTGTCCTGTATGACGGGTGTAATTCTCGGTATCTGTCCTTATTCTGTATGTATGGACTCTGCACAGTACTACTTCTCCTGTCCTGTATGTCGGGTGTAATTCTCAGTATCTGTCCTTATTCTGTATGTATGGACTCTGCACAGTACTACTTCTCCTGTCCTGTATGCCGGGTGTAATTCTCAGTATCTGTCCTTATTCTGTATGTATGGACTCTGCACAGTACTACTTCTCTTGTCCTGTATGTCGGGTGTAATTCTCGGTATCTGTTCTTATTCTGTATGTATGGACTCTGCACAGTACTACTTCTCTTGTCCTGTATGCCGGGTGTAATTCTCGGTATCTGTTCTTATTCTGTATGTATGGACTGACAGTACAGATATCTCCTCTCCCGGGTTAACGATAACCTCATTTAGTAGACTTTGATATTTGGGATGGGATTTGTCGGCTCTCCGGCGGTGAGGATGGTGATTGGTTGTGACGCGGCGCGGTGTCTTTCCACTGATATGTGTTTTGGCATAAAGTCCATTCGTTTTACATTAATTCAAACACGTCCGAGCTTATCAATCACTTCCGCTAATCCGTCCCCAGTGACGTCTCTGGATTCATCCCGGCCTGCCGCCCCCAACTCTGATGAAATATCACTTCTTCGTGATGTAACCTGACTGCAAGCCGGGAGAGGTGACATCATATTATAGAGGGAAAACACAGGGAGTCCTAAGGGACAGAGGAAGGAAGGAAGGGAAAGAAAGAGGGAAAGAGAGAGGGGGGGGGGGGGGTGAGAAGGAGAAATATTGAATAAAGAAGGAAGAAAATAAATGGTAGAAAGAACATGGTAAGAAAGAAAGAAAGAAAGAAAGAAAGAAAGAAAGAGAAAGAAAGAGAGAAAGAAAGAAAGAAAAAGAAGGAAGGAGGGTCAAAGGATAGAAGAGAGGAAGAAATGAAATAATAGAAGGAAGGTGGGAGAATTGAAATTGGTAAGGATGGATGGATTTAAAGTGGTTGTAAACCCTGGTAATGTTTTTTTTTTAATACAACCTGCAAGACAAAGGCATAATGAGCTAGTATGACTAGCATACTAGCTCATTATGCATTACTTACCTTAGATCGGGGCCCCCGAAGCCGTCCTCGTCTCCCTCTCCAGCCGCAGCCATCGCTGCGGCGATAGCCGGAATGTTACTTCCGGGTATCGCCGCTCCAGCCAATCACAGCGCCGCTCCGGCGCTGTGATTGGCCGGAGCGGCGAAGACTTGACTCCGCGCATACGCGCGGGAGCCATCAAATCCGGCTAAGCCGGATCTGTGAATGGGATTAACCCTATGAATGCGCCATTGTCTATGGCGCACATGCGCCGTAGACACCGATGCATGTCATTTTTAGCAAATATCTCCTAAAGCGTGTAAGTTAAGGAGATATTTCATGCACCTACAGGTAAACCTTAATCTAGGCTTACCTGTAGGTGCAAGTTGCATAAGTGGGTTTACAACCACTTTAAAGTAGGACTGTATGAAGGAAAAAGGGAGAAAGCGGAATTGTATGAGGGAAAGAGATGAAATAAAAAACAGAAGGAGATAGGAAAATAAAGAAGAGAGAGATAAGAAAGAAACAAGTGGAAGAGACGATGAAATTAATTGTCAGAGGGAAATACTGTATATGAAGGAAATTGAATGGTTGAATGGAAAGAAAGAAAGAAAGAAAGAAAGAGAAATTGAATGGTTGAATAGAAAGAAAGAATGGACAGAAGGAAGGAAGGAAGGAAGAAAATTGCAAGAAAGAAAGAAAGTAAAGAAAAAAAGAAAGAAATTGAATGTTTGAAAAGGAAGGAGGGAAGGAAGAAAATGGTAAGATTGACGAAAGAAAGAAAGAAAGAAAGAAAGAAAGAAAGAAAAAAGGAAAAAAAAAAAGAAAGAAATTGAATGGTTGACTTGAAAGGAAGGAAGGAAATTGAATGGTTGAATGGAAAGAGAAAGAAAGAAAGAAATGTAATGGTTGAATAGAAAGAAAGGACAGAAGGAAGGAAGGAAGAAAATGGTAAGATAGAAGAAAGAAAGAAAGAAAGAAAAAGAAGGAAGGAGGGTCAAAGGATGGAAGAGAGGAAGAAATGAAAGAATAGGAGGAAGGCGGGAGAATTGAAAGAGGTAAGGATGGATGGATTGAAAGTAGGACTGTATGAAGGAAAAAGGGAGAAAGTGGAATTGTATGAGGGAAAGAGATGAAATAAAAAACAGAAGGAGATAGGAAAATAATGAACAGAGAGAAGAAAGAAACAAGTGGAAGAGACAATGGAATTAATTGTCAGAGGGAGATACTGTATATGAAGGAAATTGAATGGTTGAATAGAAAGAAAGAAAGAAAGAGAAATTGAATGGTTGAATAGAAAGAAAGAATGGAGAGAAGGAAGGAAAGGAAAGGAGGAAGGAAGGAAGGAAATGGTAAGAAAGAAAGAAAGAAAATAAAAAAAGAAAGAAATTGAATGTTTGAAAAGGAAGGAGGGAAGGAAGAAAATGGTAAGATAGACGAAAGAAAGAAAGAAAGAAAGAAAGAAAGAAAGAAAGAAAGAAAGAAAAAAGGAAAAAAAAGAAAGAAATGTAATGGTTGAATGGATAGAAAGAAAGAAAGAAATGTAATGGTTGAATAGAAAGAAAGAAAGGACAGAAGGAAGGAAGGAAGGAAGGAAGGAAGGAAGAAAATGGTAAGATGGAAGAAAGAAAGAACAAAAGAAAGAAAGAAAGAAAAAAAAAGAAAGAAAATGAATGGTTGAATTGAAAGGAAGGAAGGAAGGAAGGAAGGAAGGAGGATTTATGAAGAAAAGAAAAATGTAAGAAAAGGAAGTTGGGAAGAGGGAAGAAAGTAGGGAAGGGATGAAAAAAGAAAGCGGTGAGAGAGAGGAAGAAAGGAACTAATTGTGAGAAGGAGGAAAAAGAAAGAAAGAAAGAAGGGAAAAAATAAAGAAATTGAATGGTTGAATGGAAAGAAAGAAAGAAAGAAAGAAAGAAAGAAAGAAAGAAAGAAATGAATTGAATAGTTGAATAGAAAGAATGGAAGGAAGGAAGGAAGGAAGATAAAGAAAGAAAGAAAGAAAGAAAGAAAGAAAGAAGAAAATAAATAGCTTTTCATATTCTGCATTGGGGCAACACAATGGGCCCATCAAGTGTCATGTGGACACATTTGCTGACAGGGAACATGCTGACAGGAGGGAAGAGCAGAAGGTTGATCTCATCAGTCACCTTTACTGTCCAATCACAGGTTTGGGGGGGGGGGTGGAGAGGTGACCAGACTGTATAGCTTAACTGCAGTAGAGAGAAGTCAGGTGACCAGCCCGGCTCTGTGTAAATCACAGGACTGGCTGGACAGAATCTCAGATCCTCTGCAGCTCTCATCTTTGTGTCTGGACTTGTAGTTAGCAGTTTACTCGGAGTTCAGCTTTACTTCTTTTGCATATTTCAGTTTATAAATTCTACATAAATGTGATGTAATTTGTGCCTTGTAGACGACACGCGTCTAAATACCTCCCAGCAGGTAAGTGTGCGTCTTTTCCCCATCTGGGAAAGTTCTGCGCGGCTGGCGGTGTGGCGTTTGCCTTTATCCAGGTCAGTCACACTACACAGCCTTTTTAATCCACAGCTAGGCTTGTGCACAACGGAAAAATTCGTTCCGTTTCGGTTCGTTTCTTTCCGGTCCTGTTGATTCGTAATCATTCGTAATTTTGCTAGACGGGATTTTTCGTGTTCGGACTCATTCGTATTTTTGCAAGCGACATTTTTCGTTGAATTTTTTGTTGCTTTATAATTCGTACTTTCGGTAGAGTACGTTGTTTTTCGTTGATTCTGGACACAACTCCTACTTTCGTAACTTTTTTTGGGTTCGTTGATTCGTAATTTTCCGTGTCTCTCTCACAACGACGCTGCCTATTATACCTAATGTGCTTCGAATGGATTTGTACTTTTCTAAATACATAGCGCTTATTTGTAACGATTCGAAATCTTGTATTTTACTTTCGTTTTTTACATGCGGCTATAGCCTCCGCCCCTGTACACCATTTTGAGAGGGTTCAGCACGGTGAGGGAGAAGCAGAGAGCAGAGCAGAGTGTTATTGTGCTTCGAATGGATTAGAAATCTCGTATTTTACTTTCGTTTTTTACATGCGGCTATAGCCTCCGCCCCTGTACACCATTTTGAGAGGGAGTTCAGCACGGTGAAGGAGAAGCAGAGAGCAGAGCAGAGTGAGTGTTATTGTGTTTCCAATGGATTTGTACATTCGTAAGTTTTTTCATAACGAATTATGCCGAAGACATTCGGGCATTCGCTATTTTGCGGTATAATTTATTTCGGATTCGGTTTTATTCGTAATTGCTTTGTTCGGAAATTCGAATGCTTCCAAATGTCCGAAAGTTGCTAAATTCGGACGAATTTCGATTCGTTACGAAACAAATTGCACAAGCCTATCCACAGCCACTAATCCAATCTCAGAGCTGAGAACTTGGCTAAACCCGTCAACTTGACCTGCATCCAGATGGCTCCCATCCAATCCAGGAATGCCATCAGAAGGCGTCCGCCGCTGCCGCCCTGCAGCCATCTAACACCTCAAACTTCCCTCTCATCGCTCAGGATTGTCAGAGAACCGGGCGTAGGAATGACAATTTACCTTGTCAGGTGACTCCCCGAGGTGGCAGGTTAATGAGGCACTCCGCACCTGTAATTACACAAAAATCTAATTCATTATGGCGTGATGTCACCCACCGAGAACGCAGGACGGCAAGAACGGCTTCCCGTAACAGGCGTCGGCTATGTACACCCTGATCTACCCAACCGTGATACCGGATCTTCCTCCTATGACACGGGTTATCAGAATTTGGGGAAATGGTACCCCGGGGGGGGAGGTGGAGGTACCTGGCGGACAGGTTTGCCATCGGATGTGACATATTGTTGTGGGATATGAGTAACGTTTTATATACTATTAGTCAGAATGATTTATATAGCGCCAGAGGCATTGCGGTGATAGGAACACGAGCCAATGACACAGAGAATAGGAAGACATCTATCTATCTATCTATCTATCTATCTATCTATCTATCTATCTATCTATCTATCTATCTCTCCCCCTCCCAGAGATGACTTAAAAAAGATGACTCTTTTGGCCATACTTCTTCTCTGGCTCACATGATTGCATTTATTGCTGCTCTCCTGTGACCCAAAATTAGCTGACAGTTGCCTAAAGCTGATGTGGCAGAGCCAGTCCAGGCTCTGCAGGGATCCCGACAATAATGTCAGGATCCACCCAGATGCCTGACCGGAAGCTGGCTCAGCCTTTTAGAGCCTGTCAGGTTCCCCTCTGACAGCTAAATGTAAAGAAAAAAACATTGTCGGCAATAAAAAAGTATGGAAAAAAAAACGGCATGGGGGAGCCCCTCCAATCCAATCCATACCAGGCCCTTTGGGATTTTAATGGAAACCCTGCACCAAAATTAAAAAAAAAATGTCATGAGGTCCCCCCCAAAATCCATACCAGACCCTTATGCGAGCATGCAGCCTGGCAGGCCAGGAAAGAGGGGGAACGAACCATACCAGGCCACATGCCCTTAGCATGAGGAGGTGCTTTGGGGCAGGGTGAGGGCTCCCCTCCAAAGCACCTGGTCCACATGTTGATGGGGACAAGCACTTCTTCCCCACAGAAGTTGTGGGAGTCTGCGGGCAGGGGGCTTATCGGAATCTGGAAGCCCCAGATCCCCCTCCATGTGAATGAGTAGGGGTACATAGTACCCCTACTTATTCACCAAAAAAGTTTAAAGAGTGAATAAATACGCAAATCAAGTGTTTGACAGGTCTTTTATTTAAAAAATCAAAAAAATTTTGATCCATCATCAATCAGGACTAGGGATGAGCCGAACCCCCACCAGTTCGGTTCGCACCAGAACTTGCGAACAGGCAATAAATTTGTTCGAATATCTGAACACAGTTAAAGTCTATGGGACTCGAACATGAAAAATCTAAAGTGCTAATTTTAAAGGCTTATATGCAAGGTATTGTCATAAAAAAGTGTTTGGGGACCAGGGTCCTGCCCCAGGGGACATGTATCAATGCAAAAAAAAAGTTTTAAAAATGGCAGTTTTTTCGGGAGCAGTGATTTTAATAATGCTTAAAGTGAAACAATAAAAGTGAAATATTCCTTTAAATTTCGTACCTGGGGGGGTGTATAGTATGCCTGTAAAGTAGCGCTTGTTTCCCGTGCTTAGAACTGTCCCTGCACAAAGTGTCATTTCTGAAGGAAAAAAAGTCATTTAAAAGCACTCGCGGCTATAATGAATTGTCGGCTCCCGGCAATACATAGAAAAGTCATTGATAAAAAAAAAAAAAATCAGATCTGGTATGGATATTAAGGGGAACTCCACGCCAAATAAAAAAAAAATGGCGTGGAGTTCCCCCAAAAAATCCATACCAGACCCTTTATCCGAGCAAGCAACCTGGCAGGCCGCAGGAAAAGAGGGGGGGACGAGAGAGCGCCCCCCCTCCTGAACCGTACCAGGCCACATGCCCTCAACATGGGGAGGATGCTTTGGGTGTCTGTGACCCCTCAAAGCACCATGTCCCCTGTCCCCATGTTGATGGGGACAAGGGCCTCATCCCCACAACCCTTGCCCGGTGGTTGTGGGGGTCTGCGGGCGGGGGGCTTATCGGAATCTGGAAGACCCATTTAACAAAGGGGACCCCCAGATCCCGGCCCCCCCTATGTGAATTGGTAAGGGGTACATTGTACCCCTACCATTTCACAAAGAAAGTGTAAAAAATTGTAAAAATACACACAGACACCGTTGGGAAAAGTCCTTTATTAAAAAATTTTTTAAAAAGATTCCAGCGGTGGTAATCCACTCTCGGTATCCTGCGATGGATGCTCTCCTCTCCGGGGTCCAGCGGTGGATGATCTCCTCTCCATCCAGGTCCAGGCTCCAGCAATGAGATGTCCAGCGCAGCGCATCCTGTCTCCACCGGAGACCCCCCCCGGGAATCCCGGCAGCCTGACAGGTCTCTTCTGTAGCTGAGAGCGGGGGCCCCCTCACGTGACCCCGTCCCACTCTGACGCAAGGGGAAACCCGGGCTTCCCCAGTGACGTTCGGGTGACTCCGCCCCCCTCTGATGCAATGGAAACCTGCATTACATCAGAGGGGGCAGGGTCACCCGCACGTCACTGGGGAAGCCCGGGTTTCCCCTTGCGTCAGAGTGGGACGGGGTCACGTGAGGGGGGCCCCCGCTCTCAGCTACAGAAGAGACCTGTCAGGCTGCCGGGATTCCCGGGGGGGTCTCCGGTGGAGACAGGATGCGCTGCGCTGGACATCTCATTGCTGGAGCCTGGACCTGGATGGAGAGGAGATCATCCACCGCTGGACCCCGGAGAGGAAAGCATCCATCGCAGGATACCGAGAGTGGATTACCACCGCTGGAATCCTTTTTTTATTTTTTTTATTTTTAATAAAGGACTTTTCCCAACGGTGTCTGTGTTTATTTTTACAATTTTTTACACTTTCTTTGTGAAATGGTAGGGGTACAATGTACCCCTTACCAATTCACATAGGGGGGCCGGGATCTGGGGGTCCCCTTTGTTAAAGGGGTCTTCCAGATTCCGATAAGCCCCCTGCCCGCAGACCCCCACAACCACCTGAAGGGTCTGGTATGGATATTTGGGGGGAACCCCACGTCATTTTTTTTTTCAATTTGATGCAGGGTTCCCCTTAATATCCATACCAGACCTGAATGGCCTGGTAATTTAATTTGGGGGGACCCCCACGCATTTTTTTTATTTTTATAAATGACTTTTCTCTGTGTTGCTGGGAGCCGACAATTCATTATAGCCGCGAGTGCTTTTAAATGACTTTTTTTCCTTCAGAAATGACACTTTGTGCAGGGACAGTTCTAAGCACGGGAAACAAGCGCTACTTTACAGGCATACTATACACACCCCCCAGGTACGAAATTTAAAGGAATATTTCACTTTTATTGTTTCACTTTAAGCATTATTAAAATCACTGCTCCCGAAAAAACTGGCATTTAAAAAAAAAAAATTTGCATTGATACATGTCCCCTGGGGCAGGACCCGGGTCCCCAAACACTTTTTATGACGATAACTTGCATATAAGCCTAAAAATTTGCAATTTAGATTTCTCCCATAGACTTTTACAGGGTGTTCCGCGGCTTTTCGAATTTGCCACGAACAACCCAAATTGTTCACCGAACGGGCGAACAGGCAATGTTCGAGTCGAACATGAGTTTGACTCGAACTCAAAGCTCATCCCTAATCAGGACACCCACCGCCACCGCTGACCCAAAAAAAAAACAAACCTCTGGTCCCGACGAAGGCTACTGCATTCTGACAGCTCTTAGTGACCCCCTCCCTTGTGACGTCAATGACTGACGGCATTCTGGGTTGGAATCTGTATTCTATTTGTATGCTTTGCCTATGTATTCCACACTGCACTCATGCAAATGGCACTAATAATTTTTTCATTACATGTTTGCATTTTTTCAAGTCCTGATTAGAATTGATCCCGCCTATGTTACGCCTCTTGTTACCATAAAAGTACAATTGCAATATTAATGTGATACCTACGTAATCATGTGTATGAAAAACCTAATTTGCACCGAATAAACAGAGCAGTTATTTGGAAAAATTAGTGCGTCTTTTGTGTCTGTTCCTACTGCAGTAATTTTTACTTTGGAACCACTAATCAATATGAGGACAGGAGTTGCCTATCTATAAAATTTCCAGAACATTACTAAGGCCAGCTTTACTCCATTGAAGGTGGCTATTGTGTGAGCTGACCCATCATCCATGAGAATTAAAAAAAAAAAAATGGAAATGATCATATAGTCCACCAAATCCCTCAAATCCCCCAGACCTGCTGTGGATCACCACATCTTGAAGCCCGAAACATTGACCTGGTAATCAAACAAAAAGTTATTTAGGATTAGTCAAGTCCATGAAGACACAAGTGATACTTACTAAGGCCAGCTTTACTCCATAGAAGGCGACCATTGTATGAACCGACCCATTATGCATGAGAATTTTGACCTGGAAATGACCATACAATCCACCAAATCCTTCAGACCCATTGTGGAGCACCACAAGACAAGTCAAGACATTGGCATGGTACTCCAACAATTTTTTTTTGGACAAGACAAGTGATTTTTATACTCACTAAGGCCAGCTCTACTCCGTTGAAGGGGGCCCTTGTTGTTGACTGATCATCAATGAGAATTTAGAAGCAAAAACCTGGACATGACCATGGAGTCAACCAGATCCCTCAGACCACCACATCTTGAAGCCTGAGACATTGACATGATACTCGATCAAAAAAGTTCTATGAGATTGGTCAAGTCCATGAAGTAGTTTTTATACTAAGGACAACTTTACTCCATAGAAGGTGGCCATTGTGTAAGCTGACCCACTATCAATGCGAATTTGGCAGAAAAAACCTGGAAATGACCATACAGTCCACCAAATCCCCAAAATCCCTCAAACCACCCATTAACCACCACATCTTGAAGCCCAAGACATTGACATGGCCCTCAAACAAAAGTTCTTTAAGATTAGTTAAGTCCATGAAGGCACAAGTGATTCTTATACTTACTAAGGCCAGCTTTACTCCATTGAAGGTGGCCATTGTTTGAGCTGACCCATCATCCATGGGAATTGCGAAGCAAAAAACTGGAATTGACCATACAGTCCACCAAATCACAAGGAACCGGTGAAATCCCAGAGGTAGAAGGTTCTTCCACATCAAAATTTCTTTGGTCCCTTGTGAATCGACAGGCCGAATTCTCATTTCAGCCCATAAAACTGTCAACTTACCATTGTGTCGCTGTCAGTCCAGCTTTCTGATGCCGCGTACACACGATCGGAAATTCCGACAACAAAACCTTGGATTTTTTTCCCACGGAATGTTGGCTTAAACTTGTCTTGCATACACACGGTCACACAAATCTTGTCGGAAATTCCGAACGTCAAGAACGCGGTGACGTACAAGACGTACAAGACGTACGACGAGCCGAGATCAATGAAGTTCAATAGGCAGTTCGGCTCTTCTGCTTGATTCTGAGCGTGCGTGTTTTTTTGTGCATCGGAATTGCATACAGGCAATCGGAATTTCCGACAAGAACTTTTCTTGTCGGAAAATTTAAGGAACCAGCTCTCAAATTTTTGTGGTCGAAAATTCCGACAGCAAATGTCCGATGGAGCCTACACACGGTCGGAATTTCCGACAAAAAAGCTCACATCGGACATATGTTGTCGGAATTTTCGATCGTGTGTACGCGGCATAAGAGGTAAACTTGACCCATGCCAGATAATCGCCTTGTTAATCAACTGTAGTGTCCAGTTTCTGAAGTGTCCCCGGCCACCTACATGCCCCCTGCCGTGCCCATACCATCACCCGACCTGCAAGTATGGGCTGTTGATTTAAGTGCATATTTCTCTCCCCCTTATATATAATTTTTCCCTAACAAGCCTAACTCATCATTTGATACAATGTTCTTGTATTATAGACATCCATTAACTATCAGCTCCTGATGAGCGGCATGACAGCCGCAAAACGCGTCGAGCTTCAGATGCCAAATGTCAAGGTCACCTGTGGCCAGGTGACAGATGCACACCGTAGGGGGACAGGAGTGCACCGCGAGGTAGTGAACCCTATGGCTGGCTTCTGCGGATAGGAAACTGGGTGGTTGTGGAAAGCGGGACCAGAGGAGCACAACCGGGATCCCAACGGAAGCGAGAGCCAAGATTCCCCAGGGCGCAGAGTCTAAGACCCAGCTGGTCTTCTCCAGGGCCTCTAGTGGTGAGGATGTTATGCTGCAGGCTGGGACCAGGTCGCGGCCCCTGGAGTTTCCTAGCTCACGCCCCGTAGGATAAGGGGAAAAGAGGGGAAGCAGCAGCACACGATAGAGAGAACCGAATAACAAGCTGAAGGTCAGGGGCCACAAGCAGACAAGGATAACGAAGAACGAGCTGAAGGTCAAGGGTCACGAGCAGACAGGGATAGTCGGGGACAAGCCAATAACGTAACAGAGAGACAGATGTAGCACACGGCAGGCAGGAACTCAAACACACAATGCCTAACAAACACGTTGATCAGCAAAGCAGGCTTGCAGTGCACAGGTTAATATAGTGTTCTGTGATAGGGCCTGGGGTGGAGTCAGGCTGGGAGGAGATTATAAAGGAAGCCAGGTGAAGGAGGTCTGGTCTCTAGATGAACACATGAGGAGGAAGGTAAGATGGCAGACAAACACTACTGCATATCCATGACACCAAATAATATTTACCATGCAGTTCTACCTCATGTTTTTACAGTTTTACTCAATTTATTTACGAACAAATGCTAATGAACCAACTAACCATGTTGGGTGATGGAATATGTACCATGATGTCTTATGTATTTTACTGTATAATATTTAATAAATTTACATTATCTGATTTACTAGCTCTGTTTGGCTTTTAATCCGCATGCTTCATATAAAG
The DNA here is from genome assembly GCA_029206835.1 of Rana muscosa. Taxonomy (NCBI): domain Eukaryota; kingdom Metazoa; phylum Chordata; class Amphibia; order Anura; family Ranidae; genus Rana; species Rana muscosa. Next base: position 53,249,101 of record CM055126.1, read on the forward strand.
TCCCGACCCTTTTCTGTCTTCGTTTCTGAAGGAGTATGTAGACCTCACTGATGTAAAAACAGAAGAATTGAGAAGAGTAACCCTAAAGCCCCGTACACACGGTCGGACTTTTGCCCAACAAACTTCGGTTTAAGCAAGTTGGACCAACAATCCGCTCCATCGGACAAACTTTTTTTCGTTTGGTTTTGTTTTCATTGGACAAAAGTTGGGTCTGCAAACGGACAAACTTTTGCCCAACAAAAGTCCGATGGAGCAAAGTCCTACCGTGTGTACAGAAAACCATCGGACTTTTGTCCGATGGACAAAACAACTAATGTTAAAATCAACCAACAATAGCAGAAGTTGACCAAAGGGTGGCGGTAAAGAGCAGAAAAGAGCAGAAAAAACACGTGATGTTGCAAAAAGTTTTGGGAAAGTTTGCAGAAAAGTCCTGTGGTGTGTATGCTATGGGTGTGCCCGGCCAACTCCGTTCGGACAAAAATCCACGGAAAAGTCCGATGGAAGTCCGACCGTGTGTACGAGGCTTAACCCATCTAAAGATCCATCTGAAGCGCCATCAGATTATTTATTCTGTATATATTTATTAGTTGGCCTCATGTTGGGTTCTGCCTTTGGTTTGTATTTCTATTCACCAGAGAACTTGATAAAGAATCACAATCTCAGCAAGAGCCTGCTGCCAACCAACATCATGTAAGATGACTCCATAATTTGAATACTTCCCATTCCAAGTTAAGCAAAAAAAAACATAAAATAATTAGTAGGTTTGTCTCTGAGTGCTAAAGTGTGTCTACATAACGTTCCTCATGGCGAACACTAAGGGTTAATCTCAAGTTAATCACCGCTTCTCCACCCCAAAACTGTGTGACCTGACCTCATCCCTGGATGTTTACAACCCTAGTGGAATTTTAGGAATTTTAGGAAAGGAGTAGAACTGGTTTTTCTTCGAGCTCACCGCAAAACGTGACGGGAAGAAAACATGTCAGTCAGGTGACTAATAAACCTACGTCTTGTGTGAGACTCAAACTGCACAAAGCACGTGTCTTCTGACAGCCATTTTGCTGGAGCCTGTCAGTGGATGGATGCAAAAAAAAAAAAAAGTCAAGCTTGTGGAAGGGTTAGAAGCTCTGTTGGGTTTTTATTGGTGTCTTTGTCTCCGATGGAGAAAATTGTCCTGGTGACTCCCATCAATAGGACGGGACAGTGACAGAAATTCCCAAATTGCGAGTTGTCACCGTAACAGAAATAGAGGTAAATCTTCCAATGTGGTGGGGCTTTTGAGAGATATACTCTCACTTCCTGTTGTGTCTCTGGGACAGGAAGTAAAGGCAAATCTTTCATATGGGGCACCCAGTTTGTTAACCACTTTAATAGAAAGACCCTTTCAACCGTTGAAAGAGACCCTTTTAACAGACCATTTGTTTCAGGAAACATCTTACTATAAGATTATACATGCAATTAATCTATTTTATACATTATTTATTTTTACTTACCTGTACTTCTTTCAAGTCCTGATTAGAATTTATCCCGCCTATGTTACGCCCCTTGTTACCATAAAAGTACAATTGCAATATTAATGTGATACCTACGTAATCATGTGTATGAAAAACGTGATTTTCACAGAATAAACAGAGCAGTTATTTGGAAAAATGAGTGCGTCTTTTGTGTCTGTTCCCTACTGCAGTAATTATTCATTTGGAACCACTAATCAATATGAGGACAGGAGCAGAGGCGTATCTAGTGAAAATGGCGCCTATGGCAAGCACTGAAACTGCGCCCCTGTCAAAACATTTGAAACCAAACTTTCAGATAACTATAAATATATACATTATTTATTTTTACTTGCCTGTAGAAGTCTTGAGCAGACATCCAAAAGCCCTAAAGGCCGCCATCTTGGGTGTGATGCCAGCAGATTCAGAGCTGCCACTTGAGTGATCCTCTATAATTCCCCTTCGCTCCTCCCCAAGAGATACATTAATGAGTTTTGTAGGGAAGGGAGGGGTGAAGGAGCTGGGCCAGCACAGACTGTAATTCGACACTCCCAGAAAAGGAGGGGGCTATGACATGCAAGGAGGGAGGTTTTTTTTTCAGGTGAAGGGGGATCTTGCATTCAAATACCTTGACAAAAACCGTGAGTCAAACGTTTGGCGCATGGTCCCATGCTCAAGACAAACCCGCCAAAATTGCTCCTGCACCTTTTTTTGGGCTGTGAACCTCAAATATTTTTGCAATGCGCATTTTATGCGTGGTTCTGCCATGTTTTGTTGCACGAAAAAACGCGCAACTGGGGGTTCCATTAGAATCAATGGCACTGTAAGCATGATGCATATTTTTTTGTATGTTTCTGGACCCGTTTCCAGAACAGGAAGGTGTGAATGGGGCCTTAGGGGGAACATTGATTTGGTACTGGGGTCTCCAAACTTTATAAACAAAGGGCCAGTTTCCCAGATAGCAAGGATAACTTGACACAAATGTGCGGCAGTGTTGAATTGTTAGTCTAACTTGCTGAACATTTTCACTGGCAAGTTGTACACTTGCAGAATACTTGAAGCACAAGTTCTAGTTGCCACTTTTCTAATTTTTGTAGCAAAATTTGCGTGGCAAGTCTCTAGCAAGAGCAAAGTTGCAGTGCAGAGTCTACAGCAAGAGCTCTGCAAGTCTACAGCATGGAATTTCAGTCACAGTGCCCCCTGTGGTGGGATGACTATTGCACAAGATAACTGAACCGCAACTTGGAGCAGACTTGCAGAATGTTTGCAAAGTCATGCAATGCGGACTTGCTGTAATTGTGCAACAAACTTTCAAAGCCTGGCAAGTCTAGCAATACCTTAGCAAGTAATTTTCAAGCTCAATTGCTTGCTATCTGGGTTACTGTCCTTCAGACTTCAGGGGGACGGGGGGGGACGGGGACTGTGGACAATGAGAAAAAAAATGTCCTGGCATCAGCGGGGATAAACAATGCCCCATCACTGGTGTCATTAGAAGGAATAGTGTTCCATCATTGGTATCAATGGGAGGAATAGTGCTCCATCATTGGTGTCAGAGAGAGGAATAGTGCCCCCTTATTTGTGTCAGTGGGAGGGATAATTCCCCATAATTTGTGTCAGTGTTAGGAAAAGTGCCCCATCATTGGGATCAGTGGAAGGAATAGTACCCCATCATTGGTATCAGTGGGAGGAATAGTGCCCCATGATTGGTATCAGTGGGAGGAATTGTACCCCATCATTGGTGTCAGTGGGAGGAATAATGCCCCATCATTGGTATTAGTGGGAGGAAAAATGCCCCATCAGTGGGAGGAATAGTGCCCCATCATTGGTGTCAGTGGGAGGAATAGTGCCCCAATATTGGTATCAGTGGGAGGAATAGTGCCCCAGCATTGGTATCAGTGGGAGGAATAGTGTCCCATCATTGGTATCAATTTGAAATAAATGACATCACAGAGAACTTTGCTTGGTATGTGCATGTGGCATGCAATGTGGTAATGCGTTTGATTGTGTATTTCCCCAACACATAGATCTGAATAGGTCAGGGGTCTTAAACTCCTCCCTCCTTTTTAGGGCCCGTATGAAGGTGGTTTCACTTGATTTCATTTTGTCTCTGTAATTTCGCCGATGATTTTGGCGGCACCAGATTGAAATATGATTGGCACCAGCTTATTGCCAGCATAAGTTGTCCATTCTACAAGAAGCCATCAGTAGAGTTCCCATACTCTCCGCTTATCAGGTCCAGAAAACACGGAAAAAAGCTTAAGCCACGCCCACTTCCCTTCCCCGGCCAAGAATTACGCGTGTCGGACTCGTTCCCCATGACGCCCTATATTTTATAAAAGGCTAATGGAAAATAAAGAAATCAACAAGAAAATCTGTATTTACGAGCTATAAAAAATCATCCAATCACCATCCTCCATTAGCCGGGGCCCAATTCTGTGAAATGACATCACCCGGCGTGATTTTTGATTCACGCCGCCCCGGGAGGACGCATCAGAGAAAACGAGGTTGTTTATTTTCCCCTAAAAAATGGTTCAGCAAGACGTGAAGTCAGGCGAACACCGCTAATTCCACTCCGCCTGCAAATTATTCAATTAATTAGAGACCTAACGCCCTGTACACTCAGATCCCGCCGCTGCCTCCGGGTGAATTTATGGCGGCTGGGTTGTAAATTTTGGAATGTGTTTACATTAGACTCTTCGAGGTTGGAGCCCAATAAATATCAATGCTTAAAGTGGACCTGTCATCAGAAGTGAATGCCTGCTCAGTAATGTGTCAGAGTATTTATTACCTCTCACAGAGATCACAGTACTCCCCCTGACAATGCTTTTATCTGCTTTTCTCTCCAGAAGGGCAGCACCAACTTTTTTCAAACATCATCCAGGGTCACCATCTACTTTCTGGCTTGAGATCCCAGCTCAGGGATAACACGGTCATTTAAATCCAAGTAAGATCGAGCCAGCAACTTGGTATCATTCATAAATAAAGGAGTTTATTGTCTACATGGCCAAATACAGAACAAGAGTTCAACGCGTTTCGTCAGTCAAGCCTTACGTACTTGTACATACAGTACAAATACGCTAATGCATAGGCCCACTTTAAGAATATGGTACATTTGGTCATACTAATAAAGCAATAAACTTGTTAATTGCTCCACAGGGAGGTTTTCTATCGGTCAATATCATTACCGGTTTCAGAAAGCAATTGGCAGAGCGATGTGAAGGATCTCGGTTTCCATGAGTGTTTATTCATAGAGAATCGCTCATACCTTGCCGGCGGTTTCACAAGAGAAGGAACAAGAGGCAAAAAACGGGGCTTTTTATAGACTGCCAAGAATTCTGAGCAATTCCTATTGTCTCTTCTTTCACAAAGAACCTTCCAAGGACATCGGGTGATTGGCTGACACTGCGAGAAAAGATCTTTCGCAGTCGGAGGACGCGAGAATTATACGGAGAGGAGACGTTTGCCTGATACTGAAGGGAATGGAATATTTACATAAGAAGCCTTGTGCGCGCCTAAGCCCGTCTTATGTATATACAATAGTGAAAAATCTGCTTAGTGGGAAGGGAAGAAAAAAGAACTGTTTCGGAGCGACATAACTCCTTCAAATTGTTATTTTTTTTTTAAAAAGGTGACAGGTCCCCTTTAAAGCCAAACTTCAGCCAATTTTATTTTATTTTATTTTAGTTTTAGATATAGTGGGTAAGATTCTTTTTGGCACCAGGTGGTAGTAATCTGCCATGGATTGGAGCCAACATAGAAAAATTTTGGTAAGTATTTGATACAATTTTCTGTTATTTCTCTGTGACCCCACTAGGGCAATTTTTCTTCACTTCCTTCCTGTAGTAGGCTGCCATGGATTGATGTCAACAAGGGAAAATTACAGTAAGTATTTGATCCAATTTTCCATGTTCCTGGTGCCAATCCATGGAAGTAACCTATCACAAGTATGTTGCCATTGATTGGCACCAGGAAAGGATAATTACGGTAAGTATTTGATACAATTCTCAATTTTTCTGGAGCCAATCCATGGCAGCATTCTACTACAAGTATGCTGCCATGGATTGGTGTCAGGAAAGAAAAATTTTGGCAAGTATTTGATACACTTTTCTGTTATTTCTTTGTAACCCCACTAGAGCAATTTTTCTTCACTTCCTTTCGGCAGTATGATGCAACGGATTGGCACCAGGAAAGGAAAATTACAGTAGTATTTAATACAATAATCCATTTTCCTGGCACCAATCTATGGCAGCATTCTACCACAAGTATGCTGCCATGGATTGGTGCCAGTGTGGGAACTTTTCGATAAGTATTTGATCCAATTTTCCATTATTTCTCTGTGACCCCACTAGAACGATTTTCTTCCCTTCCTTCTGGTAGTGTGCTGCCATGGATAGGCCCAAGGAAAGGAAAATTTGGGTATTTGATCAAATTTTCTGCTATTTCTCTGTGACTCCACTAGGGCAATTTATCTTCGCTTTTTTCCGGTAGTATGCTGGCATGGTGTCATGGATATGCAGTAGTGTTTGTCTGTCAGCTTACCTTCCTTCCCATGTGTTCATCTTAGAGGCCTGAGCCCTTTCACCTGGCTTCCTTTATAATCTCCTCCCAGCCTGACTCCACCCCAGGCCCTATCACAGAACACTATATTAACCTGTGCACTGCAAGCCTGCTTTGCTGATCAACGTGTTTGTTAGGCATTGTGTGTTTGGGTTCCTGCCTGCCGTGTGCTACGTCTGTCTCTCTGTTACGTTATTGGCTTGTCCCCGACCATCGCTGTCTGCTCGTGACCCTTGACCTTCGGCTCGTTCTTCGTTATCCTTGTCTGCTTGTGGCCCCTGACCTTCGGCTTGTTATTCGGTTCTCTCTATCGTGTGCTGCTGCTTCCCCTTATCCTACGGGGCGTGAGCTAGGAAACTCCAGGGGCCGCGACCTGGTCCCAGCCTGCAGCGTAACATCCTCACCACTAGAGGCCCTGGAGAAGACCAGCTGGGTCTTAGACTCCGCGCCCTGGGGAATCTTGGCTCTCGCTTCCGTTGGGATCCCGGTTGTGCTCCTCTGGTCCCGCTTTCCACAACCACCCAGTTTCCTATCCACAGAAGCCAGCCATAGGGTTCACTACCTCGCGGTGCACTCCTGTTCCCCTACGGTGTGCATCTGTCACCTGGCCACAGGTGACCCTGACACATGGATTAGTGCCAGGAAGGGAAGATTTCAGTAAGTATTTGATTAAAGTTTACAATATTTCTCTGTAACCCCACTGGGGCAATTTTACTTCACTTCCTTCCGATAGTATGCTGCCTTGGATTGGCACCAGAAAAATAAAATTTTGGTAAATATTTGATTCAGTTTTCCATTGTTTCTCCGTGACCTCACTAGGGTGATTTTTCTTCACCTCCTTCCGGTACTATGCTGCCATGGATTGATCCCAGGAAAGGAAAATGTATCTTCGCTTTCTTCCGGTAGAATGCTGGCATGGATTAGTGCCAGGAAGGGAAAATTTCAGTAAGTATTTGATCAAAATCTCCGTTATTTCTCTGTGACCCCATTAGGGCAATTTTTCCTCACTTGCTTTCATTAGTTTGCTGGCATGGATTAGTGCCAGGAAAGGAAAATTTTAGTAAATATTTGATCCAATTTTCCATTATTTCTCTGTGACCCCACTAGGGCAATTTTTCTTCACTTCCTTCTGGTACTATGCTTCCATTGATTGGTTGCAGGAAAGGAAGATTTTGGTAAGTATTTGATCCAATTTTCCATTATTTCTCTGTGACCTCACAAGGGTGATATTTCTTAATTTCCTTCCGGTAGTATGCTGCCATGAATTGACACCAGGAAAGGAAAATTTCGGTAAGTGTTTGATCCAATTTTCCATTATTTCGCTGTGACCCCACTAGGGCAATTTTTCTTCACTTCCTTCTGGTACTATGCTTTCATTGATTGGTTGCAGGAAAGGAAGATTTTGGTAAGCATTTGATCCAATTTTCCATTATTTCTCTGTGACCCCACAAGGGTAATATTTCTTAATTTCCTTCTGGTAGTATGCTGCCATGAATTGACACCAGGAAAGGAAAATTTTGGTAAGTGTTTGATCCTATTTTTCGTTATTTCGCTGTGACCCCACTAGGGCGATTTTTCTTCAATTCCTTCTGGTAGCGTACTGCCATGGATTGGGGCCAGGAAAGGAAGATTTTGGTAAGTATTTGATCCAATTTTCCATTATTTCTCTGTGACCCCACTAGGACGATTTTTCTTCACTTCCTTCCGGGACTATGCTGCCATTTATTGGTGCCAGCAAAGGAAGATTTTGGTAAGTATTTGATCAATTTTTCCATTATTCCTCTGTGACCCCACTAGGGCGATTTTTCTTCACTTCCTTCCGGGACTATGCTGCCATTTATTGGTGCCAGCAAAGGAAGATTTTGGTAAGTATTTGATCCAATTTTCCATTATTTCTCTGTGACCCCACTAGGGCGATTTTTCTTCACTTCCTTCCGGGACTATGCTGCCATTTATTGGTGCCAGCAAAGGAAGATTTTGGTAAATTGATCCAATTTTCCATTATTTCTCTGGGACCCCACTAGGGTGATTTTTCTTCACTTCCTTACGGTACTATGCTGCCATTGATTGGTGCCAGGAAAGGACGTTTTTGGTAAGTATTTGATCCAATTTTCCATTATTTCTCTGTGACCCCATGAGGGTGATATTTCTTCATTTCCTTCTGGTAGTATGCTGCCATGAATTGGCACCAGGAAAGGAAAATTTTGGTAAGTATTTGATCCAATTTTCCGTTATTTCTCTGTGACCCCACTAGGGCGATTTTTCTTCCCTTCCTTCTGGTAGTATGCTGCCATGGATTGGTGCCTGAAAAGGAAAATTAGGCATCTGATACAACTTTCCGTTAAGCTGCTGACTTTTAGGAAGCAGACACCTACCAGCCCAGTCCAGTGCTGTCTTCCCTGAAGCCGATTTTTTCACAGGCTTCGCTGGCAACGCTGCCATCTTTGAAATGGGAGCCAGCTGTGAATTACTGATGTCTCACAGATGGCTCCCCACCATTCATGTACAAGGCACGGCAGTAGGGTGAGACTGATCTTGCAGCCCACCGGAGCATGTGGCATGTTCCAGGAGACTGTGGGCAGCGAAGTGTGTGTGTGTGGGGGGGGTAGGGTTGCCACCTGTCCGGGATTTACCCAGACAGTCCGGGTTTGAAATCATGTGTCCGGGTTTCAGGCAGACTGAAACCCGGACACATTATTCAGAACGGGCTATGGCTCCCTAAGTAACCAAGATAGTCACACACAAATCTGTTGCCGTCCAGGAGCTGTGGGTGGCTGTCTGGGAGGCAGGTTCGGCATCACTGGGGGGCAGGTTGATGATGCCAGCAAGAGAAATTTGGCCACACCCACCTTCTGCTGCGGCACGCTATTTGCACTGCATTACTACTCTCCGCGGGGGACACACAAAGGTGTCCCAGGCTGTTAAAGTGGGTTTGGCTTGAAGAAAAGGTGGCAATCCTAGGGGGGGGGGTGGGGGTGGTTGCACGTCATTGTTGCCTAAAGTTGGAGGGGGTATTTGTAAAAAAAAAAAAGAAAGAAAAGGAAAAGCTGCAAATATATTAATGGCAGACGGAGGATGAGCTTCACTTTGCTTTTTGGGTGACGGCCCTCTTTAATATCTATAGCATAGAAGCAGATAAGGATGTGCAATAAAGATCCTGGCTATGGATAAAGCTGACCTATAGAGTTTATCTGGGGTTTGCGCTTTAAGGAAAGCAGAGTCGGGAATTGTTGAATCATGCCAGCAAGGCAAGGCCACATCGAGTCAGCCGTATTTTACAAAGCGATACGGAGCGCATAAAAAAAGGGAATCGCATTTGGGTCCGCAGTCTGCGGAGAATGCAAATATGCAATTAGGAAAATGCGCCCATACATTTTCTGTCCTGCATTTGATCTGCAGCCAGCCGGCGACGTGAGGTAGTCGTTTGGCTGGAAATACAAAAGATGGAGATAAAAGGGGAGGGTGGGGGGGGGGGGGGGGAGTCGTACCATTTTACATCCTCCGGAATTAACCTGCCACAGATACAGAACGGGAGACATGTTCTAAAAATCACTCCTTAGTCTTTTAACATTTAAAGGGCAACTACATTTAGCAAGCAGTTAGGATGGCGACTGCCCTAAAATTCATCGCTCAAACCCACCCTCCCACCCTAAGGGCCGAAGTATGCACATACACTATATTGTCAAAAGTATTGGGACACCTGCACTCCACGCACATGAACTTTAATGGCATCCCAGTCTTAGTCCGTAGGGTTCAATATTGAGTTGGCCCACCATTTGCAGCTATAACAGCTTCAACTCTTCTGGGAAGGCTGTCCACAAGGTTTAGGAGTGTGTCTATGGGAATGTTTGACCATTCTTCCAGAAGTGCATTTGTGAGGTCAGGCACTGATGTTGGTCGAGAAAGCCTGGCTCGCCGTCTCCGCTCTAATTCCTCCGGAAGGTGTTCTATCGGGTTGAGGTCAGGACTCTGTGCAGGCCAGTCAAGTTCCTTCACCCCAAACTCGCTCATCCATGTCTTTATGGACCTTGCTTTGTGCACTGGTCCAAATTATTTGGTGGAGGGAGGATTATGGTGTGGGGGTTGTTTTTCAGGGGTTGGGCTTGGCCCCTTAGTTCCAGGGAAGGGAACTCTTAAAGTGGTTGTAAACTCTGTAACACCACTTTTACCTACAGGTAAGCTTATAACAAGGCTTACCTGTAGGTACCTTGAATATCTCCTAAACTTGCACAGTTTAGGAGATATTCAGTATATGCACTGCTGCCGACGTCATTGGCACATGTGTACTAAAGAAACTGGCCGCTGATGCCGTTTCTTTAGGACTCGTGCCGTGAACGGCGTCTCCTGCGGGCATGCGCGAGAGTGACGTCATCGCGACTCCGGCCAATCACAGTGCCGGAGCCACGAACCCGGAAGTAACTCCGATGGAAGATGTGCGCCGTGCACTCAGAGTGCCGACGCCAATTCAGGGCATCGTTCTGAGGTAAGTATTTCATAATAAGCTAGTATTCAATGCATACTAGCTCATTTTGCCTTTGTCTTGCAGGGTTTGTTTTTTTTCTCCGGAGGTTTACAACCTCTTTAAGGCGTCAGCATACCAAGGACTTTTGGACAATTTCATGTTCCCAATTTTGTGGGAACAGTTGTGGGATGGCCCCTTTCTATTCCAATATGACTGCGCGCCAGTCTGGCCTTGACTGGCCTGCACAGAGTCCTGATCTCAACCTGATAGAACACCTTTGGGAGGAATTAGTGCGGAGACTGCAAACCAGGCCTTCTCATCCAACATCAGTGCCTGACCTCACAAATGCGCTTCTGGAAGAATAGTCAAACATTCCCATAGACACACTCCTAAACCTTGTGGACAGCCTTCCCAGAAGTATTGAAGCTGTTAAATCTGCAAAGGGTGGGCCAACATGCCATTAAAGTTCATATGCGTGTAAAGGCAGGTGTCCCAATACTTTTGGCAATATAGTGTATTTGTTTAGCTTTGCAGTGCTCAATGGAACCCCATTGCAGATATTCAATATAGCAAAGCTCACCACCCTGGCAAAGCACCTTTTCCCATGTTGATGTGGACAGGGGCCTCTACCCACAACCCTGGCCGGTAGTTGTGGGGGTTAGGGGAATCTGAAATGAGTGTAGGGTACATAAAAAAAATATAACCTAGAAATAGTGATGTCGCTGCTATCCCTGCCCCTTGGCAACATGGACACTGTGATGTCAGGTGTTGCTAGGGACAAGGCAGGTACAGGGATCTGTCGCTGAGCATGCTCATAAGGGGTCTTCTGGAAGAATGGTCAAACATTCCCATAGACACCCTCCTAAACCTTGTGGACGGCCTTCCCAGAAGAGTTGAAGCTGTTAAATCTGCAAAGGGTGGGCCAACATGCCATTAAAGTTCATGTGCGTGTAAAGGCAGGCGTCCCAATACTTTTGCCAATATAGTGTATTTGTGTTGCTTTGCAGGGCTCAATGGAACCCCATTGCAGATATTTAATAAAGCAAAGCTCACCACCCTGGCACAGCACCTTTTCCCATGTTGATGTGGACAGGGGCCTCTACCCACAACCCTGGCCGGTAGTTGTGGGGGTCAGGGGAATCTGAAATGAGTGTTGGGTAAATAAAAAAAAATATAACCTGGAAATAGTGACGTCACTGCTATCCCTGCCCCTTGGCAACACAGACACTGTGATGTCAGGTGTTGCTAGGGACGCGGCGGGTACAAGGATCTGTCGCTTTACTAGTAACCAGTGACAACAGGAAACTGCCAGTAAAAATATTGCTTCTACATATGATGCTTGGCTCTTGCCTTACAGGGGGCCGGATGGGCTCATCCCTAGTGCTGTCCAGACATGTGTCTTTATTTCTTTCTGCCTGAAATATGAGACTATCAGTGATTTATAAGCCTCAGTTCAGCTTTTTTACAGCTAATAGGTACATGTGTTTACCTGTGTGAGTATACAAATCAGAATTTAGAGATTAGGATCAATTAAATGAGTCACTAACCCATGAGTATGCAGGTTGGGTTTGTTGACTTCACTGGCCACGTGCTCGTTCTTGGTCACAGGCTCATTAAAGCTGACAGATTTTAAAAAAAAAATGACATTCATTGAACTGATTACATGTATTTTTAGCTAAAACTGTTTCAACTTTTTGTCAGCCGCTCATAGTTCTTGGCACTGTAAAGCTCAGACTGGGAGAGGGTGGGGCAGCAATAGCAGCCAATTAGGTGTACTGCACTGGCAACGTGAAAGCAGGCTGCTAAGCTCATTAGTCTGTTGTTGCTCTTTCACTGTCCAATCACAAGCCGGGAGCGGGAGGTGACCAGCCTCTGTTGCATAACTGCAGAGGAGAAAAGCCAGTTCCCCGACCTGGCTAGGCTGTCTTGCAGGACTGTGAATTTCTAAGGACTGAATGGACAGAAATAGAAATACTTCGGAAGGAAAAACTGCACAAATCTACAGTTTAAACACATATGAGGCTTTACCATGAAAACACAAATGGGCCAAACATCGCCTGTAATGTCCATTGTACTGTGCCGCCATTTTTGTTATTTTTTATCTCAGCGCCATTTAATGCGGCACATTGCTCAATTCTAATAAAACAGTGAAAATTCCTGCAGATCTTAATGTGCCTCTATAGAGTTCATGGACATGGCTCTGAACTGTGCTGAGATGACAATGACATTATAATGACACCTCAGCGCCGCGTCTTTAGGATTGCGCTCACGTAAGTGGCGCTGCGATGGGAAGGTCTTAGCAGAAGGTATTTTTAGATGTTGTTTGTAGCAGTGAACGCTCCGGAAGAATAGGATTAAGTCAAGTTACTTAGAGTACCGTGGATGTTCAGAGACGCCCAGCAGGTCCCGCTACCACAACGCCGCGGGAATAAAACGGCCAAAAGCCGCATTAATGATTTCTATTTCTAGACAAACAAAATTAACCTCTTCCAGGGATTGGTCAACCGGGAACTGCGTCCATGAGGGGAATGTCACCTTCCATCAGAGATTATATCTCTCTTTACAGTAGATATATATCCCCCTTCCTCCCTTCATCCCTCTCCTTCATCCCTCTCCTTCCTTCAAATTTCCTCATAAATTGCTAATTTCCCTTCTTTCTTAATTCCTCAAATCTTCTGAAATGTTCCTTTCTTCCATGTTTCACCCTCTCAGAATTAATTCCTTCCTCTCTTTCGTCTTTTTCTTTCTTCTTTTCTCCCCTCCCCTCCCTTTCCCTCCCCTTCTTTTCCCTTCCCTTCCCTTCCCTCCCCTTCCCCTCCCTTCTCTTCTCTTCCCTTCCCTCCCCTTCTCTTTTCTTCCCTTCCCTCCCCTTCCCTTTTCTGCCCTACCCTTCCCTCCCCTTTCCTTCCCTTCTCTTCTCTTTTTTTCCCTCCCCTCCCCTTCCCTTCTCTTCTCTTCTCTTCCCTTCCCTCCCATTCCCTTCCCTTCTCTTTTATTCCCTTCCCTTATCTCCCCACCCCTCCCCTTGCCTTCTATTTTCTTCCCTTCCCTCCCCTTCTCTTTTCTGCCCTTCCCTTCTCTTTTCTTTTCTTCCCTTTCCTCCCCTCCCCTTCTCTTTTTTTTCCTTCCCTTCCCTTCCCTCCCCTCCCCTTCCCTTCTCTTTTTTTTCCTTCCCTTCCCTTCCCTCCCCTCCCCTTCCATTCCCTTCTCTTCTATCTTATGTACCCTTCCCTTTTCTTTCAACTTTCTTTACCTCATACGATCCCAATTTCTCTCTTCGTCCCTTTTCTTTCCTCCTACCTTCCACCTGTCCCTCCTTTCTTCTTTTTTCCCCTCATACATTTCTACTTTCCTTCATTTCTTCCTTCCTTCCTTCCTTTCTTCTTTACCCTTCATATCCTCTCTCTCACCTGTTTAGTTCTTCTTTTCTCCTCCCTCCCTGCCTTCTTTCTTTTCTCCCTCCTCTTGTTTTTGAATCTTTATTTCCTTCATACAATTCCACTTTCTCCCTTTCCTTCCCTCCTTCCATGTGCTTCTCCTACCCTACGCTCTTCTTTTTTCCCCTCATACGGTCGTACTTTCAATTCTCCTCCTTCCTTTTTTCTTTCCTTCTTTAACTTCATCCTTCCTTTTTCTTTTCCATTCTCTCACACTCCTTCCTTCCTTTTTTCTATCCTTTGTCCCTCCAACCTTTCCTTACTCTATTCCTTTCGCCACTTTCCTTCCTTCTCTCCTTTCCTCTCTTTTTTCCTTCCCCCTTTTCTTACAAATTCCACCTTTGCTTAATAAATGTTTTCCTTCTTCTCTCTCATCTCTTTTTTTTTCTTTCTTTCTTTCTTCCCCCCCTTTCCCTCCTTCCTTTTCTTTCATCTTTCTCTACCTCATACAATCCCACTTTCTCCCTTCACCCCTTATATTTCCTACTGCCTTCTACTTGTCTTTCTTTCCCTGCTTTCTTCTAATTTCCCTCATACATTCTTTTCTTCCTTCTTTTATTTCCTTCTTCTTCTTTTTTTCCCCTCCTCCCTCTTTTCCACTCCCTCACCTTGCCTTCGGACCCTCTCTTTTCTTCCATTCTTCTATTTCATATGCTTTTTCCTTTTCCCCTTCCTTCCTTCCTTCCTTCCTCTTTCTTTTTCCTTCCTTCTTCTTTCCTTCCTTCCTTCCTTCCTTCCTTCCTTCACTCTTTATTCAATATTTCTCCTTCTCGCTCTTTTTTTCTTTTGTTCTTTTCCTATCTTCCTTTCTTTTTCGTTCTTTCTTCTATTCAACCATTCAATTTTTTTTTATTTCCTTCCTCCCCTTCTTTCTTTTTCTTTCTTTCTTTCTTTTTCCTTCCTTCCATTCTTTCTTTCTATTCAATTATTCAATTTCTCTCTTTTTTTCTCTTTCTTTCTTTCTTTCTATCTTTCTCTCTCTCTCTCTCTCTCTCTCTCGCTTTCTTTCTTTCTTTCTTTCTTTCTCTCTTTCTTTCATTTTCTTCCTTCCACTCAATATCTCTCCTCACTATTTAATTATTTTTCTTTCTTTTTTTTGTTTCTTTCTACCTTTCATTTTCTTCCTTTCTTTGTTCAATATTTCTCCTTCTCACCCCTCCTCTCTCTCTCTCTTTTTCTTTCTTTCTTTCTTGCTCTTTATTGATCTCTCTCTCTCTCTTTCTTTCTTTCTCTGTCTTTCTTTCTTGCTCTTTCCTGCTCTCTCTCTCTCTCTTTATATCTTTCTTTCGTTCTTTCTCTCTCTTTCTTTCTTTCTTGCTCTTTCTTGCTCTCTCTCTCTTTTTTTTCTCTTTCTCTCTCTCTTTCTTTCTTGCTCTCTCTTTCTTTTTCTCTATCTCTCTCTTTCTTTCTCTCTCTCTTTTCTTTCTTTCTTGCGCTTTCTTGCTCTCTCTCTCTTTCTTTCTCTTTCTTTCTTGCTCTTTCCTGCTCTCTCTCTTTCTTTCTTTCTCTCGCTTTCTTTCTTGCTCTCTCTCTCTTTCTTTCTCTTTCTTTCTTGCTCTTTCCTGCTCTCTCTTTCTTTCTTTCTCTCTCTCTTTCTTTCTTTCTTGCTCTCTCTCTCTCTTTCTTTCTTTCTCTCTCACTCTTTCTTTATTGCTCTCTCTCTCTCTCTCTTTCCTTCTTTCTCTCTCACTCTTTCTTTCTTGCTCTCTCTCTCTCTCTCTCTTTCTCTTTCTTTCTTTCTTGCTCTCTCTTGCTCTAACTCTTTCTTTCTCTAGGAAGGCTCCCTGTATTTTCCCTCTATAAGGGGATTTAGCTCTTCATCATCCACCAAATTCAGGGACACCTTAGTATTCAATGCAAAGAAGTTTTTATGCAGCTTTACATTCTCCCACCCTCCATCCTTCACTTTTTTCCCTTTCTTATGTCCTTTGTCCTTCCTTCCTTTCCTCACTCTATATGAATCCTAGATAACACTCTGCTCTCATACTAGTGAAGAGACATTGTTTTATCTGCAGAATTGAGGTTGTCTCCTTCTGTAAGGAGGACCATACGTCACCCGCTATCAGCCACATCAACCTCACCTGCCCAATACATGATGAATGTTAAAATGTTAACACTTTTTATTACTTTTTTCCTTTAAAAACTTCTTTCAACTTTCCCCAACCAGAAGTTACAAATATATAAATATAAATAAATATAAATAGTACAAATCTACTGGAGTCCTCCAGCAGTGCAGAGTATTTCAGGAGAGGAGAGTTATAGAGGAAGGAGCAGAGTCCTCCAGCAGAGCAGAGTATTTCAGGAGAGGAGAGTTATAGAGGAAGGAGCAGAGTCCTCCAGCAGAGCAGAGTATTTCAGGAGAGGAGAGTTATAGAGGAAGGAGCAGAGTCCTCCAGCAGTGCAGAGTATTTCAGGAGAGGAGAGTTATAGAGGAAGGAGCAGAGTCCTCCAGCAGAGCAGAGTATTTCAGGAGAGGAGGGTTATAGAGGAAGGAGCAGAGTCCTCCAGCAGTGCAGAGTATTTCAGGAGAGGAGAGTTATAGAGGAAGGAGCAGAGTCCTCCAGCAGAGTATTTCAGGAGAGGAGAGTTATAGAGGAAGGAGCAGAGTCCTCCAGCAGTGCAGAGTATTTCAGGAGAGGACAGTTATAGAGGAAGGAGCAGAGTCCTCCAGCAGAGCAGAGTATTTCAGGAGAGGAGAGTTATAGAGGAAGGAGCAGAGTCCTCCAGCAGAGCAGAGTATTTCAGGAGAGGAGAGTTATAGAGGAAGGAGCAGAGTCCTCCAGCAGAGTATTTCAGGAGAGGAGAGTTATAGAGGAAGGAGCAGAGTCCTCCAGCAGAGCAGAGTATTACAGGAGAGGAGAGTTATAGAGGAAGGAGCAGAGTCCTCCAGCAGAGTATTTCAGGAGAGGAGAGTTATAGAGGAAGGAGCAGAGTCCTCCAGCAGAGTATTTCAGGAGAGGAGAGTTATAGAGGAAGGAGCAGAGTCCTCCAGCAGAGCAGAGTATTACAGGAGAGGAGAGTTATAGAGGAAGGAGCAGAGTCCTCCAGCAGAGTATTTCAGGAGAGGAGAGTTATAGAGGAAGGAGCAGAATCCTCCAGCAGAGCAGAGTATTTCAGGAGAGGAGAGTTATAGAGGAAGGAGCAGAGTCCTCCAGCAGAGTATTTCAGGAGAGGAGAGTTATAGAGGAAGGAGCAGAGTCCTCCAGCAGAGCAGAGTATTACAGGAGAGGAGAGTTATAGAGGAAGGAGCAGAGTCCTCCAGCAGAGCAGAGTATTTCAGGAGAGGAGAGTTATAGAGGAAGGAGCAGAGTCCTCCAGCAGAGCAGAGTATTTCAGGAGAGGAGAGTTATAGAGGAAGGAGCAGAGTCCTCCAGCAGAGTATTTCAGGAGAGGAGAGTTATAGAGGAAGGAGCAGAGTCCTCCAGCAGAGCAGAGTATTTCAGGAGAGGAGAGTTATAGAGGAAGGAGCAGAGTCCTCCAGCAGAGCAGAGTATTTCAGGAGAGGAGAGTTATAGAGGAAGGAGCAGAGTCCTCCAGCAGAGCAGAGCAGAGTATTACAGGAGAGGAGAGTTATAGAGGAAGGAGCAGAGTCCTCCAGCAGAGTATTTCAGGAGAGGAGAGTTATAGAGGAAGGAGCAGAGTCCTCCAGCAGAGCAGAGTATTACAGGAGAGGAGAGTTATAGAGGAAGGAGCAGAGTCCTCCAGCAGAGCAGAGTATTTCAGGAGAGGAGAGTTATAGAGGAAGGAGCAGAGTCCTCCAGCAGAGCAGAGTATTTCAGGAGAGGAGAGTTATAGAGGAAGGAGCAGAGTCCTCCAGCAGAGCAGAGTATTTCAGGAGAGGAGAGTTATAGAGGAAGGAGCAGAGTCCTCCAGCAGTGCAGAGTATTTCAGGAGAGGAGAGTTATAGAGGAAGGAGCAGAGTCCTCCAGCAGAGCAGAGTATTTCAGGAGAGGAGAGTTATAGAGGAAGGAGCAGAGTCCTCCAGCAGAGCAGAGTATTTCAGGAGAGGAGAGTTATAGAGGAAGGAGCAGAGTCCTCCAGCAGTGCAGAGTATTTCAGGAGAGGAGAGTTATAGAGGAAGGAGCAGAGTCCTCCAGCAGTGCAGAGTATTTCAGGAGAGGAGAGTTATAGAGGAAGGAGCAGAGTATAGAGGAAAGTTATTTAGCCGAAGTAGAAAAGTCCTCCCGCAGTGCAGAGAGTTTGATTAGGTAAATATCTTCATTATTGGTTCACCTAACAAAATGTCTGCAAACCACAAGTTGTCTTTGCTGGTATAAAGCAATTTATATAACAATTCTGGTGTGACACGTTCTCTGTGTGTTCTCTTTCTCTCTTCCACCATCTGTGCTGTGGATACATTTCTGCAATAATCATCCTGTTCATGTGTTAATTATAACCTCCCCGTCTCATGGAGGATTCACAGGAACTCGAAGCTCTGCTCCCCCTCATTATCGTCTTTCTCTATCTCTTTCTAGTCTCTTCAGCCCCGGGCCCCAAGAAATGAGATGTCTTTGTGGCTAAGTTCTGTTATCCATCCAGAAATATTGTGACATGGAACATCCTTATAAGGCCCGGGAGCCAGTTTTCTCTGCAAACTGTCAGACCAGGTTTTTAGGATGTTCTGCAGGTTTCTGTAAGGCAGGAAGTTCACGGAACAACAAAAATAAATAAAAAAATGGTAATGTTAATGGAGTCGAATAGTCGAAAATATAGATAGATGAGAGATAGATAAACAGATAGACAGATAGATAAATTATATTTCCCCCCCCCCCCCCCCTTGCCTCTTAGCAGAAAAAAAACTTTAAGCCCTGTACACACGGGCGGGAATCCCGTCGGGAAAAAAAACGTTGGTTTTCTCAACGGGATTCCTGGCAAGCTTGTCTTGCCAAGCCCTGTGAACAGACGGGCACTCCAAAAAACCGCCGTTCTTTTGAATGGCAAGAACGCGGTGACGTCATCGACTACGATGAGCCGGCGCTCGTCACATTCAATGCCGTCGCCGGCTTCTTGCTAACTAACCTTGTATGCTACCGCACATGCGTCAAAGTCTTTTCGAGCATGCGCGGGTTTACCTCGGACAGGTAAGCATACAGACGACTGGTTTTCTCAGCAGGAAACTCTCTGCCGAGAATCATGACGAGAAAAATAAAGAGCAGGTTGTCTATTTTTTTCGACGAGATTCCCGGCAGTTTTTCTGTCGAGAAACCATACACACAAATGGTTTTCACGACAAAAAGCTCTCCCAGCAGTTTTCTTGCCGAGAAAACCGGTCGTGTGTACGAGGCTTTAGATGTGTAAAAGGGAGAAAAGGGTTGCGGTGGACAGATGTAAAACCAAGGTTTTGGTGGACAAAGGCTGGCTGTGGTGGATTTATGTGGAAAGAGGTGGTTATAATGGACATAGGTGGAAAAAGATTATAGCGGTGAAAGGAGGACATAAGATGTGGTTGACAGAGACTGTGGTGGACAGAGGATGATAGAGATTGAGATGGACAGACGTTGTGATGGATGGAGATTGGCATAGGTTGTGGTGGATGGATGTGGAAAGAGGCTGTTGAAATGGACAGAGGTGGACAGAGTTTATAGTGGGGAAAAGAGGACATAGGATGTGGTTGACAGAGACTGTGGTGGACAGAGGTGGATAATGATCAAGATGGATGAACGGAGATTGTGGTGGACAAAGATAGATATAGATTGAGGCATAGGTTGTGGTGGACCAATGTGGAAAGGGGTGATTGTAATGGAGGTGGAGGAAAGAGATTATAGCGGTGAAAGGAGGACATGGGATGTGGTTGTCAGACACTGTGGTGGATAAAGATTGAGATGAACAGAGGTTGTGATGGACTAATATTGTGGTGGACAGAGATGGATATAGACTGAGATAGGCATAGGTTGTGGTGGATGGACATTGTAGTAGATGAAGGTGGATATAGATTGAGATAGGCATAGGTTGTGGTGCATCAATGTGGAAAGAGGTGGTTATAATGAACAGAGGTGGAAAGAAATTATAGTGGTGAAAGGAGAACATAGGATGTGGTTGACTGATACTGTGGTGGACAGAGGTGGATAAAGATTGAGATGGACAAAGGTTGTGAAAGATGGAGCTTGTAGTGGACAGAGATGGATATAGATTGAGATAGGCATAGGTTGTGGTGAACCGATGTGGAAAGGGGTGGTTGTAATGGATGGAGGTGGAAAGAGATTATAGTTGTGAAAGTGACAGGAGGATATAGGATGTGGTTGACAGAGACTGTGGTGAACAGGTGGATGAAGATGGAGATGGACAAAGGTTTATGACTAAGCGAATTCCAATTCGTGAAACCCGTAAATCTCTGCCAGGTCTGCATTGATGTCATGATGTCTACGATGTTGTTTGATGATTTTTATCTTCAATAAAGTCTTCACTTTTGCTTCAAACCTGTGAGTGTGGTCCAAACTTTTCCTGTTTTAGTGGCTCCTATCCAGATTGCGGAATGGACCTGCACCGTGATGTTGAAACGTGGGATTACTCTCACCGGGATCGGCTTGGCTTTGCTTTCTACCAGATTGTGATAGATGGAGATTGTGGTGGACAGCATAGGTTGTGGTGGATTGATGTGGTTAAAGGTGGTTTAATGGACTGAGGTGGAAATAGATAATAGAGGTTAAAGGAGGACATGGGATGTGGTTGACAGAGACTTTAGTGGACAAAGATGGATAATTATTGAGATGGACAGAGGTTGGGATAGACGGAGAATGTGATGGACAGAGATGGATATAGACTGAGATAGGCAGTACACCTGTAAGGGGCCAGGATGGCAACCCCTCCCCCTTTTTTTTTGTAAGGGACCCAGAGGTTCCCAGGGGCCTGGAAGTCCCCAGGGCCCCCGGATGGCAACCCCCCTTTTTTTTTATTTTTATAAAAATATCTTTTTTTTTTATTATTTATTTATTTATTTTTTGTAAGGGGCCCAGAGGTCCCCAGAGACCCGGAGGTCCCCAGGGCCCATGGATGGCAACCCCCCCTTTTTTTCTGTTCTTTTTTTTGTTCGTCAGTACCCAAAGCCCCTCCAACCTCAACAATTCGCAGCGACAGCACCCCCCCGCTCCTCAATCTGTGGCAGCCCCCCCGCTCCTCAATCTGCGGTGACAGCACCCCCCCCCCCAGTTCTGCTCCAGGGAGCCCATGACTGAAGCTGTGTAAGGGGCCCCAAAATTCCTGATGGCGGCCCTGGAGATAGGCATAGGTTGTGGTGGATGGAAATTGTAGTGCATGAAGGTGGACATATAGATTGGGAAAGGCATAGGTTGTGGTGGATCTATGTGGAAAGAGGTGGTTGTAATGGACGGAGGTGGAAAGAGATTATAGTGGTGAAATGGAGGACATAGGATGTGGTTGACACAGACTGTGGTGGACAGAGGTGGATAATTATTGAGATGAACAGAGGTTGTGATGGCTGAAGATTGTGGTGGACAGAGATGGATATAGACTGAGATAGGCATTGGCATAGGTTGTGGGGGGTGGAAATTGTAGTAGATGAAGATAGATATAGATTGAGATAGGCATAGGTTGTGGTGGATCGGTGTGGAAAGTGGGGGTTTAATGCACTGAGGTGGAAAGGGATTACAGTGGTAAAAGGAGGACATAAGATGTGGTTTACAGACTGTAGTGGAAAGATTTGGATAATGATCGAGATGGACAAAAGTTGTGATGGACAAAGGTTGTGGTGGACAGAGATGAATATAGACTGAGATAGGCATAGGTTGTAGTATATGGAAACTGTAGTAGATGAAGGTGAATATAGATTGGAATAGGCATAGGTTGTGGTGGATCGATGTAGGAAGAGGTGGTTGAAATAGACATAAGTGGAAAGAGATTATAGTGGTGAAAGGGATGTGGTTGTCAGAGACTGTGGTGGACAGAGGTGGATAATGATCGAGATGGATAAAGGTTGTGATGGACAAAGATTGTGGTGGACAGAGATGAATATAGACTGAGATAGGCATAGGTTGTATTATATGGAAACTGTAGTAGATGAAGGTGAATATAGATTGGAATAGGCATAGGTTGTGGTGGATCGATGTAGGAAGAGGTGGTTGAAATAGACATAAGTGGAAAGAGATTATAGTGGTGAAAGGAGGACATAGGATGTGGTTGTCAGAGACTGTCGTGGACAGAGGTGGATAATGATCGAGATGGACAAAGGTTGTGATGGACAAAGATTGTGGTGGACAGAGATGAATATAGACTGAGATAGGCATAGGTTGTAGTATATGGAAACCGTAGTAGAAGTGGACAAAGATTGAGATGAATTGAACAGAGGTTGTGATGGGTGGAGATTGTGGTGGACAAAGATAGATATTATTATAGATAGAGATAAGCATAGGTTGTGGTGGGTGGAAATTGTGCTAGATGAAGGTGGATAGAGTTTGAGATGGACAGAGAATGTGATGGAAAATGGCTGACAGAAGCTGTGAGCAACAGAAATTGTAGTAGCGAGCGCTGGAAAGGGTGTGTGATTAACAAAGGCTGAGAGAGGTCTTGCAGAAGCAGGTTGTGATGGACAGAGGTGGATAGAGATTTAAATGGACAGAAGTGGACAGGGGTTGTGATGAAGAGAGGCAGACAGAGGTTGTAGTGAAGAGAGGAGGACAGAGGTTGTGATGAAGAGAGGCAGACAGAGGTTGTAGTGAAGAGAGGAGGACAGAGGTTGTGGTGAAGGGAGGAGGACAGAGGTTGTAGTGAAGAGAGGAGGACAGAGGTTGTGGTGAAGGGAGGGGGACAGAGGTTGTGATGAAGGGAGGAGGACAGAGGTTGTAGTGAAGAGAGGAGGACAGAGGTTGTGGTGAAGGGAGGAGGACAGAGGTTGTAGTGAAGAGAAGAGGACAGAGGTTGTGGTGAAGGGAGGTGGATGGGAGGTTGTGGTGAGGAGAAAGAGACAAAGGTTGTAGTGAAGAGAGGAGGACAGAGGTTGTGGTGAAGGGAGCAACGCTGTATCCTGGCCTAGGCCAACAAGGCCCAGGCCTAGGACAGCACTTTGCAGGGGGGCAGCATGGAAAGAGCCCCCGCCGGCTTGCGCTACACTGCTAGTGTAATGAAAGCTGCTTCTAATTTTGACTGTCCTATCATCCTGGACCACAAACCTTCCTCACTGTGCTATATGTTTTCTGCTGCACCATTGACATGGTTATATCTTCTTAGTCCTCTCCATAAAATTATCAGAAATTTGTGCCTAAAGTAGAACTACAGGCAACACTTTTGTTTTTGTTTTGAATAGAGTAAGGGAGGGTTATAGCCCCTGTCAGTTTTTTTTTTTACCATACCTGTCCCATTGCAGAGATTTCCTGTCACTTCCTACCTCATAGCCAAACAGGAAGTGAGAGGAAATCTATGCAAATTAAGGTAATCCAATGCCCCCCCCCAGGCCCTAAGACCTAGTGTCCCCACTTGAAAATTTCAGGGCGGGTCTTAAACAGAAAGGGGTGTGGACTTAACAGGAAGGGGTGGGTCATATTTAAATTAGGGGGTGCACGAGTTTAGTCAGGCCTAGGGCAGCACAAATCCTAAATACACTACTGGAAGGGAGGTGGACAGAGGTTGTAGACAGTGAAGAGAGGAGGACAGAGGTTGTGGCGAGGAGAAGGGGACAAAGGTTGTGGTGAAGAGAGGAGGATAGAGGTTGTGGTGAAGGGAGGTGGACAGAAGTTGTAGTGATGAGAGGGGGACAGAGGTTGTGGGGAGGAGAAGGGGACAAAGGTTATGGAGAAGAGAGGAGGACAGAGGTTGTGGCGAGGAGAAGCGGACAAAGGTTGTGGTGAAGAGAGGAGGATAGAGGTTGTGGACAGTGAAGAGAGGTGGACAGAGGTTGTGGATAGTGAAGAGAGGTGGACAGAGGTTGTGGACAGTGAAGAGAGGAGGACAAAGGTTGTGGTGAAGAGAGGATAGAGGTTGTGGACAGTGAAGAGAGGTGGACAGAGGTTGTGGATAGTGAAGAGAGGTGGACAGAGGTTGTGGACAGTGAAGAGAGGAGGACAAAGGTTGTGGTGAAGAGAGGATAGAGGTTGTGGACAGTGAAGAGAGGTGGACAGAGGTTGTGGATAGTGAAGAGAGGTGGACAGAGGTTGTGGACAGTGAAGAGAGGTGGACAGAGGTTGTGGATAGTGAAGAGAGGTGGACAGAGGTTGTGGACAGTGAAGAGAGGAGGACAAAGGTTGTGGTGAAGAGAGGATAGAGGTTGTGGACAGTGAAGAGAGGTGGACAGAGGTTGTGGATAGTGAAGAGAGGAGGATAGAGGTTGTGGACAGTGAAGAGAGGTGGACAGAGGTTGTGGATAGTGAAGAGAGGAGGATAGAGGTTGTGGACAGTGAAGAGAGGTGGACAGAGGTTGTGGATAGTGAAGAGAGGAGGATAGAGGTTGTGGACAGTGAAGAGAGGTGGACAGAGGTTGTGGATAGTGAAGAGAGGAGGATAGAGGTTATGGACAGTGAAGAGAGGTGGACAGAGGTTGTGGATAGTGAAGAGAGGTGGACAGAGGTTGTGGACAGTGAAGAGAGGTGGACAGAGGTTGTGGATAGTGAAGAGAGGTGGACAGAGGTTGTGGACAGTGAAGAGAGGAGGACAAAGGTTGTGGTGAAGAGAGGATAGAGGTTGTGGACAGTGAAGAGAGGTGGACAGAGGTTGTGGATAGTGAAGAGAGGATGATAGAGGTTGTGGACAGTGAAGAGAGGTGGACAGAGGTTGTGGATAGTGAAGAGAGGAGGATAGAGGTTGTGGACAGTGAAGAGAGGTGGACAGAGGTTGTGGATAGTGAAGAGAGGAGGATAGAGGTTGTGGACAGTGAAGAGAGGTGGACAGAGGTTGTGGATAGTGAAGAGAGGAGGATAGAGGTTGTGGACAGTGAAGAGAGGTGGACAGAGGTTGTGGATAGTGAAGAGAGGTGGACAGAGGTTGTGGACAGTGAAGAGAGGAGGATACATTTTGCGGTGGATGGAGGTTGTCGTGGACAGACGTGGATAAAAGCTGCTGTGGTCAGAGTTTGGGGTGAAGGAAGCTGAGTGATGGACAAAGATGAACAGAGATGACAATCCTCTGTCCGTGACATCAGAAGACAAAGTTATTATCTGCACATTGAGAATGTTTAAACATTAGTGATACTCACCAAGGTAATCTGACATGATAAATGAATATGTAAAGTGCCGGACAGGCGGAGCAGAAGAGGAGCGCACGGTGACTGGGCCCCGATTGGTTCTGGCTATAACATCATTTATAATAAGGATGATCAAAGCAGTTTCATCTTTCATTTCAAGCTGTGACATTTGTTGTCTTGTGAGAGCAGCATTTCATATTGCAGAACGACAAAGATCAACTTCCCTGCCAGAGAGATGAGGAGAGCAACAGACCGGGAGATGAGAGGGAGCTTCAAGAATAAAAATGAATCTGCAATCTGTTGTGTATCATTCCTTCCTTCCTTCCCTCCCTTCCTTCCTTCCTTCCCTCCCTTCCTTCCTTCCTTCTTGCCTCTCACTAGTCCTTCATTTCTTCCTTCTTCCCTTTGTTTTATTTCTTCCTTCTTCCCTTTATTTTTCATCTCTCCTTCCTTCCATATTATTGCTGTTCACTCCTCTCTTCTCCCTGTCCTTCCTTTTTTCCTTCCTTCCTTCCTGTCCCTTTCTTCCAAATTTCTGCCTCTCACTATTCCTTTCTTTCTTCCTTCTTCCCTTTCTTTTATTTCTTCCATCCCTTTATTTTTCCTTTCTTCTTCCTTTCTTCCATATTTTTGCTGTTCACCCCTCTCTTCTCCCTTTCCTTCCTTCCTCCCTTTTTTCCTTCCTTCTTGTCCCTTCCTTTCATATTTCTGCCTCTCACTATTACTTTCTTTCTTTCTTTCTTTCTTTCTTCCTTCTTCCCATTCTTTTATTTCTTCCATCCCTTTCTTTTATTTCTTCCATCCCTTTCTTTTATTTCTTCCATCCCTTTCTTTTTCCTTTCCACTTCCTTCCTTCAATCCGTCCTTCCTTATTTCTGCTGTTCACCCCTCTCTTCTCCCTTCCTTTTCCTTTCCTTTCCGTTCCTCCATATTTCTCTCTCGCTATTCCTTCCTTTCCTCTATCTTCTCTTTTTTTTCTTCCTCTCCTTTTCCTTACTTCCTTATTCCTGACGTTCACCCCTCTCTTCTCCCCTCGTTTCTTTGTTCCTTTTCTCTTTCTTTCTTTCTTATTTCCATCTTTCCTTTGTTTTATCCTTCCTCTACCATTCCTTCCTTCCACATTCCTTCCGTCCTCTGCTCTCCATTCCCTCTTTTCCTTTCCCCTTGCTTATTTCCTCCCACCTCTCCTCCCTTCCTTCCTTCCTTCCTTCCTCCCTCCCTCACCTTCCTTCCTCCCTCCCTCACCTTCCTTCCTTTATTAATTTTTCACTTTTCTCCTCCCTTACCTTCTTGTATCCATTCTTACTCTTTCCTCCTTTCTGCCTTTCTCCCTTCCTTCTTTCCTTTTATTCTCCCTTCCTTTTGCGCTTTTCTATTCCTTAGTGAGGAGCTGCCAGGATCGAGGGATCGGCCTCGGGGGGCCGACATTGCAGGCGAGTAGGACAGGTAAGTGTCCTTATTAAAAGTCAGCAGCTACAGTGTTTGTAACTGCTGACTTTAAAAAAAAAAAATGCGGGTGGAATCCCGCTTTAATACCGTGTATTGCCCCGTTTAACATCAATGGCAGCTTGAAGTCTTGTGTGGTATTTGTGGATGAGGCTCTTTATCTTCTCAGATGGTAAAGCTGCCCATTCCTCTTGGCAGAAAGCCTCCAGTTTCTGTAAATTCTTGGGTTGTCTTGCATGAACGGCACGTCTGAGATCTCCCCAGAGTGGCGCAATGATATTGAGGTCAGGAGACTGAGATGGCCACTCCAGAACCTTCACTTTATTCTGCTGTAGCCAATGACAGGTGGACTTGGCCTTGTGTTTTGGATCATGTTGGAATGTGTAAGTACATCCCATGCGCAGCTTCCTGGCTGATGAATCCAAATGTTCCCCCAGTATTTTTTGATAACATACTGCATTCATCTTGCCATCAATTTTGACCAAATTTCCTGTGCCTTTGTAGCTCACACATCCCCAAAACATCAGCGACCCACCTCCGTGTTTCACAGTAGGAATGGTGTACCTTTCATCATAGGCCTTGTTGACTCCTCTCCAAATGTAGCATTTATGGTTGTGGCCAAAAAGCAAAATTTTGGTCTCATCACTCCAAATGACTTTGTGCCAGAAGGTTTCAGGCTTGTCTCTGTGCTGTTTGGCGTATTGTAAGCGGGATACTTTGTGACATTTGTGTAGTAATGACTTTCTTCTGGTGACTCGACCATGTAGCCCATCTTTCTTCAAGTGCCTCCTTATTGTGCATCTTGAAACAGCCACACCACATGTTTTCAGAGAGTCCTGTATTTCACCTGAAGTTATTTGTGCGTTCTTCTTTGCATCCCGAACAATTTTCCTGGCAGTTGTGGCAGAAATTTTAGTTGGCCTACCTGACCGTGGTTTGGTTTCAACAGAACCCCTCATTTTCCAATTCTTGATTAGAGTTTGAACACTGCTGATTGGCATTCTCAATTCCTTGGATATCTTTTTATATCCCTTTCCTGTTTTATACAGTTCAACTACCTTTTCCCACAGATCCTTTGACAATTTTTTTTCTTTCCCCATGACTCAGAATCCAGAAACATCAGTGCAGCACTGGATGAAAGATGCAAGGGTCTGTCAGGAGTCCAGAAATTCATTGACCTTTTATACACACACACTAATTACAAGCAAACAGATCACAGGTGAGGATGGTTACCTTTAATAGCCATTCAAACCCCTTTGTGTCAACTTGTGTGCATGTTATCAGACCAAAATCACCAGGGTATGTAAACTTTTGATCAGGGTCATTTGGATAGTTTCTGCTGCCATTATGATTTAAAAAGAGTAAACACAGTTGATTGATAATAAATGGCTTCAGCCAAACACTAACCCAATGAGTGAAAGAAAATATTTTGTGCTATCATTCATATTCTCTGAAAAATGGCCAAGAAATCATAAATTCTGCCAGGGTATGTAAACTTATGAGCACAACTGTATGTATATATATATATATATATTTATTTATATATATATAATAAAATATATTATATTATATTTAGTAGAATAGTGTATAATAATAAATAATAATAGTATATATATATATATATATTGTGATGGGGTTAACTCGGTAGCGGGTGTGTGTGACCCCCTGGTTGGGCTCCCCACACAAAAACAGGGCCAGCAGACGGAGGTTGTGGTTTTCAAAATCAAAAGGTGCGGTTTATTTCTCTATGTACAGTGACAAAAACACAGCAAAGCCAAAAAGAAACATAAACAAAATAAATCCTGGTCAGTTTGACCTCTGACTAAACATGCAGGTTTCCTAAACTAACAACTGGGATCAGCCTGGTGCTGTCCTAGTCCCTAAGTCCCTGGTTTAGTAAAAGTCCAAACAAATAGCCACACAGGCTTTGCCTCACCGCACAGGGGTTCACTCTCCCTAGACAGTCCACACAGGTCTGGGTCCAGGCATGAGCAAACACCTAATGAAGCTGGGAGTTTTTATAGAGGCCTTAAACGAGCTGACAAGCTTCAGCTGGTCTCATCAACTCCCTGCCTGCACGACGCCCAGCACTCTCCCTAGAGGTATGAGTCATCCATGAGCCCACTAGCCTCAGCTGGGCTTCATCAACTCCCTCCCTAGTTGTATAAGTCGGCATAAAGCCTGAATCTGGGAGAAATATATCTACCCCCCTGGATGCAACCAGGTGACTTTACCTTCCTGCTGTCACATACCCCCCCCTCTTGTTTTAACCTTGGGGTTGGAACACCAGCAATCAGGCATTCATGTACTCGAGACAAAGCATCCACATTCCCCATTTGAACGCCAGGGCGATGCTTTACTGTGAAGTTGAATTCCTGTAGGGCCAGGAACCACCTATTCACTCTTCTATTTGTCTCCTTGTTTTGAGCCATCCACTTTAACGGAGCGTGATCCGTAACCATGTCAAAGTGCCTACCTAGCAGATAGTACCGAAGGGAATCTAGAGCCCACTTCACCGCTAAACACTCCTTTTCAACCGTGGTGTAATTTACCTCATGGGACTTCAACTTCCTGCTGAGGTAAATGACTGGGTGCTCTTCCCCGTTCCAGACCTGGGACAATACTGCTCCTAACCCCACATCTGACGCATCACTTTGTACGACAAAGTCTTTAGAGAAGTCGGGTGAGTACAACACTGGCTGGCTACATAAGGCTTGTTTCAAGAATTGGAATGCTGCCTCAGCCTCGGGGGTCCATTTAATCATGACCGACCCTTTCCCTTTCGTCAGGTTGGTTAGGGGCACAGCCTTAGAAGCAAAGTGGGGAATGAAGCGCCGATAATAACCCGCGATTCCCAGAAAGGCCCGTACCTGCTTCTTGCTGTTGGGACGTGGCCAACTCTGGATGGCCTCGACTTTGTTGAGTTGGGGTTTTATCACTCCCCTGCCAATGGTGTACCCAAGATATTTGGCCTCCTCCTGCCCAATGGTACACTTCTTGGGGTTAGCCGTAAACCCCGCTTCCCGGATAGAGTCTAGGACTGCTTGCACTTTTGGCAGATGTGAGGCCCAATCTGTGCTATGGACAATTACGTCATCCAGGTAAGCCGCAGCATACTTCCGATGGGGCCTCAGTATCTGGTCCATTTTCCGCTGGAATGTGGCCGGCGCATTCTGTAACCCGAACGGCATTCTCTTATATTGGAACGCCCCGTCTGGGGTTACAAATGCGGTTTTCTCTTTGGCCGACTTGGCCAGGGGAATTTGCCAATACCTTTTTGTGAGGTCAAGAGTCGTCATGTATCGGGCTGTTCCCAGCCGGTCGATCAACTCATCTATACGTGGCATGGGGTAGGTGTCAAATTTTGTAACTTTGTTCAACTGACGAAAATCGTTACAAAATCGCCAGCTCCCATCCGGTTTAGGCACCAACACAATGGGACTAGACCAATCACTTTGGGACTCCTCTATCACCCCTAAGTTCAGCATTTTCTGTACTTCCTCCCGTATTGCCTCCCGTCGGGCCTCTGGGATCCGATAGGGTTTTAACTTCACCCTTTCACCGGGCGGGGTAATAATATCATGCTCTACCCCAGATGTTTGTCCCGGCAGCTCAGAGAACACCTCCTTGTTGCGAAGCACAAACTCCTTAACCTCCTGTTGTTGGGGTTGTGACAAGGTGGCTGCTATTCCAACCTCCGGAATCACGCAACCAGTTTGAGCTGGTGACCAAGTTTCTGCGACTAGGGACTCTCTATCCCTCCAGGCTTTCAACAGATTAACGTGATATATCTGTTCGGGCTTTCGCCTTCCTGGTTGTCTGACCTTGTAATTCACTTCGCTCACTTTTTCCATTATCTCGTAGGGGCCTTGCCATTTGGCAAGGAATTTACTTTCAACCGTAGGGACAAGTACCAATATCCTATCCCCCGGGGAAAAGGTACGGGTCTTGGCTCCACGGTTGTACACTCTCTGCTGTGCCAACTGCGCTTGGGCCAAATGTTCCTTCACGATGGGCATTACCTGTGCAATTCGATCTTGCATCAGGGCGACATGCTCAATCACACTCCTGTGGGGAGAACTCTCACTTTCCCAAGTTTCCTTGGCAATATCCAACAGCCCTCTTGGGTGTCTCCCATACAGTAACTCAAAGGGGGAGAATCCCGTAGAGGATTGGGGCACCTCCCTAATAGCAAACATCAAATAAGGAAGTAGACAGTCCCAATCCTTTCCATCTCTATCCACCACTTTCTTCAACATTTGTTTTAGGGTTTTGTTGAATCTTTCAACCAGCCCATCGGTTTGGGGGTGATACACAGATGTACGCAATTGCGTCACTTTGAACAATTTACACAGCTCTTTCATAACCCGGGACATAAAGGGTGTACCTTGGTCCGTAAGCAGTTCTTTACAAATACCCACCCGGCTAAAAACAAGAGATAGCTCTTTGGCTATGGTTT
Organism: Rana muscosa; assembly: GCA_029206835.1. Lineage (NCBI taxonomy): Eukaryota > Metazoa > Chordata > Amphibia > Anura > Ranidae > Rana > Rana muscosa. The sequence continues at coordinate 53,280,074 of CM055126.1, forward strand.
TGGCCGAGGTATTTCTGAGAGGGATCGCTTCTGGATAACGGGTGGCATAGTCCATTATAACCAATATGTACTGGTGCCCCCTAGCGGACTTGATTATAGGACCTACCAAATCCATTGCGATTCTCTCAAACGGGACCTCAATGATGGGTAGAGGGACCAGCGGGCTACGGAAATGTGGCATCGGGGCCGACCTCTGACACACAGGGCAGGAGGAACAATAATTTTCTATGTCCTTCATCACCCCAGGCCAATAGAATCTCTGTAATACCCTCTCTCGGGTTTTCTCTGTCCCCAGATGACCTCCAAGAATGTGCCCATGGGCCAACTCCAACACCAACTTCCTGTAAGGTTTGGGCACCACAAGCTGCTCAACGGTTTCTTCTGCCCTTTTTGCCACCCGATACAGTAGGTCCTTCTCTACGCTGAAGTATGGGTAAGTGCAGGTATTATCTGGGTTCACTAACTCGCCATCTATTTCCACTACGTTTTCCCGTGCCTTTATTAGGGCGGGGTCTTTTAACTGTTCTGTGGCAAAATTTTCCCTGTGAACCTCCAGATCAGAAAACTCCACAGACGGTAGGTTTTCGTCTGAGGAGGTGGGCTCCTCTCCAGTTTCTTGAGTCTCCCCTGCCAATACTGACAAGGGAAATTCTGGAGAGTCCTCACCACTCTCAGAGGAGTTCTGGCTATCACATTCCTGGTACATAGGGGCACCAGTGGGGGGCTCAGGATCATCCCACAGTTCCCAGAACTTCGGAAAATCTCTTCCCACAATGGCATCATGCGGTAATTGAGATACTAACCCCACTGGATGAGAGAGGGTACCTTTGGGGGTCTCGAAACACACTGTAGTCACTGGATACTCTCGGGTGTCCCCATGCACACAAATAACAGCTACCTTGCTATTCCCAGAGACCTCTGTTTTAACTAATTCAGCCTTTATCAGGGTCACAAGGCTACCTGAATCCAGTAATACCACAACATTTCTACCATTAATACACATTTTGCATAAATGTTTCTCAGTTCCCCGAATGGCAGTGCATGCGACTGTCGCACACAGCGACTGACGTCTGTCCGTCAGAAAGTCACATTGCATGGGTTCCTCCACAACCGGGCAATTTGCTGCAATATGTCCCGCTTGCCGGCAGCGGTAGCAAACAATCCTTTTGGCTGCCTCTTGAGCCCCTGACTTCCCAGGCTGTTCTCGCCAAACTTTGGGTAGAGCTCCCACCCTCTCACTCTCTCCACCCTCACCCCTTGGAATCCTCTTATCCGCCCCTGGGGATGGTCTGGTCTTAGGGTGGAAAGTCCGAGAGTCTCTGGAAGAGGCCGTCAGGTTCTCTGTAGCCAAGTATTTCTCTACACGATCCACAAGACCACCGGCCGTCTCTGGGTCTCCATGGCTTACCCACTTTTGGATGGCAGTAGGAAGAGCTCTCAAAAACCGATCCATTACAACACGTTCCACAATCTCTGGTGCGGACAAAGTCTCTGGCTGTAGCCACTTCCTGCTCAGGTGAATGAGATCATACATTTGAGACCTGGGGGGTTTTCCAAGCTGGAAAGTCCAGTTATGCACACGCTGAGCCCGGACAGTCAGGGTGACACCCAGCCTTGCCAATATTTCAGCTTTTAGCATCACATAGTCTTTTGCTTGGTCAGGCTCTAGGTCATAGTAAGCCTTCTGCGATTCACCAGTTAACAGAGGAGCCACCAGTCCAGCCCACTGCTCCTCAGGCCACTTTTCTCTTTCAGCAGTCCTTTCAAATGTGGTCAAAAATACCTCTGGATCATCCTCTCCAGTCATTTTTGTCAATAAACTACTCACCCCAAAGGACACGGTATTAGTGGGACGGCTTTCCTCACTGGTCTGCGGACGTTGCTGCATTACTGCTTCCATTTGTTGTAGTCTCTGCTCTTGCTTCTGTAACAGGTCTATGAAGCGGGCCTCAGATTGCTGCTGGGCTTGTTGATGAGCTTGCTGCTGGACTGCAAGGCTCCTTTGCAAACCTGCATTTGTCTGCTGTTGATTGGCATTTGCTAGAGCCAGCTGTTTCAGTATCTCCTCCATGCTGGCTTAAAAAAAACTGCCTGCATTCTCCACCAACTGTGATGGGGTTAACTCGGTAGCGGGTGTGTGTGACCCCCTGGTTGGGCTCCCCACACAAAAACAGGGCCAGCAGATGGAGGTTGTGGTTTTCAAAATCAAAAGGTGCGGTTTATTTCTCTATGTACAGTGACAAAAACACAGCAAAGCCAAAAAGAAACATAAACAAAATAAATCCTGGTCAGTTTGACCTCTGACTAAACATGCAGGTTTCCTAAACTAACAACTGGGATCAGCCTGGTGCTGTCCTAGTCCCTAAGTCCCTGGTTTAGTAAAAGTCCAAACAAATAGCCACACAGGCTTTGCCTCACCGCACAGGGGTTCACTCTCCCTAGACAGTCCACACAGGTCTGGGTCCAGGCATGAGCAAACACCTAATGAAGCTGGGAGTTTTTATAGAGGCCTTAAACGAGCTGACAAGCTTCAGCTGGTCTCATCAACTCCCTGCCTGCATGACGCCCAGCACTCTCCCTAGAGGTATGAGTCATCCATGAGCCCACTAGCCTCAGCTGGGCTTCATCAACTCCCTCCCTAGTTGTATAAGTCGGCATAAAGCCTGAATCTGGGAGAAATATATCTACCCCCCTGGATGCAACCAGGTGACTTTACCTTCCTGCTGTCACAATATATATTAAATTTTTTAGAATATCTACATATATATACATATATAAAAAACAAAAGAAATATAAAGATGCATGCCGTGCAGTGCAAAGTCCAAGCAGCGTGATGGTGTTGCCCCCATGGGGGTGGGTCTCTGACTGCCTGAGCTCAAAAGAAGTCGGTTGAATGATGCTGGCTGTCATTCAACCCTGAATACTGAGGGCATCTAGTGGCAGAAAAGGAGCACTGCAGAGCACAGCTCCAGATTAAAGACAAGTGTTGCAGCAGAAGCTACTTTTTTATTTTTATCTTTTCATGTTTTTTTTTTTTGCTTGACTTCCCCTTCAAGAGATTTTTTTTAATTAACCTTTTAAACAGTAGCCACGTCTCGGAGTCGTACAAAGCTCCCTCTTCGCCCGCTGACACCGGTACGTGAAAAGTGCGCCTTCTGAGACACGGGGGACAGAATCCTTACACCGGTACATGGAGGAATTACATTAACTGGCAACCTTTTGAGGAGAATCTAATTATTAGTTCCACATAATTTGGTTCCCAGAATTCTAATTCGATTTTTTTTTTTATTATCCGTGGGAAGAGAAGAAGACAGAAAGAATTAATTTGGGAGGCTAAGCGTGCTGCCGGTACACCTTCCCCGCACGCCGGGCATCAGCCCCCCTCTATCTTTCATCATTATGTCAGATGAGGTAGATGTACAGCTTTCTGATTTTAGCTTATATCAAGAAACGTCTACAAGATGAATTAATCTGTCCGCCCGGCGAACAAGACAGAGCGCGCCGCGGGAAAATGATAGCTGAACCCCGGCCTTCCCTTCTGTCTTGCACAGTTGTACCCGTTTCTCTCCTGGACTGAAATGGCTTACTCTGATTTCACCGCACACTGTGAGCTTCTCACAATATGCATTAGAAGCTGCAGCAAGTCAGATAGCTTTTCCTTCATAGCCTGACTGTCCCTGGCCCGCCCCTTTTTAGCCTGACTGTCCCTGGCCCGCCCCTTTCCAGCCTGACTGTCCTTGGCCCGCCCCTTCCTTCCTAGCCTGACTGTCCTTGGCCCGCCCCTTCCTAGCCTGTCTGTCCCTGGCCCGCTCCTTTAATTTTCCTTTCTAGCCTGACTGACCCTGGCTCGCCCCTTTTCAGCCTGACTGTCCTTGGCCCGCCCCTTTCTAACGTGACTGTTCCTGGCCCGCTCCTTTCATTTTCCTTTCTAGCCTGACTATCCCTGGCTCGCCCTTTCCTTCCTAGCCTGACTGTCCCTGGCCCGCCCCTTTCTAGCATGACTGTCCTTGGCCCGCCCCTTTCTTCCTAGCCTGACTGTCCTTGGTCTGCCCCTTTCTAGCCTGACTGTTCCTGGCCTGCTCCTTTCATTTTCCTTTCTAGCCTGACTGTCCCTGGCTCACCCTTTCCTTCCTAGCCTGACTGTCCCTGGCCCTCCCCTTTCTAGCATGACTGTCCTTGACCCGCCCCTTTCTTCCTAGCCTGACTGTCCTTGGTCTGCCCCTTTCTAGCTTGACTGTTCCTGGCCCACCCCTTTTATTTTCCTTCCTTGCCTGACTGCCCCTGACCTGCCCCTTTTTAGCCTGACTGTCCTTGGCCCGCCCTTTCCTTCCTAGCCTGACTGTCCTTGGTCTGCCCCTTTCTAGCCTGACTGTTCCTGGCCCGCTCCTTTCATTTTCCTTTCTCGCCTGACTGTTCCTGGCTCGCCCTTTCCTTCCTAGCCTGACTGTCCCTGGCCCGTCCCTTTCTAGCATGACTGTCCTTGGCCCGCCCCTTTCTTCCTAGCCTGACTGTCCTTGGTCTGCCCCTTTCTAGCCTGACTGTTCCTGGCCCGCTCCTTTCATTTTCCTTCCTAGCCTGACTGTCCCTGGCTCGCCCTTTCCTTCCTAGCCTGACTGTCCCTGGCCCGCCCCTTTCTAGCATGACTGTCCTTGGCCCGCCCCTTTCTTCCTAGCCTGACTGTCCTTGGTCTGCCCCTTTCTAGCCTGACTGTTCCTGGCCCACCCCTTTTATTTTCCTTCATTGCCTGACTGCCCCTGGCCTGCCCCTTTTTAACCTGACTGTCCTTGGCCCGCCCTTTCCTTCCTAGCCTGACTGTCCCTGGCTCGCCCCTTTCTATCATGATTGTCCTTGGCCCGCCCCTTTTATTTTCCTTCCTAGCCAGACTGTCCCTGGCTCGCCCCTTTTCAGCCTGACGGTCCCTGGCCCGTCCCTTTCTAACTTCAGATCCTCTTTTTCTTTCTCCTGTGTCTCTGGAACACGAAGTGAAGGGAAATCTCCTTGATGAGACAGACTTGCAGGAGTCTTAATTATTCCCTTCTCTATATAAAATGAAAAAAAAAAATATGTTTTTGGCTTTACATACACTTTATGGGCCCCAGCCACATATGTGCGTTGCATTAACGCATGTTTTTTGTATGCGTTTTTTTCTCAACAATGGGCAGCCCTTAGTGTAACAAACGCACCAAAAGAAGCTCCCGCAGCTATTTGTGCGTTAAGCTTCCTGTGTTTTTTCACTGGGCATTTTGGCGCGTTTTCTGCCTGAATTTGGAGCGGCATTGACAATGAATGGCACTGCAAGCACAACGTTTTTCACGGGTTCCTTGAACACGCACAGAAACGCACACTTTTGGATGCACATTTGTGAACAGGGCCTCAATCCCCATTCACGTATGAGTGCAGGGCCTCTGATAAGGCAGTACAGCCAGCCTTACTGTACTGGGCTCGGGCCCCATCAGTTCAAGAGGGGGGCCCGGGCACCTGCTGAGTAGGAGGTCCGGCTGTATTGTCTTATTGCAGACACCGATCCTCTTCTGCTTCTCCTTGCAACGCTGGCAGCTTCTCCCTGCGGCTGCACTACAGGGGATTGGTTCTAGCACATGCACCCCTGCCATCCGCTGTCCGGGCCCCCCTGTGTGTCTCTTTCCCCTGCAGCGTTTTCTGGCTTCCCTCCTCTCCTCTCCTGCCGGTAGGCGGCAGCATTGCAAGGGGATTGGTTCTAGCACATGCACCTCATTTATCTGCTGTCCAGGCCCCCCTGTGTGCCCCCTTTCCCCTGCAGCACTACTGGCTTCCCTCCTCTCCTGGCAGCAGCATTGCACATGCACCCCTTTCATCTGCTGTCCGGGCCCCCCATGTGCCCATTTCCCCTGCAGCACCCCCGGCTTCCCTCCTCTCCTGCCGGAAGCATTGCAAGGGGATTGGTTCTAGCACATGCACCCCTGCCATCTGCTGTCTGGGGCCCCACTGTGTGCCCCTTTCCCCTGCAGCACTTCTGACTTCACTCCTCTCCTGCTGGAAGCAATGCAAGGGGATTGGTTCTAGCACATGCACCCCTTCCATCTGCTGTCCGGGCCCCCTCGTGTGCCCCTTTCCCCCCGCAGAACCTCCGGCTTCCCTCCTCTCCTCTCCTGCCAGAAGCAATGCAAGGGGATTGGTTCTAGCACATGCACCCCTTCCATCTGCTGTCCGGGCCCCCTCGTGTGCCCCTTTCCCCCCGCAGAACCTCCGGCTTCCCTCCTCTCCTCTCCTGCCAGAAGCAATGCAAGGGGATTGGTTCTAGCACATGCACCCCTTCCATCTGCTGTCCGGGCCCCCTCGTGTGCCCCTTTCCCCCACAGCACTGCCAGCTTCCCTTCTCTCCTGCCGCCAGCATTGCAAGGGGATTGGGTCTAGCACATGCACCCCTTCCATCTGCTGCCCAGGCTCACCTGTGTGCCCCTTTCCCCCACAGCACTGCCAGCTTTCCTCTTCTCCTCTGCTGCCAGAAGCATTGCAAGCGGATTGGTTTGAGCACATGCACCCCTTTCATCTGCTGTCCGGGCCCCCCCGTGTGCCCCTTTCCCCCCGCACCACGTCCGGCTTCCCTCCTCTCCTTCCGGCAGCATTGCAAGGGGAATGGTTCTAGCACATGTGCAGTTCCTGTGCAATTCACATCCAGTTCTGGGCAGCTTACACTACTTTTTGAAACGCACAGCAACCACATCACATGGTAGTTTTGTACCGTGCGGTCCGCTGTGGGCAAAAGCACCGCGTTCGCGGCCTGCATTTTGAGTGTCGTTAACTTCGCACTGAGCCCCGCAGCAGATACTGTAACAAGGGCCATGTGATTGGAATGTGGTGCAGGAAGCCGCACAGGAAGGTGGCTTTCCCACACCGCACTCTACAAGAAGCTCCTGCTCATTTCTGGGCAACAAGCTTCACGCAATTTTTAAAAGCGCGTTTTGCCGCAATTGCACGCAATTCCATCGCCCGACAACTGCTGCAAAATCACACCGCGTTTGGGGTGCCATTAAGAATAAAATGGCACCCAGACGTGCATTGCACGTTTTGCAGCGATTTGGAATCGTGGGCAAAATTGCCGCAAATCTGTCCACCATTTCAAATTGCCAAGTGTGAATGGAGCCTCAACGTTGTGTGACTCGTCTTCATTCTTGGTGTATGAAGTCCTTGTTTGTTTGAAAGTCAGTTAAGCAGACGGGCATCTAGACGGGCACGCCGTGAAGGAGACGCTGACTCTTTGTTTTGTTCTTTAGGAAAGATTTGGCATCCTTGATCGGCAGCAAGTTCTACTCTTCAAGGACTAAATGATCTGCCCGGCGATGATATTGTGGTGTCATGTATTTTCGATGTGTTCTTGTTGGTCATGGTGACCATTCGGCTCCCACATTCCATTTTTTCCTGCCATGGTTCGAAAGTGAACTGTGACATCTGATTGTTCACATAAGCCCCGATACGGCTTCATCTTTGCTTAACACACACTATATTACCAAAAGTATTGGGACGCCTGCCTTTACATGCACACAGGGCCGTCCGAACAGGACAGGCAAACCAATCAACTGCTTGGGGCCTCGAGTTGCGAGTTAGCCTGGGTCCCCAGCAGTCCCGCGAGAGTGTTAATTTCCCGCACAGCAGGAAGAGAAGCCAGAGGAGGCAGCACGGGAGGAGGAGGTAAGACGATATCCCCCCCGCGCTTATCCACCGTGATGTCGGGCAATCGGCCACCCCCCCCCCCCCCGCAATCGGCGTCAATGTCCCACGGCACCCCCCCCTCAACAACCTCATGTCCTGGTGTCCTTTACATGGTAATGTCCCACGGCACCCCCCCCCCTCAACAACTTCATGTCCTGGTGTCCTTTAAATGGCAATGTCCCACGGCACCCCCCCCCCCCTCAACAACTTCATGTCCTGGTGTCCTTTAGCACAAAACTGGCCGCCCCCCCCCCCCCGCCCCCGCTCAACAATTTTCTTGACAGGTGAAAAAAATTCAGAAGAATCCCCCCACCACTCCTCAAATTGAACATCTTGTTGTCCATTCTGCTTGGGGCCCCCCAATTCCTTCAAACAGCCCTGCATACACATGAACTTTAATGGTATCCCAGTCTTAGTCCGTAGGGTTCAATATTGAGTTGGCCCGCCCTTTGCAGCTATAACAGCTTCAACTCTTCTGGGAAGGCCGTCCACAAGGTTTAGGAGTGTGTCTATGGGAATGTTTGACCTTTCTTCCCCAGAATCGCATTTGTGAGGTCAGGCACTGATGTTGGATGAGAAGGCCTATAAGAGGTGTTCTATCGGGATGAGGCCAGGACTCTGTGCAGGCCAGTCAAGTTCCTCCACCCTAAACTCACGCATCCATGTCTTTATGGACCCTGCTTTGTGCACTGGTGCGCAGTCATGTTGGAACAGGAAGGGGCCGTCCCCAAACTGTTCCCACAAAATTTGTAGCATGAAATGGTCCAAAATTTCTTGGTATGCTGAAGCCTTAAGAGTTCCCTTCACTAGAACTAAGGGGCCAATCCCAACCCCTGAAGAACAACCCCACATCATAATCCCCCCTCCACCAGTGCACAAAGCAAGGTCCATAAAGACATGGATGAGCGAGTTTGGGGTGGAGGAACTTGACTGGCCTGCACAGAGTCCTGACCTCAACCCAATAGAACACTTTTGGGATAAATTCGAGCGGAGACTGAGAACCAGGCCTTCTCATCCAACATCAGTGCCTGACCTCACAAATGCGCTTCTGGAAGAATGGTCAAACATTCCCATAGACACTCCTAAACCTTGGTGACGGCCTTCCCAGAAGAGTTGAAGCTGTTATAGCAACTAAATATTACCTACGGACTAAGACTGGGATGTCATTAAAGTGCATCTGTGTGTAAAGGCATGTGTCCCAATACTTTTGGTAATATAGTGTAGATCCAAACTTGATCACTAAAACGTCATCTAATCTTAAATCTGCAGTTTTTAATATAGTTCTTATAGCAGTTCAGCCTCTCACGGATATATCTATGTGTGCTAATATTCGGTTGTCTTCCCTCCCTGATGCAGCAGTAGAAGGTACAACTCAAGGCAGGCTTCAAGCCCATTGGTACCAGTGGGAGGAATAGTACCCATTGGTTGACATCAGTGGAAAGAATAGTGCCCCAACACTGGTGTCAGTGGGAGGAATAGTGCCCCATTATTGGTGTCAATGGGAGGAATAGTGCCCCATTGTTGGTGTCAGTGGCAGGAATAGTGTCCCATCATTGGCATCAGTGGGAGGAATAGTGTCCCATCATTGGCATCAGTGGGAGGAATAGTGTCCCATCATTGGTATCGGTGGGAGGAATAGTGTCCCATCATTGGTATCAGTGGGAGGAATAGTGTCCCATCATTGGCATCAGTGGGAGGAATAGTGTCCCATCATTGGCATCAGTGGGAGGAATAGTGCCATATCCTTGGTGTCAGTGGGAGGAATAGTGTCCCATCATTGGTATCAGTGGGAGGAATAGTGTCCCATCATTGGTGTCAGTGGGAGGAATAGTGTCCCATCATTGGTATCAGTGGGAAGAATAGTGCCCCATCATTGGTATCAGTGGGAGGAATAGTGTCCCATCATTGGTATCAGTGGGAGGAATAGTGCCCCATCATTGGTATCGGTGGGAGGAATAGTGTCCCATCATTGGTATCAGTGGGAGGAATAGTGTCCCATCATTGGCATCAGTGGGAGGAATAGTGTCCCATCATTGGCATCAGTGGGAGGAATAGTGCCATATCCTTGGTGTCAGTGGGAGGAATAGTGTCCCATCATTGGTGTCAGTGGGAGGAATAGTGCCCCATCATTGGTGTCAGTGGGAGGAATAGTGCCCCGCCCATCATTGGAGCACAGGTGTGTCAGGAGGAAGGTGCCTCTGAAGCTGCTCTGTGAGAGGGGAGTGGTGGTGAAATCTATCCCAGCTCCCTGGCCCCCTTTCTGGGGAGGCCATGGAGGCCAGCGGGGCCTCTCCTGCTGGAGGCTCCCAGCCATCTCCTGGGCCATCAGGTGAACTGCCTGCCTCTGCACAAGCCGATCTCTCTGCCCCTGGTGAGGATGAAGGCTCGGAGGCCATTCGGGAGCGAGTGGTGGCCGGGATTAAGGTCCTGAACAGGGAGAGGGACAAGCTTTACAAGTTGAGAGCGGAGTTGAAGCGCCTGCGAAGGCAACGTGAGGGCTTACACAGCCAGAAACGGGGATCCATGGATCCGGAAATCCAACTGGCCAAGGTCCGTGTGGATCATCAGGAGACCATCGTGGCCATGATGGAAGGCAGAGATGGGCCCTTCAAAGAGAAGTTTTGTAACGACAAGAGGTTTGCAAGGGTGACAAAGATGGAGGTGGAGGAGGAGGAGACCCCCAGTTCTGACCCCCTGCCCCCCCAGGGAGAGGTAAGCAGCCCCATGCCTTCCCAGGAATCTGGAGGCATGCTGAGGGCCATCCAGGTAATGGAGTCTCCTATGCGGGGGGATCAGATGGTGTTTAATGAGGAAGACATTTCTGATGATGTACCTGATAAAGTAAAGCCTGCTAAGTCCCATGTTGTGGATAAGACTGTTTTTGTTCCTTTTAACACTGTGACTGACAATGTGCCTAATGACAATCAGGCTGCTAGTCCTGTGTGCAGCAATGTTGTGCCTGCTGAGGCTGCAATGCAGCAAGAGTTACATTTAAAAAATGTCATTTCTGTGGATGGACTGCAAGTGTCAGCACAGCCCATTAACCCTTCTTTGGCTAAGTCCAAAGCTGTTTGCCCCACTGCTGCTGAGGACTCTACAGTGCAGCATCAGGAGACAACTGGTATTGCAGCAACTGTGACTATTCCTGATGGGAATTTGAATAGTTCTGTGACTGATAACAATCACCCCAGTACCAGTGTGATGAACAATCCTGCTACAGATCCTGCCATTTCAGTTCATACAGTTGATAATAATAATAATATACAGAGTGATGTGGCTTCAGTGTCAGCCCTTGGCCCTGATAAACCTACTTTTGCACAGGTGGCACACTCTGCTCCTGGTAGTCCCGCTCCCAAGCGGGGTTTTCCACTGCAAGCTGCCACCTTGAGCACCCCAAGATCTGGTCTTGGGTCTCTGGCTTCTGCTGGGGGTCCAAGACGTAATGTAGTTATCCTGAAATGGGAAGGTGGTGCCATTCCTCCAGCACGGCGTGCAGTGGTGGACTTGATATTGGAGATGGGTTTTGGTGCAAATGACCTGTATGCCTTTATACACGTAGCTGGGACAAGGGACTATACAGTTAGCTTCACCAGGCCAGAGGGTCTTGACCTGTTCTGGGAGCGATATGAGGCTCGGTGCAGGTCAAGACCTGAATGGGAAGGTCTGGTCCCAGTTGCGGTTTCTCAGAGGTCAACAGTAAAAAAAATAACCATTATCCTGACCAATGAGAGTGTTCCTGCTCGGGATCTAGAGGTCTGGTTAAGGAACTATGGGGAAGTTTTGACCAAACCTAATAAAATCCATGATGAGCGTAACATCTGGACTGGGGGATGGTCGGTAACAGTCAGGTTGGCCAGGGATGGGAATGTTGTCCGTCACCTGCCCTCCTCAGCTTTCATAGGGAGGGATAGGATGACTGTTTTCTACCCTGGTCAGCCGAAGCTGTGTCACCGCTGTGGAGAAAAGGGGCACTTGAGCTCCTCCTGTTCAGCCTTGATGTGTTCAGTGTGTCGGGGTCAGGGTCATATGGCTAAGGACTGCACTAAGATGATCAGGTGCAACCTGTGCCTGCGCCTTGGCCACCCCTACAGCAGATGTCCTGAAGCCTGGCACAATATGGAGAAGGAGGTAGTAGAGGACATGTCAAGGCTGGACAGGATGGAGGGTGAGACCCCTGGTGTACCATCCTCCTCTGCGGTGACCCCCTCCCCTGGTCCTGCTCAGGATCCCTCTCCAGTTCCTGTGGCCACCCCTCCTGTGTCTGTAAGTACTCCTTCTGTTTCTGTCTCTGTGTCCCCCCAGCCTACTGTACCCTCTCCTCTTGTGTCGGAACCTTCCAAGTCTGTGCCCCCCGAGTCTGTTACCCCCCAGGAGTCTACCCCTCCCGAGTCTGACTTAAAGGGATCACCCCCCCACCAGCGTGTACTAAAATGGGCGCCCCTTCCTCTGTAAAGAAGTCTTGTGGAAAGACTTTAAAGAAAAAAATAAGAGATGAGGGCATCTCTGAGGCTGACCTGCGGTACCTGGAGGAGAGAAGGAAGGTTGGGAGGCGGAAGAGGCAGGCGGTGAGGACGGAACGGGGACGAGAAGCTCCGGTTTCTGTCTCCAGCCGTCATAGGTCCTCCAAGTGGGATATTTCTTCATCTGGAGCTTCTTCTGAAAGAAGTTCCGATTCTGAAATGGACTTTGAGGCGGCCTCTAGAAAGAGAGAGGCTTCTGGTGATGAGCAGCAGAGGGGAGCTAAGAAGCAATCCACCCAATAACCCAAATGGCGGTTCCCCCTCCGTTAAAAGTGGTGACAATTAATGTCGCCAGCATTAAGTCAGTAAGAGCTCGTTCTATGGCCTTCTTTTTGTTCAGCCAATTAGATGCTGAAATTTTATTTTTGCAAGAGACTAGGCTCACCTCCTTGGCAGATATTCATATGGCCAAGAGAGAGTGGAGGTATGGTCCATCTTACTGGTCTCTTGCGGCCGAGCCTTATGGCGGTGTGGCGGTGTTGTTTAAAACCGGCATGGTAACTGTCCGGCGGGTTATTGAGGTGGAGATTGGGAGATGTATGGTCTTAGACGTCCTTGTGGGAGGGCAGGACCTGCGCCTAATCAATGTTTATGGGCCGCACACAAAGTGGGACAGGAAATGCCTTTTTACAAGGATCAAGCCATTTCTTTTTACATCCCGGCAAGTGGTCTTTGGAGGTGACTTTAATACAATAACTAGGCCCAAGGACAGGAAGGACTTCAAGGACAGGCTGGGATATGATAGCGTTTTTTTAAATAGTATGGTTAGGGATGCTGGTCTTGTGGATGTGCACATTAAGCACCTCCCAGATGACACCGGGTTCACTTTTCATCGTGGTAATAGTCAGAGTAGGATAGATAGGTTTTTTTTGAAGGAGGCCTCTGCTTTCTCGCCCCCAGTGGTGCAAGCAGTAGAGTTCTCTGATCACTGTATGCTATCTGTGGTACTGAATGCTTCAGACGCCCCTCAGAGGGGCAAGGGCATCTGGAGATTAAATTCGACACTACTCAAGGAAGAACATGTTAGACAATCCTTTGAGGAATTCTTTCAGGCACAGGTGACCATCCTGGACTTTTGTAGCAGCAAGGCTGAGTGGTGGGAGCTGACCAAAAAGAGGATCGCTGGATTCTTCAGGGGCCTAGCCAATAGAAATCAGTTTAATAAATACATGACCTACCAACGTTTACGGAGGAAGCTGGATATTCTTGTCTCGAGAGGAGGAGATCCTGGGGCAATCTCCGAAGTGAAACTCCTTCTCAGGAAGTGTCAATATGACCGGCATGCCTCTTTGGTTCTGGAGAGGGACTATGGGAAGTACCACTCGCCTGACCCTTACCAGAACTGCAAACAAGGTGTAGCTGTTAAAACGGTCGTTGGCCTTAAGGACAGTACAGGTTCCTTGACAAAGTCCAGGTCAGGGATTCTGGAGGTCGTGAGGTCCTTTTATGCCGACCTTCTTGGGAGGAAAGAGCTTGATCGTGACAAGATGGAAAGCTTTTTGGACTCTACTCCAGGTCTAAATGGTGGAGATGTTCCATTGATGAATTTGACAGAGGAGATCACAGTCGAAGAGGTGATGAGGGGGGCAATTGAACAGCTTGCCATCAAAAAGTCGCCTGGACCGGATGGCTTGACGGCTGAGTTTTACAAAGCCTTTAAGTCTATTCTGGCCCCGCATTTGGTAGAGGTTTTTAACAGTTGCCTTGCTGAGGGGGTGCTTTCCCCTTCCATGAGGCACTCGGCTGTGATTCTTCTTTCAAAGGGTAAAGATCCTTCGATGATTGAGAATTGGCGCCCCATCAGCCTTCTTAATGTCGATAGAAAGATACTGGCAAAGATATTTTTCTGGCGCCTATCGTCAGTGGCAGAGTCTTTGCTTTCTCGCCATCAGCACTGTTCGGTCCAGGGTAGGAGCACCTTCACAGCGGTTTTAGCTGTCCGGTAGTGATGAGCCGAACACCCCCGGGTTCGGTTCGCACCAGAACCCGCGAACGGACCGGAAGTTCGAACGAACATTAGAACCCTATTAAATACAATGGATGCGAACGTTCGAATTCTAAAGTGCTAATTATAACAACTATTATGCATGTTATTGTCCTAAAAAGGGTTTGGGAACCCGGGTTCTGCACCAGGGGACATGTATCAATGCAAAAAGAAGTTTTAAAAACGGTCGTTTTTCGGGAGCAGTCATTTTAATGATGCATAAAGTGAAAAAAAAAAAGTCAAATATTCCTTTAAATATCGTACCTGGGGGGTGTCTAAAGTATGCCTGTGAAGTGCCACGTGTTTCCCGTGTTTAGAACTGTCCCTGCACAAAATGACACTTCTAAAGGAAAAAAAAGCCATTTAAAACTGCTTGCGGCTTTAATGTAATGTCTGGTCCCGGTAATATGGATGAAATTCTTTAAGAAAAATGGCATAGCTACCCCATGACCCCCCCCCCCCTACCCCAGCCCATTACCAGCCCCTTTGGGTCTTGTATGGATATTAAGGGGAACCCCGCACATAAAATAAAAAAGGCCCTATATACTCTGAACAGCCGTATACAGGCGGTGCATACAAGACAGGGACTGTAGGTTTGTTCTTATGTAGAATCTGTTTGTAATTTTGAACAGGTACATTGTTGAAGTGTAGCTCCAGCCCAAAAATCTATTTTTAAACTTTTTGGAAAACATAGGTAAGGGTTATCACCCCTGTAACATTTGTTTTGCTGTCTGTGCCCCTGTTCAGAACATTTCACCTCACTTTCCGTCCCAATGACAACTGTTTTTGAAATGTGGTGTTTTTCTTGAAACAAGGATTGCTGATAAAGCATCAGTACAGAGGAGACACCTTTCTCCCATATTTATTCTTACAGGAGAGAATTTTCCTTCCTAGTGGTAGATTTCCTCTCACTTCCTGTTGTCTTCTTGCGTTTGCAAGTAGGAGTCGTTTGTAAGTTGGATGTTTGAAAGTAGGGACCTGCCGTATATACTCTGCAGAAATAGGCCCCTTAGTTGTTGGTGTTGGCACAACACTGTAAGCACTCACAGTTACTCTTGGTTGGTGCTGGAACGCCCTGCTGTCAACTATTATATCAGGAATTTTAATTACATATAATTGTTGAACAGTGGTAGTAAAAATTGGGCCTTTGATGGTGGTGCTGGTGCCACAACACTGTAAGCCCTGACAGTTACTCTTGGTGGGTGCAGCAATGGGCCCTGCTGTGAATTATTAGATCAAGAATTGTAATTACATGCCCCTGTTGAACAGGGGCTGAAAAATTGGGCCTTAGGCACTGGTGGCACAACACTGCAACCCCTCACAGATACTGTACTTGGAGCACAGCAATGAGCCCTGTTGCAAAGTATTGCTTCAAAAATTGTAATGACACGCCCCTGTTAAACAGGGGCTGAAAAATTGGGCCTTAGGCACTGGTGGCACAACACTGCAACTCCTCACAGATACTGTACTTGGAGCACAGCAATGAGCCCTGTTGCAAAGTATTGCTTCAAAAATTGTAATTACACGCCCCTGTTAAACAGGGGCTGAAAAATTGGGCGTTAGGCACTGGTGGCGGCACCCATAAACAAAAATGATCTTCCAAGCTATCATCATCAATCGTATCATTGAGGACTCGGAGGAGGAGGATAGGCAGTCAACATAACAGCACAGGCACTCAGCATCAGCATCAGTCTTGAAGGGATGTGACATTTTAAAATCAATTAGTCTGTTATATCAGCATCAGGTGTGTGGTAGCTGGTGGTGATCCAAGACTGGTTCATCTTGATGAAAGTCAGTCGATCAACCGAGTCGGTGGACAGGCGCACCCTGTGATCCGTGACAAATCCTCCAGCAGCACTGAATGTGCGTTCCGAAAGAACGCTGGATGCAGGACAGGCCAGTAGCTCAATTGCATACTGTGCAAGCTCTGGCCAGTGATCCATCCTCAAGACCCAGTAAGCCAGAGGATTTTCGGTGGGGAAGGTGTCCAAGTCTGACCTTGCCCCTAGATATTCCTGCACCATGTTTATCAGACGCTGGCGATGGTTGCTGGAACCAATCATACTTTGGGGCTGCGGACTAAAGAATTGTCTGAACGCATCGGTCAGACGGCCACCTTCCCCACCGCTCCTTCTTTGACTGGCCGAAGCCTCAGCAACTCGTTGTCCAGGACCAGGAGTTTGCAACCTCCCAGTCTCTGGGAACGCGTTGCACAGACCTTTCTGCAAGGCCTCCCGGAGTTGTCTCATCCTCTGCTCCCTCTGCGACGGTAACATAAGGTCCGCAACCTTACCCTTGTACCGTGGATCAAGGAGAGTGGCCAGCCAGTAATGGTCCCTCTCCTTGATCCGAAGAATACGAGGATCCTTCCGCAGACTTTGCAGGATCAGGGAGGCCATGCAGCGTAGGTTTGCTGAGGCATTCGCTCCGGAGTCCTCTGGGTCACTAAGGACGACATGATCCGCAGCCACCTCCTCCCAGCCACGTACAAGTCCACTGGTTTCTTGGGACTGTAAATCATCCCTAAAAGACTGCTGCTGATGATGCTGAGTGCCAGCCTCCACCTCCATGCTGACACAATCCTCCTCCTCCTCCTCCTCCTCCTCCTCTTCCTGTGCGATGGGTGGGACAGAAGGAACACTGTCTGGGTAAAGGGGGCCTTGAGAGGCAAGGAAGTCCTCCTCTTCCTGCCTCTGTTCTGCCTCAAGTGCCCTGTCCATTATTCCACGCAGCGTGTGCTCCAACAGGTGGACAAGAGGTACAGTGTCACTGATGCATGCACTGTCACTGCTCACCATCCTCGTGGCCTCCTCAAATGGTGCCAGGACAGTGCATGCATCCCTGATCATGCCCCACTGGCGTGGAGAAAAAAAACCAAGCTCCCCTGACCCTGTCCTGGTGCCGTAGTCGCACAGGTACTCATTGATGGCCCTCTGCTGCGTGTGCAGCCGCTGCAGCATGGCCAACGTTGAGTTCCACCTGGTGGGCATGTCACATATAAGGCGGTTCTTGGGCAGGTTCAACTCCTTTTGCAGCTCAGCCAGGCGAGCACTGGCATTATAAGATCTGCGGAAATGCACACAGACTTTCCTGGCCTGCCTCAGGACATCCTGTAAGCCCGGGTACCTGCCCAAGAACCGCTGCACCACCAGGTTAAGGACGTGAGCCACACAGGGCACATGGGTCAGTTGTCCCTGTCGGAGGGCGGAGAGGAGGTTGGTGCCATTGTCGCAAACCACCATTCCTGGCTTAAGCTGGCGTGGCGTCAACCACCTCTCGGCCTGGCCCTGCAGAGCAGACAGGACCTCTGCCCCAGTGTGGCTTCTGTCCCCCAAACACACCAGCGCAAGCACGGCATGGCATCTTTTTGCCTGCGTACTTGCGTAGCCCCGTGAACGGCTACGGAGCACCGCTGGTTCATAGGACAAACCACAGGAAGAGGCCATGGAGGAAGAAGAAGAGGAGGGGGTGGAGGAGAGAGGTGTGTCACAACCAGTAGTAGCATTTTGGAGGCGTGGCGGTGGGACAACCTCCAACACTACTGCACCTTGTCCTGAATCCTTCCCAGCTGCCAAAAGAGTGACCCAATGGGCCGTGAAAGAAAGGTAACGTCCCTGTCCATGCCTGCTGGACCATGAGTCAGCGGTAATATGCACCTTACCGCTGACCGCCCTGTCCAGCGAGGCCAAGACATTGCCTTCCACATGCCGGTAGAGAGCCGGAATAGCCTTCCGTGAGAAAAAGTGGCGTTTGGGAACCTGCCACTGAGGAACCGCACATTGCACAAACTCACGGAAGGGGGCCGAGTCTACCAACTGAAAAGGCAGCAGTTGAAGCGCTAGCAATTTAGCCAAGCTAGCATTCAACCGCTGGGCATGTGGATGGCTGGGAGTGAACTTCTTTCGACGGTCCAGCAGCTGGGGCAGGGAAATTTGCCTGCTAGAATCGGACGTCGGTGTACTGCTAGCAGAGTGGGCGCAAGTACTTGGCTGTGACACACCTAATTCTACACCTTCATTCCTCTCAGTGCATGTTTCAGAGAGGACTGAAGTTATAGTGGGGTTGGAGATCCCAGCTGATGCGGTGCAAGGAGAGGTCCGCTTTGTTCTTTGGTGTGGGTCTTTGAGGTAGGCTTGCCAACGAGCTGCATGGCAGGTCAACATATGTCTGGTCAGGCATGTGGTACCCAAGCGGCTGATGTTTTGGCCACGCGATATACGCTTGAGACATATGTTGCAAACAGCAGCTGTGCGATCTGATGCACTAGCCTCAAAAAAGGCCCACACCAAAGAACTTTTTGAATGACGGGCAGAGGCAGCGCCCTGCACAGGCGGAGCTCTGCGGTGTGATTCCGTCGGTGTACTGCCCTTACGCTGGCCACCAAAGGGCATCCTGCCTCGTTGGAGATGTGCCTCCTCCTCATCCTCCTCCTCCTCCTCTCTCCTATTAGGCACCCACGTGGAGTCATTGACCTCATCATCCCCTCCCTCCTCATCACTGGAGCCAATCTGGCAGTATGCTGCAGCTGCTGGAACATGACTGCCAGATTGGTGTCCTTCTTGA
Organism: Rana muscosa; assembly: GCA_029206835.1. Classification (NCBI taxonomy): domain Eukaryota; kingdom Metazoa; phylum Chordata; class Amphibia; order Anura; family Ranidae; genus Rana; species Rana muscosa. The sequence goes on from CM055126.1 coordinate 53,298,830, forward strand.
GCATCCCCTCTGTCTGCTCTCACGCTACTGCCTTCCTCTAGCTGGGTTTCATCATCAGACCCTTCGAAACGCTGGGCATCCTCCTGGAGCATGTACCCAACACTGTGCTGAAACAGTTCGGGGGACTCCTCAGGAGGAGGACATGGTGGGTCTAGGGAAGGAGTGACTGATGATTTGTCTGACATTGATACCAGGGAAGACGACGCTTTGGCAGCTGCTTTTCCAGTACCCTGAGCCTGGGTGAGAGAGGATGAGGAGGAGGAGGAGGGCTTGGTCATCCACTCTACCAAGTCTTCGGCATGATGTGGCTCAACATGTCCAGCTGCCGAAAAGAAGGACAAGCGTGTCCCATGGCCATGTGCTGATGACAATGCACCGCGTCCACGACCAGCACTGTTGCCCCCAGACACAGAGCCTGCTTGCCCTCTTTTATTGCCTCCTGACTGTCTGCCTCTCCTTGTTTGCCTTCCAGACATTCTAATAGATGGCCTGCAGGGAGATGGGAAAAAAGCAATAAGGGCTACCTTCAGGTGTCCTTCTCTGTCCCTGGAAACAAGGACTTGCAGAGTGAAAGAAAAAAAACACTCTCCCTACCTACAGTTTTCTGTCCCTAGAAAAAATGTTTTTTTTAATCACAATATAGCACAAGGAAAATTAACTCACTGTCCTTACAGGTCCCTGGAAACAAGGACTTGCAGAGTGAAAGAAAAAAAACACTCTCCCTACCTACAGTTTTCTGTCCCTAGAAAAAAATGTTTTTTTTAATCACAATATAGCAAAAGGACAATTCACTCACTGTCCTTCCAGGTCCCTGGAAACAAGGACTTGCAGAGTGAAAGAAACTGACACTGTCCCTACCTAGAGTTTTCTGTCCCTGGAATAAATGTTTTTTTCAGCACAATATAGCACAAGGACAATTAACTCACTGTCCTTACAGGTCCCTGGAAACAAGGACTTGCAGAGTGAAAGAAAAAAAATACTCTCCCTACCTACAGTTTTCTGTCCCTAGAAAAAAATGTTTTTTTTAATCACAATATAGCAAAAGGACAATTCACTCACTGTCCTTCCAGGTCCCTGGAAACAAGGACTTGCAGAGTGAAAGAAACTGACACTGTCCCTACCTAGAGTTTTCTGTCCCTAGAATAAATGTTTTTTTTAATCACAATATAGCAAAAGGACAATTCACTCACTGTCCTTCCAGGTCCCTGGAAACAAGGACTTGCAGAGTGAAAGAAACTGACACTGTCCCTACCTAGAGTTTTCTGTCCCTAGAATAAATGTTTTTTTTAATCACAATATAGCACAAGGAAAATTAACTCACTGTCCTTACAGGTCCCTGGAAACAAGGACTTGCAGAGTGAAAGAAAAAAAACACTCTCCCTACCTACAGTTTTCTGTCCCTAGAAAAAAATGTTTTTTTTAATCACAATATAGCAAAAGGACAATTCACTCACTGTCCTTCCAGGTCCCTGGAAACAAGGACTTGCAGAGTGAAAGAAACTGACACTGTCCCTACCTAGAGTTTTCTGTCCCTAGAATAAATGTTTTTTTTAATCACAATATAGCACAAGGAAAATTAACTCACTGTCCTTACAGGTCCCTGGAAACAAGGACTTGCAGAGTGAAAGAAAAAAAACACTCTCCCTACCTACAGTTTTCTGTCCCTAGAAAAAAATGTTTTTTTTTATCACAATATAGCAAAAGGACAATTCACTCACTGTCCTTCCAGGTCCCTGGAAACAAGGACTTGCAGAGTGAAAGAAACTGACACTGTCCCTACCTAGAGTTTTCTGTCCCTGGAATAAATGTTTTTTTCAGCACAATATAGCACAAGGACAATTAACTCACTGTCCTTACAGGTCCCTGGAAACAAGGACTTGCAGAGTGAAAGAAAAAAAATACTCTCCCTACCTACAGTTTTCTGTCCCTAGAAAAAAATGTTTTTTTTAATCACAATATAGCAAAAGGACAATTCACTCACTGTCCTTCCAGGTCCCTGGAAACAAGGACTTGCAGAGTGAAAGAAACTGACACTGTCCCTACCTAGAGTTTTCTGTCCCTAGAATAAATGTTTTTTTTAATCACAATATAGCACAAGGAAAATTAACTCACTGTCCTTACAGGTCCCTGGAAACAAGGACTTGCAGAGTGAAAGAAAAAAAATACTCTCCCTACCTACAGTTTTCTGTCCCTAGAAAAAAATGTTTTTTTTAATCACAATATAGCAAAAGGACAATTCACTCACTGTCCTTCCAGGTCCCTGGAAACAAGGACTTGCAGAGTGAAAGAAACTGACACTGTCCCTACCTAGAGTTTTCTGTCCCTGGAATAAATGTTTTTTTCAGCACAATATAGCACAAGGACAATTAACTCACTGTCCTTACAGGTCCCTGGAAACAAGGACTTGCAGAGTGAAAGAAAAAAAATACTCTCCCTACCTACAGTTTTCTGTCCCTAGAAAAAAATGTTTTTTTTAATCACAATATAGCAAAAGGACAATTCACTCACTGTCCTTCCAGGTCCCTGGAAACAAGGACTTGCAGAGTGAAAGAAACTGACACTGTCCCTACCTAGAGTTTTCTGTCCCTAGAATAAATGTTTTTTTTAATCACAATATAGCAAAAGGACAATTCACTCACTGTCCTTCCAGGTCCCTGGAAACAAGGACTTGCAGAGTGAAAGAAACTGACACTGTCCCTACCTAGAGTTTTCTGTCCCTAGAATAAATGTTTTTTTTAATCACAATATAGCACAAGGAAAATTAACTCACTGTCCTTACAGGTCCCTGGAAACAAGGACTTGCAGAGTGAAAGAAAAAAAACACTCTCCCTACCTACAGTTTTCTGTCCCTAGAAAAAAATGTTTTTTTTTAATCACAATATAGCAAAAGGACAATTCACTCACTGTCCTTCCAGGTCCCTGGAAACAAGGACTTGCAGAGTGAAAGAAACTGACACTGTCCCTACCTAGAGTTTTCTGTCCCTAGAATAAATGTTTTTTTTAATCACAATATAGCACAAGGAAAATTAACTCACTGTCCTTACAGGTCCCTGGAAACAAGGACTTGCAGAGTGAAAGAAAAAAAACACTCTCCCTACCTACAGTTTTCTGTCCCTAGAAAAAAATGTTTTTTTTTATCACAATATAGCAAAAGGACAATTCACTCACTGTCCTTCCAGGTCCCTGGAAACAAGGACTTGCAGAGTGAAAGAAACTGACACTGTCCCTACCTAGAGTTTTCTGTCCCTGGAATAAATGTTTTTTTCAGCACAATATAGCACAAGGACAATTAACTCACTGTCCTTACAGGTCCCTGGAAACAAGGACTTGCAGAGTGAAAGAAAAAAAATACTCTCCCTACCTACAGTTTTCTGTCCCTAGAAAAAAATGTTTTTTTTAATCACAATATAGCAAAAGGACAATTCACTCACTGTCCTTCCAGGTCCCTGGAAACAAGGACTTGCAGAGTGAAAGAAACTGACACTGTCCCTACCTAGAGTTTTCTGTCCCTAGAATAAATGTTTTTTTTAATCACAATATAGCACAAGGAAAATTAACTCACTGTCCTTACAGGTCCCTGGAAACAAGGACTTGCAGAGTGAAAGAAAAAAAATACTCTCCCTACCTACAGTTTTCTGTCCCTAGAAAAAAATGTTTTTTTTAATCACAATATAGCAAAAGGACAATTCACTCACTGTCCTTCCAGGTCCCTGGAAACAAGGACTTGCAGAGTGAAAGAAACTGACACTGTCCCTACCTAGAGTTTTCTGTCCCTGGAATAAATGTTTTTTTCAGCACAATATAGCACAAGGACAATTAACTCACTGTCCTTACAGGTCCCTGGAAACAAGGACTTGCAGAGTGAAAGAAAAAAAATACTCTCCCTACCTACAGTTTTCTGTCCCTAGAAAAAAATGTTTTTTTTAATCACAATATAGCAAAAGGACAATTCACTCACTGTCCTTCCAGGTCCCTGGAAACAAGGACTTGCAGAGTGAAAGAAACTGACACTGTCCCTACCTAGAGTTTTCTGTCCCTAGAATAAATGTTTTTTTTAATCACAATATAGCAAAAGGACAATTCACTCACTGTCCTTCCAGGTCCCTGGAAACAAGGACTTGCAGAGTGAAAGAAACTGACACTGTCCCTACCTAGAGTTTTCTGTCCCTAGAATAAATGTTTTTTTTAATCACAATATAGCACAAGGAAAATTAACTCACTGTCCTTACAGGTCCCTGGAAACAAGGACTTGCAGAGTGAAAGAAAAAAAACACTCTCCCTACCTACAGTTTTCTGTCCCTAGAAAAAAATGTTTTTTTTAATCACAATATAGCAAAAGGACAATTCACTCACTGTCCTTCCAGGTCCCTGGAAACAAGGACTTGCAGAGTGAAAGAAACTGACACTGTCCCTACCTAGAGTTTTCTGTCCCTGGAATAAATGTTTTTTTCAGCACAATATAGCACAAGGACAATTAACTCACTGTCCTTACAGGTCCCTGGAAACAAGGACTTGCAGAGTGAAAGAAAAAAAATACTCTCCCTACCTACAGTTTTCTGTCCCTAGAAAAAAATGTTTTTTTTAATCACAATATAGCAAAAGGACAATTCACTCACTGTCCTTCCAGGTCCCTGGAAACAAGGACTTGCAGAGTGAAAGAAACTGACACTGTCCCTACCTAGAGTTTTCTGTCCCTAGAATAAATGTTTTTTTTAATCACAATATAGCAAAAGGACAATTCACTCACTGTCCTTCCAGGTCCCTGGAAACAAGGACTTGCAGAGTGAAAGAAACTGACACTGTCCCTACCTAGAGTTTTCTGTCCCTAGAATAAATGTTTTTTTTAATCACAATATAGCAAAAGGACAATTCACTCACTGTCCTTCCAGGTCCCTGGAAACAAGGACTTGCAGAGTGAAAGAAACTGACACTGTCCCTACCTAGAGTTTTCTGTCCCTAGAATAAATGTTTTTTTTAATCACAATATAGCAAAAGGACAATTCACTCACTGTCCTTCCAGGTCCCTGGAAACAAGGACTTGCAGAGTGAAAGAAACTGACACTGTCCCTACCTAGAGTTTTCTGTCCCTAGAATAAATGTTTTTTTTTAAGCACACTATAGCAGAAGCACAAAACACACTGACACTCTCCCTACCTATCCTTCTCTTTCCCTAAACTAAAGGAATCCAGGTTAAGCAAGAAAGAAATAACAGTCACTGTCCCTGCCTATGCTACTCTATCCCTGCTCCGGAACACACTACACTAGGCCGCCGTGCTGGCGGCCTTTTATAGTGTGGGGCGTGTACTAAACACCCTCAGCAATAATTGGCCACAGGCATCCTGCCTGTGGCCAATCATTGCTCTCCTCGCTGCCGGCGCTGTGATTGGCCAAGCATGCGGGGTCACAGTGCATGCTTGGCCAATCACAGCGCCTGGATGACACTGCGATGGCGTAGTGCATTGTGGGCCGTTCGCGTCACTCGAATTTGGCGCGAACGGCCCAAATCGTTCGATCTTCGTCGAACGATCGAACAGCCAATGTTCGAGTCGAACGTATGTTCGACTCGAACACGAAGCTCATCCCTACTGTCCGGGAGGCCTTGGAGCGGTGCAGGGCTGCAGGCTGGGGAAAGTATTTGCTGACATTGGATCAGGCAAAGGCTTTTGATCGTGTTAACCATGAGTACCTGTGGTTGCTCCTTAGTAAGTACGGTCTGCCGGGTGGTTTTGTCGATTGGCTGAAAGTCTTGTATAAGGGGGCAGAAAGCTTCCCTCTTGTTAATGGTTGGGTTGGACAGTCCTTTGGGGTTGGCTCCGGGGTGCGCCAGGGTTGTCCCCTGAGTCCCCTGCTCTATGTGTTTGCAATCGACCCCTTCGTCAGGAGGCTAGAGAGCGGCATGTTGTGTGGGGTACCAGTGGGGCTCCCGGGTGAGCCGCCATTGAGGGTTGTTGCCTATGCGGATGATGTGTCGGTGATTGTCACTGGGACGGATGAAGCGGAGGAGGTGGTCTCTCTGACATCACGGTATTCTGAAGCATCAGGCTCCAAGATCAATCAGGAAAAGACTGAAGTTTTCTGGATGGGAAAGGAAGGTGAGGGGTTTGATCTCCCGGGCACCTTTCCAGTGCCCCAGGAAAGAATTAAGATACTAGGCATTGAATTTGGACCCGGCGATTATGGCCTCAAAAACTGGGAAGGCAGACTGGAAATTGCCAATACTAAGGTGGTCAGCTGGAAGAGATGGAAGTTATCTATGAGGGAAAGGGTTGATCTGATTAAGACTTACCTGATTCCGATCTTCTTGTATGTCAGCTTTGTCTGCATCTTGCCAGTGTCTCTCTATGCTAGGGTCAGTAGTGTGTTCTTCCAGATGCTGTGGGGGAACAGACTGAACCCCATCAAGAGGAATGTCACCTACCTATCCAGGAGGGAGGGTGGCTTAGGTATGGTCAACCCAGTTCTTTTCTTTTCACTGCTATTTCTAAAGTTTAACATTGGTAATATGCTTGCAGTGGAACCTCCTGGATGGGTAGGCATATTTAGATCTTGGTTTAGGCCTTTTCTACGACTTTGGGAAGAAGGTGGCCAAGTGAAGAATCGCACAGGGGTCATCGTGGTCAGCTACCAGCCTATGTCGCTCCGTGCCTGAAGTTACTGCGGCAGTGGCGATTGTCGGCTGAAGATCTCAGATCGGTTCCAAGGAAAGTCCTTATGAGTCGAGTCTTGAGCGAAGTCTTTCATGACCCACTGGCCTTAAGGGATTGCCCGGGCCCAGTTTTGAGGGCGGGGTTAAGACTGATTAATTTGGATAGAGTACCCCCTAAATTTAGGGATCTGTCCTGGTTGTGCTTCCATGGGAAGCTCTATGTTCGGGGCAATTTGAAATTCCGCAGTGGGATGGATCGTAGCTGTCCTCGGGAGGAGTGTGCAGATGAGGACGAGACTATGGATCATTTTCTGCTTCATTGCCCTTTTAACATAGAGGTGTACAAACAGGTGGGGCGGGCCCTCGGTGTCCCTTTCCTCTCCAGGCTGGGTTATGCTGAGTGGGTGTACGGAGCATTCAATACCGGTGGAGTTTTTTGTTTGGATACACTTTTTTTAGTTAGCCTAGTAGTCCGTTATTTCACCTGGAATGCACGGTGTCAGGTCAGCATTCGGCAAAAACTCCTTCCTGTTGAGGTGGTGGTGTATGACATTTTGCATGAGGTGGGGAAGATTCGGGAGTTTGAGAGAGACAAGCGGGGTCAGGGGGCTTGGTTGAAGGCGTGGAGGGGTTTCAAGCCTCCCTGACTGCCAGGAGTCTCTTTCCCGGGTGTGGCTGTCTGTCTCTTATCACCCTAGATTATCAGTATTTTTGATGAATTTTTGATAAATGGCTGCGTGCATAGGTGATGGGTTGTGCCTCTTAGGCCCTCTCTGCTGCCTTATGTAGATAGTTTTCTAGGGATGTTTTGGTAGTGGATTATGTGTATATTGTATATATTCTGAACATGGATGTGTATTCCTTTGTTTTCTGTTGAAGTTTTGTACTATGGTTTTGTTTTTTACTTTTGTATAAAATTGGTTGCTTGATTCTTTTCAATAAAAGATCAATAGTGTCCCATCATTGGTGTCAGTGGGAGGAATAGTGCCCCGCCCATCATTGGAGCACAGGTGTGTCAGGAGGAAGGTGCCTCTGAAGCTGCTCTGTGAGAAGGGAGTGGTGGTGAAATCTATCCCAGCTCCCTGGCCCCCTTTCTGGGGAGGCCATGGAGGGCAGCGGGGCTTCTCCTGCTGGAGGCTCCCAGCCATCTCCTGGGCCATCAGGTGAACTGCCTGCCTCTGCACAAGCCGATCTCTCTGCCCCTGGTGAGGATGAAGGCTCGGAGGCCATTCGGGAGCGAGTGGTGGCCGGGATTAAGGTCCTGAACAGGGAGAGGGACAAGCTCTACAAGTTGAGAGCGGAGTTGAAGCGCCTGCGAAGGCAACGTGAGGGCTTACACAGCCAGAAACGGGGATCCATGGATCCGGAAATCCAGCTGGCCAAGGTCCGTGTGGATCATCAGGAGACCATCGTGGCCATGATGGAAGGCAGAGATGGGCCCTTTAAAGAAAAATTTTGTAACGACAAAAGGTTTGGAAGGGTGACAAAGATGGAGGTGGAGGAGGAGGAGACCCCCAGTTCTGCCCCCCTGCCCCCCCAGGGAGAGGTAAGCAGCCCCAGGCCTTCCCAGGAATCTGGAGGCATGCGGAGGGCCATCCAGGTAATGGAGTCTCCTATGCGGGGAGATCAGATGATATTTAATGAGGAAGACATTACTGATGATGTACCTGATAAGGTTAAGCCTGCTAAGTCCCATGTTGTGGATAAGACTGTTTTTGTTCCTTTTAACACTGTGACTGACAATGTGCCTAATGACAATCAGGCTGCTAGTCCTCTGTGCAGCAATGTTGTGCCTGCTGAGGCTGCAATGCAGCAAGAGTTACATTTAAAAAATGTCATTTCTGTGGATGGACTGCAAGTGTCAGCACAGCCCATTAACCCTTCTTTGGCTGAGTCCAAAGCTGTTTGCCCCACTGCTGCTGAGGACTCTACAGTGCAGCATCAGGAGACAGCTGGTATTGCAGCCACTGTGACTATTCCTGATGGGAATTTGAATAGTTCTGTGACTGATAACAATCACCCCAGTACCAGTGTGATGAACAATCCTGCTACAGATCCTGCCAATTCAGTTCATACAGTTGATAATAATAATAATAATAATAATATACAGAGTGATGTGGCTTCAGTGTCAGCCCTTGGCCCTGATAAACCTACTTTTGCACAGGTGGCACACTCTGCTCCTGGTAGTCCCGCTCCCAAGCGGGGTTTTCCACTGCAAGCTGCCACCTTGAGCACCCCAAGATCTGGTCTTGGGTCTCTGGCTTCTGCTGGGGGTCCAAGACGTAATGTAGTTATCCTGAAATGGGAAGGTGGTGCCATCCCTCCAGCACGGCGTGCAGTGGTGGACTTGATATTGGAGATGGGTTTTGGTGCAAATGACCTGTATGCCTTTATACATGTAGCTGGGACAAGGGACTATACGGTTAGCTTCACCAGGCCAGAGGGTCTTGACCTGTTCTGGGAGCGATATGAGGCTCGGTGCAGGTCAAGACCTGAATGGGAAGGTCTGGTCCCAGTTGCGGTTTCTCAGAGGTCAACAGTAAAAAAAATAACCATTATCCTGACCAATGAGAGTGTTCCTGCTCGGGATCTAGAGGTCTGGTTAAGGAACTATGGGGAAGTTTTGACCAAACCTAATAAAATCCATGATGAGCGTAACATCTGGACTGGGGGATGGTCGGTAACAGTCAGGTTGGCCAGGGATGGGAATGTTGTCCGTCACCTGCCCTCCTCAGCTTTCATAGGGAGGGATAGGATGACTGTTTTCTACCCTGGTCAGCCGAAGCTGTGTCACCGCTGTGGAGAAAAGGGGCACTTGAGCTCCTCCTGTTCAGCCTTGATGTGTTCAGTGTGTCGGGGTCAGGGTCATATGGCTAAGGACTGCACTAAGATGATCAGGTGCAATCTGTGCCTGCGCCTTGGCCACCCTACAGCAGATGTCCTGAAGCCTGGCACAATATGGAGAAGGAGGTAGTAGAGGACATGTCAAGGCTGGACAGGATGGAGGGTGAGACCCCTGGTGTACCATCCTCCTCTGCGGTGACCCCCTCCCCTGGTCCTGCTCAGGATCCCTCTCCAGTTCCTGTGGCCACCCCTCCTGTGTCTGTAAGTACTCCTTCTGTTTCTGTCTCTGTGTCCCCCCAGCCTACTGTACCCTCTCCTCTTGTGTCGGAACCTTCCAAGTCTGTGCCCCCCGAGTCTGTTACCCCCCAGGAGTCTACCCCTCCCGAGTCTGACTTAAAGGGATCACCCCCCCCACCAGCGTGTACTAAAAAGGGCGCCCCTTCCTCTGTAAAGAAGTCTTGTGGAAAGACTTTAAAGAAAAAAATAAGAGATGAGGGCATCTCTGAGGCTGACCTGCGGTACCTGGAGGAGAGAAGGAAGGTTGGGAGGCGGAAGAGGCAGGCGGTGAGGACGGAACGGGGACGAGAAGCTTCGGTTTCTGTCTCCAGCCGTCATAGGTCCTCCAAGTGGGATATTTCTTCATCTGGAGCTTCTTCTGAAAGAAGTTCCGATTCTGAAATGGACTTTGAGGCGGCCTCTAGAAAGAGAGAGGCTTCTGGTGATGAGCAGCAGAGGGGAGCTAAGAAACAATCCACCCAATAACCCAAATGGCGGTTCCCCCTCCGTTAAAAGTGGTGACAATTAATGTCGCCAGCATTAAGTCAGTAAGAGCTCGTTCTATGGCCTTCTTTTTGTTCAGCCAATTAGATGCTGAAATTTTATTTTTGCAAGAGACTAGGCTCACCTCCTTGGCAGATATTCATATGGCCAAGAGAGAGTGGAGGTATGGTCCATCTTACTGGTCTCTTGCGGCCGAGCCTTACGGCGGTGTGGCGGTGTTGTTTAAAACCGGCATGGTAACTGTCCGGCGGGTTATTGAGGTGGAGATTGGGAGATGTATGGTCTTAGACGTCCTTGTGGGAGGGCAGGACCTGCGCCTAATCAATGTTTATGGGCCGCACACAAAGTGGGACAGGAAATGCCTTTTTACAAGGATCAAGCCATTTCTTTTTACATCCCGGCAAGTGGTCTTTGGAGGTGACTTTAATACAGTAACTAGGCCCAAGGACAGGAAGGACTTCAAGGACAGGCTGGGATATGATAGCGTTTTTTTAAATAGTATGGTTAGGGATGCTGGTCTTGTGGATGTGCACATTAAGCACCTCCCAGATGACACCGGGTTCACTTTTCATCGTGGTAATAGTCAGAGTAGGATAGATAGGTTTTTTTTGAAGGAGGCCTCTGCTTTCTTGCCCCCAGTGGTGCAGGCAGTAGAGTTCTCTGATCACTGTATGCTATCTGTGGTACTGAATGCTTCAGACGCCCCTCAGAGGGGCAAGGGCATCTGGAGATTAAATTCGACACTACTCAAGGAAGAACATGTTAGACAATCCTTTGAGGAATTCTTTCAGGCACAGGTGACCATTCTGGACTTTTGTAGCAGCAAGGCTGAGTGGTGGGAACTGACCAAAAAGAGGATCGCTGGATTCTTCAGGGGCCTAGCCAATAGAAATCAGTTTAATAAATACATGACCTACCAACGTTTACGGAGGAAGCTGGATATTCTTGTCTCGAGAGGAGGAGATCCTGGGGCAATCTCCGAAGTGAAACTCCTTCTCAGGAAGTGTCAATATGACCGGCATGCCTCTTTGGTTCTGGAGAGGGACTATGGGAAGTACCACTCGCCTGACCCTTACCAGAACTGCAAACAAGGTGTAGCTGTTAAAACGGTCGTTGGCCTTAAGGACAGTACAGGTTCCTTGACAAAGTCCAGGTCAGGGATTCTGGAGGTCGTGAGGTCCTTTTATGCCGACCTTCTTGGGAGGAAAGAGCTTGATCGTGACAAGATGGAAAGCTTTTTGGACTCTACTCCAGGTCTAAATGGTGGAGATGTTCCATTGATGAATTTGACAGAGGAGATCACAGTCGAAGAGGTGATGAGGGGGGCAATTGAACAGCTTGCCATCAAAAAGTCGCCTGGACCGGATGGCTTGACGGCTGAGTTTTACAAAGCCTTTAAGTCTATTCTGGCCCCGCATTTGGTAGAGGTTTTTAACAGTTGCCTTGCTGAGGGGGTGCTTTCCCCTTCCATGAGGCACTCGGCTGTGATTCTTCTTTCAAAGGGTAAAGATCCTTCGATGATTGAGAATTGGCGCCCCATCAGCCTTCTTAATGTCGATAGAAAGATACTGGCAAAGATATTTTTCTGGCGCCTATCGTCAGTGGCAGAGTCTTTGCTTTCTCGCCATCAGCACTGTTCGGTCCAGGGTAGGAGCACCTTCACAGCGGTTTTAGCTGTCCGGGAGGCCTTGGAGCGGTGCAGGGCTGCAGGCTGGGGAAAGTATTTGCTGACATTGGATCAGGCAAAGGCTTTTGATCGTGTTAACCATGAGTACCTGTGGTTGCTCCTTAGTAAGTACGGTCTGCCGGGTGGTTTTGTCGATTGGCTGAAAGTCTTGTATAAGGGGGCAGAAAGCTTCCCTCTTGTTAATGGTTGGGTTGGACAGTCCTTTGAGGTTGGCTCCGGGGTGCGCCAGGGTTGTCCCCTGAGTCCCCTGCTCTATGTGTTTGCAATCGACCCCTTCATCAGGAGGCTAGAGAGCGGCATGTTGTGTGGGGTACCAGTGGGGCTCCCGGGTGAGCCGCCATTGAGGGTTGTTGCCTATGCAGACGATGTGTCTGTGATTGTCACTGGGACCGATGAAGCGGAGGAGGTAGTCTCTCTGACATCACGGTATTCTGAAGCATCAGGCTCCAGGATCAATCAGGAAAAGACTGAAGTTTTCTGGATGGGAAAGGAAGGTGAGGGGTTTGATCTCCCGGACACCTTTCCAGTGCCCCAGGAAAGAATTAAGATACTAGGCATTGAATTTGGACCCGGCGATTATGGCCTCAAAAACTGGGAAGGCAGACTGGAAATTGCCAATACTAAGGTGGTCAGCTGGAAGAGATGGAAGTTATCTATGAGGGAAAGGGTTGATCTGATTAAGACTTACCTGATTCCGATCTTCTTGTATGTCAGCTTTGTCTGCATCTTGCCAGTGTCTCTCTATGCTAGGGTCAGTAGTGTGTTCTTCCAGATGCTGTGGGGGAACAGACTGAACCCCATCAAGAGGAATGTCACCTACCTATCCAGGAGGGAGGGTGGCTTAGGTATGGTCAACCCAGTTCTTTTCTTTTCACTGCTATTTCTAAAGTTTAACATTGGTAATATGCTTGCAGTGGAACCTCCTGGATGGGTAGGCATATTTAGATCTTGGTTTAGGCCTTTTCTACGACTTTGGGAAGAAGGTGGCCAAGTGAAGAATCGCAGGGGTCATCGTGGTCAGCTACCAGCCTATGTCGCTCCGTGCCTGAAGTTACTGCGGCAGTGGCGATTGTCGGCTGAAGATCTCAGATCGGTTCCAAGGAAAGTCCTTATGAGTCGAGTCTTGAGCGAAGTCTTTCATGACCCACTGGCCTTAAGGGATTGCCCGGGCCCAGTTTTGAGGGCGGGGTTAAGACTGATTAATTTGGATAGTGTACCCCCTAAATTTAGGGATCTGGCCTGGTTGTGCTTCCATGGGAAGCTCTATGTTCGGGGCAATTTGAAATTCCGCAGTGGGATGGATCGTAGCTGTCCTCGGGAGGAGTGTGCAGATGAGGAGGAGACTATGGACCATTTTCTGCTTCATTGCCCTTTTAACATAGAGGTGTACAAACAGGTGGGGCGGGCCCTCGGTGTCCCTTTCCTCTCCAGGCTGGGTTATGCTGAGTGGGTGTACGGAGAATTCAATACCGGTGGAGTTTTTTGTTTGGATACACTTTTTTTAGTTAGCCTAGTAGTCCGTTATTTCACCTGGAATGCACGGTGTCAGGTCAGCATTCGGCAAAAACTCCTTCCTGTTGAGGTGGTGGTGTATGACATTTTGCATGAGGTGGGGAAGATTCGGGAGCTTGAGAGAGACAAGCGGGGTCAGGGGGCTTGGTTGAAGGCGTGGAGGGGTTTCAAGCCTCCCTGACTACCAGGAGTCTCTTTCCCGGGTGTGGCTGTCTGTCTCTTATCACCCTAGATTATCAGTATTTTTGATACATTTTTGATAAATGGCTGCGTACATAGGTGATGGGTTGTGCCTCTTAGGCCCTCTCTGCTGCCTTATGTAGATAGTTTTCTAGGGATGTTTTGGTAGTGGATTATGTGTATATTGTATATATTCTGAACATTGTTGTGTATTCCTTTGTTTTCTGTTGAAGTTTTGTACTATGGTTTTGTTTTTTACTTTTGTATAAAATTGGTTGCTTGATTCTTTTCAATAAAAGATCAATAGTGCCCCATCATTAGTGTCAGTGGGAGGAATAGTGCCCCGCCCATCATTGAAGCACAGGTGTGTCAGGAGGAAGGTGCCTCTGAAGCTGCTCTGTGAGAGGGGAGTGGTGGTGAAATCTCTCCCAGCTCCCTGGCCCCCTTTCTGGGGAGGCCATGGAGGGCAGCGGGGCCTCTCCTGCTGGAGGCTCCCAGCCATCTCCTGGGCCATCAGGTGAACTGCCTGCCTCTGCACAAGCTGATCTCTCTACCCCTGGTGAGGATGAAGGCTCGGAGGCCATTCGGGAGCGAGTGGTGGCCGGGATTAAGGTCCTGAACAGGGAGAGGGACAAGCTCTACAAGTTGAGAGCAGAGTTGAAGCGCCTGCGAAGGCAACGTGAGGGCTTACACAGCCAGAAACGGGGATCCATGGATCCGGAAATCCAGCTGGCCAAGGTCCGTGTGGATCATCAGGAGACCATCGTGGCCATGATGGAAGGCAGAGATGGGCCCTTTAAAGAAAAATTTTGTAACGACAAAAGGTTTGGAAGGGTGACAAAGATGGAGGTGGAGGAGGAGGAGACCCCCAGTTCTGCCCCCCTGCCCCCCCAGGGAGAGGTAAGCAGCCCCAGGCCTTCCCAGGAATCTGGAGGCATGCTGAGGGCCATCCAGGTAATGGAGTCTCCTATGCGGGGAGATCAGATGATATTTAATGAGGAAGACATTACTGATGATGTACCTGATAAGGTTAAGCCTGCTAAGTCCCATGTTGTGGATAAGACTGTTTTTGTTCCTTTTAACACTGTGACTGACAATGTGCCTAATGACAATCAGGCTGCTAGTCCTGTGTGCAGCAATGTTGTGCCTGCTGAGGCTGCAATGCAGCAAGAGTTACATTTAAAAAATGTCATTTCTGTGGATGGACTGCAAGTGTCAGCACAGCCCATTAACCCTTCTTTGGCTGAGTCCAAAGCTGTTTGCCCCACTGCTGCTGAGGACTCTACAGTGCAGCATCAGGAGACAGCTGGTATTGCAGCAACTGTGACTATTCCTGATGGGAATTTGAATAGTTCTGTGACTGATAACAATCACCCCAGTACCAATGTGATGAACAATCCTGCTACAGATCCTGCCATTTCAGTTCATACAGTTGATAATAATAATATACAGAGTGATGTGGCTTCAGTGTCAGCCCTTGGCCCTGATAAACCTACTTTTGCACAGGTGGCACACTCTGCTCCTGGTAGTCCCGCTCCCAAGCGGGGTTTTCCACTGCAAGCTGCCACCTTGAGCACCCCAAGATCTGGTCTTGGGTCTCTGGCTTCTGCTGGGGGTCCAAGACGTAATGTAGTTATCCTGAAATGGGAAGGTGGTGCCATCCCTCCAGCACGGCGTGCAGTGGTGGACTTGATATTGGAGATGGGTTTTGGTGCAAATGACCTGTATGCCTTTATACACGTAGCTGGGACAAGGGACTATACAGTTAGCTTCACCAGGCCAGAGGGTCTTGACCTGTTCTGGGAGCGATATGAGGCTCGGTGCAGGTCAAGACCTGAATGGGAAGGTCTGGTCCCAGTTGCGGTTTCTCAGAGGTCAACAGTAAAAAAAATAACCATTATCCTGACCAATGAGAGTGTTCCTGCTCGGGATCTAGAGGTCTGGTTAAGGAACTATGGGGAAGTTTTGACCAAACCTAATAAAATCCATGATGAGCGTAACATCTGGACTGGGGGATGGTCGGTAACAGTCAGGTTGGCCAGGGATGGGAATGTTGTCCGTCACTTGCCCTCCTCAGCTTTCATAGGGAGGGATAGGATGACTGTTTTCTACCCTGGTCAGCCGAAGCTGTGTCACCGCTGTGGAGAAAAGGGGCACTTGAGCTCCTCCTGTTCAGCCTTGATGTGTTCAGTGTGTCGGGGTCAGGGTCATATGGCTAAGGACTGCACTAAGATGATCAGGTGCAATCTGTGCCTGCGCCTTGGCCACCCCTACAGCAGATGTCCTGAAGCCTGGCACAATATGGAGAAGGAGGTAGTAGAGGACATGTCAAGGCTGGACAGGATGGAGGGTGAGACCCCTGGTGTACCATCCTCCTCTGCGGTGACCCCCTCCCCTGGTCCTGCTCAGGATCCCTCTCCAGTTCCTGTGGCCACCCCTCCTGTGTCTGTAAGTACTCCTTCTGTTTCTGTCTCTGTGTCCCCCCAGCCTACTGTACCCTCTCCTCTTGTGTCGGAACCTTCCAAGTCTGTGCCCCCCGAGTCTGTTACCCCCCAGGAGTCTACCCCTCCCGAGTCTGACTTAAAGGGATCACCCCCCCCCACCAGCGTGTACTAAAAAGGGCGCCCCTTCCTCTGTAAAGAAGTCTTGTGGAAAGACTTTAAAGAAAAAAATAAGAGATGAGGGCATCTCTGAGGCTGACCTGCGGTACCTGGAGGAGAGAAGGAAGGTTGGGAGGCGGAAGAGGCAGGCGGTGAGGACGGAACGGGGACGAGAAGCTCCGGTTCCTGTCTCCAGCCGTCATAGGTCCTCCAAGTGGGATATTTCTTCATCCGGAGCTTCTTCTGAGAGAAGTTCCGATTCCGAAATGGACTTTGAGGCGGCCTCTAGAAAGAGAGAGGCTTCTGGTGATGAGCAGCAGAGGGGAGCTAAGAAGCAATCCACCCAATAACCCAAATGGCGGTTCCCCCTCCGTTAAAAGTGGTGACAATTAATGTCGCCAGCATTAAGTCAGTAAGAGCTCGTTCTATGGCCTTCTTTTTGTTCAGCCAATTAGATGCTGAAATTTTATTTTTGCAAGAGACTAGGCTCACCTCCTTGGCAGATATTCATATGGCCAAGAGAGAGTGGAGGTATGGTCCATCTTACTGGTCTCTTGCGGCCGAGCCTTACGGCGGTGTGGCGGTGTTGTTTAAAACCGGCATGGTAACTGTCCGGCGGGTTATTGAGGTGGAGATTGGGAGATGTATGGTCTTAGACGTCCTTGTGGGAGGGCAGGACCTGCGCCTAATCAATGTTTATGGGCCGCACACAAAGTGGGACAGGAAATGCCTTTTTACAAGGATCAAGCCATTTCTTTTTACATCCCGGCAAGTGGTCTTTGGAGGTGACTTTAATACAGTAACTAGGCCCAAGGACAGGAAGGACTTCAAGGACAGGCTGGGATATGATAGCGTTTTTTTAAATAGTATGGTTAGGGATGCTGGTCTTGTGGATGTGCACATTAAGCACCTCCCAGATGACACCGGGTTCACTTTTCATCGTGGTAATAGTCAGAGTAGGATAGATAGGTTTTTTTTGAAGGAGGCCTCTGCTTTCTCGCCCCCAGTGGTGCGGGCAGTAGAGTTCTCTGATCACTGTATGCTATCTGTGGTCCTGAATGCTTCGGACGCCCCTCAGAGGGGCAAGGGCATCTGGAGATTAAATTCGACTCTACTCAAGGAAGAACATGTTAGACAATCCTTTGAGGAATTCTTTCAGGCACAGGTGACCATCCTGGACTTTTGTAGCAGCAAGGCTGAGTGGTGGGAGCTGACCAAAAAGAGGATCGCTGGATTCTTCAGGGGCCTAGCCAATAGAAATCAGTTTAATAAATACATGACCTACCAACGTTTACGGAGGAAGCTGGATATTCTTGTCTCGAGAGGAGGAGATCCTGGGGCAATCTCCGAAGTGAAACTCCTTCTCAGGAAGTGTCAATATGACCGGCATGCCTCTTTGGTTCTGGAGAGGGACTATGGGAAGTACCACTCGCCTGACCCTTACCAGAACTGCAAACAAGGTGTAGCTGTTAAAACGGTCGTTGGCCTTAAGGACAGTACAGGTTCCTTGACAAAGTCCAGGTCAGGGATTCTGGAGGTCGTGAGGTCCTTTTATGCCGACCTTCTTGGGAGGAAAGAGCTTGACCGTGACAAGATGGAAAGCTTTTTGGACTCTACTCCAGGTCTAAATGGTGGAGATGTTCCATTGATGAATTTGACAGAGGAGATCACAGTCAAAGAGGTGATGAGGGCAATTGAACAGCTTGCCATCAAAAAGTCGCCTGGACCGGATGGCTTGACGGCTGAGTTTTACAAAGCCTTTAAGTCTATTCTGGCCCCGCATTTGGTAGAGGTTTTTAACAGTTGCCTTGCTGAGGGGGTGCTTTCCCCTTCCATGAGGCACTCGGCTGTGATTCTTCTTTCAAAGGGTAAAGATCCTTCGATGATTGAGAATTGGCGCCCCATCAGCCTTCTTAATGTCGATAGAAAGATACTGGCAAAGATATTTTTCTGGCGCCTATCGTCAGTGGCAGAGTCTTTGCTTTCTCGCCATCAGCACTGTTCGGTCCAGGGTAGGAGCACCTTCACAGCGGTTTTAGCTGTCCGGGAGGCCTTGGAGCGGTGCAGGGCTGCAGGCTGGGGAAAGTATTTGCTGACATTGGATCAGGCAAAGGCTTTTGATCGTGTTAACCATGAGTACCTGTGGTTGCTCCTTAGTAAGTACGGTCTGCCGGGTGGTTTTGTCGATTGGCTGAAAGTCTTGTATAAGGGGGCAGAAAGCTTCCCTCTTGTTAATGGTTGGGTTGGACAGTCCTTTGAGGTTGGCTCCGGGGTGCGCCAGGGTTGTCCCCTGAGTCCCCTGCTCTATGTGTTTGCAATCGACCCCTTCATCAGGAGGCTAGAGAGTGGCATGTTGTGTGGGGTACCAGTGGGGCTCCCGGGTGAGCCGCCTTTGAGGGTTGTTGCCTATGCGGATGATGTGTCGGTGATTGTCACTGGGACGGATGAAGCGGAGGAGGTGGTCTCTCTGACATCACGGTATTCTGAAGCATCAGGCTCCAAGATCAATCAGGAAAAGACTGAAGTTTTCTGGATGGGAAAGGAAGGTGAGGGGTTTGATCTCCCGGGCACCTTTCCAGTGCCCCAGGAAAGAATTAAGATACTAGGCATTGAATTTGGACCCGGCGATTATGGCCTCAAAAACTGGGAAGGCAGACTGGAAATTGCCAATACTAAGGTGGTCAGCTGGAAGAGATGGAAGTTATCTATGAGGGAAAGGGTTGATCTGATTAAGACTTACCTGATTCCGATCTTCTTGTATGTCAGCCTTGTCTGCATCTTGCCAGTGTCTCTCTATGCTAGGGTCAGTAGTGTGTTCTTCCAGATGCTGTGGGGGAACAGACTGAACCCCATCAAGAGGAATGTCACCTACCTATTCAGGAGGGAGGGTGGCTTAGGTATGGTCAACCCAGTTCTTTTCTTTTCACTGCTATTTCTAAAGTTTAACATTGGTAATATGCTTGCAGTGGAACCTCCTGGATGGGTAGGCATATTTAGATCTTGGTTTAGGCCTTTTCTACGACTTTGGGAAGAAGGTGGCCAAGTGAAGAATCGCAGGGGTCATCGTGGTCAGCTACCAGCCTATGTCGCTCCGTGCTTGAAGTTACTGCGGCAGTGGCGATTGTCGGCTGAAGATCTCAGATCGGTTCCAAGGAAAGTCCTTATGAGTCGAGTCTTGAGCGAAGTCTTTCATGACCCACTGGCCTTAAGGGATTGCCCGGGCCCAGTTTTGAGGGCGGGGTTAAGACTGATTAATTTGGATAGAGTACCCCCTAAATTTAGGGATCTGGCCTGGTTGTGCTTCCATGGGAAGCTCTATGTTCGGGGCAATTTGAAATTCCGCAGTGGGATGGATCGTAGCTGTCCTCGGGAGGAGTGTGCAGATGAGGAGGAGACTATGGACCATTTTCTGCTTCATTGCCCTTTTAACATAGAGGTGTATAAACAGGTGGGGCGGGCCCTCGGTGTCCCTTTCCTCTCCAGGCTGGGTTATGCTGAGTGGGTGTACGGAGCATTCAATACCGGTGGAGTTTTTTGTTTGGATACACTTTTTTTAGTTAGCCTAGTAGTCCGTTATTTCACCTGGAATGCACGGTGTCAGGTCAGCATTCGGCAAAAACTCCTTCCTGTTGAGGTGGTGGTGTATGACATTTTGCATGAGGTGGGGAAGATTCGGGAGCTTGAAAGAGACAAGCGGGGTCAGGGGGCTTGGTTGAAGGCGTGGAGGGGTTTCAAGCCTCCCTGACTGCCAGGAGTCTCTTTCCCGGGTGTGGCTGTCTGTCTCTTATCACCCTAGATTATCAGTATTTTTGATGAATTTTTGATAAATGGCTGCGTACATAGGTGATGGGTTGTGCCTCTTAGGCCCTCTCTGCTGCTTTATGTAGATAGTTTTCTAGGGATGTTTTGGTAGTGGATTATGTATATATTGTATATATTCTGAACATGGATGTGTATTCCTTTGTTTTCTGTTGAAGTTTTGTACTATGGTTTTGTTTTTTACTTTTGTATAAAAATTGGTTGCTTGATTCTTTTCAATAAAAGATCAATAGTGCCCCATCATTGGTGTCAGTGGGAGGAATAGTGCCCCATCATTGGTGTCGGCGGGAGGAATAGTGCCCCATCATTAGTGTCAGTGGGAGGAATAGTGCCCCATCATTGGTGTCAGTGGGAGGAATAGTGCCCCATCATTGGTGTCAGTGGGAGAAATTGTACCCCAAGGGCCAGATAAAGGCAAGCAAAAGACCACATTCGGCCCCTGGGCCACAGTTTGGAGACCACTGTACTTGGCTCAGATCTGGTGGAAAGCGTTATTTTTAATGCACAATTCCCTATGAAATGAAGTTTATTGGATTAGAAAAAGGCCAAAATGCTACCCAAATTTTCAGAGTTACATCTTACTGGTATGCGACTTTCATTTTAATCATTTAAGTTAATAAAATAGTAACTGAGGCTTTTGTTTAGAGAGAAAGAGAACACTGGTGGTGATGCCGCTTCTTCCACTTGCGGGTTATATTCTCTCCCTGTCGGAGGAGAAACATCAGCCCCTGTGCTCCTGTCTACGCAGAGTCCCTCCAGCAGCATCGCCCATCACTGTTCTAGGCCAGCTTCCAATAAGTGGCAATGGTGGTTGGTGGACCATGACTGCGGAATGTGTGTTTCTGCGCGGCCACTTGTCATCTCCACCAGGGGAACGTGAGACGGGGTGACAATGCAGGCGCATAACTGGGCCAAGTTGTCACCAGATTTTTTTTTTAAACGAGGACCTTCATGGTGGGACCACCAGGGGGGGTAAATTTCGTTTGATTGTTTCCGATTTCAAAAAGCTTGAGAAAACGAGAGAAGGATGTTGAAAACTTGATAACTACCCTACTGGTCCTGGTGCCGAAATCTCATGGTTCCGCTTCAAATTTTGAAACCATAGCACCAAAAAAATAAAAAATAAAGGAATGGTCCTCTTTATTTGAAATGAATTAAAGATCATGTGAGTGGGCTATCATAAAAGATGTAAGAATACGGTTATTGTCTTTGGAGGAGGTGATGGCGGGGAAGATGGCGCAGCGGGGGAGGGGAGGATCTGATCCCCACCTGTTGCTTGATATTTCTCAGCCTTGTGTGCTAAGTACCCTGACAATCGGAATGACACACAATGAGATCACTCCGAGAATTCTGGGACATTTCCATAGCAGAGAATGATCTCATCTGACCTTTTATACGATGGATCATGGTGAATCACGATACGTTTGTACGAAGGTTACGCCAATCAAGGCGAAGATATGCGATAGATACACGCACTGTAGAGCTCAGAACAAGAAGAAGAAAAGAATTAAAGCCTAGGTTCACACTAATGCGGTGCGGGAAACCCCTCGATCAGTGCGCATTTCCTGCACCGCACTCAAATACGCACTGCCCTTGCAATCTGCAGTGGGTGTTGCTGCGTTTTCCTGCAACCAGATTGCATGGCACAAAAGGACCATGTGATCCAGTTGCAGTGCGCTTCCGAAAATGGTGCATGCACGACTTTTTGTGCGATTATAGCCCATTCAAAATGGATAGGCTCGAATCGCACCACACTAAATTGCAGGTGGATTGGACAGGAATGCGGTGCGGTGCGCATCAGCAAATGAAGATGGCCAAAGACTGGCAAGAAGTCGGGGATAGGATGCCGCCACCAGCGAATGGCCTCACAGGCATCAGACCGTTGGCGCATAGGCATGTATTCTTGCCTTTAGTTGCGCTTTCATGGACATTTGAGCCTCTACTGCATATCCAACCTAAGACTGGAAGCTTACTGGCAGAAGACGAATGCAGAGTGATGACCTCATTAATGCACTGACCAATGAGCAGCTTGCAGGGAAGCAGGGCCGCCATCAGGGGGGTACAGGCAGTACACCTGTAAGGGGCCCGGAGGTCCCCAGGGGCCCGGGTGGCAACCCCCCTTTTTTTTTTGTAAGGGGCCCGGAGGTCCCCAGGGCCCCGGATGGCAACCCCCCTTTTTTTAATTACTTTATTTTAAAAAAAAATGACAATTTTTATTTATTTATTTATTTTTTGTAAGGGGCCCAGAGGTCCCAAGAGGCCTGGAGGTCCCCAGGGGCCCAGATGCCAACCCCCCTTTTTTTTAAAAAACTAAAAAAAAAAATTTTTTTGTAAGAGGCCCAGAAGCCCGGAGGTCCCCAGGGGCCCGGATGGCAACCCCCACTTTTTTTCTTGTAAGGGGCCCAGGGGTCCCCAGAGGCCCAGAGGTCCCCAGGGGCCCAGATGCCAACCCCCCTTTTTAAAAAAAATATATAATTTTTTTTTGTAAGGGGCCCAGAAGCCCGGAGGTCCCCAGGGGCCTGGATGGCAACCCCCACTTTTTTTTGTAAGGGGCCCAGGGGCCATGAGGTCCACAGGGCCCCGGATGGCAACCCCCCTTTTTTTATTTTTTTATAAAAAAATATATATATATTTTTATTTTATTTATTTATTTGTTTTATTTATTTATTTATTTTTGTAAGGGGCCCAGATACCAACCCCCCTTTTTTTTAATTTTTTAATTTTTTTTTATATTTTTTGTAAGGGGCCCAGAAGCCCGGAGGTCCCCAGGGGCCTGGATGGCAACCCCCACTTTTTTTTGTAAGGGGCCCAGGGGCCCTGAGGTCCCCAGGGCCCTGGATGGCAACCCCCCTTTTTTTATAAAAAAAAAATAATATTTTTATTTTATTTATTTTTTTGTTTTATGTATTTATTTATTTATTTATTTTTGTAAGGGGCCCAGAGGTCCCCAATGGCCCGGATGGTAACCCCCCGACCTCAATAATTTGCGGCGCATCCCCCCCCTCGGTTTTCTGCTCCAGGGGGCCCCTGCCTGAAGCTGTGTAAGGGGCCCCAAAATTCCTGATGGCGGCCCTGCAGGGAAGGGGGCGGGTCAGTGACCAAGCTGTGTTGCCTAACTGCAGTGCCCAAAAGGTGAGGTCAGGGTCCCGGGTGCCGCGGTTGAACCAAATTGCCAGAGTCCTCCTATAGAGAAGACATCTTACATAAAGATTGCGTATATCATCCGGATATTTCTCCGTCGGCCTGAAGTTCAGCTTTAAGATCTCGTGGTGAATGCGACCTCAACCGAAAGGAATGTCAGATTAGAGGTGACCGTATCTAATCCCCCATCTCACCCACATTATTCCCAGGCTCACACAATACACGGACGGCCAAAAAATAGCAGAAGGACTTAGTCAGTGCCGCCTGTAAATATCGGAGATTGCGATCCGGCCGCAGCGCTGTGAAGGAATACTGCAGATTATGGAGTCATGGCTCCATTCAGTGCGATTTGGACATCAGAGTCGCATGACAAGTTGCACCCCATGTTTTCCACTGAGTACCGTTCACATCTATGCGACTTAAAGTTGCAGCGACTTCAAAGTAGCTCATGCACGACGTTGGTCAATGACTTTCATGCGACTTCAGGGCCATAGACTTCAATGTAAATTAATAATTGACAGAAAGAAAAATATGAATGAAGGAAATTAAAGAATGAAGGAAGGAAATGAAAAAAATAATGAATAAGGGAATACAAAAAATAATAATTAAAGAATGAATAATTAAAGGGAAAAATTTAAGAATAAATTAAATGAAAGGATGAATAGTAAAAAGAGTTAAGGAAATTAAAGAATTAATAACGGAAGGAAAGGAAGGAAGGAAGGAAGGAAGATAGGAAGGAAGGAAATAAAAAAAAGAATGAATAATGGAATGAATAAAAAAGAAAATTAAAGAATGAATAATTAAAGGGAAAAATGTAAGAATAAATTAAATGAAAGGATGAATAGTAAAAAGAGTTAAAGAAATTAAAGAATTAATAACGGAAGGAAAGGAAGGAAGGAAGGAAGGAAGATAGGAAGGAAGGAAATAAAAAAAACGAATGAATAAGGGAATGAATAAAAAAGAAATAAAAAATGAATAATTAAAGGGAAAAATTAAAGAATAAATGAAATGAAAGGATGAATAAAAAAATTAGTTAAGGGAATTAAAGAAATAATAACGGAAGAAAAGGAAGAAAGGAAGGAAGATAGGAAGGAAGAAAGGAAAGAAGGAAATTTAAAAAAGAATGAATAGGGGAATGAATAAAAAATAAAATGAAAGAATAAATAATTAATGGGATACATTAAAGAATAAAGCAAATGAAAGAATGAATAACTGAAGGAATCGAAGGAAAGGGAAGAAGGAAGGAAGGAAGAAAACAAATGAGGAAAATGAAAGCATGATGAATAAATGAAGGAAAGGAATGAATGAAGAAAAAGTAAGAACGAATAAAGCAAATTAAAGAATGTATAACTGAATGAAACAAAGAAAATGAAAGAATAAAGAAAATTAATGATGGAAATTAAAGAAGGCATAATTAAAAGAAAGGAAAAAAATGAATGAATAAATGAATGAATGAAGGAAGGAAATGAAAGAACAAATAAAGGAAATGAGTTAAGGAAATGAAAGAATGAATAAAGGAAATGAGTTAAGGAAATTAAACTGATGGGAAAGAAGAAAGGAAAGGTAACAAAGAAGGAAGGCATTTAAAAAATGAATGAATAACTGAAGCAAATAAAAGAATGAATGAATCAAGGAAATGAAAGAATGAATAACTGTAATAAATTAAAGAACAAATGAATATATAAAGGAAATTAATGAATGAAAAACAGAAGACAATTAAAGGAAATTTAAAAAGGAATAACTAAAAGAAACTAAAGAAGGAAGGAAGGAAATTAAAGAATGATTATTAAAGGAAAGGAACAAAATAAATGAATGAAGGAAACAAATTAAGGAAATGAAAGAATTAATAACTGAAGGGAAGGAAGAAAGGAAAGGTAACAAGAAAGGAAGGAAATTAAAGAATGAATGATTGAAGGATTGAATGCAAGAAATGAAAGAATGAATAATTGAAGCAAAAATAATGAATGAATAAAGGAACGAATGAAGGAAATTAAAGAAAAGGAAAAATGAATGAACGAAATTAAAGAATGGATAACTGAAGGAAAGGAGGGAAGGAAGGAAATGAAAAAAATAATAGCTGAAGGTAATTAATAAGTGAATGAATAAAGCGATGAATGAAGGGAATGAAATAATAAATATCTAAAAAAAATGAAAGAACAAAGGAATAAATGAAGGAATGAAGAGAGGAAAAGAATGAATTAATATAGGAAATTAAATAATGAATAGTTGAAGAAAATGAAAGAATTAATGAATGAAAGACATGAATGAATGAAAGGAATGGGCTGCCTTATTATAACACAGGAAAACGAATACATTAATGGGAGTGTATCGCTGTTAATGGGCCCCTTAAGGTCACGGCAAAAGACACACAAGGTAATTCGCTGTGTCTAGAGGAAGTTTAAAGCTGAACTCCAGGCAAAGAAATAAACCCAGAGATAAAACACTGTACTATGTACATATATGGGATAAGGGCCACCATTAGGAATTTTGGGGCCCCTTACACAGCTTCAGGCATGGGCCTCCTGGAGCAGAGGAGAAGCAGGGGGGGTGCCACGAATTGAGAAGCGGGGGGTGCTGCCTCCGCGAATTGTTGAGGTCGGGGGGCTTTGGGTGCTGACGAAAAAAAGAACGAAAAAAAAAGGGGGGGTCGCCATCTGGGGCCCCTTACAAAAAAAAATTAAAATTATAACAAAAAGAGCAGAGAACGGGGGGGGGGGTTCTGCCGCTGCAAATTGAGAAGCGGGGGGGGGGGTGCCACGAATTGAGAAGAGGGGGGGTGCCTACCTCTGGGCCCCTTACAAAAGAAAAAAAAAGGGGGTTGCCACCCGGGCCCTGGGGACCTCTGGGCCCCTTACAGGTGTACTGCCTGTACCCCCCTGATGGCGGCCCTGTATGGGAGCTGTTTTAGCTTTTAAAGGATTTGCATTTCTTTTCATCCATTCCTGAGATTTACACAGCTCTGCCATACAGCATAGTCTAGCAGGGGAGGAGACCTGATTTTTTCTCTGCTGCAGTTCAGAAATATTTAAGGGTCTTGTCCCTCCCCCAGTCTGTGATTGGACAGTGAAAAGAGAAGCAGCAGACTGATGAGCTCCTCTCTCTGTCCCTCTGCTCTTTCCTCCTATCAGCGTGTTGTGTGCATTTTATTGGCTCTGTGTGTGTTGCTTTTCCCTTCCTCCATCTGAGAGATTTAAAAACTGACAGAAGTTTATAAACTCGACCAATCAGATTCTCCCTCACATAACTAGCCTTGCACTCAAGGAAGATGACTGGATTCCGATTGGCCCTTCTTTCAGGCGCTTTCCCACGCCAAGCTGGGGAACGGTGGGAAAAAAAAATATCGGAACCCCCCTTTAATTTTAAACCCTTAATTAATTTGAAGTACTCTAAACTGTTATTAAGTCCCTAAATTAATTTGGAACGCCGGCGGTTATTAATAAAGATCCCGAGGCTGTCACACTCCAACAATCCAGTGGTTACGCTCTAATTGGATGAGTAAGTGACATGCCTATTAGCGGGGAAGTAGCGGTGAAAAGGGAAGATAATGCCGACTTATCAAAGGAGCGATGTTCTCCGGGAAAGGCACTCCGTCTCAAACAAGACTTCAAAACGTGATGCGCCTAATAAATGTGACAATTAAAAAAAGCCGAAATATTCCGAAGTTTCATTTCTGGCACATCTGGGCGGATGAGCGATCGCCAGCGAGAAATAGAAAGTACGCTGGGAGAGCGAATTTCGGATTTATTTAGAGGCAGCTGTCGCGTTTTATTGGACGCTGGTGCACAAATCGTATTTTGTATTATATGCAGGTCCGCATATTTCTTCGTTTTTTTGTAAGGGGCCCGGAGGTCCCAGGGCCCCAGGGCCCCGCATGGCAACCCCCCTTTTTTTATATATATTTTTTTATTATTATTTTTTTTTTCTTTTTTTTTTTTTTTTTAGAGGCCCGGAGGTCCCCAGGGCCCCGGATGGCAACCCCCCTTTTTTTATATATATTTTTTTATTATTATTTTTTTTTTTATTTCATTTTTTTTTCTTTTTTCTTTTTTTTTTTTTTTAGAGGCCCGGAGGTCCCCAGGGCCCCAGATGGCAACCCCCCTTTTTTTATATATATATTTTTATTATTATTATTTTTTTTTATTTCATTTTTTTTCTTTTTTATTTCTTTTTTTCTTTTTTATTTATTCTTAGAGGCCCGGACGTCCCCAGGGCCCCGGATGGCAACCCCCTTTTTTTTTTATCTAAATTTTTTTTTTTTTATATATATAATTTTTTTTTTTGTAAGGGTCCCAGCGGTCCCCAGGGCCCCGGATGGCAACCCCCCTCTTTTTTTTGTTCTTTTGTTCGTCAGCACCCAAAGCCCCCCCCCCCACTTCTGAATTTGCGGCGGCAGCCCCCCCCCCCGGTTCTCCTCTGCTCCAGGGGGCCCATGCCTGAAGCTGTGTAAGGGGCCCCACAATTCCTGATGGCGGTTATATGTTTAGTAGGTCTCTGGAATACCCCTACATTTTCCCGAGCCTTTAAAAATGCGACAAGAATAAAAAAATAAATAAAAATCTGTTGATCTGCCAAAAAATTCTAAACTTCCTATAGGGGGGTGACAACCTTACTTCTGCTGCACTGAAATCCCGACCAGTGTTGTCACCCCTCCTGCTAGACTACAGAACACCTCCTACCCCCCCCCCCCCCCACAACTTATCTCTGTACCCAGGGCCACTGATAGGGGGGGTAGAGCTGACCCTCCTGTACCGGGCCCAGGCCCCATCATTTTAGCAGAGCGCCCAGGCAGAGCAGGGACTCTTTTTATATACCTTTGGGCGCATGCGCAACCACTATTTCAAAATGACTGAATAAAAAACGTTTCTTTTTTTAAAATTAGCGAACACAAAACTTTGTATAATTGTTGGACGATGGTGCGCAAATCTTAAAAACCGTGATTGAGGCGTGATTGAAGAGGGATGGACATCGCGGGACACTTTTTTTTTTTTTTTTTAAATAAAGGAATTGTCAAAAACCGTCTTTTGTGGTTTTTACGTTTTGACACTTTTTTTGGTGAATGGGTGCAATGTACCCGATACCCATTCACATAGGGGGAGGGGGCGGGATCTGGGGGCCCCCTTGTTAAAGGGGGCTTCCAGATTTCGATAAGCCCCCCCGCCTGCAGACCTCCACAACCACTGGGTAAGGGTTGTGGGGATGAGGCTCTTGACCCCATCGACATGGGGACAAGGTGCTTTAGGGGGGACCCCAAAGCACCCTCCCCATGTTGAGGGCATGTGGCCTGGTATGGTTCAGGAGGGAGGGGGGCGCTCACTCGTCCCCCCCCATCCTGTCCTCCAGGCTGCTTGGTCGGATAAGGGCCTGGTATGGAATTTAGGGGGGGTCCCCACACTGTTTTTTTAAAAAAATTGGCCTGGAGTTCCCCTTAACATCTATACCAGACCTGAAGGGCCTGGTATGGACTGGGAGGGGGAGGGACCACGCAGATTTTTTCCTTGATTTGTATCTATATTGCTGGGACTCGGCAATACATTACAGCCGCAAGCAATTTTAAATTAAATTTTGTCCTTTAGAAATGTCATTTTGCTGCGGCACTGTACAAAAACATCACACAGATGCACCACTTTATAGGCAGACTAAGGTGACCCCCCCAGGCACGCTATTTAAAGGAATATTTCGTTTTTATTGTTTCACATTATTAAAATCACTGCCCCTTAAAAAAAAAACAATAAATGAACAAATATAAACAATAAATACAAATGCATAAATATAAATAAATATACAAAATATAAGAAAATAAATAAAATAATATAATATAAAAAGTATATATATATATATATATATATATATATATATATATATATATATATATATATGAACCAAAAGATATGTATATACAGGGCTTTTTTTTCTCAAACAATAGGTGCTGGAACTGAACCACGACCCCCCCCCCCCCCTCCCACACACACACACCCTCCCTCCAATTCACATCATATAGTGGGTGTGGTCAGATTTCACAAACAGTAGGAGGGTCTTAACCACTTCAGCCCCGGACCAATATACAGCATAAAAACCAGGCCCCTTTTTGCGATTCGGCACTGCGTCGCTTTAACTGACAATTGCGCGGTCGTGCGACGTGGCTCCCAAATAAAATTGACGTCCTTTTTTTCCCCACAAATGGAGCTTTCTTTTGGTGGTATTCGATCACCTCTGCGGTTTTAATTTTTTGCGCTATAAACAAAAATGGAGCGACAATTTTGAAAAAAAAGCTATATTTTTTACTTTTTGCTATAATAAATATCCCCCAAAAAATATATAAAAAAAAATTTTTTCCTCAGTTTAGGCTGATACGTATTCTTCTACATATTTTTGGTAAAAAAAAATCGCAATCGGTGTTTATTGATTGGTTTGCGCAAAAGTTATAGCGTTTACAAAATAGGGGGTCATTTATGGCATATTTGTAAAAAAAATTTTTTTTTACTAGTAATGGAGGCGATCAGCGATTTTTTTCGTGACTGCGACATTATGGCGGACACATCGGACACTTTTGACACATTTTGGGACCATTGTCATTTTTACAGCGATCAGTGCAATAAAAATGCACTGGTTACTGTAAAAATGACACTGGCAGTGAAGGGGTTAACCACTAGGGGCGCTGAAGAGGTTAAGTGTACCCAAGGGAGTGATTCTCACTGTTAGGGGGTGTGGCTACGAGTGACACGTCACCGATCTCCGTTCTGATTACACAGAGCGGAGATCGGTGACAGTGTCAGTAGGCGAGCGGGGAGATGTTGTGTTTACACTAACATCTCCCCGCTCCATCCCTCCGCGAGACGAACGCGGGGATCTCCGCAGCGATCGAGTCCGCGGGACCCACGGTCCGAGTCACGGGGATGACTGCAAGGTCCCGAGCACACCGCCGGCGGCGCGCGCGACTACACGGCAGGCAGTTAAAGGGGGCGTACAGGTACGTGGTTGTGCCTGTACGAGCCATTCTGCCGGCGTATATATATGCCGTGAGCAGTCGTTAAGCAGTTAAAGGGGCATTAAATACCAGGATTGCACACAGAGTGCAGAGTTTAGGGAAGTTACACACAGAGTGCAGAGTTTAGGCAAGTTACACACAGAGTGCAGAGTTTAGGGAAGTTACACACAGAGAGCAGAGTTTAGGGAAGTTACACACAGAGTGCAGAGTTTAGGGAAGTTACACACAGAGTGCAGAGTTTAGGGAAGTTACACAGAGTGCAGAGTTTAGGGAAGTTACACACAAAGTGCAGAGTTTAGGGAAGTTACACACAGAGTGCAGAGTTTAGGGAAGTTACACACAGAGTGCATAGTTTAGGGAAGTTACACACAGAGTGCAGAGTTTAGGGAAGTTACACACAGAGTGCAGAGTTTAGGGAAGTTACACACAGAGTGCAGAGTTTAGGGAAGTTACACACAGAGTGCAGAGTTTAGGGAAGTTACACACAGAGTGCAGAGTTTAGGGAAGTTACACACAGAGTGCAGAGTTTAGGGAAGTTACACACAGGGTGCAGAGTTTAGAGAAGTTACACACAGAGTGCAGAGTTTAAGGAAGTTACACACAGAGTGCAGAGTTTAGGGAAGTTACACACAGAGTGCAGAGTTTAGGGAAGTTACACACAGGGTGCAGAGTTTAGGGAAGTTACACACAGAGTGCAGAGTTTAGGGAAGTTACACACAGAGTGCAGAGTTTAGGGAAGTTACACATAGAGTGCAGAGTTTAGGGAAGTTACACACAGAGTGCAGAGTTTAGGGAAGTTACACACAGAGTGCAGAGTTTAGGGAAGTTACACACAGAGTGCAGAGTTTAGGGAAGTTACACACAGAGTGCAGAGTTTAGGGAAGTTACACACAGAGTGCAGAGTTTAGGGAAGTTACACACAGAGTGCAGAGTTTAGGGAAGTTACACACAGGGTGCAGAGTTTAGGCAAGTTACACACAGAGTGCAGAGTTTAGGGAAGTTACACATAGAGTGCAGAGTTTAGGGAAGTTACACATAGAGTGCAGAGTTTAGGGAAGTTACACACAGAATGCAGAGTTTAGGGAAGTTACACACAGAGTGCAGAGTTTAGGGAAGTTACACACAGGTTGCAGAGTTTAGGAAAGTTACACACAGGGTGCAGAGTTTAGGGAAGTTACACATAGAGTGCAGAGTTTAGGGAAGTTACACACAGAGTGCAGAGTTTAGGCAAGTTACACACAGAGTGCAGAGTTTAGGGAAGTTACACATAGAGTGCAGAGTTTAGGGAAGTTACACACAGAGTGCAGAGTTTAGGGAAGTTACACACAGAGTGCAGAGTTTAGGGAAGTTACACACAGGGTGCAGAGTTTAGGGAAGTTACACACAGAGTGCAGAGTTTAGGGAAGTTACACACAGAGTGCAGAGTTTAGGGAAGTTACACACAGAGTGCAGAGTTTAGGGAAGTTACACACAGAGTGCAGAGTTTAGGGAAGTTACACACAGAGTGCAGAGTTTAGGGAAGTTACACACAGAGTGCAGAGTTTAGGGAAGTTACACACAGGGTGCAGAGTTTAGGGAAGTTACACACAGAGTGCAGAGTTTAGGGAAGTTACACACAGAGTGCAGAGTTTAGGCAAGTTACACACAGAGTGCAGAGTTTAGGGAAGTTACACACAGAGTGCAGAGTTTAGGGAAGTTACACACAGAGTGCAGAGTTTAGGCAAGTTACACACAGAGTGCAGAGTTTAGGGAAGTTACACACAGAGTGCAGAGTTTAGGGAAGTTACACACAGAGTGCAGAGTTTAGGGAAGTTACACACAGAGTGAAGAGTTTAGGGAAGTTACACACAGAGTGAAGAGCTGTCACTTGTAAACACAGAAACCGGACTTCTGTGTTTACAAGTGATTGCAGTGAGCAGGCACCAAAGGGTCTGAGCCAAAGGTGGTGGAACTGAGTTCCACCGATGGTTGCCACCGCACACAAATCAGGGACAAAAGAGAGGGCGGCACTCACGGGTCTTGAAAGGTGAACGCACGATAACGGTTTTATTGCAACGTTTCCACAAGGCACAAGCTTGTCTTCCTCGATTTTGTGCCTCGTGGAAGCGTCAAAATAAAACCATTATCGCGCGCTCACCTTTCAAGACCCGTGAGTGCCGCCCTCTCTTTTGGTTTATATGCACTACAGTCTTTGCTGTGCATCCGGGCCCATCTTTTATCCCTGATTTGTGTGTGGTGGCAACCATTGGATATATATACAGTATATATAAATCTATCTATACAGTATATTTACATATTTTTTAATAAACATAAATATAAATTATACTGTATATAGATATACAATTTTATAATATTATATTATTTTATTTATATATATATATATACTGCATATACCTGTATATTGTATACTTTGTTTATTTGTATTTATGTATTTTCAACTTTTTTATCTATTGTTTATATTTGTTCATTTATTACCTATTTTTATTATTATTATTTTTTTTTGTTTGTTTGCAAACTTTTTTATTGTGTACAAAATAATAGTACAAACATTATGTCATGACATCAGAGAATTGCAGTATTTTCAATCAATAATTATAATGATTTATGACAGAATAAAGCGTTGTAGGAAAAGATTATTATTATTATTATTTTTTTTTGTGGGAGGGGTCTTGGCACAAAAATAATGGACGGTTTCCAAAACGCTGTTTTATTTTCGGCGCGGAGGAAGCGAAGATAGACTGCGCAGAGAGTCCAAAAAAATGTGTAGTACATCTCGAAAAATCTTTTTTATTTCTGCACCGTTTTCCATCACCATTCCTTATAAACCCCATCGCGGTTGCGGCAAAATAACTATTTACTAGAGATCTCCGGAAATTCGAAAGGAACGGTCACCTTACGCGTAGCCGCGGCGGGCGGAGAGACAAATGATCCAATCCATCTCGGCGATACGACTTGTTTATTACGGAGGCGCACTATAGGCCTCCTAAGTCCTTGTGTACACACGGCGTAATGGCCGTACCTCACGTTTTATGTGCCGCTGCCTGCGTTTATCTTGACTTTAATGAGTCCCCTGCCGCAGCGCCTGCAATGTATTTCACGTTATAGGGAAAGGGGGAAAAAAAAAAGAGATGGCTTGACATTTTGTCTCTGACATCCCCGTTTCCAATTCTAGAAGTGTCGCGGTGACGTAAACCAGGCGGCAGCGGGGACCGAGCTCGTAAAAGAAATGTAAACGTTCTTGACGCCGGGGTTCAGGGGCGATCCGTTATGTTCTACAGCAAAGCAATAATGTCTTTATGGCCCGGGAAATTCCCACAACTAATAGAAGCGCCGAACCGCGGGAAACAGGAAAAGTATAAGTAAAGTGGACCTGTCATCTGATTTTTTTTTTTATCTTACGTGAATGCTCATCCATTTTTACTCAGGCGTCATCCAGGGTCACCATTTACTTCCTAGATTAAGATGCCGGCTCAGAGATGATGCAATCATGTTAATACTGCTGCAGCCTCTCACCGTGTGACTCACCATGTGACTTTCTACCAATTGCAATGCTGTTTGTGCTGGCACCTGCTGTTATTGTCTGCAATGACACCTTACTAGGCCTTACAAAGCCTGAACCACCCAACTACCCAGTGCATAAAGACATTGGCATGCTGTGTTGAAGAAGCATCCCTTGGGGTTGAGTTGACATCTGAAGTGCATGCACTGGGGCTGATCTTAGGTCTGAACATAGGCTAGTGCACAGGGTATGCCAGGTGTGCCTAGGCACACCCGTAACCGGTGGACCGATCTCTATTTTCCTCCTGCAACAGCTGAAAGTAGGCTTCTGCTCCTCTCCTTCTTGGCAGCATTCAGCTGCCACAGAAGGAAAATACAGGGGACTGATACCAATACATGCTGCCCCCGCCACTACTTCCGGACCCTGTTTCTCTTGTTTCTGCTGCCCGGCCCCTTGTGTGCTCCCCTGGTCCTCCTTCCTCCTACAGCTCTTCCGGCTTCCCCTCCTCTTCTCTACCACCACTTTTCTCCTGCCCGGCCCCATGTGTGGCTCTCCTGGTCCTCCTTCCCCCCACAGCTGGTCTGGCTTCCCTCCTCTCCACTCCCACAGGCTTTCTGCTGCCCGGCCCCATGTGTGCTTCCCTGGTTCCCCTTCCCCCCACAGCATTTACGGCTTCTCCTCCTCTCCTACGGTCTTTCTGCTGCCCAGCCCCATGTGAGCTCCCCTTGTCCCCCTTCCCTCACCCACAGCTGGTTCGGCTTCCCCACCTCTCCTCTCCCTCTGGCTTTCTGCTGCCCAGCCCCATGTGTGCTCCCCTGGTCCTCCTTCCCCCCACAGCTCTGCCAGCTTCCCCTCCTCTCCCACCAGCTTTCTGCTGCCCAGCCCCATGTGTGCTCCCCTGGTTCCCCTTCCCCCACAGCTCTGCCAGCTTCCCTTCCTCTCCCACCGGCTTTCTGCTGCCCCGACCCATGTGTGCTCCCTTGGTCCACCTTACCCCACAGCTCTTCTGGTTCCCCTCCTCTCCTCTCCCACGACTTTCTGCTGCCCGGCCCCATGTGTACTCCCCTGGCCCCCCTTCCCCCCACAGCTCTGCCAGCTTCCCCTCCTCTCCCACCGGCTTTCTGCTGCCCCGCCCCATGTATGCTCCCATGGTCCCCTTCCCCCCCACAGCTCCTCCGGCTTCCCCTCCTCTCCTCTCCCACTGGCTTTCTGCTGCCCTGCCCCATGTGTGCTCCCCTGGTCCCCCTTCCCCCCACAGCTCTTCCGGTTTTCCCTCCTCTCCTTTTCCACTGCATTTCTGCTGCCCGGCCCCATGTCTGCTCCCCTTGTCCCCCTTCCCCCCACAGCTCTGTCGGTTCCCTTCCTCTCCTCTCCCACAGCTTTCTGCTGCCCGGCCCCATGTGTACTCCCTAGGTCCCCCTTACCCCCACTGCTCTGTCGGCTTCCCCTCCTCTCCCACTGGCTTTCTGCTGCCCAGCCCCATGTGTGCTTCCCTGGTCCCCCCACAGCTCTG
Source organism: Rana muscosa (assembly GCA_029206835.1). Lineage (NCBI taxonomy): Eukaryota > Metazoa > Chordata > Amphibia > Anura > Ranidae > Rana > Rana muscosa. The sequence goes on from CM055126.1 coordinate 53,334,036, forward strand.
CCGGTTTTCCCTTCTCTCCTCTCCCACCGGCTTTCTGCTGCCCGGCCCCATGTCTGCTCCCCTGATTCCCCCTCCCACAGCTCTGCCGGTTTTCCCTCCTCTCCTCTCCCACCAGATTTATGCTGCCCGGCCAAATGTCTGCTCCCCGGCTCCCCCTTCCCCCCACAGCTCTGCCAGTTCCCCTCCTCTCCTCTCCCACAGCTCTCTGCTGCCCGGCCCCATGTGTACCCCCTGGTCCCCCTTCCCCCCCACAGCTCTGCTGGTTCCCCTCCTCTCCTCTCCCATGGCTTTCTGCTGCCCGGCCCCATGTGTACTCCCTAGGTCCCCCTTCCCCCCACGGCTCTGTCGGCTTCCCCTCCTCTCCCACTGGCTTTCTGCTGCCCAGCCCCATGTGTGCTTCCCTGGTCCCCCTTCCCCCCACAGCTCTGCCGGTTTTCCCTCCTCTCCTCTCCCACAGGCTTTCTGCTGCCCGGCCCCATGTCTGCTCCCCTGATTCCCCCTCCCCCACAGCTCTGCCAGTTTTCCCTCCTCTCCTCTCCCACCAGATTTATGATGCCTGGCCAAATGCCTGCTCCCCTGCTCCCCCTTCCCCCCACAGCTCTGCCAGTTCCCCTCCTCTCCTCTCCCACTGGCTTTCTGCTGCCCTGCCCCATGTGTGCTCCCCTGGTCCCCCTTCCCCCCACAGCTCTTCCGGTTTTCCCTCCTCTCCTTTTCCACTGCATTTCTGCTGCCCGGCCCCATGTCTGCTCCCCTTGTCCCCCTTCCCCCCACAGCTCTGTCGGTTCCCTTCCTCTCCTCTCCCACAGCTTTCTGCTGCCCGGCCCCATGTGTACTTCCTAGGTCCCCCTTACCCCCACTGCTCTGTCGGCTTCCCCTCCTCTCCCACTGGCTTTCTGCTGCCCAGCCCCATGTGTGCTTCCCTGGTCCCCCTTCCCCCCACAGCTCTGCCGGTTTTCCCTTCTCTCCTCTCCCACCGGCTTTCTGCTGCCCGGCCCCATGTCTGCTCCCCTGATTCCCCCTCCCACAGCTCTGCCGGTTTTCCCTCCTCTCCTCTCCCACCAGATTTATGCTGCCCGGCCAAATGTCTGCTCCCCGGCTCCCCCTTCCCCCCACAGCTCTGCCAGTTCCCCTCCTCTCCTCTCCCACAGCTCTCTGCTGCCCGGCCCCATGTGTACCCCCTGGTCCCCCTTCCCCCCCACAGCTCTGCTGGTTCCCCTCCTCTCCTCTCCCATGGCTTTCTGCTGCCCGGCCCCATGTGTACTCCCTAGGTCCCCCTTCCCCCCACGGCTCTGTCGGCTTCCCCTCCTCTCCCACTGGCTTTCTGCTGCCCTGCCCCATGTGTGCTCCCCTGGTCCCCCTTCCCCCCACAGCTCTGCCGGTTTTCCCTCCTCTCCTCTTCCACTGCATTTCTGCTGCCCGGCCCCATGTCTGCTCCCCTTGTCCCCCTTCCCCCCACAGCTCTGTCGGTTCCCTTCCTCTCCTCTCCCATGGCTTTCTGCTGCCCGGCCCCATGTGTACTCCCTAGGTCCCCCTTACCCCCACTGCTCTGTCAGCTTCCCCTCCTCTCCCACTGGCTTTCTGCTGCCCAGCCCCATGTGTGTTCCCCTGGTCCCCCTTCCCCCCACAGCTCTGCCGGTTTTCCCTCCTCTCCTCTTCCACTGCATTTCTGCTGCCCGGCCCCATGTCTGCTCCCCTTGTCCCCCTTCCCCCCACAGCTCTATCGGTTCCCTTCCTCTCCTCTCCCATGGCTTTCTGCTGCCCGCCCCATGTGTACTCCCTAGGTCCCCCTTACCCCCACTGCTCTGTCGGCTTCCCCTCCTCTCCCACTGGCTTTCTGCTGCCCAGCCCCATGTGTGCTTCCCTGGTCCCCCTTCCCCCCACAGCTCTGCCGGTTTTCCCTCCTCTCCTCTCCCACCGGATTTCTGCTGCCCGGCCCCATGTCTGCTCCCCTGATTCCCCCTCCCCACAGCTCTGCCGGTTTTCCCTCCTCTCCTCTCCCACCAGATTTATGCTGCCCAGCCAAATGTCTGCTCCCCGGCTCCCCCTTACCCCCACAGCTCTGCCAGTTCCCCTCCTCTCCCACAGCTTTCTGCTGCTCGGCCCCATGTGTACCCCCTGGTCCCCCTTCCCCCCACAGCTCTGCTGGTTCCCCTCCTCTCCTCTCCCATGGCTTTCTGCTGCCCGGCCCCATGTGTGCATCCCTGGTCCCCCTTCCCCCCACAGCTCTTCCGGTTTTCTCTCCTCTCCCACAGGCTTTCTGCTGCCCGGCCCCATGTCTTCTCCCCTGATTCCTCCTCCCCCACAGCTCTGCCAGTTTTCCCTCCTCTCCTCTCCCACCAGATTTATGATGCCTGGCCAAATGTCTGCTCCCCCTTCCCCCCACAGCTCTGCCAGTTCCCCTCCTCTCCTCTCCCACAGCTTTCTGCTGCCTGGCCCCATGTGTACCCCCTGGTTCCCCTTCCCCCTACAGCTCTGCCAGTCACCCCTCCTCTCCTTTCCCACGGCTTTCTGCTGCCTGGCCCCATGTGTGCTCCCCTGGTCCCCCTTTCCCCTAAAGCTCTTCTGGCTTCCCTTCCTCTCCTCTCTCACAGGCTTTCTGCTGCACAGGCCTCATGTGTGCTCCCCTGGTCCCCATTCCCCCCACAGCTCTGCCAGCTTCCCCTCCTCTCCCCCAGTTTTTGCTGCCCCGCCCCATGTGTACTCCCCTGGCCACCTTCCCCCCCACAGCTCTTCTGGGCTCCCCTCCTCTTCTCTCCCACTGGCTTTCTGCTGCCCAGCCCAATGTGTGCTCCCCTGGTCCCCCTTCCCACCACAGCTCTGCCGGTTTCCCCTCCTCTCCTCTTCCACTGGATTTCTGCTGCCCGGCCCCATGTGTGCTCCCCTGGTCCCCCCCCCCCCAGCTTTCCGGCTTCTCTTCCTCTCTTACCGGCTTTCTGCTGCCCAGTCCCAAGTGTGCTTCCCTGGTTCCCCTTCCCCCCACAGCTCTTCCGGTTCCCCTCCTCTCCTCTCCCACTGACTTTCTGCTGCCTGGCCCCACGTGTGCTCCCCTGGTCCCCCTTCCCCCCTCAGCTCTTCTGGCTTCCCTTCCTCTCCTCTCTCATAGGCTTTCTGCTGCCCTGCCCCATGTGTGATGTCCTGTCCCCCTTCCACCCACAGCTCTCCTGGCTTCCCCTCCTCTCCTCTCCCACCAACTTTCTGCTGCCCGGCCCCATGTGTGCTCCCCTGGTCCCTCTTCCACCCACAGCCCTTCCGGCTTCCCCTCCTCTCCTCTCCCACCGTTTTTCTGCTGCCCCACCCCAGGTGTGCTCCCCTGGTCCCCCTTCCCCCCACAGCTCTGCCGGCTTCTCTTCCGCTCCTACCAGCTTTCTGCTGCCCACCCCCATGTGTGTTTCCCTGGTCCCCCTTCCCCCCACAGCTCTGACGCTGAGCACGTGCACTCAACTTCTTTGGTCAACCCTGGTGAGACCTGTTCTGAGTGGAGCCTGCCCTGTTATACCGCTGTATGGTCTTGGCCACCGTGCTGCAGCTCAGTTTCAAGGTCTTGGCAATCTTCTTATAGCCTAGGCCATCTTTATGTAGAGCAAAAATTCCTTATAGAATTTTTTGCCATGAGGTGCCATGTTGAACTTCCAGTGACCGGTATGAGAGAGTGAGAGCGATAACACCAAATTTAACACACCTGATCCCCATTCACACCTGAGACTTTGTAACACTAACGAGTCACATGACACCGGGGAGGGAAAATGGCTAATTGGGCCCAATTTGGACATTTTCACTTAGGGGTGTACTCACTTTTTTGCCAGTGGTTTAGACACACACCTATGGGTCTGAATTGCATGCATTGTGGCTGATTGCAGGTCTCAATTGCATGCATAAGGGCTGATCAGACATATGAATTCATGTATTGGGGCTGATCTGAGGTATGAAGTGCATGCATTGGGGCTGATCTGACATATAAAGTGCATGCATTGGGGCTGATCTGACATATAAAGTGCATGCATTGGGGTTGATCTGACATATAAAGTGCATGCATTGGGGCTGATCTGACATATAAAGTGCATGCATTGGGGCTGATCTGAGGTCTGAATTGCATGCTCTGGGGCTGATCGGAGGACAGAAGTGCATGCAGTGCAGTTTTTCTACAGGCTGAAGATTTGCGTCCAGCACCTCATTTCTAATCATTCTTGAGGAATAAAGACATGATAGGGGTTCTAACCCTTCCCTGCCATGTCTAAAGGTTAGAACCCTTGTACTGCAACAGAACTTTAAAATGTGTTTAACATTCTGGTTTTAGATTCATTTTCAGGTTCTGCTGCAGTAGATATGTGTATTTTGGAGATGCGAATGAAGCAGCTCCAAGATAAAGAGAAGGACACATTGTCCATCCCAGAGGCGATAATCTCCCCATAGACAGCTGTCATGTCTCCATTGAGAGCCCCTGACAGGTTTGCCGCCTGGCAGCCGCCCGGCTAACTGCAGTTGAGGGCACAGTTGTTTCCAAACAGATGCCCTCGCTTCCTGCTGAAAACCACTTGTTGTTAGATGAGACGCTTGTGGCGACTTTACAATAAACAGATGGTGATGTTCGGTTGCAAATGGATTAGCGTTCATATGAAAATTGGAGTTAGAATTAAGGGAGGACCCTGCTAAGCTTTATATTTGATTTTAGCAAGTTCACATAAATGTTGTTTCTGCAAAGCAGCCAGCGTTGAGCCACACCGTATAGATTTTCTCTGCTAAATCAGGGCCTAGGGTCTATTGCAGTGCAGGTTGATCCTTGATGGACCAGTAAAGGGGCTCCCAGCCCACACCATCGTTGATTAAATGTGCTAAAAGCCCTTCACTAAACATGCACTCGGGTGAGTCATGTGCTCTCATTGGGGTGTACTCAATGGACTGGGGTATAGTTCATGGTTGGGGTGTACTTAATGGATTGGGGTGTACGTAATGGTTGAAGTGTACTTTATGGGTTGGGGATGTACTTAATGATTGGAGTGTACTTAATCGGTTCGGGTGTACTTAATGGTTGGGGTGTATATAATGGGTTGGGGTGTACTTTGTGGGTTGGGGTGTACTTAATGGGTTGGAATGCACTTAATGGGTTGGGATGTACTTTATGGTTGAAGTGTACTTAATCCGTTGGGGTTTATTTAATTGATGGGGTGTGCTTATTGGGTTGGGGTGTACCTAATGCTTTGGGGTGTACTTAATGGGTTTGGTGTACCTTATGGGTTGGGTGTACCTAATGGTTGGGGTGTACTTAATAGAATATGGTGTACTTAAATGATTGGGGTGTACTTAATGATTGGAATGTACCTAATGGTTTGGGTATACATAAGGGTTGGGTTGTACTTAGATTTTGGGGTGTACTTAATGGCTTGGGTTTACTTAATGGTTGTGGTGTACTTAATTGGTGGGGTTGTACTTAATGGTTTGGAGTGTACTTAATGGTTGGGTATTAACTTAATTGGTTGGGGTGTATTTACTGATTGTGGTATACTTAATGGGTTGGGTTATACTTAATTTATTGGATGTACTTAATAGGTTTGGGTGTACTTAATGATTGGGGTGTACTTAATGGTTTGGGTGTACTTAATGGTTGGGGTGAACTTAATGGGTTTGGGTGTACTTAATGGGTTTGGGTGTACTTAATGGTTTGGGTGTACTTAATGGTTGGGGTGTACTTAATGGTTGGGGTGTACTTAATGGGTTTGGGTGTACTTAATGGGTTTGGCGTTTGGGTGTACTTAATGGTTGGGGTGTACTTAATGGTTGGGGTGTACTTAATGGGTTTGGGTGTACTTAATGGGTTTGGCGTTTGGGTGTACTTAATGGTTGGGGTGTACTTAATGGTTGGGGTGTACTTAATGGGTTTGGGTGTACTTAATGGGTTTGGCGTTTGGGTGTACGTAATGGTTTGGGTGTACTTAATGGTTGGGGTGTACTTAATGGTTGGGGTGTACGTAATGGGTTTGGGTGTACTTAATGGATTTGGGTTTATTGACCTTGTTACTCACAGTTCCGGGACAAGGTTGTCCAATGCTCAAGAGTGGCAAAAAATTTGCTGCTGGAAAGAATATAACTAATTATTGGATGCTGTTAATCACACTCAGTAGCTGGGAGACAGCTTGTGTTATCAGCATGTAGTTAAAGCAGCTGACAGAGTGTAACTTCTCATTTTTCTCCTGTTTTTCATACTCAGAACCTGGGGGACAGCTGGTGTTATCATTATAAGGTAAAGCAGCCGACAGAATGAATGTAAGTATTTATTTAATGTTGTTATGCACACTCTGGAGCTGGGAGCTTGCATTTTCAGTAGGAGGTCAGGCAGCTGACAGGGAAGGAACTGTCAGTGGTCAGGGGACATCCGAGCCTCAATTCTCCCCAGACCAAGCAAGTAAAGCTCTAAAGAAATAAGCAGGGGAGGGCTGACGGCCTTAGGCCTGGGGGGCAAGTCCAGTCAAGTGGCCCATTGAACCGCCGAATCAGCTCACCATCCATGGCCCACCTGGTTTTTTAATGCAGCCTCACCAGTGTCCATCAGTGCAGCCAACTCCAGTGCCCATCAATGCAGCCTGATTACTGGGGCAGGTTACATGGGGGGGAGCTGGGGGGTCAGCTAGGGGTGTCAGGGTCTCTCACCTCAGCGATCTCAGCTCAGCAAGTCCTTGCACGCCACGGTTTCCTGGGGGGGGGGGGTAACGCTCCTGATCCTGGGGTCAAGTTGCAGCCAGCGCCCAGCCTTGCAGCCCGACTCCCTGGAACGCCCTGCCTCTGCCTGCTTCCAAGAATCCGGTCCCAGGGAGTTGTAGTTTCCTCTGCGCTGCTGTGTTTTCCACCCACCAGAAGCTTGAGTGCGGACTACAACTCCCGGAATGCAACAGCTAGTGGTCGGCCGCCATGGCCATGCCCCTGCCCGACTTCCTAGACCAGAATAAAAAAGAAAATGGTAGCGGGCAGCGGCTGCCGGCCATTTTGAACATAAGTTAGGGCGGCCTGGGAGGCAATTGCCACCCTGCCCCCTGGCCCAGCCCTCCAATGCAAATAAGTCTCTATATTAATCATTTAAGGAAAAATATTTATATTCTTCCGCTACAATCTCTGGTGAGGGGTTCAGCGCAGGCGCTGACTGCACTGTCCAGCATACGTATGGCCACTAGAGGGCATAGCGAAAGACTTGCAATCAAAAAAAAAGTAAAAAAAAATCACATTTCCATTTCTCTTTGGGTAAAATTAATTATAATGACTGAAGACACACAAAGTGCGCTATAGCTTTCCATGAATCATATTTCTCCTGCATCTTGTCTGTGAAAGCTACAGCTGTGTCTTTGTATTATCGTTTAAATAAGATAGCGTCGCTCAAAGCCATACATCTTTGCCAATCCATTGTCATCGGAAACACGTTCGGCAAAAAAAAAAAAAAACAGCCTTTCTGTGTGCCATAATAGCGGCTACAGACGCCCTTGACGCACGCAAGTTATTTATTTTTATTTTTTTAATTTCTTCTCAAAATTCTAATCGGCACAATGGAATTTTACCTATGGAAGGACGGGAGGATGACAGTTGCGTTATAAACTACAATAGACTTGGAGTCTGTTTGCAGAGCGAATAATTAAGGGAAGAGAGCGACCGCTTAAAATGAGAGAGAAAAGCAGAGTTTTTTTTTTTTTGTGACAATTTCTACGGTTTGAACTAATCGTGGTACGATGGTCTGAAGACACATGACTCCGTCTTATGTACACGATAAGGTACATCCTACCGCAAGCTGTGAAAGATAATGGGATTCGATCCGTCGCTGTATAAATATATTTGAAATATATTTGAAAGGATTAAACAATTCGAAAGTGATGGCAATTTGCTGAAAGAATACGTGAAACTTTTAAGCAGCTCAGAACTTTTGAAGATGGGTAGACGAAGCAAGCAAGTTTGCAAATAGAACATTTTCCCTTTTCCCTGCTGTCCTATGAGAATGTGTACTGGGGAGTCCTGCCACGTTACATTTCATTTTTTCTCTCTGATAAAATGGAAATATGAATACTTACCTTTCCGTAATTTTCCTTTCCTAGGGCCTATCCATGGCAGCATACGCACGGCCGGGGGTGGAGCAACCAACCATGCGTATGCTACCATGAAGGCACCAGGAAAAATGAAAATGGAATACTTACCTTTCTGTAATTTTCCTTTCCTGGTGCCTATCCATGGCAGCATACGCATGGCCGGAGGTGGAGCAACCAACCATGCGTATGCTACCATGAAGGCACCAGGAATATGGAATACTTACCTTTCCATAATTTTCCTTTCCTGGTGCTTTTCCATGGCAGCATACGCATGGACGGGGGTGGAGAAACCAACCATGTGTATGCTGCCATGAAGGCACCAGGAAAATGGAAAGTTGAATACTTACCTTTCTGTAATTTTCCTTTCCCGGTGCCTATTCATGGCAGCATACGCATACGCATGGCCAGGGGTGGAGCAACTAACCATGCGTATTCTGCAATGAAGGCACCAGGAAAATGGAATACTTATCTTTCCGTAATTTTCCTTTCCTGGGGCCTATCCATGGCAGCATGCGCACGGCCGGGGGTGGAGCAACCAACCATGCGTATGCTACCATAAAGGCTCCAGGAAAAATGAAAATTGAATACTTACCTTTCCATAATTTTCCTTTCCCGGTGCCTATCCATGGCAGCATACGCATACGCATGGCCAGGGGTGGAGCAACTAACCATGCGTATTCTGCAATGAAGGCACCAGGAAAATGGAATACTTATCTTTCCGTAATTTTCCTTTCCTGGGGCCTATCCATGGCAGCATACGCACGGCCAGGGGTGGAGCAACCAACCATGCGTATGCTACCATAAAGGCTCCAGAAAAAATGAAAATGGAATACTTACCTTTCTGTAATTTTCCTTTACTGGTGCCTATCCATGGCAGCATACGCATGGCCGGAGGTGGAGCAACCAACCATGCGTATGGTACCATGAAGGCACCAGGAATATGGAATACTTACCTTTCCATAATTTTCCTTTCCTGGTGCTTTTCCATGGCAGCATACAAATGGCCGGGGGTGGAGAAACCAACCATGCGTATGCTGCCATGAAGGCACCAGGAAAATGGAAAGTTGAATACTTACCTTTCTGTAATTTTCCTTTCCCGGTGCCTATTCATGGCAGCATACGCATACGCATGGCCAGGGGTGGAGCAACTAACCATGCGTATTCTGCAATGAAGGCACCAGGAAAATGGAATACTTATCTTTCCGTAATTTTCCTTTCCTGGGGCCTATCCATGGCAGCATACGCACGGCCGGGGGTGGAGCAACCAACCATGCGTATTCTACCATAAAGGCTCCAGGAAAAATGAAAATTTAATACTTACCTTTCCATAATTTTCCTTTCCCGGTGCCTATCCATGGCAGCATACGCATACGCATGGCCGGGGGTGGAGCAACCAACCATGCGTTTGCTACCATGAAGGCACCAGGAAAAATGAAAATTGAATACTTACGGTACCTTTCCATAATTTTCCTTTCCTGGTGCCTATCCATGGCAGCATACGCATACGCATGGCCAGGGGTGGAGCAACTAACCATGCGTTATGCGTATGCTGCCATGAAGGCACCAGGAAAATGGAATGCTTACCTTTCCGTAATTTTCTTTTCCTGGTGCCTATCCATGGCAGCATACGCATAGTTGGTTATTCCACCCCCGGCCATGCGTATGCGTATGCTGCCATGAAGGCACCAGGAAAGTCATTTGCGGATACTGGACTCCCTGACAGGTGTAGCGGGTGTTTGATTTTAGGGGAGGCATCTGGGTGGTAGTGTAACCCAGATGCATTGATTGTCAGGGAATCTGAGAATCTTTTGTGGTTCTTGGAGGACTTTGGTGGTGTGAGGTTCCCTGCGGCCTGCAGGTGGCGCTGTCGCCCTGGCCGGAGCTGAACACTCACCGCAAGACTGTTTCCTTTTTTGTCTTTTCCTGGCGCTGGTACAGCAGGGCGGGGAATCTGCTGTGACGCAAAGGGCGAGGGGATAAAAGGGGCGGACGCCCTGACCTAAGGGTTCAGAGTCGGAGGACGCAGCCGCACCCAGGCACCTCCAGCTTGGGTGCTGGCGTTCCGGAGTTCCGGGCCCAGGTGCCCTTGACCTGGCCGGAGTGAGAGATGGAGTCCATCTCAGGGACCTTTAGCCTGGGGTGAGGTACTATGGCAGAAGCCTGGAGCTCAGTACCTTCGACTGAGTTCCGCGAGGGTGGAGGAATCCGAGGGGGCCCAACTCCTTGGGTGCCTGTGTCTGAGGTCGAGAAGACTGGTGAGCGGAACTTCTCTGGAGAGTCTGGCGCAGCATTGCTGGTGACAGAGAGGCCTCCAGTGACTCCCTTGGACGGGTTACCTTCCCCTGATAGGGGCTACAATAGTGAAGGTAATTCACATTCTGATCAATATAGTCAGTGGCAGTGACTGTTCACCACTGGTGATACTACAGTGGTTAGCTTTATCTAGAAGAATTGTGCCTTGGCCTACTCCCCACAAATACTGAAGTGTTACATAGGTCTCAACCAGTCTGTGCTGTATGACTATTTATTGAGAAGAATAAATACGAGTTGGACCTATTCAGTGTGTGGAACTCTGGTTACTAGGAGCAAAGGAGAGTCAATCCGAGGAGAGGATTGGACTCTGGGACACATACACAGGCCCGATAGTTCTGGCCTTCACCTCTACACCTTGGAGGACATGGGCCGTGGTGTATCTCATTCCTCTCTCCCAGGTACCCCTAGACAATAGCCGTGTAACCGATAAAGCTAGAGAGAGAGTGAGGTCGCTACACAGGGTTTTTGCATAGAAGGTGTGTCCCCTGATTCCCTGAGCTGGCCATATTCCTTATGCTGGCTATCGATTTGCCAGCGGGGGATCAGCAAAAAGCTGAGTGTGATCAACAGGGACTGTGAACATCTGAAGAAGTGCTGGAGATCTTGCATATCAAACAGAAAAAAATGCAAAAAAATAAAAAAATACCTTTCCACATCTTCCTTTTAGACAAATCAAGCAAGTTTGCAAATATACTATTTTCTCTTTCACCTGCTGTCCTATGGGAATGTGTGTTATGATCGAGAGTCCTGCTAGGTCACATTTCCTTTTTACTTTCTGATAAAGTCATTTGTGGATACTGGATTCCCAGACACGGTTCAAAGATCATATTCCCCTTGACCCTCTGAGATGGGCAAGTTCTTTATGCTGCTTGCGATTGGCTGGAAGGGATCAGAAAAAAGCTGGGTGTGGTCAGCAGTGGATCATGAACCACTGAAGAGGGCTGAAGATGCATGCAATCCTTAGATGTAAATGGGCTTCACGGAATATAATGGGAATCTTGTTATTGAGCGTTAAACCGGTTCCGGAAATGTGAGGCAGATTGCTTAGGTGTGACCCTGTGTGTTATATAATGCATCAGGGGCACACATTGAAGAGGTGCTGGGATTCCAGTGCTTGTTCTAAAATGTCAAGAACATCATGGTTGCCATCACAGAGACCGTGTGAGCGTACATGCGGGTGCACTGGCACATCCACCACAGAGACCGGTGGCCTAGTGGTCCATTTAAACCAGGGTCCCGCATGAGGTCATTGCTGAATGGTCTTTCAGCCTGAGTTCTTGTCATCCTTGATCCCGGATCTGCTTGACCTTATTACTGACCTGACATTTGTCTGACCTACCTCTGGATTACCCTTGCCTTACTGTTTGCTGTCTACCTTCATGATCAACCTCAGCCTTTTGACCAACATTTTGCCTATCAATTATGCACCTTAGTGCCTGCGCCTTGCCAACTTCTGCCTGTCCCTGACCTTGATCTTGCTCGTGATTTGGTGCCTTCCTGTATGACTGTTGCTGAACTCAGCTTGTGACCCGGCTCTTCTCTCTACTGGACTTGATGAATTCTAAGGGCCCTAATCACTGTGCTTTGCCTCATCTGACACCAGCGCTTCCAAGTCTTCAGTTCCAGCTTTCTGGCATCTGTGCCCTTCCATTGCCCTAGCAGCCTCTGTACAGGGGTGCTCAGACGGGAACTGTGTGAGAGGCCACCCTCATCATCTTGAGCTCTTCATACCGGTACGTGACACAACCAGTCAAATTTAGGAAAGTTTGGAAGTAACCTCCCTGGCTCTGGTAAGGCAGCTCTCAAGCAAACATGAATCCCTTGATAGGTACCCAAAAGTGACCCAAGGAAAATAAAAAAGTGGATGCCCAACTAAAAGGAAAAATAGTCCAAAAATGCCTTTTATTCATAATTCAATCAAACAAAAACAGGCAATGCATTTCAGGGGGCAACAAGACTCCCCCCTTCATCAGTGCTTAGAATGGGATAAGGACCAAAATGGACTTAGAAGACACTATAACCAAATGGATCTATTTATAACTTGGTGCAAACCAGTGGTTCCCAACCTAAGTCCTCAAGATCCTCCAACATGTCGATAGTTTGGCATGTATGGCAGCTATACTGTATGATCCAAGGCAAATTTCCAAAACATGGCCTGTTGGGGGTACTTAAGGAATGAGATTGGGAAAGCACTAGTATAAACTCTTCTTGAGGACTGGAAGACATTACAACCTATTGGATCTATTTATGATTTGGTAGAAAACAGAGGTTCCCAAACTAAGTCCCCACAGACCCCCATAAATCCGATTGAATTTTTCCTTCGGAATTCCGTTCAAGCTGTCTTGCATACACACTGTCAGACTAAATTCCGACCGTCCAAAACGCGGTGACGTAAAGCACTCCGACGAGCCGAGAAAAATGAAGTTCAATGCTTTCGAGCATACGTCGACTTGATTCTGAGCATGCGTGGGTTTTTTCCCCGTCGGAGCTCCACACAGACGATAGGAATTTCCTATCGTTTTTTTTTTCCATCGGAAAAATTTAAAACATGTTCTATTTCTAAACGCCAATGGAAAAAATTCCGATGGGGCCCACACACGATCGGAATTTCCGATGAAACAAGTCCATCTGACTTTTTTCATTGGAAATTCCGAACGTGTGTACAAGGCATTATGAGCCCTTTCTCTACTGTGTCTATAGCTGTATCTCTCTTCAGGGGAACTTCATGATCTGACACGAGTCTATTTTGTATTGCATTGTGTAGCTGCATGGGAAGGACCCCTTGGTGTCCCTTCTGTTTGGGGAGCTGTTCTTTTGGGTTACTGTGGGAGGTTGTACAGCATCCAAGGATAGCAGACAAGTATGTGTGTTTTCTTAAATGTTGTGATGTAATTGTAATTTTAGAAATTGATTTGTAAATTTTCTATTCCATAGAATATGCATTAAAACTCCTGAGGAAGCGTTCTCCACGCGCAACATGTCGAGTTAAGCAGTATGCGACACACTGCCTTTGTTACCAACCTCTCCATTAGTATACTTCACTATATTAAGTGACCCTGTGTCCTTGTCTTTAGTATACTATATTAATTTATACTCATATGGTTTTTCCAGGTGGTGTGCTACTGTTATTCTAAAGGTTTTTTGTCATTTTGAATAGTCAATGTTATATATTTTTATTCTGTACTGTATATCCCTTTTAATAAAACATAGAATTTTTATATATTTGTAGCGGACCCCTACCTAGGGGGATCGCTATGCTTAAATTTAGGGGTGACCTGAGCGGTAGTTGGCTCGGGTCTTCTAATTGTTTGGACTCTGCCTTGCTGCTGTGTCACCTGGCGTGCAGTTCCCCTTTAGGCGTATAGGTGGTACTGTCACTTATACCCGGGGTTGAACCACAGGTGATGGAGTGGCGATTGGATGTCCTCTCTCGGCTGCTGTGCGATGGGCGGTTCCGGCCTGCTGTGCATGCCGGGAGAGGGTATATAAGGGGCAGACACCATTGTTCAGGAGTAGTACCCGGGGACCTGTACCCGGAGGAGTGTGCCCCTCTAAGTGGGGGGTGCGCCCAACTTTGACTAAGGAGTCTCGGGCACCTTCGGCCCAAGGCTGCGGAGTTCCAGGTCAGCCCAGTACCTTCAACTGGGTCTACAACCAGAAAGGAAACCCAGGGAGCCCAGGTGAGGGCAACCGCTCTGACTGAGAGGAAACCAGGGGAGGATCGGTCCCATAGAGGAGACGAGTAATACAAGATTGCTGTCTCGGGAGAGGCTTGGTGACCTGTCGGAGGGAAGGATTCCTTTCTTCGCAGACTGCCTTTGCGGAGTGTCGTTACTTAAGGAGGGATCTCCTTGACTTTATCCTTGGAGGGGACTAAGTCACTATTCAAGCTTAATGCCGGCTGCTAGTGCTATTGAGTGACTATCTGGGTGAGCTATACCCACTCGGGACCGAGTGGCGACGAAGACAAGAGTGTGCCTGAATCAGTTCTATTCTGCTAACCCCTTTCCTCTCTTCAACTTTCTGGTTACTGAAGCAAAAAGAGAAAATAAACTCTTGTTGGAGTTGAAGTGTTGTGTGGACATTGACCTTCTTTGGGAAAGGTAAAGACTTGCCTCTATAGTCTAGAGGGGAGAACCAGTGAAAGGAAGCAACTCGCTGCGGGACCCAAATACATAACACCGCCCGACCTCTAATCCAGAGGACGCGGGCATGTGGCATGGTGTGTCTGATCCCCCTAAAAGGAAGGTAAGAGGGGGAAAAAGATCTGTGTGCTACATATTCAACCGTGTTGTGCCTATAAAGTCCATCTGCCAAACTTATCAATTTTAACAATCTACTATTTCGGGACGTGGCATGGTGTATTTTTTATCATATCCACAGTACCACTCTGTGATGATATGACCCCCAGTTATTCAAGAACTTATATGGGCCCAGAAGATACTAAATCCTAAGGGATCTATTTATAATTTGGTAGCATGCAGTGGTTCCCAACAAGTGGTCCTCATGGACTCCCAAACATGTCATATCCTTCACCTTGAACAGGTGCTATAAATCAGTGATGATGGCTTTATATTTATGACAGTCATATTATCTAAAGGACATTCCTAAAACCTTGCCTATTGGAACTTGGAGGTACTTGAGGGAATGAAATTGGAAAACACCAGTATAAACTCTTCTTTGGGACTGGAATTGTAGATATGGACTCAGAGGTAGCCTCATATGTTCTAATGGTAGAGGAAAGTTTTAGAGGACACTTTCAAGTGATATTAAAGGCTCCCTTCATTTTCCCTTGTGCTTTATTTAACAGTTTTTCTGTCTCTTGGGATATTTTGGCAAACACCTGAAGTTAATACCAATCTTTGAATACAATACCTCAAGGCCCTTTTGTTTCTTTTTTTGTGGGTTGAAAGTCACAGAGAAAGCGGTTTCCTTGGCTGATATCTACTTTGGAAAACAAGTGCAGATAAGAGAGGGATGAGACAGACTCTCCGACCTTCCTCTCTCCTCCACACGCATTGTTTAAAGTCAACATGAATCCTGGCCTTGGAGGAAGTCGGCAGAATTCCTTAACTCATAAAGAGGAAACATGGGGGCTGAAACGCCCCGGCCTTAGCTACCTGAAGGATGGACCATTCCTGAAGATGCCAAAAGATAATGATGATTCATAGCCTGAGGTCTAAGCAGGGCAGATAGGATACGAGGGATGTTTATTTTCTTCGAATGGTTTTGGATGGCCTACAGATTGGTCTGCCACTCTAGTCTTCTGTTGAATCATTTTGGCAGTGATATTTAGGCCCAGCTGGAAATCTTAATAAGCTGGAAAGTAATCCAAAATTCCTGAAATATGGTGATAGTAGAAGTGTATATAGCTTGTTTTTAGCCTTGAAGAAATTGGGTTTGAGGCTAATTTAATGGAGATAAGGCACTAAGTGAGTTTATTTACCATCTTAATCAGCCACAGAGCCTGTGCAATTAATATGTGTTTGGGTTTAAAGGGGTGAGATGGCAACCCTAACTGTCAGCCAATTTCATATGACCAATTTTGCCTAGCTCAATACAAGTTAGGATTTGTACAGCTAGATCACCAGTCTATACCATCCTCATATAGACACATCACCGTGGTCTACTACAGGCCTGATTTGTGCAGCTAGACCAATATTATAGGCTGACTCAGTACAGGCTTGACTTGCACATCTAGATCAGTAATCTAGGTCCTGCTTGCATGACCACTCCAATATGGTTCAATACAGGTCAGGTTTGTATATCTAGCCCAATAATGTAGGCCCATTATGCAACGCAACTGCAGCCTGACTTTGTACAGACTTGATTTTTACATCTAACCTAGTATTCTAAGCCACTCCAGTATGGCTCAGTACAGGACAAGTTTGTATGGTTAGTCCAGTACTCCAAGCTTACCATGCATGATCTCTTCAGCCTGGCTTAGTTGAGGCCTGCTTTGTATGACTAGTTCAGTACTCTAGTCTAGACCAAACATGCATGACCTCTTCAGCCTGACTTGTTTGAGGCCTGGTTTGCATTGCTAGTCCAGTACTCTAAACCAACCATGTATGACTTTAGCCTGATTCAGTTGAGATCCGATTTGTCCATCTAGTTCAGTACTCTAGGACCAACCTTACCAAGCCACTCCTGTCTGGCTCAGTTGTGGCCTGTTTTTTACAGCTGACCCATTACTCTAGGCCCACCTTGCATAGTCACTCCAGACTAGCTTAGCTGAGGCCTGGGTTGCATAGCTAACCCACCTCACATGACTACTTCAATCTAGCTCAGTACATGCCTGGCTTGTACAACTAGTCCATTGATCTAGATCCATATTGCATGGCTCAGCCTGGCTCAGTACAGCCCAAATTTGAGCAGCTGGTCCAGTACTGTTGACTCATTTCATATGACCACTTTTGCCTGGCTCAGTACAGGTTGGGATTTGTACAGTCAGATGATCACCATTCTATACTGTTCTCATATAGACATATCACCATGGTCTACTACAGGACTGATTTGCACAGCTAGCCCAATATTAAATGCCATCCTTACAAAGCCACTGCAGTCTGGCTTTGTACAGGCTTAATTTGTACATCTAACACAATATTCTAGGCCCTCCTTTCATGGCCAATCTAGTATGGCTCAGTACAGGGCAAGTTTGAATGGTTAGTCCAGTACTCTAGGCCAGCCGTTCATGACCCCTTCAACCTGGCTCATTTGAGGCCTGGTTTGCATGGCTAGTCCAGTACTCTAAGCCAACGATGCATGACCTCATCAGCCTGACTCATATGAGACCTGGTTTGCAAAGCTAGTCCCCTGCTATAGGCCAACCGTACGCGACCTCTTCAGCCTGGCTCAACTGAGGCCTGGTTTGTATGGCTAGTTCAGTACTGTAGGCCAACTGTGTATGACATCTTCAGTCTGGTTCAGTTGAGACCTGATTTGTCCAACTAGTCCACTTCTTAGGGCCAACCTTACATAGCCACTCCTGTCTGGCTCAGTTATGGCCTGTTTTTTTACAGCTGACCCATTACTCTAGGCCCACCTTGCACCGTCACTCCAGACTGGCTCAGCCGCTGGCTGGTTTGCACAGCTAGTCTACTACTTTGGCCCATCTCATATAGCTACTTCAGTCTGGCTCAGTTAAGTTCTAGTTGACTGATTGCAATACAATAAAGTTTCTTGTAGAAGCAAACTAAAAATACAAGCAGTGCATTCACTGAATGTCACAGGAGGGTGTTTTCGAGCTAATAAACTAATTGCATGTGAAGACAAAAACTTCCTTTTAATACAATCTGCCTAATTGCCTATTACCTAGTCCGCTGTTAAGTTGTGCATTATAAGGTTCACAAAGGTCTCATTTCCCATTAGAGAACTTTGCAAAACAGGCACAACAGGACAAGGAGGATAATTTTGTACTGCTAAGGGGTTAAGCCGACGATCGTTTTCAATGGCAAGCGAACAAGCAACAGAGGGGAAGACAGATGGGAGGAGAAGGAGAGAATGACAAGGAGATAAGGGGCACAGCAAAGAGACAGCCTCCAAAATAAAAATATCTCAAACAAATGCTTCATTTGCATGTTGTCGGCATCCTAATATCTTCTCTCGTTCCGTTCAAAGCTCCACTTGGCACTTAATGAATAGCTCACAAGATGTCTTCATCCAAGATTATCGGCAATAGTCGAGATCTGGCCTGTAGGGGGGAGTCGGCCTTCCCCTCCTCAACATGTGCCACTTTAGAGGCAGTTTAGGCACAGCTTGCGGGGGCGGAGACTGCAAATCTATTTGCCTGGCTTGATTCCCTTCTAATTTCAAGTTTAATGAAAATAGGGCAAGTCAGATGTCTTTATTTGAGGACGGCAGACCGGCTAGGACCTGCCAAGGCAGCCAGCTCGGACGCAGAGGTGGGTTGTTTCTTAAAGGGGTTGTCTTTTGATCTGCAAAAGTAGACGTTGTGCAATAACACAATGAGATAATACCATTAAAAAAAAAGTTTTAAATGCTCTTCTGTCAACTTGCAACCAGTAAATCAGTTTACAATCAGCTCGGGGCTTGACAAAAAATGTCCTTACATCTTACAAAGGCAAAACCGTTCCTCTAGGGTGTGGCTAAGATGCCTTTGCTCCTCTGGGATAGGGTTAGTTGGTCTTTGTTCCTCTCGGTTGTGGCCAGGTGACTTTTGCCTGTGACCCTTTTGGGGAAATTTCACCTTAATTCCTGTGCCTGAGACAAGAAATTAAGATATAGATGGAATTAAGAGCCTGACAGAAGTTCTTCCCATTCCCAATTTTATCAATTAAAAAAAGTATTCTTCATGTATCCTCACTGAAGATAATTCCAATGACTTCCTGTTTACTTAAAAGGTCAGTCAATTAGGGTGACCACATTTCCAAACTACCATTCTGGGACACCCCCCCCCTTCCCAAAAATCAGCTTGTGCTGTAACGAATCACAGCCCAGTGATTGGACACAAAAGGCGGGATTTATGATTTCTCCAATCACAAGCAGGGGGCGGGATTGTGTTCCTCCAGGCATTCTCGACCAGGACAAGTACTGTAGGTGAGTAAAGCTGTGATGTGGCAGCCTTTATTGGGGGCATCAGATTGGCCCGGGGAGTGGCTGTGTCAGTTTCATTCCGGGACACTGTATTGTCCTGGAATGAAGGTGCCCGGGAGAGACCTGCAAAATGCAGGACTGTCCCGGGCAATCCGGGACACGTGGTCACCCTACAGTCAATGCATGTGAGATTTTTAGTGATAGGTGAAGTCTAGGAGCTTGAGTCTTCTTATGTGTCTTAGATGCTCCAACATCGAGATCACCTTTCCATAATTCCCAACTATTTAAGTTTTGAAAGGTAGAGAGCGCCACACCAGCTTGTGGCGCTCCCATCATTTCAAAACTTTAATAAACTTCTCTGGGGGTCCAGCAAGACCCCACAGTTGCTGATGAGGACCATCAACCCCCATTGCATTATAATGCATCTCCATAAGGTTCTATACTCCTACATCACAAAAAAATTCCCAACTAGGTACATTTTCAACCCAATACAATTTTTTATACAAATACTCATCCAGCCATCCATTTCAGCATTTTCTGCATTCCCGAGCCCTAATAAAGCATTTGAAATGCATTGCTCTCTTTTTTTTAAAATGCTACAACACAGCAATGATCTACCAAATATTTTTGAATTGATGCTCTATTCCCTTCTACCAAGAAATAAGAATGAGATGGGTTCTATCCCTTACCCAACCTTTCCGAACCTAGAACAGAACTTTTTGTTCTACTGGGACCTCAAAAGAAACCTTTGAATCTTGGTTTGGAAAACTTGGATTCCTGGCCAGTATTGTTGTCTTATCATGAATAGGCAGCCAAGGTCACCAAAGTCAACCAACACACTCAATACTTTCAATAAAGTCAATACAAATTTTCATACAAATAGCCCAATGATACTCATCCAGACCTCAGCCATTTCCGCATTCCCAAGCCCTGATGAAGGTCTTGAAATGCCTGAAACGTGTTGCTCTTTTTTAAAATGCAACAACATAGCAATGATCTGACAAACATTTTTGGATTGGTGCTCTATTCCCTATTCCTATAACAACAAATAAAATTTAGATGGATTCTATCCCTTACCCCTTACCCAATCCGTCTGAAAATAGAATATAACTTTTTTTTCTACTGGGACCTCAAAAGAAACCCATGAATCTTGGTTTGGAAAACTTGGATTCCTGGCCAGTATTGTTGTTTCTTCATTAATAGGCAGCCATGGTCACCAAAGTCAACTAATGGCTAACCAAGGTCATAATGGTCAGTGCAATCCTTCCTCTTTGGAAAATACCTCTTACCTCTTCCTCCTTGGAAGATACCTCTTACCTCTTCCTCCTTGGAAGATAGCTCTTATCTCTTCCTCCTTGGAAGATACTTCTTACCTCTTCCTCCTTGGAAGATAGCTCTTACCGCTTCTTCCGTGGAAGATAGCTCTTACCTCTCCCTCTTGGAAGATAGCACTTAACTCTTCCTACTTGGAAGATACTTCTTACCTCTTCCTCCTTGGAAGATACCTCTTACCTAATCCTCATTAGAAGATACCTCTTACTTCTTGCTCCTTGGAAGATGCCTCTTACCTCTTCCTTCTTGGAAGATACCACTTACCCCTTCCTCCTTGGAAGATACCTCCTACCTAATCCTCCTAGAAAGATACATCTTACCTCTTCCTCCTTGGAAGATACCTTTTACCTCTTCCTCCATGAAAGATACTTCTTACCTCTTCCTCCTTTGAAGATACTTCTTACCTCTTTCTCCTTTGAAGATACCTCTTCCTCCTTGGAAGATACCTCTTATCTCTTCCTCCTTGGAAGATACCTTTTACTTCTTCCTCCATGGAAGATACTTCTTACCTCTTCCTCCTTCGAAGATACCTCCTACTGCTTCCTCCATCGAAGATACCATTTACCTCTTCCTCTTTGGAAGATACCACTTATCTCTTCCTCCTTCGAAAATACCTTTTACTTCTTCCTCTTTGGAAGATACCTCTTCCTCCTTGGAAGATACATCTTACCTCTTCCTCCTTGGAAGATACCTTTTACTTCTTCCTCCTTGGAAGATACCTCTTATCTCTTCCTCCTTGGAAGATACCTCTTACCTGTTCCTCCTTGGAAGATACCTCTTATCTCTTCCTCCTTGGAAGATACCTCTTATCTCTTCCCCATTGGAAGATACCTCTTACCTCTTCCTCTTTGGAAGATACCTCTTACCTCTTCCTCCTTGGAAGATACCTCTTACCTCTTCCTCCTTGGAAGATACATCTTATTTCTTCCTCCTTGGAAGATACCTCTTATCTCTTCCTCCTTAGAAGATACCTCTTCCCTCTTCCTCCTTGGAAGATACCTCTTATCTCTTCCTCCTTGGAAGATACCTCTTATCTCTTACCCCTTGGAAGATACCTCTTATCTCTTACCCCTTGGAAGATACATCTTACCTCTTCCTCCTTGGAATATGCCTCTTACATCTTCCTCCTTGGAAGATACCTCTTACCTCTTCCTCCTTGGAAAATACCTCTTACCTCTTCCTCCTTGGAAGATACCGCTTACCTCTTCCTCCTTGGAAGATACCTCTTACCTAATCCTCATTAGAAGATACCTCTTACTTCTTGCTCCTTGAAGGAGGCCTCTTACCTCTTCCTTCTTGGAAGATACCACTTACCCCTTCCTCCTTGGAAGATACCTCCTACCTAATCCTCCTTGAAAGATACTTCTTACCTCTTCCTCCTTTGAAGATACTTCTTTCTCCTTGGAAGATACCTCTTACTGCTTCCTCCGTCGAAGATACCTCTTACCTCTTCCTCCTTGGAAGATACCTTTTACTTTTTCCTTCATGGAAGATACTTCTTACCTCTTCCTCCTTCGAAGATACCTCTTACTGCTTCCTCCATCGAAGATACCATTTACCTCTTCCTCCTTGAAAGATACCTCTTACCTCTTCCTCCTTGAAAGATACCTCTTATCTCTTCCCCATTGGAAGATACCTCTTACCTCTTTCTCTTTGGAAGATACCTCTTACCTCTTCCTCCTTGGAAGATACCTCTTACCTCTTCCTCCTTGGAAGATACCTCTTATCTCTTCCTCCTTGAAAGATACCTTTTACTTCTTCCTCCTTGGAAGATACCTCTTACCTCTTCCTCCTTGGAAGATACCTCTTACCTCTTCCTCCTTGGAAGATACCTTTTATTTCTTCCTCCTTGGAAGATACCTCGTATCTCTTCCTCCTTGGAAGATACCTCTTACCTCTTCCTCCTTGGAAGATACCTCTTATCTCTTCCTCCTTTGAAGATACCACTTACCTCTTCCTCCTTGGAAGATACCTCTTACCTCTTCCTCCTTGGAAGATACCTCTTACCTCTTCCTCCTTGGAAGATACCTTTTACTTTTTTCTCCTTGGAAGATACTTCTTACCTCTTCCTCCTTGGAAGATACCTGTTACTTCTTCCTCCTTGGAAGATACCTCGGCCCCAGCCATCGGGAGATACCTCTTCCTCCTTGGAAGATACCTCTTACCTCTTCCTCCTTGGAAGATACCTTTTACTTCTTCCTCCTTGGAAGATACCTCTTATCTCTTCCTCCTTGAAAGATACCTCTTACCTCTTCCTCCTTGAAAGATACCTCTTATCTCTTCCCCATTGAAAGATACCTCTTACCTCTTTCTCTTTGGAAGATACCTCTTACCTCTTCCTCCTTGGAAGATACCTCTTACCTCTTCCTCCTTGGAAGATACCTCTTACCTCTTCCTCCTTGGAAGATACCTTTTACTTCTTCCTCCTTGGAAGATACCTCTTACCTCTTCCTCCTTGGAAGATACCTCTTACCTCTTCCTCCTTGGAAGATACCTTTTACTTTTTTCTCCTTGGAAGATACTTCTTACCTCTTCCTCCTTGGAAGATACCTGTTACTTCTTCCTCCTTGGAAGATACCTCAGCTCCAGCCACGGGGAGATACCTCTTCCTCCTTGGAAGATACCTCTTACCGCTTCCTCCTTGGAAGATACCTTTTACTTCTTTCTCCTCGGAAGATACCTCTTATCTCTTCCTCCTTGGAAGATACCTCTTATCTCTTCCTCCTTGAAAGATACCTCTTACCTCTTCCTCCTTGGAAGATACCTCTTACCTCTTCCTCCTTGGAAGATACCTCTTACCTCTTCCTCCTTGGAAGATACCTCTTACCTCTTCCTCCTTGGAAGATACCTGTTACTTCTTCCTCCTTGGAAGATACCTCGGCCCCAGCCATCGGGAATGGTAGTAGTAGAATTTGGATGGATTAAACAAAGGATCTCACATTTCCATGTTTCACACTCTTGGGAACAATGCAGGTGGGCGGGGCTGTGATAATCATGGTTTCTAGCCAAGCTAGTTTGATACTTTTCCTCACCATGTATTTTTCATTTTAAATTTGACCGTCTTGTTTGTGTCCGCCAATTCCTTTTATCAGCTTGATTCCTTTAGTTAGTTGTTCAAACTGCTGTGACACATTCTGTTGAAATTCATTTGAGTTAAATTAGGATTTGTACAGTTAAAAAAACAAAAAACAAAATTACAGCTTCGTACATAATGACATGAAATACAGTCCCCCCCCCTCTGTCTTATCCTCTGTGTACGTTCCGGTTCGTTGATTCATCGATAAAAAAAATTGCCAGCTTTGTTCTATGCAATTAAAGCTGAGCTCCAGGCAAACAATGACATACACAGATGAAATACGCATAAGGGAGCTGTTTTATCTGCCAAAGGATTTGTCTCTCTCTGTCTATCCAGTCTTGAGATCTACACAGCTCTGCCACATGGGACAGTCCTGTCTGGCAGGGCAAGGGATCTGATTCTTCTTTGCTGTAAGGCTTGACTCACTCTAATGCGACCCCCATTGTTGTGCCACTTGCTGGTGAATTTCATGCGACATTAGCGTTTATGGGACAGTTGCATGTCATGGATATGCAGTAGTGTTTGTCTGTCAGCTTACCTTCCTTCCCATGTGTTCATCTTAGAGGCCTGAGCCCTTTCACCTGGCTTCCTTTATAATCTCCTCCCAGCCAGACTCCACCCCAGGCCCTATCACAGAACACTATATTAACCTGTGCACTGCAAGCCTGCTTTGCTGATCAACGTGTTTGTTAGGCATTGTGTGTTTGGGTTCCTGCCTGCCGTGTGCTACATCTGTCTCTCTGTTACGTTATTGGCTTGTCCCCGACTATCCCTGTCTGCTCGTGACCCTTGACCTTCGGCTCGTTCTTCGTTATCCTTGTCTGCTTGTGGCCCCTGACCTTCAGCTTGTTATTCGGTTCTCTCTTATCGTGTGCTGCTGCTTCCCCTCTTTACCCCTTATCCTACGGGGCATGAGCTAGGAAACTCCAGGGGCCGTGACCTGGTCCCAGCCTGCAGCTAACATCCTCACCTCTAGAGGCCCTGGAGAAGACCAGCTGGGTCTTAGACTCCACGCCCTGGGGAATCTTGGCTCTAGCTTCCGTTTGGATCCCGGTTGTGCTCCTCTGGTCCCGCTTTCCACAACCACCCAGTTTCCTATCCGCAGAAGCCAGCCATAGGGTTCACTACCTCGCGGTGCACTCCTGTCCCCCTACGGTGTGCATCTGTCACCTGGCCACAGGTGACCCTGACAGTTTGATCAGCCATGAACCCGGCTGACATCCCGTTACCTGTGGATGATCCGTTGCAGGGCATAGTTTGCAGACTTGAAACCCAGGAATCGAATCAGACTCAGGTGATGTGATTCCTCCAGGATCTGGCTTCTCGCTTTGAGCAGCTTCAGGCCTCCTTGGGAACCCTGGATCCGCAACCTCAAATACAACCAGCGGCTGCACCTATTGCACCAGTCGCAGCCACACACTCACTACAGCTGCCAGCTCCGTCCCGTTTCTCTGGGGACTCCAAGGCTTGCAGGGGGTTCCTTAGCCAATGCACAATTCATTTTGAGCTCCAGCCCCAAAACTTCCTGTCTGATCGGGCTAAGGTAGCCTATATCATTTCCCTCCTCTGGTGAAGCTTTAGCCTGGGCAGCCCCTCTGTGGGAACTGAATGATCCAGTGGTTTCTAGCCTGTCTGGCTTCTTGAAACTTTTTCGGAATATCTTCGAAGAACCGGCTCGTGTCTCTTCAGCGGCCAGCGCCCTTTTACGTCTCTGCCAAGAGTCTGCTTCTGTGGGACAGTATGCCCTTCATTTCCGCATACTGTCGGCTGAGTTGAGCTGGAACAATGAGGCCTTAGTCGCAACCTTTTTGCATGGCCTGTCTGATAGAGTGAAGGATGAATTAGCAGGAAGAACCATCCCCACTGATCTGGCCGGCGTTATCTCCTTGTGTAACCAGATCGATATTCGCTTTCAGGAGAGGACCTTAGAAAAGCAACGCCAGCACTCCTTGGTTCTTAGTCAGCCTGAGCTCCCCTCTCTTCGACCCGTAGAGCATCTCCTACCAGCTGAGGAACCCATGCAGCAGGGTCGGACCAGGCTATCCCCCGAGGAACGTGCTAGGCGCAGAACTCTTGGTCTGTGTCTTTACTGTGGGGGCAAAGGTCATTTTCGTGACACTTGCTCTCTTTGTCCAGAAAAACGTTCGGGTCCACTTCATCTGGAAAGTGGAGTATTGGACCCAGAAATATCACCTTCCCCTTTTCGTCTTCTGCTTTCTGTGTTCCTTCATGTTGGTGCTTCTTCTCATTCGGTCTCAGCATATCTGGATTCCGGAGCCGCTGGTAATTTTATGGACTGGGAAATCGCATCGTCCATGAGACTTACTCTTTTGCCCCTCACCACACCATTGGTGGTCTTGGCGATTGATGGTACTGTTCTCCCAGGGGGACCTATCCGCTTCCAGACCCTCCCTGTTAAGATGTCGGTAGGGACACTCCACCAGGAGTGGATATCCTTCCTTATCTTACCCAAGGCCTCAACACCTATAATTTTGGGTCTCCCATGGTTACAGCTCCATTCTCCTCATGTGGACTGGACTACTGGACAGATCCTGGCTTGGGGTCCCTCCTGTTCCTCGTCCTGCCTACCCAAGGTTGCCCCCTGTGAATCTGAGCCGGTCATTCATTCCAGGTTGCATAACCATTTACATTTCTCTGTCCCTAACCACCCTTGGACGCACAGCCAGGCTAGCTTGTCTACAAGTCCTGCAGTCGCTACGTCTTGCGATGCGATTCAGGTAGTCGCTACACCTGACTCAGCTATTCACTCTGCCTCTGTACTAGTTATGCCAGTCCAGCCCATGCCCAGTGAGCCTCCTACTTTTTCTTGTGTGGGACATTCTGCTTGTCCTTCAGCTATTCAGTTTGACTCCGGCGACATGTCACCTTCTAACCAACCTGACTTCAGGGTTCCACTGACATCTGCCCAGTCTGATGGTCCTGTGCAAGATGACCAGTTCCCCTTTAAGGGTCTAGGGGACCCTCCTCAGATTCCTGTTGATCCTCTCATGCCCTTGCTTATTCCTAGAGAGCCTTTGGTCCTCAATAGATCTTCTTGTCATCTCCCTACCTCGTTTTCGGTCTCTGAGGATAATCTTAAGTACGAGGTTAGACAAGTTCTGGATTCTCGGCTCTGCAGAGGCATTCTTCAGTACCTTGTGCATTGGAGAGGTTTTGGTCCTGAGGAGGCGTCTTGGATCGCTGCATCTGATGTCGCTGCACCTCATCTGTTGAGAAGGTTTCATCAGAGATTTCCCTTTAAGCCTGGGCCCAGGCGGGGGAGGGCCCATAAGAGGGAGGGTACTGTCATGGATATGCAGTAGTGTTTGTCTGTCAGCTTACCTTCCTTCCCATGTGTTCATCTTAGAGGCCTGAGCCCTTTCACCTGGCTTCCTTTATAATCTCCTCCCAGCCTGACTCCACCCCAGGCCCTATCACTGAACACTATATTAACCTGTGCACTGCAAGCCTGCTTTGCTG
This sequence comes from Rana muscosa, assembly GCA_029206835.1. Lineage (NCBI taxonomy): Eukaryota > Metazoa > Chordata > Amphibia > Anura > Ranidae > Rana > Rana muscosa. The sequence continues at coordinate 53,360,850 of CM055126.1, forward strand.
ATCAACGTGTTTGTTAGGCATTGTGTGTTTGGGTTCCTGCCTGCCGTGTGCTACGTCTGTCTCTCTGTTACGTTATTGGCTTGTCCCCGACTATCCCTGTCTGCTCGTGACCCTTGACCTTCGGCTCGTTCTTCGTTATCCTTGTCTGCTTGTGGCCCCTGACCTTCAGCTTGTTATTCGGTTCTCTCTTATCGTGTGTTGCTGCTTCCCCTCTTTTCCCCTTATCCTACGGGGCATGAGCTAGGAAACTCCAGGGGCCGCGACCTGGTCCCAGCCTGCAGCTAACATCCTCACCTCTAGAGGCCCTGGAGAAGACCAGCTGGGTCTTAGACTCCGCGCCCTGGGGAATCTTGGCTCTAGCTTCCGTTTGGATCCCGGTTGTGCTCCTCTGGTCCCGCTTTCCACAACCACCCAGTTTCCTATCCGCAGAAGCCAGCCATAGGGTTCACTACCTCGCGGTGCACTCCTGTCCCCCTACGGTGTGCATCTGTCACCTGGCCACAGGTGACCCTGACATTGCATCAAAGTAGCGCAGGAACCTTTTTTTGAAGACGCTGCGACTTGATTGGAATGGGTGCCATTGAAATAAATAGATTTTGACTTGTCATGCGAGTTTATGTGTTGCAAGTCGCATGACAAGTCACACTAGTGCAAACTGAGCCTGAGGCAACACTTGCAGGTCTTGTCCCTCACCCAGCCTGCGATTGGACAGGGAATGGAGAAGCAGTAGACTGATGAGCTCATCTCTCTGTCACTCTACGCTCTCCTTCTATCAGCATGCTCCTTGCTATTGTGTGAGCACTGCAGTACGACTGATTGTCATCTTGTGCTGCTTCTCCCTCCCTGGGTCTAAATTCTGCTGCATAGCAGATGATAATAGCAGGTCATATTTTGGGTACTTACACTGCTGGTATTTAAATTAACACCTAAAGCGGAGCTCCACCCTAAAGTGGAACTTCCGCTCATCGGATTCCTCCCCCCCCTCCGGTGCCACAATTGGCACCTTTCGGGGGGAGGGGGGACAGGATACCTGTCAAAGTCAGGTATCCTTTCCTACTTCCGGTTGTCCGGCCGCGGCCCGTGACGTCACCGCGGGGCTCCCTCCTCCTCCTCCCCTGGCCACCGGGCTAATAGGAGAGAGGAGAGGACCACGCGCATGCGCAGTAGGGTTCCCGGCGTGAAGCAGAAAGGCTACACCGCGGGTTCCCTTACCCGCAATGGCGACGGCAGCACCCGACAGCTGATGGGAAACATCAGCTGACATCGAGGGACCGCAGGACAGGTAAGTGTCCATTTATTAAAAGCCAGCAGCTGCATGTCCGGCGCCTCCACTGCCCCCCCCCCCCACTGTCTTCTGGAAGACACCCAGGTCTCAGAGGACAGCAAGGACCAGTGAGGCCGAACGGCACGACTCGCACCTGCGCATTAGGGAACCCGGCTGTGAAGCCACAAGGCCTCACTTCCTGATTCCCTTACCGAAGATGGCGGCGCCACCACCCAAGAGTCGAGGGGCAGATCGGCTTCGGGTGAGGACATTGCGGGCGCCCAGGACAGGTAAGTGTCCATATATTAAAAGTCAGCAGCTGCAGTATTTGTAGCTGCTGACTTTAAAAAAAAAAAAAATATTCGGGGGAAGCTTTAACCACTTAACGACCGCTCACTGTATATATACGTCGGCACAATGGCACCGACAGGCACAATCACGTAGAGTATACGTGATTGCCTTTGTACAGTTGGGGGGGTCCAATCAGACCCCCCTTCTGTACAGTGAGCGGTCGGAATTCGTCTGGGACTGATCCGAGATGGGGGGGCGACCGTTCGATTCCGGCCACCCCCCCGTGATCGCTCCCAGCGAATGAGAATGCCCCCTCTGCCTGTGTAATGTAAACACAGGCAGAGGAAGCAGGAGGAAGTGATGTCATCTCTTGTGCGGCGCTCACATATACCGAGCGCCGTACAAGAGAAGACATCAAGGTTAGTGCACAAACACTACACTAACATCAGCACACATAGGCACATAAATTGCTCCCCCCAGCCCCCCCCAGATCACCCCCCAGCCCCCAGTCACAGTGTCACTGATTGCAGTGACCATTTATTTACTGATCACTGCAATCAGTGACATTTGTGACTGTAAAAGTGTCACTACATTTAGTTTTAGGTCCAGTGTAGCCCCCTAACCCCCCCCTAATAAAGGTTTAACCCCTTGATCACCCCCCAGATAACCCTTTCACCCCCTAGCACAGCCGTCGCTAAGCGATAATTTTTCTGATCGCTGTCTTAGCGTCGGTGATGCAGATCGGTAGCCAGTAATTTTTTTTAGGTTTGCCGCAGGTTTTTATAGCGTCGGGTACCCCCATAAATTATCTAATAAAGGTTTAACCCCCTTGATCGCCCCCCAGGTAACCCTTTCACCCCCTATCACCACTGTCGCTAAGCGATCATTTTTCTGATCGCTGTCTTAGCGTCGGTGATGCTGATCGGTAGCCAGTAATTTTTTTTAGGTTCGCCGCAGGTTTTTATAGCGTCGGGTACCCCCATAAATTATCGAAAAAAGGTTTAACCCCCTTGATCGCCCCCCAGGTAACCCTTTCACCCCCTATCACCACTGTCGCTAACAATCATTTTTCTGATCGCTGTCTTAGCGTCGGTGATGCAGATCGGTAGCCAGTAATTTTTTTTAGGTTCGCCGCAGGTTTTTATAGCGTCAGGTACCCCCATAAATTATCTAATAAAGGTTTAACCCCCTTGATCGCCCCCCAGGTAACCCTTTCACCCCCTATCACCACTGTCACTAAGCGATCATTTTTCTGATCGCTGTCTTAGCGTCGGTGATGCAGATCGGTAGCCAGTAATTTTTTTTAGGTTCGCCGCTGGTTTTTATAGCGTCGTGTACCCCCATAAATTATCTAAAAAAGGTTTAACCCCCTTGATCGCCCCCCAGGTAACCCTTTCACCCCCTATCACCACTGTCGCTAAGCGATCATTTTTCTGATCGCTGTCTTAGCGTCGGTGATGCAGATCGGTAGCCAGTAATTTTTTTTAGGTTCGCCGCATGTTTTTATAGCGTCAGGTACCCCCATAAATTATCTAATAAAGGTTTAACCCCCTTGATCGCCCCCCAGGTAACCCTTTCACCCCCTATCACCACTGTCGCTAAGCGATAATTTTTCTGATCGCTGTCTTATGTCGGTGATGCAGATCGGTAGCCAGTATTTTTTTTTTAGGTTCGCCGCAGGTTTTTATAGAGTCATGTACCCCCAGAAATGATCTAATAAAGGTTTAACCCCCTTGATCGCCACCCAGGTAACCCTTTCACCCCCTATCACCACTGTCGCTAAGCGATCATTTTTCTGATCGCTGTCTTAGCGTCGGTGATGCAGATCGGTAGCCAGTAATTTTTTTTAGGTTCGCCGCAGGTTTTTATAGCGTCAGGTACCCCCATAAATTATCTAATAAAGGTTTAACCCCCTTGATCGCCCCCCAGGTAACCCTTTCACTCCCTATCACCACTGCCGCTAAGCGATCATTTTTCTGATCGCTGTCTTAGCGTCGGTGATGCAGATCGGTAGCCAGTAATTTTTTTTAGGTTCGTCGCAGGTTTTTATAGCGTCAGGTACCCCCATATATTATCTAATAAAGGTTTTAACCCCCTAATTGCCCCTAGTTAACCCTTTCACCAGTGATCATCATATAAGTGTTACGGGTGATGCTGGTTAGTTAGTTTGCTTTTTATAGTGTCAGGGCACCCGCCGTATATATAACCCAATAAAGGTTTAACCCCCTGATCGCCCGGCGGGTGATATCAATTAGGTTTTAGCGTCAGAGAGGGTCTGCGTCACACCCCAGGCAGCGTCAGGTTAGTGCCAGTAACGCTAACACCCACGCGTGAAGCATACACCTCCCTTAGTGGTATAGTATCTGATCAGATCAATATCTGATCTGATCAGATCTATACTAGCGTCCCCAGCAGTTTAGGGTTCCCAAAAACGCAGTGTTAGCGGGATCAGCCCAGATACCTGCTAGCACCTGCGTTTTGCCCCTCCGTCCAGCCCAGGCCACCCAAGTGCAGTATCGATCGATCACTGTCACTTGCAAAACACAACACACATAACTGCAGCGTTCGCAGAGACAGGCCTGATCCCTGCGACTCCAGTGCTGTAGGAGGTGATTTCACCACCACAGTTAAAAAAAAAAGCAAATATGCCGAAGCATTGGGGCAGCAGGGGCGGAGGAGCGATTTTGCTCCTAATGCCGCGTACATACGGTCGAAATTCCGATGGAGGCTTGCCCGTGGAAAAGTCCGACCATGTGTGTGCGGCATAACTTTTTTGCGGGAGGATGCCCCCATGCTTCGGCATATATAAATGGTGCATGTATGCCCATCATTGGAAGTGGGTGGATGAAGGGCGGTATTCTAATGGTGGGCATACCCACCGATCAATCTTTTTTTTTCGTTCAGCCAACTGGCTGCATGAAAAAAAAAGATTACAATACATGTCCAACAAGGACCAGCAACGTACTGGTATGTTGCTGGACTTTGAATGGTTATACCAGATTGATGCCTGCGGGTTTAGGTATCATCTTGGTATCATTCTTTTCAGCCAGCGGCCGGCTTTCATGTAAAAGCAATCCTAGTGGCTAATTAGCCTCTGGACTGCTTTTACAAGCAGTGGGAGGGAATGTCCCCCCCCCCCTGGATATAAAAAGCGCCATTGGGAAATTGGGAAAGCATTTTATCACACCGATCTTGGTGTGGTCAGATGCTTTGAGGGCAGAGGAAAGATCTAGGGTCTAGACCCCAGTTTTTTCAAAAAAAGAGTACCTGTCACTACCTATTGCTATCATAGGGGATATTTACATTCCCTGAGATAACAATAAAAATGATTAAAAAAAAATATATGGAAGGAACGATTTAAAAATAAAATAAAAAAGCAAAATTAATAATACAAAAAAAAAAAAAAAAAGCACCCCTGTCCTGCCCTGCTCTTGCCCAATGGCGAACGCAAGCGTCGGTCTGGCGTCATATGTAAACAGCAGGGATGAGCCGAACACCCCCCTGTTCGGTTCGCACCAGAACCTGCGAACAGACAAAATGTTCGTGTAAACTTTAGAACCCTATTAAATACAATGGACTCGAACGTTCGAAATCTAAAGTGTTAATTATAAAGGCTAATATGCAAGTTATTGTCCTAAAAAGTGTTTGGGGACCCGGGTCCTGCCCCAGGGGACATGTATCAATGCAAAAAGAAGTTTTAAAAACGGCCGTTTTTTCGGGAGCAGTGATTTTAATAATGCTTAAAATGAAAAAATAAAAGTGAAATATTCCTTTAAATTTCGTACCTGGGGGGTGTGTATGATATGCATGTGAAGTGGCGCATGTTTCCCGTGCTTAGAACTGTCCCTGCAAAAAATGTCATTTTTGAAAGAAAAAAATGCATTTAAAACTGACTCGCGGCTATTAATGAATTGTCGGCTCCCGGCAATACATACAAAAGTCATTGAGAAAAAAAAAAAAAAAAGCGTGGGGGTTCCCCAGAATTCAATTACCAGGCCCTTCAGGTCTGGAATGGATATTAAGGGGAACCCCGCCGCAAATAAAAAAAAAATTGACGTGGGGTTCCCCCAAATATCCATTCCAGGCCCTTCAGATCTGGCATGGATTTTAAGGGGAACTCCACCCCAAATTAAAAAAAAAATGGCGTGGAGTCCCCCTAAAAATCCATACCAAACCCCTTATCCGAGCACGCAACCTGGCCGGCCGCAGGGGAAAAGGGGGGGACGAGAGAGCGGCCCCCCCTCCCTCCTGAACCGTACCAAGCCACATGCCCTCAACATGGGGAGGATGTCCCCATGTTGATGGGGACAAGGGCCTCATCCCCACAACCCTTGCCCGGTGGTTGTGGGGGTCTGCGGGCGGGGGGCTTATCGGAATCTGGAAGACCCCTTTAACAAAGAGGACCCCCAGATCCCGCCCCCCCCCCCATGTGAATTGGTAAGGGGTACATTGTACCCCTACCATTTCACGAAGAAAGCGTAAAAAAATGTTTAAAAAAACACACAAACACCTTGAAAAAGTCCTTTATTTAAAAAAACAAAAACAAAACATTCCAGCGGTGAAATCCAGTGTCCCGCGGCGATCCCGATGTCCAGCGCTGTCCGTCATTGGTTGTGCCTGAGCGGACCTGATGGGGAACTCCCTCTCAGTATTTTAAATGTATAGACCCGCCCCTTCTAAAGTTCCCCATCAGGTCCGCTCAGCGGACGAGATGCGGAACATGAGAAGGGGCGGGTCTATACATGTATTACCAAAGTGAGAGCAGTTCCCCATCAGGTCCGCCCCCTCGGTATGTCAGACCCGCCTACGTCATTGGCTTGAGCGGGGAACTTCCTTCACTGTGTAATTTAAATTTACACAGTGAAGGAAGTTCCCCGCTCAAGCCAATGACGTAGGCGGGTCCGACATACCGAGGAGGCGGACCTGATGGGGAACTTCTCTCACTTTGGTAATACATGTATAGACCCGCCCCTTCTCATGTTCCGCATCTCGTCCGCTGAGCGGACCTGATGGGGAACTTTAGAAGGGGCGGGTCTATACATTTAAAATACTGAGAGGGAGTTCCCCATCAGGTCCGCTCAGGCACAACCAATGACGGACAGCGCTGGACATCGGGATCGCCGCGGGACACTGGATTTCACCGCTGGAATGTTTTTTTTTTTTTTTTTTAAATAAAGGACTTTTTCAAGGTGTTTGTGTGTTTTTTTAAACATTTTTTTACGCTTTCTTCGTGAAATGGTAGGGGTACAATGTACCCCTTACCAATTCACATGGGGGGGGGCCGGGATCTGGGGGTCCTCTTTGTTAAAGGGGTCTTCCAGATTCCGATAAGCCCCCCGCCCGCAGACCCCCACAACCACCGGGCAAGGGTTGTGGGGATGAGGCCCTTGTCCCCATCAACATGGGGACATCCTCCCCATGTTGAGGGCATGTGGCTTGGTACGGTTCAGGAGGGAGGGGGGGCCGCTCTCTCGTCCCCCCCTTTTCCCCTGCGGCCGGCCAGGTTGCGTGCTCGGATAAGGGGTCTGGTATGGATTTTTAGGGGGACTCCACGCCATTTTTTTTTTTATTTGGGGTGGAGTTCCCCTTAAAATCCATGCCAGATCTGAAGGGCCTGGAATGGATATTTGGGGGAACCCCACGTCAATTTTTTTTTTATTTGCGGCGGGGTTCCCCTTAATATCCATTCCAGACCTGAAGGGCCTGGTAATTGAATTCTGGGGAACCCCCACGCTTTTTTTTTTTTTTTTTCTCAATGACTTTTGTATGTATTGCCGGGAGCCGACAATTCATTAATAGCCGCGAGTCAGTTTTAAATGCATTTTTTTCTTTCAAAAATGACACTTTTTGCAGGGACAGTTCTAAGCACGGGAAACATGCGCCACTTCACATGCATATCATACACACCCCCCAGGTACGAAATTTAAAGGAATATTTCACTTTTATTTTTTCATTTTAAGCATTATTAAAATCACTGCTCCCGAAAAAACGGCCGTTTTTAAAACTTCTTTTTGCATTGATACATGTCCCCTGGGGCAGGACCCGGGTCCCCAAACACTTTTTAGGACAATAACTTGCATATAAGCCTTTATAATTAGCACTTTAGATTTCTCCCATAGATTTTTCGAATTTGCCGCGAACACCCCAATTTGTTCGCTGTTCGGCGAACGGGCGAACAGGCAATGTTCGAGTCGAACATGAGTTCGACTCGAACTCGAAGCTCATCCCTAGTAAACAGCAATTGCACCATGCATGTGAGGTATCACCGCGAAGATCAGATCGAGAGCAGTAATTTTAGCAGTAGACCTCCTCTGTAAATCTAACGGGGTAACCTGTAAAGGCTTTTAAAGGCTTTTAAAAATGTATGTAGTTTGTCGCCAATGCGCGTTTGTGTGAAATTTTAAAGCATGTCGTGTTTGGTATCTATGTACTCGGCCTAAGATCATATTTTTTATTTCATCAAACATTTGGGCAATATAGTGTGTTTTAGTGCATTAAAATTAAAAAAGTGTATTTTTTCCCCAAAAAATGCGTTTGAAAAATCGCTGCGCAAATACTGTGTAGAAAAAAAAATGCAACACCCACCATTTTATTCTGTAGGGCCTTTGCTTTAAAAATATATATAATGTTTGGGGGTTCAACATAATTTTTTTGCAAAAAAAAATATGTTTTCATGTAAACAAAAAGTGTCAAAAAGGGCTTTGTCTTCAAGTGGTTAGAAGAGTAGATGTAAGCTTCCTAATGTTGTGTATAAAATGCCAGAACAGTTCAAAACCCCCCCAAATGACCCCATTTTGGAAAGTAGACACCCCAAGCTATATACTGAGAGGCATGTCGAGTCCATGGAATATTTTATATGTTGACACAAGTTGCGGAAAAAATAAAAAAAAAATTTTATTTTTATTTTTTTTGCACAAAGTTGTCACTAAATGATATATTGCTCAAACATGCCATGGGCATATGTGGAATTACACCACAAAATACATTCTGTTGCTTCTCCTGAGTACGGGGATACCACATGTGTGAGACTTTTTGGGAGCCTAGCCGCGTACGGGACCCCAAAAACCAAGCACCGCCTTCAGGCTTTCTAAGGGTGTACATTTTTGATTTCACTTCTCACTGCCTATCACAGTTTCGGAGGCCATGGAATTCCCAGATGGCACAAAACCCCCCCAAATGACCCCATTTTGGAAAGTAGACACCCCAAGCTATTTGCTGAGAGGTATTGTGAGTATTTTGCAGATCTCGCTTTTTGTCACAAAGTTTTGAAAATTGAAAAAAAAAAAAAAAATTTCTTTCTTCATTTTCAAAAACAAATGAGAGCTGTAAAATACTCACCATGCCTCTCAGCAAATAGCTTGGGGTGTCTACTTTCCAAAATGGGGTAATTTGGGGGGGTTTTGTGCTATTTTGGCATTTTATGGCCTTTGAAACTGTGATAGGTAGTGAGGAGTCAAATCAAAAATTTGTGCCTAGAAATCCTGAAGGCGGTGCTTGGTTTTCGGGGTCCCGTACGCGGCTAGGCTCCTAAAAAGTCCCACACATGTGGTATCCCCGTACTCAGGAGAAGCAGCAAAATGTATTTTGGGGTGCAATTCCACATATAACCATGGCATGTGTGAGCAATAATAGGATTTTTATAACAGCTTACCTGTAAAATCCTTTTCTTGGAGTACATCACGGGACACAGAGCGACATAGTCATTACTAATGGGTTATATAGTTACCGTCAGGTGCTGGCACTGGCAACTTCCAAAACCGGAAGTACCCTCCCCTATATAAGCCCCTCCCATCCGGGAGCACCTCAGTTTTGTAGCAAAGCAATAAGTGTCCCCAAAGAGGGGCGGGAGCTCTGTGTCCCGTGATGTACTCCAAGAAAAGGATTTTACAGGTAAGCTGTTATAAAAATCCTATTTTCTTTCTCGTACATCACGGGACACAGAGCGACATAGTCATTACTAATGGGATGTCCTAAAGCAATGCCAAATGAGGGGGGGGATACACCATATATAAGCTGAGCGCTATCAGACATGAGGATCTTTTGCGGCCTGCAACACACTGCGCCCAAAGGCGACATCCTCCTGACTTCTAACGTCCACCTGGTAGAACCTAGTAAACGTGTGTACCGAAGACCATGTTGCGGCCTTACAGATTTGAGCCAGGGAGGCCTGGTGATGCACTGCCCATGAAGTTCCAACTGCTCTCGTGGAGTGCGCCCTAACTTTGAACGGAGGCGGTCTACTTCTCAAGCTATAGGCTTGTATTATGACCTGTCGAATCCACTTGGCTAAAGTAGATTTTGACGCTGCCTGACCCTTTCTGGGGCCTTCTGGCAGAATAAACAAAGTATCCGTTCTGCGAATCTGAGCAGTGGCTTTTAGATAAGCTTTAACTGCTCTTACTACATCCAAAGAATGCAATAACTTTTCCTCTACCGAAGTAGGCTTGGGGAAAAAAGAAGGAAGAACCACATCTTGGTTCAAATGAAAACTCGATACCACCTTAGGAAGAAAGGCTGGATGAGGACGTAACACTACTCTGTCCTTATGGATAACCAGATATGGCTCCTTACAGGACATAGCTGCTAATTCCGATACTCTTTTAGCCGAACAAATGGCTACTAGAAAAATCAATTTCCTGGTGAGAAGCACTAAGGAAATATGCTGTAATGGTTCAAATGGTTGTTTCTGTAGAACCGACAGAACCAAGTTTAGATCCCATGGACATATGGGAATATTAACCGGAGGACTAATACGCATCACTCCTTGTATAAAGGCTTTGACTAGTGAATGCGAAGCCAAGGGCCTTTGAAAAAATATTGACAAGGCCGAAATCTGACCCTTGATAGTACTCAAGGCAAGCTTCCTATCTACAGCCCATTGTAGGAAGTCCAGAATCCTACCTATTACGTATTTACGTGGATGCCATTTCCTGGCTTCACACCAGGCGATGTACGCCTTCCAGATTCTATAGTAGATCTGCCTGGATACCGGCTTCCTGGCATTGATCATGGTAGATACCACAGCATTAGAGAGCCCTCTCTTTTTTAGAATGTGGGCTTCAATAGCCAGGCCGTCAAACCTAGGGCTGGTAAGGAAGGGTGGTATATCGGTCCCTGCGAAAGCAGGTCCGGACGATGTGGGAGGGTCCAAGGACTCCCCACAGACATTTTTACAATCTCCGCGTACCATGCTCTTCGGGGCCACGCTGGAGCCACCAGAATCACTGGTTTCTTTTCTACCCTGATTCTGCGGAGTAATCGAGGTAACAATTGTGGCGGTGGGAATGCATATATCAGCTTGAACTGATCCCAAGGGAACACTAGGGCATCCGAGCCGCACGCTAGGGGATCCCTTGCCCAAGAGACAAACCTGTCCACTTTTGTGTTGAATCTGGATGCTAGCAGATCTACATCCGGTGTTCCCCACCGCTGACATATTGTCCGGAAAACCTCGGGATGAAGGGACCATTCCCCTGGGCATAATTGTTGGCGACTTAGAAAGTCTGCCTTCCAATTCTCCACCCCTGGAATGAATACCGCAGATATGGCTGGGACATATCTTTCTGCCCATCTCAGGATGTAATTTACTTCCCTTTGGGCTGCACGACTCCTGGTGCCCCCCTGACGATTGATATATGCCACTGCTGTGGCATTGTCTGACTGAACTCTGACAGGGGACCCTTGGAGTTTGGATGTCCATGCTACTAGGGCATACCGGGCTGCTCGTATCTCTAAGAGATTGATGGGCAGGGCCTTTTCCGCATCCGACCATCTGCCCTGGAGAGACCATTGCTCCAGTACTGCTCCCCAGCCTATAAGGCTGGCATCTGTAGTGACCACCTTCCAGGAAATCGGACTGAAGGATTTCCCTCTTTCCAGATTCTGGGGAACCAACCACCAGCGGAGGCTCCTGCGAACGGAAGGGGACAAGGATATTGGTAAGTCCAGAGCCTGAACTTTTTTGTTCCAGGCTGACAGTATGGCCCTTTGCAACTTCCTTGAATGGAATTGACCGTAGGGTACTGCTTCGAATGATGCCACCATTTTTCCCAGCAGCCTCATGCACAGGCGTATGGATGGCTGTCTTTTTGAACCCACTAAGTGGATCAAATCTCTCAAAGACGACCCCTTTTCTTGAGGCAAGAAAATCTTTTTCTGGTCTGAATCCAGCCTTAGCCCCAAGTATTCCAGACTTTTGACTGGTTTTAGGGCTGACTTGTCTCGGTTGATAATCCAACCGTGATATTCCAGATACTTGATTGTCTCGTGAACAACCACTTCTAGTTTTTCCACTGAGTGGTCTATCAGCAACAAGTCGTCTAGATATGCCATTATCGTTACACCTCGTGTTCTTAGATTGGCCAATAATGGGGCCAGAATTTTTGTGAACACTCTTGGTGCTGTGGCCAGACCGAAGGGTAAGGCTCTGAACTGAAAATGGCGCCCTTCTACCGCAAAGCGTAGAAATTTTTGGTGGGCTGGAAAGATGGGGATGTGCAAATAAGCATCTTTGATGTCGATCGAGGCTAACCATTCCTCCCCTTGTAGGGCAGTGGCTACCGATCGGATCGACTCCATCCGGAAAGTCCTGATATGTAGGAATTTGTTTAGCCCTTTTAGATTTAATATGGGCCTCACGTCCCCGTTTGGCTTCGGAACTGTAAAGAGGTTTGAGTAAAACCCGAACCCCTATTCTTCCAGGGGAACCTCTATAATTACTGCTTGAAGCAATAATTGTTCCAGTGCCAACAGGAGGGATCCTCTCTTCTGGGGATCCCTTGGCACGTTTGACCTTATAAAGCGGGAAGGAGGGGAGTTTTTTAACTCCAATTTGTATCCCAGATTTACTGCGGAGAGCACCCATCTGTCTCGGATCGTGTCCCGCCAGGTTTCTGTGAACAACTGAAGTCTTCCCCCCACCCGATTGGGTGGGGGCAACCCTTCATGCATTTGACTTTGGGGGAGGTTTTGTACCTCTCCTGCTCCAGGGCTTCTTGTTACCCTGTAACTGTCCCTGATTTTTACCTCCGGGATTTGACCGGGGAGGCCGTCGGAACTGTTTCACAGCCGATGTCCTAGGGACTGGAGAAGCCGGCCTCTTAAAGGAGGGACCTCTAACTCTATTTTTAACCGGCAAAAGTGTACTTTTACCGCTGGAAATTCTCTGGATATACTTGTCCAGGTCTTCCCCGAATAAGCGCTCCCCATGAAATGGGAAGCTGACCAGCAATTTTTTACAGGGAGCTTCAGCAGACCAGTTTTTGAGCCATAGAAGCCTGCGCATATGTACTACAGACAGCGTAAGGCGGGAGGCCTGATGGATTGAATCCTTTATAGCGTCCACCGCAAAGCATAAGGCTCTAGGTAGATCAGCTAGGGCAAGAGCCTGCTGATCCGGCAAGTCTCTTAAGACCTGTTTCAACTGATCCTTCACTGCTTGGCATACCCCTATAGCTGCCACTGCTGGTTGTGTCACCAATCCTGCTGTAGAAAAAGCAGATTTCAATAATGACTCCAATTTTTTATCTATTGGGTCCTTGAACATTTGGACATTTTCCACCGGACATGTCAGTGATTTATTCACACAAGAGATGGCTGCGTCCACTGTAGGGACCTTCCATTTTCTGATGAACTTATCCTCCATGGGATAGACCACCGGAAATCTCTTGGGGGGAGTAAATATTTTGTCAGGATGCTCCCAATCCTGGTAAATGAGCCCCTCCAGTAAAGGATGGATCGGAAAGGAACAAACAGTCTGGGGAGCTTTTAGCGACCCCAATGAGGAGACAGAAGTGGAGGATGGCTCCCCAAGTGGCATTTTAAATGCTGATCGGACCATATTAGTCAGGGACTGAACCCATAACCTCTCAGCATGTGATGCTGAGAACGGCTCTTCCACTGTTGATTCCTCTACAACCGAATCAACCTCATCCTGATCCCCCTCAGGTAGGTCGACCTCTGTATGGGACTGTTGCTCTGTTAACAGGCACTCTGAGGGAGGAGACGGAGATCGAGCGCTTTTCTCCTGTGACAGGGAAGCAGCGATTAATGCTGACAATCTCTCTTCCAGTCCTCCCAGAGCTGAGGAAAAAACCTCCTCTGTTACATACACAGGAGCAGGTGAACTGAGGACAGCCACAGTACCAGGTACTCCTGGGGGTGCCCTACGGTCACTAACCTCTGATTCTTCAGGGGAGACTGGTGCAGCCAAAGCATGCCCAAGATCCTCAGAGCCCGATGGAGACCCCCTATTCCTCCTGGAATTTCTAGTCCCGGAGTTTTTAGACGGCATATTCCTAAGCCACAAAGCTGAGGTATTCCAGCCGAAATACACCAGTTACTGATAATAGTCTAGCATAAATGCTGCTATAATAAACAGTTGGTGTCTACTAATGTGCCTTTCTAGGGGATGCCTGTATCAACCGCTTGCTGTATGCCTTTAAATGTTGCCAGCTCTGTCTCTGTACTTCATAGCCAGCTTACTACAATATTGTGGCTTTTTAAAACCTGCTGGGACGCCCGCACATGCGCAGAAGCGCTGCGGCGCGCACAGAGCGTCATCCCCCAGGCTCCGCCCCCTTTTCCGGCTCACCTCTATATATAGAGGCGCGCGCACGCGCGCGGCCACGTGCGCCCTCGGCGCTAATTTCAAACATGGAAACCAGGGACAGGAGCCAGGGCCCCTCTTTGCCGCAGGCCGGGGGATGGACGAGCACTGCAACATGGCAGAGGAAGCAGTTTCCTATAGGAGAACTCACCAACTGCCTGGACTTTGCTCTCTGAGAAGAAACTAGTCCACATGACAAGAAAACATTCCACAGCGGCCTCTAGTGGACAAACACAGGTACCGCAGTCTAATATACTAAATATATATAAAAAAACATTTTTTTTTTTTTTTTTTTCTTGACCACCATTAAAAATTATTACATTTTTTTAGTAGTTACAGGCATGCACAGAATCTTGCGGGAATACCATTAGGTAACAGACAGAAAGACAAATTAGGCTTGGGGGTCCCCCAATAGAACCAAGTTCCTGGGGGCCCCCACTTACCTGTTCCTCGCCGCAGGACTTTGTTTGGTCCACAAAAGCCCAAACTTCACCTATCACGGCAGGCATTGTAATCAAACCTTCAGGGACCGGGTTCCCAAGGATTCCACTCCCCTGGACCTGTATAGCACCCTGCACAGAAAACATCTTGGTCGTGGGTATGACCAGAGCTCTGGATCCCAGGGTCCAGCTCTCCTAAGAGAAGCATTACAGGCAAAACCTTGCTCTTCTCTTTGCAAGGCCCGGGTACCGACCGTTTAGCTATGAAGCTTTTTTGGTCGGATCCGGAATAGCTTACTGAGGCCCAAAAGAACCTGTACGCAAGCTCAGTGAAAAACACATGTTTCTTCTTGGCCAACACCTTAGACACTGGCAAAAAACTGAGGTGCTCCCGGATGGGAGGGGCTTATATAGGGGAGGGTACTTCCGGTTTTGGAAGTTGCCAGTGCCAGCACCTGACGGTAACTATATAACCCATTAGTAATGACTATGTCGCTCTGTGTCCCGTGATGTACGAGAAAGAAATATCATTTAGTGACAACTTTTTGTAATTTTTTTATTTTTTTTGTCATTATTCAATCACTTGGGACAAAAAAAAAATATTCAATGGGCTCAACAGGCCTCTCAGCAATTTCCTTGGGGTGTCTACTTTCTAAAATGGGGTCATTTGGGGGGGTTTTGTGCTATTTTGGCATTTTATGGCCTTCAAAACTGTGATAGGTAGTGAGGAGTGAAATCAAAAATTTGCGCCCTTAGAAATCCTGAAGGCGGTGCTTGGTTTTCGGGGTCCCGTAAGCGGCTAGGCTCCTAAAAAGTCCCACACATGTGGTATCCCCGTACTCAGGAGAAGCAGCAGAATGTATTTTGGGGTGCAATTCCACATATAACCATGGCATGTGTGAGCAATATATCATTTAGTGACAACTTTTAGTATTTTTTTTTTTTTGTCATTATTCAATCACTTGGGACAAAAAAAAAAAATATTCAATGGGCTCAACATGCCTCTCAGCAATTTCCTTGGGGTGTCTACTTTCCAAAATGGGGTCATTTGGGGGGGGGGGGTTTTGTACTGCCCTGCCATTTTAGCACCTCAAGAAATGAGATAGGCAGTCATAAATTAAAAGCTGTGTAAATTCCAGAAAATGTACCCTAGTTTGTAGACGCTATAACTTTTGCGCAAACCAATAAATATACGCTTATTGACATTTTTTTTACTAAAGACATGTGGCTGAATACATTTTGGCCTAAATGTATGACTACAATTGAGTTTATTCGATTTTTCTTATAACAAAAAGTAGAAAATATCATTTTTTTACAAAATTTTCGGTCTTTTTCCGTTTATATCGCAAAAAATAAAAATCGCAGAGGCAACCAAATACCATTAAAAGAAAGCTCTATTTGTGGGAAGAAAAGGACGCAAATTTCGTTTGGGTACAACATTGCATGTCCGCACAATTTACAGTTAAAGCAGCGCAGTGCAAAATTCTGAATTCACCTCTGGTCCTTTAGCTACCAAATGGTCCGGGGCTTAAGTGGTTAAAGACATATGGATGAATACAGAGCTGCATTAATTGCACATTCTACTAATTTGCCCTCATAATGGGCACAGCAGGTGTACAGACCCGGGAACTCAGCATAGGGATGGTGGGAACCCCTCATAATGGGCACAGCAGGTGTACAGACCCAGGAACTCAGCATAGGGATGGTGGGAACCCCTCATAATGGGCACAGCAGGTGTACAGACCCAGGAACTCAGCATAGGGATGGTGGGAACCCCTCATAATGGGCACAGCAGGTGTACAGACCCAGGAACTCAGCACAGGGATGATGGGAACCCCTCATAATGGGCACAGCAGGTGTACTAGGGTGACCACATTTTTAAACTACCATTCAGGGACACCCCCCTTCCTAAAAATCAGCTTGTGCTGTAACGAATCACAGCACAGTGATTGGACACAAGAGGTGGGATTTATGATTTCTCCAATCACAAGCAGGGGGCGGGGATTGTGCTCCTCCAGGCATTCCCAGCCAGGACAAGTACTGTCAGTGAGTAAAGCGGTGATGTGGCGGCCTTTTTTGGGGGCATCAGATTGGCCCGGGGGATGGCTGTGTCAGTTTCATTCCGGGACACTGTATTGTCCTGGAATGAATGTGCCCGGGACAGACCTACAAAATGCGGGACTGTTCCGGGCAATCGGGGACACATGGTCACCCTAAGGTGTACAGACCTGGGAACTCAGCACAGGGGTGGTGGGATCCCCTCATAATGGGCACAGCACATGTATAGACCTGGGAACTCAATTCAGGGATGGTGAGAACCCCTCATAATGGGCACAGCAGGTGTACAGACCCAGGAACTCAGCACAGTGATAATTAAACCCCTCATAATGGGCACGGCAGGTTTGCCGACCTGGGAACATAGCACAGGGATGGTTGGAACCCCTCATAATGGGCACATCAGGTGTACAGACCCGGGAACTCAGCACAGGGATGGTGGGAACCCCTCATAATGGGCACAGCAGGTGTACAGACCCGGGAACTCAGCACAGGGATGGTGGGAACCCCTCATAATGGGCACAGCAGGTGTACAGACCCGGGAAATCAGCACAGGGATGGTGGGAACCCCTCATAATGGGCACAGCGGGTGTAGAGACCCAGGAACTTAGCACAGGGATGGTGGGAACCCCTCATAATGGGCACAGCAGGTGTACAGACCCGGGAAATCAGCACAGGGATGGTGGGAACCCCTCATAATGGGCACAGCAGGTACAGACCTGGGAACTCAGCACAGGGATGGTTGGAACCCCTCATAAGGGGCACAGCAGGTGTACGGACCCGGGAACTCAGCACAGGGATGGTGGGAACCCCTCATAATGGGCACAGCAGGTGTACAGACCCGGGAACTCAGCACAGGGATGTTGGAAACCCCTCATAATGGGCACAGCAGGTGTACAGACCCGGGAACTCAGCACAGGGATGGTGGGAACCCCTCATAATGGGCACAGCGGGTGTACAGACCCGGGAACTCAGCACAGGGATAGTGGGAACCCCTCATAATGGGCACAGCAGGTGTACAGACCTGGGAACTCAGCACAGGGATGGTGGGAACCCCTCATAATGGGCACAGCGGGTGTACAGACCCGGGAACTCAGCACAGGGATGGTGGGAACCCCTCATAATGGGCACAGCAGGTGTACAGACTCAGGAAATCAGCACAGGGATGGTGCTCAATAGTCCCTCAGAGTCCCCAAGAGATAAAAGAAACTGTCAGAAGGTTTAACTCTCCAGGATCTACCAATTGGGGATATAAGAGTTTTAGAGAAATATGGGGGGGGGGGTGATAGGGACTCCTATTGGTCATGACCTCATATAAAGTCCCAAACAATTGCTCTCTTTTTCACTATAACAGTTTTAGGTGGACTGGCCCTTTAGGAGAAGTACAGTCTAGACACAGTGGAGCATTTTTTGATCCAAGCGTGTAAAAATCAGGATAAAATTTCCGTTGTTCTTTGGCGGTGTTCTGAGCGTGGCTTTAAGGCAGCTTGCCGTCTTCCTAGAGGAATGGAGACGAAATCCGCTCCCTGCGTCGGTCTCTGCCATGGAAACGGGCAGAGGCTGAGCTGCACTTGGGAGATTAAGGAAAATAATTTTCCCTCATCACAGGGGGCCTGCGGGGAGGAGGATTGTATGGCGATGGAAGGCAGGAGGTGTCCTCGGTCTCAGGAAGCACTTTGGCGATTCTTTAGAGATTGCCGGGTTCCTGTAACCTCTAACCCCAGCGGAGGAAACACACGACTCGGAGGAAAGAGGAAGATGTTGATTTGAGGTCCCGCTTGCCTGGAACACACCTTGTCCGAGACGCTTAAAGTGTATCTAAACCCAAGAACAAAAATGTCAAATATTGCAGCTTTCCAGTCCTTAGATGTGGTGGCTGCATTCGTTTTTTTTTAATTAATTTGTTTTCCTTTATTCTTACCTGGTGATCTTCACAGTAACACACTCATTGGAGGATGTTCTGTTTCATATGCCGCTTTATGCATTGACATACCTCTGCAGGCCCAAGGAATAGTGCCCCATCATTGGTATCAGTGGGAGAAATAGTGTCCCATCATTGGTATCAGTGGAAGGAATAGTGTCCCATCATTGGTATCAGCGGGAGGAATAGTGCCCCATCATTGGTATCAGTGGGAGGAATAGTGCCCCGCCCATCATTGGAGCACAGGTGTGTCAGGAAGAAGGTGCCTCTGAAGCTGCTCTGTGAGAAGGGAGTGGTGGTGAAATCTATCCCAGCTCCCTGGCCCCCTTTCTGGGGAGGCCATGGAGGGCAGCGGGGCTTCTCCTGCTGGAGGCTCCCAGCCATCTCCTGGGCCATCAGGTGAACTGCCTGCCTCTGCACAAGCCGATCTCTCTGCCCCTGGTGAGGATGAAGGCTCGGAGGCCATTCGGGAGCGAGTGGTGGCCGGGATTAAGGTCCTGAACAGGGAGAGGGACAAGCTCTACAAGTTGAGAGCGGAGTTGAAGAGCCTGCGAAGGCAACGTGAGGGCTTACACAGCCAGAAACGGGGATCCATGGATCCGGAAATCCAGCTGGCCAAGGTCCGTGTGGATCATCAGGAGACCATCGTGGCCATGATGGAAGGCAGAGATGGGCCCTTTAAAGAAAAATTTTGTAACGACAAAAGGTTTGGAAGGGTGACAAAGATGGAGGTGGAGGAGGAGGAGACCCCAGTTCTGACCCCCTGCCCCCCCCAGGGAGAGGTAAGCAGCCCCAGGCCTTCCCAGGAATCTGGAGGCATGCTGAGGGCCATCCAGGTAATGGAGTCTCCTATGCGGGGAGATCAGATGATATTTAATGAGGAAGACATTACTGATGATGTACCTGATAAGGTTAAGCCTGCTAAGTCCCATGTTGTGGATAAGACTGTTTTTGTTCCTTTTAACACTGTGACTGACAATGTGCCTAATGACAATCAGGCTGCTAGTCCTGTGTGCAGCAATGTTGTGCCTGCTGAGGCTGCAATGCAGCAAGAGTTACATTTAAAAAATGTCATTTCTGTGGATGGACTGCAAGTGTCAGCACAGCCCATTAACCCTTCTTTGGCTGAGTCCAAAGCTGTTTGCCCCACTGCTGCTGAGGACTCTACAGTGCAGCATCAGGAGACAGCTGGTATTGCAGCAACTGTGACTATTCCTGATGGGAATTTGAATAGTTCTGTGACTGATAACAATCACCCCAGTACCAATGTGATGAACAATCGTCCTGCTACAGATCCTGCCATTTCAGTTCATACAGTTGATAATAATAATAATAATATACAGAGTGATGTGACTTCAGTGTCAGCCCTTGGCCCTGATCAACCTACTTTTGCACAGGTGGCACACTCTGCTCCTGGTAGTCCCGCTCCCAAGCGGGGTTTTCCACTGCAAGCTGCCACCTTGAGCACCCCAAGATCTGGTCTTGGGTCTCTGGCTTCTGCTGGGGGTCCAAGACGTAATGTAGTTATCCTGAAATGGGAAGGTGGTGCCATCCCTCCAGCACGGCGTGCAGTGGTGGACTTGATATTGGAGATGGGTTTTGGTGCAAATGACCTGTATGCCTTTATACACGTAGCTGGGACAAGGGACTATACAGTTAGCTTCACCAGGCCAGAGGGTCTTGACCTGTTCTGGGAGCGATATGAGGCTCGGTGCAGGTCAAGACCTGAATGGGAAGGTCTGGTCCCAGTTGCGGTTTCTCAGAGGTCAACAGTAAAAAAAATAACCATTATCCTGACCAATGAGAGTGTTCCTGCTCGGGATCTAGAGGTCTGGTTAAGGAACTATGGGGAAGTTTTGACCAAACCTAATAAAATCCATGATGAGCGTAACATCTGGACTGGGGGATGGTCGGTAACAGTCAGGTTGGCCAGGGATGGGAATGTTGTCCGTCACTTGCCCTCCTCAGCTTTCATAGGGAGGGATAGGATGACTGTTTTCTACCCTGGTCAGCCGAAGCTGTGTCACCGCTGTGGAGAAAAGGGGCACTTGAGCTCCTCCTGTTCAGCCTTGATGTGTTCAGTGTGTCGGGGGCAGGGTCATATGGCTAAGGACTGCACTAAGATGATCAGGTGCAATCTGTGCCTGCGCCTTGGCCACCCCTACAGCAGATGTCCTGAAGCCTGGCACAATATGGAGAAGGAGGTAGTAGAGGACATGTCAAGGCTGGACAGGATGGAGGGTGAGACCCCTGGTGTACCATCCTCCTCTGCGGTGACCCCCTCCCCTGGTCCTGCTCAGGATCCCTCTCCAGTTCCTGTGGCCACCCCTCCTGTGTCTGTAAGTACTCCTTCTGTTTCTGTCTCTGTGTCCCCCCAGCCTACTGTACCCTCTCCTCTTGTGTCGGAACCTTCCAAGTCTGTGCCCCCCGAGTCTGTTACCCCCCAGGAGTCTACCCCTCCCGAGTCTGACTTAAAGGGATCACCCCCCCCCCCCACCAGCGTGTACTAAAAAGGGCGCCCCTTCCTCTGTAAAGAAGTCTTGTGGAAAGACTTTAAAGAAAAAAATAAGAGATGAGGGCATCTCTGAGGCTGACCTGCAGTACCTGGAGGAGAGAAGGAAGGTTGGGAGGCGGAAGAGGCAGGCGGTGAGGACGGAACGGGGACGAGAAGCTCCGGTTCCTGTCTCCAGCCGTCATAGGTCCTCCAAGTGGGATATTTCTTCATCCGGAGCTTCTTCTGAGAGAAGTTCCGATTCCGAAATGGACTTTGAGGCGGCCTCTAGAAAGAGAGAGGCTTCTGGTGATGAGCAGCAGAGGGGAGCTAAGAAGCAATCCACCCAATAACCCAAATGGCGGTTCCCCCTCCGTTAAAAGTGGTGACAATTAATGTCGCCAGCATTAAGTCAGTAAGAGCTCGTTCTATGGCCTTCTTTTTGTTCAGCCAATTAGATGCTGAAATTTTATTTTTGCAAGAGACTAGGCTCACCTCCTTGGCAGATATTCATATGGCCAAGAGAGAGTGGAGGTATGGTCCATCTTACTGGTCTCTTGCGGCCGAGCCTTACGGCGGTGTGGCGGTGTTGTTTAAAACCGGCATGGTAACTGTCCGGCGGGTTATTGAGGTGGAGATTGGGAGATGTATGGTCTTAGACGTCCTTGTGGGAGGGCAGGACCTGCGCCTAATCAATGTTTATGGGCCGCACACAAAGTGGGACAGGAAATGCCTTTTTACAAGGATCAAGCCATTTCTTTTTACATCCCGGCAAGTGGTCTTTGGAGGTGACTTTAATACAGTAACTAGGCCCAAGGACAGGAAGGACTTCAAGGACAGGCTGGGATATGATAGCGTTTTTTTAAATAGTATGGTTAGGGATGCTGGTCTTGTGGATGTGCACATTAAGCACCTCCCAGATGACACCGGGTTCACTTTTCATCGTGGTAATAGTCAGAGTAGGATAGATAGGTTTTTTTTGAAGGAGGCCTCTGCTTTCTCGCCCCCAGTGGTGCAGGCAGTAGAGTTCTCTGATCACTGTATGCTATCTGTGGTACTGAATGCTTCAGACGCCCCTCAGAGGGGCAAGGGCATCTGGAGATTAAATTTGACTCTACTCAAGGAAGAACATGTTAGACAATCCTTTGAGGAATTCTTTCAGGCACAGGTGACCATCCTGGACTTTTGTAGCAGCAAGGCTGAGTGGTGGGAGCTGACCAAAAAGAGGATCGCTGGATTCTTCAGGGGCCTAGCCAATAGAAATCAGTTTAATAAATACATGACCTACCAACGTTTACGGAGGAAGCTGGATATTCTTGTCTCGAGAGGAGGAGATCCTGGGGCAATCTCCGAAGTGAAACTCCTTCTCAGGAAGTGTCAATATGACCGGCATGCCTCTTTGGTTCTGGAGAGGGACTATGGGAAGTACCACTCGCCTGACCCTTACCAGAACTGCAAACAAGGTGTAGCTGTTAAAACGGTCGTTGGCCTTAAGGACAGTACAGGTTCCTTGACAAAGTCCAGGTCAGGGATTCTGGAGGTCGTGAGGTCCTTTTATGCCGACCTTCTTGGGAGGAAAGAGCTTGACCGTGACAAGATGGAAAGCTTTTTGGACTCTACTCCAGGTCTAAATGGTGGAGATGTTCCATTGATGAATTTGACAGAGGAGATCACAGTCAAAGAGGTGATGAGGGCAATTGAACAGCTTGCCATCAAAAAGTCGCCTGGACCGGATGGCTTGACGGCTGAGTTTTACAAAGCCTTTAAGTCTATTCTGGCCCCGCATTTGGTAGAGGTTTTTAACAGTTGCCTTGCTGAGGGGGTGCTTTCCCCTTCCATGAGGCACTCGGCTGTGATTCTTCTTTCAAAGGGTAAAGATCCTTCGATGATTGAGAATTGGCGCCCCATCAGCCTTCTTAATGTCGATAGAAAGATACTGGCAAAGATATTTTTCTGGCGCCTATCGTCAGTGGCAGAGTCTTTGCTTTCTCGCCATCAGCACTGTTCGGTCCAGGGTAGGAGCACCTTCACAGCGGTTTTAGCTGTCCGGGAGGCCTTGGAGCGGTGCAGGGCTGCAGGCTGGGGAAAGTATTTGCTGACATTGGATCAGGCAAAGGCTTTTGATCGTGTTAACTAGTGATGAGCCGAACACCCCCGGGTTCGGTTCGCACCAGAACCCGCGAACGGACCGAAAGTTTGTACGAACATTAGAACCCTATTAAATACAATGGATGCGAACGTTCGAATTCTAAAGTGCTAATTATAACAACTATTATGCATGTTATTGTCCTAAAAAGGGTTTGGGAACCCGGGTTCTGCACCAGGGGACATGTATCAATGCAAAAAGAAGTTTTAAAAACGGTCGTTTTTCGGGAGCAGTCATTTTAATGATGCATAAAGTGAAAAAAAAAGTCAAATATTCCTTTAAATATCGTACCTGGGGGGTGTCTAAAGTATGCCTGTGAAGTGCCACGTGTTTCCCGTGTTTAGAACTGTCCCTGCACAAAATGACACTTCTAAAGGAAAAAAAGCCATTTAAAACTGCTTGCGGCTTTAATGTAATGTCTGGTCCCGGTAATATGGATGAAAATCTTTAAGAAAAATGGCATAGCTACCCCATGACCCCCCCCCCCCACCCCAGCCCATTACCAGCCCCTTTGGGTCTTGTATGGATATTAAGGGGAACCCCGCACATAAAATAAAAAAGGCCCTATATACTCTGAACAGCCGTATACAGGCGGTGCATACAAGACAGGGACTGTATGTTTGTTCTTATGTAGAATGTGTTTGTAATTTTGAACAGGTACATTGTTTAAGTGTAGCTCCAGCCCAAAAATCTATTTTTAAACTTTTTGGAAAACATAGGTAAGGGTTATCACCCCTGTAACATTTGTTTTGCTGTCTGTGCCCCTGTTCAGAACATTTCACCTCACTTTCCGTCCCAATGACAACTGTTTTTGAAATGTGGTGTTTTTCTTGAAACAAGGATTGCTGATAAAGCATCAGTACAGAGGAGACACCTTTCTCCCATATTAATTCTTACAGGAGAGAATTTTCCTTCCTAGGGGTAGATTTCCTCTCACTTCCTGTTGTCTTCTTGCGTTTGCAAGTAGGAGTCGTTTGTAAGTTGGATGTTTGAAAGTAGGGACCTGCCGTATATAATCTGCAGAAATAGGCCCCTTAGTTGGTGTTGGCACAACACTGTAAGCACTCACAGTTACTCTTGGTTGGTGCTGGAACGCCCTGCTGTCAACTATTATATCAGGAATTGTAATTACATATAATTGTTGAACAGTGGTAGTAAAAATTGGGCCTTTGATGGTGGTGCTGGTGCCACAACACTGTAAGCCCTGACAGTTACTCTTGGTGGGTGCAGCAATGGGCCCTGCTGTGAATTATTAGATCAAGAATTGTAATTGCATGCCCCTGTTGAACAGGGGCTGAAAAATTGGGCCTTTCGTGGTGGTGGTGGTGGTGGTGGTGTTGCCACAACACTGTAAGCCCTCAGAGTTACTCTTGCTTGGTGGGTGCAGGAATGGGCCCTGCTGTGAATTATTAGATCAATAATTGTAATTACATGCCCCTGTTGAACAGGGGCTGAAAAATTGGGCCTTAGGCACTGGTGGCACAACACTGCAACCCCTCACAGATACTGTACTTGGAGCACAGCAATGAGCCCTGTTGCAAAGTATTGCTTCAAAAATTGTAATGACACGCCCCTGTTAAACAGGGGCTGAAAAATTGGGCCTTAGGCACTGGTGGCACAACACTCCAACCCCTCACACATACTGTACTTGGAGCACAGCAATGAGCCCTGTTGCAAAGTATTGCTTCAAAAATTGTAATTACACGCCCCTGTTAAACAGGGGCTGAAAAATTGGGCCTTAGCCACTGGTGGCGGCACCCATAAACAAAAATGATCTTCCAAGCTATCATCATCAATCGTATCATTGAGGACTCGGAGGAGGAGGATAGCCAGTCAACATAACAGCACAGGCACTCAGCATCAGCATCAGTCTTGAAGGGATGTGACATGTTAAAATCAATTAGTCTGTTATATCAGCATCAGGTGTGTGGTAGCTGGTGGTGATCCAAGACTGGTTCATCTTGATGAAAGTCAGTCGATCAACCGAGTCGGTGGACAGGCGCACCCTGTGATCCGTGACAAATCCTCCAGCAGCACTGAATGTGCGTTCCGAAAGAACGCTGGATGCAGGACAGGCCAGTAGCTCAATTGCATACTGTGCAAGCTCTGGCCAGTGATCCATCCTCAAGACCCAGTAAGCCAGAGGATTTTCGGTGGGGAAGGTGTCCAAGTCTGACCTTGCCCCTAGATATTCCTGCACCATGTTTATCAGACGCTGGCGATGGTTGCTGGAACCGATCATACTTTGGGGCTGCGGACTAAAGAATTGTCTGAACGCATCGGTCAGACGGCCACCTTCCCCACCGCTCCTTCTTTGACTGGCCGAAGCCTCAGCAACTCGTTGTCCAGGACCAGGAGTTTGTAACCTCCCAGTCTCTGGGAACGCGTTGCACAGACCTTTCTGCAAGGCCTCCCGGAGTTGTCTCATCCTCTGCTCCCTCTGCGACGGTAACATAAGGTCCGCAACCTTACCCTTGTACCGTGGATCAAGGAGAGTGGCCAGCCAGTAATGGTCCCTCTCCTTGATCCGAAGAATACGAGGATCCTTCCGCAGACTTTGCAGGATCAGGGAGGCCATGCAGCGTAGGTTTGCTGAGGCATTCGCTCCGGAGTCCTCTGGGTCACTAAGGACGACATGATCCGCAGTCACCTCCTCCCAGCCACGTACAAGTCCACTGGTTTCTTGGGACTGTAAATCATCCCTAAAAGACTGCTGCTGATGATGCTGAGTGCCAGCCTCCACCTCCATGCTGACACAATCCTCCTCCTCCTCCTCCTCCTCCTCCTCCTCCTCTTCCTGTGCGATGGGTGGGACAGAAGGAACACTGTCTGGGTAAAGGGGGCCTTGAGAGGCAAGGAAGTCCTCCTCTTCCTGCCTCTGTTCTGCCTCAAGTGCCCTGTCCATTATTCCACGCAGCGTGTGCTCCAACAGGTGGACAAGAGGTACAGTGTCACTGATGCATGCACTGTCACTGCTCACCATCCTCGTGGCCTCCTCAAATGGTGCCAGGACAGTGCATGCATCCCTGATCATGCCCCACTGGCGTGGAGAAAAAAAAACAAGCTCCCCTGACCCTGTCCTGGTGCCGTAGTCGCACAGGTACTCATTGATGGCCCTCTGCTGCGTGTGCAGCCGCTGCAGCATGGCCAACGTTGAGTTCCACCTGGTGGGCATGTCACATATAAGGCGGTTCTTGGGCAGGTTCAACTCCTTTTGCAGCTCAGCCAGGCGAGCACTGGCATTATAAGATCTGCGGAAATGCACACAGACTTTCCTGGCCTGCCTCAGGACATCCTGTAAGCCCGGGTACCTGCCCAAGAAACGCTGCACCACCAGGTTAAGGACGTGAGCCACACAGGGCACATGGGTCAGTTGTCCCTGTCGAAGGGCGGAGAGGAGGTTGGTGCCATTGTCGCAAACCACCATTCCTGGCTTAAGCTGGCGTGGCGTCAACCACCTCTCGGCCTGGCCCTGCAGAGCAGACAGGACCTCTGCCCCAGTGTGGCTTCTGTCCCCCAAACACACCAGCGCAAGCACGGCATGGCATCTTTTTGCCTGCGTACTTGCGTAGCCCCGTGAACGGCTACGGAGCACCGCTGGTTCATAGGACAAACCACAGGAAGAGGCCATGGAGGAAGAAGAAGAGGAGGGGGTGGAGGAGAGAGGTGTGTCACAACCAGTAGTAGAATTTTGGAGGCGTGGCGGTGGGACAACCTCCAACACTACTGCACCTTGTCCTGCATCCTTCCCAGCTGCCAAAAGAGTGACCCAATGGGCCGTGAAAGAAAGGTAACGTCCCTGTCCATGCCTGCTGGACCATGAGTCAGCGGTAATATGCACCTTACCGCTGACCGCCCTGTCCAGCGAGGCCAAGACATTGCCTTCCACATGCCGGTAGAGAGCCGGAATAGCCTTCCGTGAGAAAAAGTGGCGTTTGGGAACCTGCCACTGAGGAACCGCACATTGCACAAACTCACGGAAGGGGGCCGAGTCTACCAACTGAAAAGGCAGCAGTTGAAGCGCTAGCAATTTAGCCAAGCTAGCATTCAACCGCTGGGCATGTGGATGGCTGGGAGTGAACTTCTTTCGACGGTCCAGCAGCTGGGGCAGGGAAATTTGCCTGCTAGAATCGGACGTCGGTGTACTGCTAGCAGAGTGGCCGCAAGTACTTGGCTGTGACACACCTAATTCTACACCTTCATTCCTCTCAGTGCATGTTTCAGAGAGGACTGAAGTTATAGTGGGGTTGGAGATCCCAGCTGATGCGGTGCAAGGAGAGGTCCGCTTTGTTCTTTGGTGTGGGTCTTTGAGGTAGGCTTGCCAACGAGCTGCATGGCAGGTCAACATATGTCTGGTCAGGCATGTGGTACCCAAGCGGCTGATGTTTTGGCCACGCGATATACGCTTGAGACATATGTTGCAAACAGCAGCTGTGCGATCTGATGCACTAGCCTCAAAAAAGGCCCACACCAAGGAACTTTTTGAATGACGGGCAGAGGCAGCGCCCTGCACAGGCGGAGCTCTGCGGTGTGATTCCGTCGGTGTACTGCCCTTACGCTGGCCACCAAAGGGCATCCTGCCTCGTTGGAGATGTGCCTCCTCCTCATCCTCCTCCTCCTCCTCTCTTCTATTAGGCACCCATGTGGAGTCAGTGACCTCATCATCCCCTCCCTCCTCATCACTGGAGCCAATCTGGCAGTATGCTGCAGCTGCTGGAACATGACTGCCAGATTGGTGTCCTTCTTGAGCATCCCCTCTGTCTGCTCTCACCCTACTGCCTTCCTGTAGCTGGGTTTCATCATCAGACCCTTCGAAACGCTGGGCATCCTCCTGGAGCATGTACCCAACACTGTGCTCAAACAGTTCGGGGGACTCCTCAGGAGGAGGACATGGTGGGTCTAGGGAAGGAGTGACTGATGATGAGTCTGACATTGATACCAGGGAAGAGGACGCTTTGGCAGCTGCTTTGCCAGTACCCTGAGCCTGGGTGAGAGAGGATGAGGAGGAGGAGGAGGGCTTGGTCATCCACTCTACCAAGTCTTCGGCATGATGTGGCTCAACATGTCCAGCTGCCGAAAAGAAGGACAAGCGTGTCCCATGGCCATGTGTTGATGACAATGCACCGCGTCCACGACCAGCACTGTTGCCCCCAGACACAGAGCCTGCTTGCCCTCTTTTATTGCCTCCTGACTGTCTGCCTCTCCTTGTTTGCCTTCCAGACATTCTAATAGATGGCCTGCAGGGAGATGGGAAAAAAGCAATAAGGGCTACCTTCAGGTGTCCTTCTCTGTCCCTTTACTTAAGGATTTCTAAATATGGTTCAGG
Source organism: Rana muscosa (assembly GCA_029206835.1). NCBI lineage: Eukaryota > Metazoa > Chordata > Amphibia > Anura > Ranidae > Rana > Rana muscosa. The sequence continues at coordinate 53,389,391 of CM055126.1, forward strand.
ATGATTGCTTTTGCACAGAATAGCACAACGACAATTTCCCTGACTGTCCAAAAAACAAGGATTTCAAAGATGGTTGATGAGGAATGCTTTAGCACACTATAGCACAAGGAGAATTCACTCACTGTCCTTCCCAGTCCCTAGAAACAAGGACTTGCACAGTGAAAGAAACTGACACTCTCCCTACCTACAGTTTTCTGTCCCTAGAAAAAATGTTTTTTTTAAGCACACTATAGCACAAGGAGAATTCACTCACTGTCCTTCCCAGTCCCTAGAAACAAGGACTTGCACAGTGAAAGAAACTGACACTCTCCCTACCTAGAGTTTTCTGTCCCTAGAAAAAATGTTTTTTTAAGCACACTATAGCACAAGGAGAATTCACTCACTGTCCTTCCCAGTCCCTAGAAACAAGGACTTGCACAGTGAAAGAAACTGACACTCTCCCTACCTACAGTTTTCTGTCCCTAGAAAAAATGATTTTTTTAAGCACACTATAGCACAAGGAGAATTCACTCACTGTCCTTCCCAGTCCCTAGAAACAAGGACTTGCACAGTGAAAGAAACTGACACTCTCCCTACCTAGAGTTTTCTGTCCCTAGAAAAAATGTTTTTTTTAAGCACACTATAGCACAAGGAGAATTCACTCACTGTCCTTCCCAGTCCCTAGAAACAAGGACTTGCACAGTGAAAGAAACTGACACTCTCCCTACCTACAGTTTTCTGTCCCTAGAAAAAATGTTTTTTTTAAGCACACTATAGCACAAGGAGAATTCACTCACTGTCCTTCCCAGTCCCTAGAAACAAGGACTTGCACAGTGAAAGAAACTGACACTCTCCCTACCTACAGTTTTCTGTCCCTAGAAAAAATGTTTTTTTAAGCACACTATAGCACAAGGAGAATTCACTCACTGTCCTTCCCAGTCCCTAGAAACAAGGACTTGCACAGTGAAAGAAACTGACACTCTCCCTACCTAGAGTTTTCTGTCCCTAGAAAAAATGTTTTTTTTAAGCACACTATAGCACAAGGAGAATTCACTCACTGTCCTTCCCAGTCCCTAGAAACAAGGACTTGCACAGTGAAAGAAACTGACACTCTCCCTACCTACAGTTTTCTGTCCCTAGAAAAAATGTTTTTTTTAAGCACACTATAGCACAAGGAGAATTCACTCACTGTCCTTCCCAGTCCCTAGAAACAAGGACTTGCACAGTGAAAGAAACTGACACTCTCCCTACCTAGAGTTTTCTGTCCCTAGAAAAAATGTTTTTTTTAAGCACACTATAGCACAAGGAGAATTCACTCACTGTCCTTCCCAGTCCCTAGAAACAAGGACTTGCACAGTGAAAGAAACTGACACTCTCCCTACCTACAGTTTTCTGTCCCTAGAAAAAATGTTTTTTTTAAGCACACTATAGCACAAGGAGAATTCACTCACTGTCCTTCCCAGTCCCTAGAAACAAGGACTTGCACAGTGAAAGAAACTGACACTCTCCCTACCTAGAGTTTTCTGTCCCTAGAAAAAATGTTTTTTTAAGCACACTATAGCACAAGGAGAATTCACTCACTGTCCTTCCCAGTCCCTAGAAACAAGGACTTGCACAGTGAAAGAAACTGACACTCTCCCTACCTACAGTTTTCTGTCCCTAGAAAAAATTATTTTTTTAAGCACACTATAGCACAAGGAGAATTCACTCACTGTCCTTCCCAGTCCCTAGAAACAAGGACTTGCACAGTGAAAGAAACTGACACTCTCCCTACCTAGAGTTTTCTGTCCCTAGAAAAAATGTTTTTTTTAAGCACACTATAGCACAAGGAGAATTCACTCACTGTCCTTCCCAGTCCCTAGAAACAAGGACTTGCACAGTGAAAGAAACTGACACTCTCCCTACCTAGAGTTTTCTGTCCCTAGAAAAAATGTTTTTTTTTAAGCACACTATAGCACAAGGAGAATTCACTCACTGTCCTTCCCAGTCCCTAGAAACAAGGACTTGCACAGTGAAAGAAACTGACACTCTCCCTACCTACAGTTTTCTGTCCCTAGAAAACATGTTTTTTTTAAGCACACTATAGCACAAGGAGAATTCACTCACTGTCCTTCCCAGTCCCTAGAAACAAGGACTTGCACAGTGAAAGAAACTGACACTCTCCCTACCTACAGTTTTCTGTCCCTAGAAAAAATGATTTTTTTAAGCACACTATAGCACAAGGAGAATTCACTCACTGTCCTTCCCAGTCCCTAGAAACAAGGACTTGCACAGTGAAAGAAACTGACACTCTCTCTACCTACAGTTTTCTGTCCCTAGAAAAAATGTTTTTTTTAAGCACACTATAGCACAAGCACAAAGCACACTGACACTCTCCCTACCTATCCTTCTCTTTCCCTAAACTAAAGGAATCCAGGTTAAGCAAGAAAGAAATAAAAGTCACTGTCCCTGCCTATGCTGCTCTTTCCCTGCTCCGGAACACACTACACTAGGCCGCCGTGCTGGCGGCCTTTTATAGTGTGGGGCGTGTACTAAACACCCTCAGCAATAATTGGCCACAGGCATCCTGCCTGTGGCCAATCATTGCTCTCCTCGCTGCCGGCGCTGTGATTGGCCAAGCATGCGGGGTCACAGTGCATGCTTGGCCAATCACAGCGCCTGGATGACACTGCGATGGCGTAGTGCATTGTGGGCCGTTCGCGTCACACGAATTTGGCGCGAACGGCCCAAATCGTTCGATCTTCGTCGAACGATCGAACAGCCGATGTTCGAGTCGAACGTATGTTCGACTCGAACACGAAGCTCATCCCTAGTGTTAACCATGAGTACCTGTGGTTGCTCCTTAGTAAGTACGGTCTGCCGGGTGGTTTTGGCGATTGGCTGAAAGTCTTGTATAAGGGGGCAGAAAGCTTCCCTCTTGTTAATGGTTGGGTTGGACAGTCCTTTGAGGTTGGCTCCGGGGTGCGCCAGGGTTGTCCCCTGAGTCCCCTGCCCTATGTGTTTGCAATCGACCCCTTCATCAGGAGGCTAGAGAGTGGCATGTTGTGTGGGGTACCAGTGGGGCTCCCGGGTGAGCCGCCTTTGAGGGTTGTTGCCTATGCGGATGATGTGTCGGTGATTGTCACTGGGACGGATGAAGCGGAGGAGGTGGTCTCTCTGACATCACGGTATTCTGAAGCATCAGGCTCCAAGATCAATCAGGAAAAGACTGAAGTTTTCTGGATGGGAAAGGAAGGTGAGGGGTTTGATCTCCCGGGCACCTTTCCAGTGCCCCAGGAAAGAATAAAGATACTAGGCATTGAATTTGGACCCGGCGATTATGGCCTCAAAAACTGGGAAGGCAGACTGGAAATTGCCAATACTAAGGTGGTCAGCTGGAAGAGATGGAAGTTATCTATGAGGGAAAGGGTTGATCTGATTAAGACTTACCTGATTCCGATCTTCTTGTATGTCAGCCTTGTCTGCATCTTGCCAGTGTCTCTCTATGCTAGGGTCAGTAGTGTATTCTTCCAGATGCTGTGGGGGAACAGACTGAACCCCATCAAGAGGAATGTCACCTACCTATCCAGGAAGGAGGGTGGCTTAGGTATGGTCAACCCAGTTCTTTTCTTTTCACTGCTATTTCTAAAGTTTAACATTGGTAATATGCTTGCAGTGGAACCTCCTGGATGGGTAGGCATATTTAGATCTTGGTTTAGGCCTTTTCTACGACTTTGGGAAGAAGGTGGCCAAGTGAAGAATCGCAGGGGTCATCGTGGTCAGCTACCAGCCTATGTCGCTCCGTGCCTGAAGTTACTGCGGCAGTGGCGATTGTCGGCTGAAGATCTCAGATCGGTTCCAAGGAAAGTCCTTATGAGTCGAGTCTTGAGCGAAGTCTTTCATGACCCACTGGCCTTAAGGGATTGCCCGGGCCCAGTTTTGAGGGCGGGGTTAAGACTGATTAATTTGGATAGAGTACCCCCTAAATTTAGGGATCTGGCCTGGTTGTGCTTCCATGGGAAGCTCTATGTTGGGCAATTTGAAATTCCGCAGTGGGATGGATCGTAGCTGTCCTCGGGAGGAGTGTGCAGATGAGGAGGAGACTATGGACCATTTTCTGCTTCATTGCCCTTTTAACATAGAGGTGTATAAACAGGTGGGGCGGGCCCTCGGTGTCCCTTTCCTCTCCAGGCTGGGTTATGCTGAGTGGGTGTACGGAGCATTCAATACCGGTGGAGTTTTTTGTTTGGATACACTTTTTTTAGTTAGCCTAGTAGTCCGTTATTTCACCTGGAACGCACGGTGTCAGGTCAGCATTCGGCAAAAACTCCTTCCTGTTGAGGTGGTGGTGTATGACATTTTGCATGAGGTGGGGAAGATTCGGGAGCTTGAAAGAGACAAGCGGGGTCAGGGGGCTTGGTTGAAGGCGTGGAGGGGTTTCAAGCCTCCCTGACTACCAGGAGTCTCTTTCCCGGGTGTGGCTGTCTGTCTCTTATCACCCTAGATTATCAGTATTTTTGATGAATTTTTGATAAATGGCTGCGTACATAGGTGATGGGTTGTGCCTCTTAGGCCCTCTCTGCTGCTTTATGTAAATAGTTTTCTAATGTTTTTGTAGTGAATTATGTATATATTATATATATTCTGAACATGGATGTGTATTCCTTTGTTTTCTGTTGAAGTTTTGTACCATGGTTTTGTTTTTTACTTTTGTATAAAATTGGTTGCTTGATTCTTTTCAATAAAAGATCAATAGTATCCCATCATTGGTATCAGTGGGAGGAATAGTGCCCCATCATTGGTATCAGTGGGAGGAATTGTGTCCCATCATTGGTATCAGTGGGAGTAAATGGTGCCCCATCATTGGTGTCAGTGGGATAAATAGTGCCCCATCATTGGTGTCAGTGGGAGGAATAGTGTCCCATCATTGGTATCAGTGGGAGGAATAGTGTCCCATCATTGGTGTCAGTGGAAGGAATAGTGTCCCATCATTGGTATCAGTGGGAGGAATAGTGTCCCATCATTGGTGCCAGTGGGAGGAATAGTGTCCCATCATTGTTATCAGTGGGAGGAATAGTGTCCCATCATTGGTGTCAGTGGAAGGAATAGTGCCCCATCATTGTTATCAGTGGGAGGAATAGTGTCCCATCATTGGTGTCAGTGGGAGGAATAGTGTCCCATCATTGGTGCCTGTGGGAGGAATAGTGCCCCATCATTGTTATCAGTGGGAGGAATAGTGTCCCATCATTGGTGTCAGTGGAAGGAATAGTGCCCCATCATTGGTATCAGTGGGAGGAATAGTGCCCCATCATTGTTATCAGTGGGAGGAATAGTGTCCCATCATTGGTGTCAGTGGAAGGAATAGTGCCCCATCATTGTTATCAGTGGGAGGAATAGTGTCCCATCATAGGTATCAGTGGGAGGAATAGTGTCCCATCATTGGTATCAGTGGGAGGAATAGTGTCCCATCATTGGTGTCAGTGGAAGGAATAGTGTCCCATCATTGGTGTCAGTGGGAGGAATAGTGTCCCATCATTGGTATCAGTGGGAGGAATAGTGCCCCATCATTGGTATCAGTGGGAGGAATAGTGTCCCATCATTGGTGTCAGTGGAAGGAATAGTGCCCCATCATTGGTATCAGTGGGAGGAATAGTGTCCCATCATTGGTGTCAGTGGAAGGAATAGTGTCCCATCATTGTTATCAGTGGGAGGAATAGTGTCCCATCATTGGTATCAGTGGGAGAAATAGTGCCCCATCATTGGTGTCAGTGGGAGGAATAGTGTCCCATCATTGGTGTCAGTGGAAGGAATAGTGTCCCATCATTGTTATCAGTGGGAGGAATAGTGAAATAGGGCAGCTAGTGGAACAAGTCATGCCGTCATCCAGTGGTTGCCATTGTGGTAATGGTTCAGGCTTGTGGAGACAACATATCGCTCTGATGAGATCTTATATGGTTGTGTCGTCTCTGAGCCAACATCCCAGTCCAGGGGGTAGACAGTTACCCTGGGTGATGCCTGAACAAAGATGGTGCTGTCTTTCTGTCCTCCTGTCCTTTGCCAGGGGGAGTTCTGTGATCTCTGTGAGGGGTAATAAATCCCATCGGGTGTTACACCGACACCTTACTGAGCATGCTGCACTTCTCATTAACATATATGTGATGACAGGTCCAGTGTCTTTGGTTGTGTTTGTTGATAGAACAGCTTCTTCTATTAAAACCAAATCCTGGCGTTGAGTTGGGCCGGAGTTCTTTCTAAAGCGGCGTATTTACCTTCGAAGCCGCTGCGATTTGCTTCAAGAAAACACTCAAATTAGACCAGGTGTAGCGGTGCGCGGCGGCCATAATGACTGGAAGACGGGGGGGGATTTTCTCAGATTAGGAGGGACACGTATGTGTACACGGGTAATGGAGCGAGAGCGCTGGTTTGCACCGCGGGCCGGGAAGACGCCTGCCAGAGATTGGTGGAGCGCTCCCCAGGTGATTGTCACACGCCGGCAAGTTAATGTGATTTACAAAACGCTCCCGGGGGCCGCGACTGAAATCACTAACGGTCACCTCTGTGAGCCAGTCCCGGCTGCCATATTCCCCGTGTGCTCCGCCGGGGCCCCATCTTCAGGAGAAGAGCCCATGTGTAATCTGCTTATATGTTATCTTCCCTGATTCCCTCATCAAAATGCTAATGACATCATTGGTATCAGTGGGAGGAATAGTGTCCCATCATTGGTATCAGTGGAGGAATAGTGTCCCATCATTGGTATCAGTAGGAGGAATAGTGTCCCATCATTGGTATCAGTGGGAGGAATAGTGTCCCATCATTGGTATCAGTGGGAGGAATAGTGTCCCATCATTGGTATCAGTGGGAGGAATAGTGTCCCATCATTGGTATCAGTGGGAGGAATAGTGTCCCATCATTGGTATCAGTGGGAGGAATAGTGTCCCATCATTGGTATCAGTGGGAGGAATAGTGTCCCATCATTGGTATCAGTGGGAGGAATAGTGTCCCATCATTGGTATCAGTGGGAGGAATAGTGTCCCATCATTGGTATCAGTGGGGGGAATAGTGTCCCATCATTGGTATCAGTAGGAGGAATAGTGTCCCATCATTGGTATCAGTGGGAGGAATAGTGCCCCATCATTGGTATCAGTGGGAGGAATAGTGTCCCATCATTGGTATCAGTGGGAGGAATAGTGTCCCATCATTGATATCAGTGGGAGGAATAGTGTCCCATCATTGGTATCAGTGGGAGGAATAGTGTCCCCATCATTCGTATCAGTGGGAGGAATAGTGTCCCATCATTGGTATCAGTAGAGGAATAGTGTCCCATCATTGGTATCAGTTGGAGGAATAGTGTCCCATCATTGGTGTCAGTGGGATGAATAGTGCCCCATCATTGGTATCAGTGGGAGGAATAGTGCCCCATCATTGGTATCAGTGGGAGGAATAGTGTCCCATCATTGGTGTCAGTGGGATGAATAGTGCCCCATCATTGGTATCAGTGGGAGGAATAGTGCCCCATCATTGGTATCAGTGGGAGGAATAGTGTCCCATCATTGGTGTCAGTGGGATGAATAGTGCCCCATCATTGGTATCAGTGGGAGGAATAGTGCCCCATCATTGGTATCAGTGGGAGGAATAGTGTCCCATCATTGGTGTCAGTGGGATGAATAGTGCCCCATCATTGGTATCAGTGGGAGGAATAGTGCCCCATCATTGGTATCACTGGGAGGAATAGTGTCCCATCATTGGTATCAGTGGGAGGAATAGTGCCCCGCCCATCATTGGAGCACAGGTGTGTCAGGAAGAAGGTGCCTCTGAAGCTGCTCTGTGAGAAGGGAGTGGTGGTGAAATCTATCCCAGCTCCCTGGCCCCCTTTCTGGGGAGGCCATGGAGGGCAGCGGGGCTTCTCCTGCTGGAGGCTCCCAGCCATCTCCTGGGCCATCAGGTGAACTGCCTGCCTCTGCACAAGCTGATCTCTCTACCCCTGGTGAGGATGAAGGCTCGGAGGCCATTCGGGAGCGAGTGGTGGCCGGGATTAAGGTCCTGAACAGGGAGAGGGACAAGCTCTACAAGTTGAGAGCGGAGTTGAAGCGCCTGCGAAGGCAACGTGAGGGCTTACACAGCCAGAAACGGGGATCCATGGATCCGGAAATCCAGCTGGCCAAGGTCCGTGTGGATCATCAGGAGACCATCGTGGCCATGATGGAAGGCAGAGATGGGCCCTTTAAAGAAAAATTTTGTAACGACAAAAGGTTTGGAAGGGTGACAAAGATGGAGGTGGAGGAGGAGGAGACCCCCAGTTCTGACCCCCTGCCCCCCCAGGGAGAGGTAAGCAGCCCCAGGCCTTCCCAAGATTCAGGAGGTATGCTGAGGGCCATCCAGGTAATGGAGTCTCCTATGCGGGGGGATCAGATGGTGTTTAATGAGGAAGACATTACTGATGATGTACCTGATAAAGTGAAGCCTGCTAAGTCCCATGTTGTGGATAAGACTGTTTTTGTTCCTTTTAACACTGTGACTGACAATGTGCCTAATGACAATCAGGCTGCTAGTCCTGTATGCAGCAATGTTGTGCCTGCTGAGGCTGCAATGCAGCAAGAGTTACATTTAAAAAATGTCATTTCTGTGGATGGACTGCAAGTGTCAGAACAGCCCATTAACCCTTCTTTGGCTGAGTCCAAAGCTGTTTGCCCCACTGCTGCTGAGGACTCTACAGTGCAGCATCAGGAGACAGCTGGTATTGCAGCAACTGTGACCATTCCTGATGGGAATTTGAATAGTTCTGTGACTGATAACAATCACCCCAGTACCAGTGTGATGAACAATCCTGCTACAGATCCTGCCCTTTCAGTTCATACAGTTGATAATAATAATAATATACAGAGTGATGTGGCTTCAGTGTCAGCCCTTGGCCCTGATAAACCTACTTTTGCACAGGTGGCACACTCTGCTCCTGGTAGTCCCGCTCCCAAGCGGGGTTTTCCACTGCAAGCTGCCACCTTGAGCACCCCAAGATCTGGTCTTGGGTCTCTGGCTTCTGCTGGGGGTCCAAGACGTAATGTAGTTATCCTGAAATGGGAAGGTGGTGCCATCCCTCCAGCACGGCGTGCAGTGGTGGACTTGATATTGGAGATGGGTTTTGGTGCAAATGACCTGTATGCCTTTATACATGTAGCTGGGACAAGGGACTATACGGTTAGCTTCACCAGGCCAGAGGGTCTTGACCTGTTCTGGGAGCGATATGAGGCTCGGTGCAGGTCAAGACCTGAATGGGAAGGCCTGGTCCCAGTTGCGGTTTCTCAGAGGTCAACAGTAAAAAAAATTACCATTATCCTGACCAATGAGAGTGTTCCTGCTCGGGATCTAGAGGTCTGGTTAAGGAACTATGGGGAAGTTTTGACCAAACCTAATAAAATCCATGATGAGCGTAACATCTGGACTGGGGGATGGTCGGTAACAGTCAGGTTGGCCAGGGGTGGGAATGTTGTCCGTCACCTGCCCTCCTCAGCTTTCATAGGGAGGGATAGGATGACTGTTTTCTACCCTGGTCAGCCGAAGCTGTGTCACCGCTGTGGAGAAAAGGGGCACTTGAGCTCCTCCTGTTCAGCCTTGATGTGTTCAGTGTGTCGGGGGCAGGGTCATATGGCTAAGGATTGTACCAGGAAGATCAGGTGCAACCTGTGCCTGCGCCTTGGCCACCCCTACAGCAGGTGTCCTGAAGCCTGGCACAATATGGAGAAGGAGGTAGTAGATGACATGTCAAGGCTGGACAGGATGGAGGGTGAGACCCCTGGTGTACCATCCTCCTCTGCGGTGACCCCCTCCCCCGGTCCTGCTCAGGATCCCTCTCCAGTTCCTGTGGCCACCCCTCCTGTGTCTGTAAGTACTCCTTCTGTTTCTGTCTCTGTGTCCCCCCAGCCTACTGTACCCTCTCCTCTTGTGTCAGAACCTTCCAAGTCTGTGCCCCCCGAGTCAGTTACCCCCCAGGAGTCTACCCCTCCTGAGTCTGACTTAAAGGGATCACCCCCCCCCCCACCAGCGTGTACTAAAAAGGTTGCTTCTTCCTCTGTAAAGAAGTCTTCTAGAAAGACTTTAAAGAAAAAAGTAAGAGATGAGGGCATCTCTGAGGCTGACCTGCAGTACCTGGAAGAGAGAAGGAAGGTTGGGAGGCGGAAGAGGCAGGCGGTGAGGACGGAACGGGGACGGGAAGCTCCGGTTCCTGTCTCCAGCCGTCATAGGTCCTCCAAGTGGGATATTTCTTCATCCGGAGCTTCTTCTGAGAGAAGTTCCGATTCCGAAATGGATTTTGAGGCGGCCTCTAGAAAGAGAGAGGCTTCTGGTGATGAGCAGCAGAGGGGAGCTAAGAAGCAATCCACCCAATAACCCAAATGGCGGTTCCCCCTCCGTTAAAAGTGGTGACAATTAATGTCGCCAGCATTAAGTCAGTAAGAGCTCGTTCTATGGCCTTCTTTTTGTTCAGCCAATTAGATGCTGAAATTTTATTTTTGCAAGAGACTAGGCTCACCTCCTTGGCAGATATTCATATGGCCAAGAGAGAGTGGAGGTATGGTCCATCTTACTGGTCTCTTGCGGCCGAGCCTTACGGCGGTGTGGCGGTGTTGTTTAAAACCGGCATGGTAACTGTCCGGCGGGTTATTGAGGTGGCGATTGGGAGATGTATGGTCTTAGACGTCCTTGTGGGAGGGCAGGACCTGCGCCTAATCAATGTTTATGGGCCGCACACAAAGTGGGACAGGAAATGCCTTTTTACAAGGATCAAGCCATTTCTTTTTACATCCCGGCAAGTGGTCTTTGGAGGTGACTTTAATACAGTAACTAGGCCCAAGGACAGGAAGGACTTCAAGGACAGGCTGGGATATGATAGCGTTTTTTTAAATAGTATGGTTAGGGATGCTGGTCTTGTGGATGTGCACATTAAGCACCTCCCAGATGACACCGGGTTCACTTTTCATCGTGGTAATAGTCAGAGTAGGATAGATAGGTTTTTTTTGAAGGAGGCCTCTGCTTTCTCGCCCCCAGTGGTGCAGGCAGTAGAGTTCTCTGATCACTGTATGCTATCTGTGGTACTGAATGCTTCAGACGCCCCTCAGAGGGGCAAGGGCATCTGGAGATTAAATTCGACACTACTCAAGGAAGAACATGTTAGACAATCCTTTGAGGAATTCTTTCAGGCACAGGTGACCATCCTGGACTTTTGTAGCAGCAAGGCTGAGTGGTGGGAGCTGACCAAAAAGAGGATCGCTGGATTCTTCAGGGGCCTAGCCAATAGAAATCAGTTTAATAAATACATGACCTTCCAACGTTTACGGAGGAAGCTGGATATTCTTGTCTCGAGAGGAGGAGATCCTGGGGCAATCTCCGAAGTGAAACTCCTTCTCAGGAAGTGTCAATATGACCGGCATGCCTCTTTGGTTCTGGAGAGGGACTATGGGAAGTACCACTCGCCTGACCCTTACCAGAACTGCAAACAAGGTGTAGCTGTTAAAACGGTCGTTGGCCTTAAGGACAGTACAGGTTCCTTGACAAAGTCCAGGTCAGGGATTCTGGAGGTCGTGAGGTCCTTTTATGCCGACCTTCTTGGGAGGAAAGAGCTTGACCGTGACAAGATGGAAAGCTTTTTGGACTCTACTCCAGGTCTAAATGGTGGAGATGTTCCATTGATGAATTTGACAGAGGAGATCACAGTCAAAGAGGTGATGAGGGCAATTGAACAGCTTGCCATCAAAAAGTCGCCTGGACCGGATGGCTTGACGGCTGAGTTTTACAAAGCCTTTAAGTCTATTCTGGCCCCGCATTTGGTAGAGGTTTTTAACAGTTGCCTTGCTGAGGGGGTGCTTTCCCCTTCCATGAGGCACTCGGCTGTGATTCTTCTTTCAAAGGGTAAAGATCCTTCGATGATTGAGAATTGGCGCCCCATCAGCCTTCTTAATGTCGATAGAAAGATACTGGCAAAGATATTTTTCTGGCGCCTATCGTCAGTGGCAGAGTCTTTGCTTTCTCGCCATCAGCACTGTTCGGTCCAGGGTAGGAGCACCTTCACAGCGGTTTTAGCTGTCCGGGAGGCCTTGGAGCGGTGCAGGGCTGCAGGCTGGGGAAAGTATTTGCTGACATTGGATCAGGCAAAGGCTTTTGATCGTGTTAACCATGAGTACCTGTGGTTGCTCCTTAGTAAGTACGGTCTGCCGGGTGGTTTTGTCGATTGGCTGAAAGTCTTGTATAAGGGGGCAGAAAGCTTCCCTCTTGTTAATGGTTGGGTTGGACAGTCCTTTGGGGTTGGCTCCGGGGTGCGCCAGGGTTGTCCCCTGAGTCCCCTGCTCTATGTGTTTGCAATCGACCCCTTCATCAGGAGGCTAGAGAGCGGCATGTTGTGTGGGGTACCAGTGGGGCTCCCGGGTGAGCCGCCATTGAGGGTTGTTGCCTATGCGGATGATGTGTCGGTGATTGTCACTGGGACGGATGAAGCGGAGGAGGTGGTCTCTCTGACATCACGGTATTCTGAAGCATCAGGCTCCAAGATCAATCAGGAAAAGACTGAAGTTTTCTGGATGGGAAAGGAAGGTGAGGGGTTTGATCTCCCGGACACCTTTCCAGTGCCCCAGGAAAGAATTAAGATACTAGGCATTGAATTTGGACCCGGCGATTATGGCCTCAAAAACTGGGAAGGCAGACTGGAAATTGCCAATACTAAGGTGGTCAGCTGGAAGAGATGGAAGTTATCTATGAGGGAAAGGGTTGATCTGATTAAGACTTACCTGATTCCGATCTTCTTGTATGTCAGCTTTGTCTGCATCTTGCCAGTGTCTCTCTATGCTAGGGTCAGTAGTGTGTTCTTCCAGATGCTGTGGGGGAACAGACTGAACCCCATCAAGAGGAATGTCACCTACCTATCCAGGAGGGAGGGTGGCTTAGGTATGGTCAACCCAGTTCTTTTCTTTTCACTGCTATTTCTAAAGTTTAACATTGGTAATATGCTTGCAGTGGAACCTCCTGGATGGGTAGGCATATTTAGATCTTGGTTTAGGCCTTTTCTACGACTTTGGGAAGAAGGTGGCCAAGTGAAGAATCGCAGGGGTCATCGTGGTCAGCTACCAGCCTATGTCGCTCCGTGCCTGAAGTTACTGCGGCAGTGGCGATTGTCGGCTGAAGATCTCAGATCGGTTCCAAGGAAAGTCCTTATGAGTCGAGTCTTGAGCGAAGTCTTTCATGACCCACTGGCCTTAAGGGATTGCCCGGGCCCAGTTTTGAGGGCGGGGTTAAGACTGATTAATTTGGATAGAGTACCCCCTAAATTTAGGGATCTGGCCTGGTTGTGCTTCCATGGGAAGCTCTATGTTCGGGGCAATTTGAAATTCCGCAGTGGGATGGATCGTAGCTGTCCTCGGGAGGAGTGTGCAGATGAGGAGGAGACTATGGATCATTTTCTGCTTCATTGCCCTTTTAACATAGAGGTGTGCAAACAGGTGGGGCGGGCCCTCGGTGTTCCTTTCCTCTCCAGGCTGGGTTATGCTGAGTGGGTGTACGGAGCATTCAATACCGGTGGAGTTTTTTGTTTGGATACACTTTTTTTAGTTAGCCTAGTAGTCCGTTATTTCACCTGGAATGCACGGTGTCAGGTCAGCATTCGGCAAAAAATCCTTCCTGTTGAGGTGGTGGTGTATGACATTTTGCATGAGGTGGGGAAGATTCGGGAGCTTGAGAGAGACAAGCGGGGTCAGGGGGCTTGGTTGAAGGCGTGGAGGGGTTTCAAGCCTCCCTGACTGCCAGGAGTCTCTTTCCCGGGTGTGGCTGTCTGTCTCTTATCACCCTAGATTATCAGTATTTTTGATTCATTTTTGATAAATGGCTGCGTACATAGGTGATGGGTTGTGCCTCTTAGGCCCTCTCTGCTGCTTTATGTAGATAGTTTTCTAGGGATGTTTTGGTAGTGGATTATGTATATATTGTATATATTCTGAACATGGATGTGTATTCCTTTGTTTTCTGTTGAAGTTTTGTACTATGGTTTTGTTTTTTACTTTTGTATAAAAATTGGTTGCTTGATTCTTTTCAATAAAAGATCAATAGTGTCCCATCATTGGTGTCAGTGGGAGGAATAGTGTCCCATCATTGGTGTCAGTGGGAGGAATAGTGTCCCATCATTGGTGTCAGTGGGAGGAATAGTGTCCCATCATTGGTATCAGTGGAAGGAATAGTGTCCCATCATTGGTATCAGTTGGAGGAATAGTGTCCCATCATTGGTATCAGTGGAAGGAATAGTGTCCCATCATTGGTATCAGTTGGAGGAATAGTGTCCCATCATTGGTGTCAGTGGGAAGAATAGCGCTCCATCATTGATGTCAATGGGAGGGATCAGTGTAGGGATGGTGGGAGCCCCTCATAATGGGCACAGTAGGTGTACAGACCCAGGAACTCAGAGATCTCTCCACCAGTCCCTGAGACGTTGAATGGCCATCAGGTGGTCTACCAATCCAGCATCCCCCACTTGTCATTAGAGGAGTTCATCTTCAACTCGGAGATTCCAGATGTGGCAACAAAAAGTGTGAAATGTCTTGGGCACGGCGGCCGGTGAAGTCTCCGGGGACAGTCTGTACTCTGCGAGGACAGGCAACGTGGTGTGATTAGAAATTCTCTGCAAATAGAGAGAACCTGAAGTTTTATAAGGAAAAAGTCAATTGAATTGCGAGGAAACCCAGAGAGAAAAATCTGTTTAATCAGTAAAATAACCGAGTGCCGCATGTCTGGATCCGAATGACTTCACCGGGAATAAAAAAAGATTTTTATAGGAATATACAGTACAATCCGAAGAGTCTCAATATATTTTTTTTTTAATAAAGCGAAGTTGTCTTTTTATGAGGAACGGGAGGGTAGGAATATCAAGCAAGGATCGAATATTTTTTAATTCATGATGATTTTTCGGGCGTGCCGGCTGGTCACAGAGGCGATAAATGGCTAGACCATCTTTGTTTGCCTCTATGGCCTTGGAGGACCGAAGCGACACGACGTTCCATCTGGTCCGGTCCAGTCCGATGTCCCCTCCCGCCGCTCCTGAAAGTGTTCCAGTGGCTCATGAGCTCACGCTCAAAAGCGAACGCATATGCAGGTCTACGCACGTATGTGAAGAAAAAAAATACCGGGGTTATGGCTGATAGCTTCAGCCATAACCCTGGTAAACCGCTTCCAAACCGCAACGTATATATACGTATTGAGTCGGCAAGTGGTTAATGCATGGGCACTGCCCAAGGGTCCCAGGTGCATGGGGGCCCCATGATAATCTTACATTACATCATACTTGCCAACTGTCCCGGATTTGCATTCTCAGAATCAAGCAGAAGAGCCGAACTGCCTATTGAACTTCATTGACCTTGGCTGGTTGTACGTCTTTTACGTCCCGCTTTCTTGGCCTTCGGAATTTCCAACAACATTTGTGTGACCGTGTGTATGCAACACAAGTTATAGCCGAAATTCCGTCGGAAAAAAATCCACGGTTTTCTTGTCGGAATTTCCGATCGTGTGTACGCGGCATTAGAGTAGATGGGTAAATTGGGCAAGGCTGGTAGGGGCCTTAGTGCATTACTTTTCCCAGGAGCCTCAGGTGCATGGGGGCCCCATGATAATCTTGCATTACCTATTACTTGACAACTGTCCTGGATTTGCTGGGACAGTCACGGTTTTTACTATAGCCGTGTCCCAGGCAGCGTCCTAGAACCTGTAGTGTGCCCTCCTGATCCCAGTACTGTGCATTATTTTGCCCAGGGGCCCCTGGTTCATGGTGGCCCTCATGATAATCTTGCTTTGCCTATTACTTGCCAACTGTCCCGGATTTGCCGGGACAGTCACGCTTTTTACTAAGCTGTCCCGGGATAGCCGTGTCCCGGGGCAGCATCCCAGAACCTGTACTGTGCCCTCCTGACTCCCCCTACAGTTTGTACTGTGAGAGTAGGTGCGTAAATTGGGCCAGGCTGGTAGGGGCCTTAGTACATTACTTTGCCTGGGGGCCCCCATGATAATCTTGCATTACCTATTACTTGCCAACTGTCCCGGATTTGCCGGGACAGTCACGTTTTTTACTAAGCTGTCCCAGGATGGCTGTGTCCCGGGGCAGCATCCCAGAACCTGTACTGTGCCCTCCTGATCCCAGTACTGTGCATTATTTTGCCCAGGGGTCCCAGGTACATGGGGACCCCCATGATAATCTTGCAGTACCTATTACTTGCCAACTGTCCCGGATTTGCCGGGACAGTCACACTTTTTACTCAGCTGTCCTCGGATGGCCGTGTCCTGGGTCAGCATCCCAGAACCTGTACTGTGCCCTCCTGATTCCCCCCTACAGTTTCTACTGTGAGAGTAGATGGGTAAATTGGGCATGGCTGGTAGGGGCCCCAGAGCATTACTTTGCCCGGGGGCCCACAATGCTATTAAGAGTGCCCTGCAGCCCTAAAGGCTATAGAGGGCCACAATGATATCACACAACAATAAATGTAATTAGATATTGTTACCTTGTTGTGGTTTGCCTGCCACACAGCTGCAAAAGACAGAGTCCCACACAAGAAGTAGTTCAACCAAGAGGTAATATGTTTACTTGGTAAAGAAATAGAGATTACACATATGATATTCGACTCAAACAGATCCCTATGAAAGTCAACTGACATACATATACACAACAGTTCCAGGGTTTCACTTATAAACAAAGAGACCCAAATTTACTCAACTTAGGATCAGACCTGAGGAAGTGCCCGGTGGAGGAATCTCCCACTGTAATGATATCCGCAGTGGGATACTTCTCCACCAAGTCCAACCCAGCTCACTGAAACAGCACAATGACAATAAATGCAAACAGTTGATTTACACATGCAAGTTCAACCAGCTATCTGGCTCCCCCTGGTGGGCAGCTTTACTGGTGCAAGTCCCACTGTATCAACCTAGTCAGTGAGCAGAACTGATGATTGTTCCTAAACGTTTCCAGTAATCTTCGGCTAGCTTTGGTTGGTGCACTTGAGTATTAGTAATCCAACAAAAAGAGTGAAGAAAGATTAAACACTTAACATGTGTGGCGTAAGGGCAAGTGGAATGCCGATCCTTCCCAAAGCGCTAAATTACTCCTGAATGTAGCGTGTCTCCACTTAAGGCACTGCATTTGCTAGCAAGTATAAGTAAAACTATAGAAGTCACCTTCCTGCGACCCAGTTAGTTATGTTGGTGGGCAGGTGCCCTCTCACCACATGAGGCCTTGCCTCGCCGGTGTGCTCCGTTCGGGGCCCTCTTGGTTCTCAGCCTCTGGACTAGGGTGACCAAGTGTCCCGGATTGCCCGGGACAGTCCCGCATTTTGCAGGTCTGTCCCGGGCACCTTCATACCAGGACAATACAGTGTCCCAGAATAAAATTGGCACAGCCATCCCCCCAGAGCTGACCTGATGCCCCCAAAAAAGGCCGCCACATTGCCGCTTTACTCACTGACAGTACTTGTCCTGGCCGGGAAGAGGCACAATCCCCGCCCCCCTGCTTGTGATTGGAGAAATCATAACTCCCGCCTCTTGTGTCTAATCACTGTAGAGCCAGCGTTGGAACAAGGTAAAACGGGCCTCGGCTGGCCAGGACAAGTACTGTCAGTGAGTAAGGTGCCGATGCGGCGGCCTTTTTTTCGGGGGGCCTGATCAGTGCTTCTGGGTAAAGCGCGCACCCGCCGCTGTGCTGTGATTCGTTACAGCACAAGCTGATTTTTAGGAGGGGGGGTGTAGGGTGACCACATTTCCAAACTACCATTCAGGGACACCCTCCCTTCCCAAAAATCAGCTTGTGCTGTAACGAATCACAGCACAGTGATTGGACACAAGAGGAGGGATTTATGATTTCTCCAATCACAAGCAGGGGACGGGGATTGTGCTCCTCCAGGTATTCCTGGCCAGGACAAGTACTGTCAGTGAGTAAAGTGGCGATGTGGCGCCCTTTTTTGGGGGCATCAGATTGGCCTGGGGGGTGGCTGTGTCAGTTTCATTCCCGGACACTGTATTGTCCTGGAATGAATGTGCCCGGGACAGACCTGCAAAATGCGGGACTGTCCCGGGCAATCCGGGACATGTGCTCATCCTACCCTACACGTGGCATGTGGTCACCCTAGGGGGGTGTCCCTGAATAGCAGTTTGGAAATGTGGTCACCCTACTCTGGACGGGTCGTGGTCCCTGGTCCTCCACTCAGCCGCTCGCAAGGCGTCGGTGGATAGGTGACTCTGGATGCTGTGGAGCGTAGAGCGGTCCCTCTCCCTGGTCCGATCAGCAGGGCTGTGGCAGGAATTCCTCCGACAGGGATCCAGCCTCCGTCACTTTAGGCCCAGGCTTCTCCGGCCTAAGCACCCTCGCTGCAGGCCTCTTGCCTGTTGCAAGATGGCGTCCCAAGAGACAGAACAAAAGCCCCGCCTTGTCATAAATAAGTTCTCCCAGCAGGCTGTGCATGTTGCACCACTCACCCTGGCTAGGGTTGCCACCTGTCCGGTTTTGACCCGGACAGTACGGGTTTGGACACATGTGCCTGGTTTTCAAGCCGCCTGAAACCCGGGCACATAACCGCAACATCTAGAGCGGCGATTCCCGTGTCCGCCGCCATTACACACTCACTGTCACATCAGCCTTTTGCGAGATTGGCTGCATGGGTCATGTGACGTCTGTGCAAGCGGTCTGTGATTGGGCCAGTGGAGACTAGCTGGTGACTGGTCTCCGCAGACCAGGGATAGACCATTTGTGCAGGGGGGAACATTAAAACACCTGCCACTGTGGAGACCGCAGAAGTGGCATTTCCTCTAAATACACTGCCTGTGGTGTGTGTTGAGGATCCGAAGTTCCTTTCTGTCTCCCCCCCCCCCCTCTCCAGTCTCCTGTGGGCCTTGTAGTTTATTTCTGACCCATAGCAATAGAGTCTCTGTCTCTCCGCACCACAAGGTCCGTCATGCATTGTTCTTATCATAGCTGAACAAAACAAATTGCAGCAGTGTGATTAGGGTGACCACATTTCCAAACTGCCATTCAAGGACACACCCCCTCTCTCACCTTCCCCAAAAAAAGATGAGGGGGGGCAGAGGGTAATATAGTCTCGGGGTTGATGGGGAATTTGGCGGCGGGTTATTTGTCAGGTGAATGTGCCACTTGCCACCAGATGCAGTGCCGCTTGCCACCCATAGCATGCCACTAGATGCAGTGCTACTGTCACTCCCTCTGCATGAGCCACGTGCGTAGAAGGAAAGGAGTGGCGTCACTATCTGGAGAGTGAAGATCACACCAGTCCCTGCTGCTTGCCGCTGGGTGCCAGAGAAGGAGGAGGTGCCGAGGTGGGCGGGGACAGCAGTGCTGCACTAGGCGCAGGCCTCGCTCCCGGTCTCACTGTCTGAGAGTAAATTGTCACTGGTTGCAAGATGCCAGGCAGCGCTGGCCCTAGCAACCAGTTCTGGAAATGTAGTTATTAGTTAGTAGGGGGTGGCTGTGTCCTCTATTTCATTCCGGGACATTGTATTGTCCCGGAACGAAGGTGCCCGGGACCCAGGACAGATATGTCAATTGTGGGACAGTCCCGGGAAATCCAGGACATGTGGGCACCCTAAGTGTGATACAAACGGACAACAAAAGGAGCTAAGTTCTTATTAGGCACAAACTGTAGTCCATAAGCTACGTGCAAAAGTGACATCTTGCTACATGCAAATATGGAACAGCAAACCTATGAAAGTCACATCCAAATTGTGTTTTTCATGGAAGAATCACAATGGCAGCTCTATGTGTGCTCTGGCTGATAGTCCTGCGTAGTTTTCAGCATCTGCTGTCGTTGAGGGTCCATGAGCTGAAGGCACTTATCAGTATCTCATGTAGACAAAGGACGTCTCCATTTATCCGAATGCGATTAGTGACCTTTTATCAATCACTCGCTGCACATATTGTGTCTGGCTGCGGTGCCGCCGGCAGGCTTGGGCTTCCAGATGTCTGACACCATGTGAGATTTTGATTGGGGCTTTCAGCGCTGCCGGTTTGTTATGTCTGATTTGGTCTATCAGCGATCTGAGTTGAAGTGGGCATTTATTATTTCCTCAGCTGGATGGAATTTAAACGGCGTGATGAGTCGTAGTCGCGGCGCTGAAAAAGTTTGCATGTATAGACACACAGCGGTTGTGTAATTAGATACTGCAGCTAGTTACCCGGTCATTAAGTCTATACATGAGGCATGCAGACATGGTCAAGGAAGAGGGCCGGTTGTTGACCAAACATGAGGATGAGCGAGATGTGCGAGATGTGTGATCTAAGGCAGCGGTTCTCAACCTCGGTCCTCAAGTACCCCCAGCAGGCCGTGTTTTGGGATTTTCTCTTAGATAAAACAGCTGTCCAAAATACCAAACCATTGACTCTGATGTAAACCACCTGTGCAAGATAAAGGAAAACCTGCAAACATGGCCTGTTTGGGGTACTTGAGGACTGAGGTGGAGAACCATTGATCTAAGGCAGGGGTCTAAAAGTGGTGGCCCTCCAGCTGTTGCAGAACTACAATTCCCATGAGGCATTGCAAGGCTGACAGCATGACTCCCATTGGTAGAGGCATGATGGGACTTGTAGTTCTGCAACAGCTGGAGGGCCACCAGTATGAGACCCCTGATCTAAGGGGACCACTGATGGTGGCAGGCATGATGGACGTGGTCTACAGAGTTTACATGGAATGTTGTGGGAAGTAAAATATAACTTTGTTACAGGGAGAGTTAGGCTGGCCACACATTATACAATTCTCTTGTACAATTTTCCTTTAAAGAAATCGATTAATTGTTTTGATCGATCAAAATTCTTTTGATTGGTACTCACCTCTCCCCCGGCTTCCGGGTCTTCAGGGAGATCCGGTGACGTCACGGGCACCGGCGGGGCTTGCCGTGTCCATCTGAAGGGCTCCTTTGTTGTGCCTTCATATCTGCATGCCGGCGGGACCTTACTATCTGCCACAGGCAAGGGCTGTTTCACTTCCCTCTATCAACCTGGGATTCTACAGCCATCCACTGGGAGTTGTGATCGTTCCCTTCACGGGACATCTACATGCCGACGGACTGATGTTAGCCCCTCCTCATCTGGATTCAGCAGTGGTATCGTTGTACACATTTTTATACCAGTATCATACTTAGCTACATGTTTTTATGACTGCTTTTGCTACCGTTTGGTATTACTCGCACCATTTTTACAGTTTATGTAGCTACATCGATTTTATCTCCAGTGCAATATTTATTTTGTTACCTACTTGAAGACTATAAAAGTTTTAATGCTATTCCCATCGAGCGCTGCCTGTGTGTGTTTTTTGTATCCTGCTATCCATTTTTCCAGTGGTTGGTCGCTGCACTGGGAATCGGCCTGCAAGGAGATCAGCTAAAAGTAGTTGGATCTGTATGTGCGTTATAATTAATCGAAATTAGTCGATTAATCGATTAAAAAAAAATCGATTAATCGAACACGAAAATTTTAATCAGTAACAGCCCGATTTTAAAGCCTCATACACACGGTCGGACTTCAAACAAACTTTTCCGTGGATTTTTGTCCGAAGGGAGTTGGCCGGGCACACCCATAGCATACACACGGCAGGACTTTTCTGCAAACGTTCCCAAAACTTTCCCAACATCACGTGGTTTTTCTGCTCTTTATCGCCACCCTTTGGTCAACTTCTGCTATTGTTGGTTGATTTTAACATTGGTTCTGGGCATGCGGATTTGTACTTCGGACAAAAGTCTGATGGATTTCTGTACACACAGTCGGACTTTGCTCCATCGGACTTTTGTTGCCGAAAAGTTTGTCCGTTTGCAGAGCGAACTTTTGTCCGATAAAAACCCAAAAAGTTTGTCCGATGGAGCGTACACACGGTCTGATTTTTTTGAAAAACCTGCTCATTTTGAAGTTTGTTAGCAAAAAGTCTGACCGTGTGTACGGGGCTTTAGATTTACCAAAACCATCTAATATGAGGTCACACCTAAACACTTTCAATTTGTATGCAATCAGGAAGGTAAATCTAAAGGAAATTGAATAAGAAAATTGTATAATGTATGACCAGCTTTAGTGTTGTGGTTACGGGAAGGTTAGTGTTAGGGAGGGTTAGTGTTGGGGTTATAAGGAGGGTTACAGAAAGGGTAAATGTTAGGGTTGCTGGCAGGGTGGGTGTTAGTGTTAAAGGGCAGTTTTGCAGGGAGAGTCAGTATTAAGGGGTAAATGTTAAGGTCATGGGGGGAGGGTTAATGTTGAGGTTACAGTGAGGGCTAGTGTTAGGGGTTACAGGGAGGGCTAGTGTTAGGGTTACAGGGAGGGTCAATGTTGGGGTTACAGGGAATGGATGGTTAGAGTTGGGGTTACAGGGAGTGTTAGTGTTACAGGCAAGGTTAGTGTTGGGGTTACAGTGAGGGTTAGTGTTGAGGTTACAGTGTTACAGGGAGGGTTAGTGTTAGGGTTACAGAGAGGGTTAGTGTTGAGGTTACAGGGAGGGTTAGTGTTGGGGTTACAGGGAAGGTTAGTGTTAGGGTTATAGGAAGGGTTAGTGTTGGGGTTACATGGAAGGTTAGAGTTAGGGTTACAGGGAGGATTAGTGTTGGGGTTACAGGGAGGGTTAGTATTGGGGTTACAGGGAGGGTTAGTGTTAGGGTTACAGGGAGGGTTAGTGTTGAGGTTACAGGGAGGATTAGTGTTGGGGTTACAGGGAGGGTTAGTGTTGGGGTTACAGGGAGGGTTAGTGTTAGGGTTACAGGGAGGGTTAGTGTTAGGGTTACAGGGAGGGTTAGTGTTGGGGTTACAGGGAGGATTAGTGTTGGCGTTACAGGGAGGGTTAGTGTTGGGGTTACAAGGAGGGTTAGTGTTGGGGTTACAGGGAAGGTTAGTGTTAGGGTTATAGGAAGGGTTAGTGTTGGGGTTACAGTGAGGATTAGTGTTGGGGTTACAGGGAGGGTTAGTGTTGAGGTTACAGGGAGGATTAGTGTTGGGGTTACAGGGAAGGTTAGTGTTAGGGTTATAGGAAGGGTTAGTGTTGGGGTTACAGGGAGGATTAGTGTTGGGGTTACAGGGAGGGTTAGTGTTGAGGTTACAGGGAGGATTAGTGTTGGCGTTACAGGGAGGGTTAGTGTTGGGGTTACAGGGAAGTTTAGTGTTGAGGTTACAGGGAGGATTAGTGTTGAGGTTACAGGGAGGGTTAGTGTTGTGGTTACAGAGAGGGTTAGTGTTAGGGTTACAGAGAGGGTTAGTGTTGAGGTTACAGAGAGGGTTAGTGTTGAGGTTACAGAGAGGGTTAGTGTTGAGGTTACAGGGAGGGTTAGTGTTGGGGTTACAGGGAAGGTTAGTGTTAGGGTTATAGGAAGGGTTAGTGTTGGGGTTACATGGAAGGTTAGAGTTAGGGTTACAGGGAGGATTAGTGTTGGGGTTACAGGGAGGGTTAGTATTGGGGTTACAGGGAGGGTTAGTATTGGGGTTACAGGGAGGGTTAGTGTTACAGGCAAGGTTAGTGTTGGTGTTACAGGGAGGGTTAGTGTTGAGGTTACAGGGAGGGTTAGTGTTGAGGTTACAGAAATGTTAGTGTTAAGGTTACAGGGAAGGTTAGTGTTGAGGTTAAAGGGAGGATAAGTGTTGAGGTTACAGGGAGGGTTAGTGTTAGCGTTACAGAGAGGGTTAGTGTTGAGGTTACAGGGAGGGTTAGTGTTGGCGTTACAGGGAGGGTTAGGGTTAGGGTTACAGAGAGGGTTAGTGTTGGGGTTATAGGAAGGGTTAGTGTTAGGGTTACATGGAAGGTTAGTGTTGGGGTTACAGGGAGGGTTAGAGTTGAGGTTACAGGGAGGGTTAGTGTTGGGGTTACAGGGAGGGTTAGAGTTGGAGCTACAGGGAGGATTAGTGTTGAGGTTACAGGGAGGGTTAGAGTTGGGATT
The DNA here is from genome assembly GCA_029206835.1 of Rana muscosa. Taxonomy (NCBI): domain Eukaryota; kingdom Metazoa; phylum Chordata; class Amphibia; order Anura; family Ranidae; genus Rana; species Rana muscosa. The sequence continues at coordinate 53,413,265 of CM055126.1, forward strand.
ACAGGGAGGGTTAGAGTTGGAGCTACAGGGAGGATTAGTGTTGAGGTTACAGGGAGGATTAGTGTTGAGGTTACAGGGAGGGTTAGTGTTGGGGTTACAGGGAAGGTTAGAGTAAAGGTTACAGAGAGGGTTAGTGTTGGGGTTACAGGGAGGGTTAGAGTTGGAGCTACAGGGAGGATTAGTGTTGAGGATACAGGGAGGGTTAGAGTTGGGATTACAGGGAAGGATAGCATTGGGATAGCAGGGAGGGTTAGTGTTGGAGTTACAGGAGGATAAGTGTTGAGGTTACAGGAGGGTTAGTGTTGGGATTACAGGGAAGGTTAGAGTAAAGGTTACAGGGAGGGTTAGTGTTGGGGTTACAGGGAGGGTTAGAGTTGGAGCTACAGGGAGGATTAGTGTTGAGGTTACAGGTAGGGTTAGAGTTGGGATTACAGGGAAGGATAGCATTGGGATAGCAGGGAGGGTTAGTGTTGGAGTTACAGGGAGGGTTAGTTTTAGGGTTACAGGGAAGTTTAATGTTAGGGTTACAGGGAAGGTTAGTGTTAGGGTTAAAGGGAAGGTTAGTTTCAGGTTAAAGGGAAGATTAGTGTTAGGGTTACAGGGAGGGTTAGAGTTAAGGTCACAGAGAGGGTTAGTGTTAGAGTTACAAGGTGGGCCAATGTTAGGGTTACAGGGAGGGTAAGTGTTAAGGTCACAGGGATGGATAGTGGTACAGGGAAGGTTAGGGTTACAGGTAGGATTAATGTGAGGGTTAGCGTTGGGGTTACAGGAAGGGTTAGTGTTAGGGCTTAAGGGATGGTTAGTGTTAGGGTTACAGGTAGGGTTATTTTTACAGGGAGGATTAGTGTTAGGGTTGAAGGGATGGTTAGTGTTGGGGCTACAGGGAGAGTTAGTGTTGGGGTTACAGGTAGAGGCCAGTGTTAGGGGGACAGGAAAGGTTAGTGTTGGGTTACAAGGAGGGTTAATTTTAGAGTTACAGTCTTGGGACTCCTCCCACCTTCCCCTCTCGCCCTACTTCTCCATGTTCTCTTGTTGAAGTTCACCTCAAGTGTCCAGATGTGGACAGGAGAGACAAACCAAGAGTTATGACAATTTGTATATTCTGAGACTTGGTCCTGCTACCCCCATGCCCTGCTGCCCCAGGCACCGGCCCATAAGGTGCCATTATGGTACAGAGAGCCCTCACTGTCTAATGGAAGCCACAGGTCTCAACATTTATTCAGGTCTCAGGTCTCTCAGCCGCGTCGTCTTAGAACTGAAGATAAATCTGTTTTTTGTCAGATGTAGACTTGGCAGGCGATGCGTAATGAAACAAACACATGGGAAGTTGCCTCATAACTTGGCCGCAGATTGCCTCTTATGTCCTTTCTAATGCATTTTCTTAACCCTTCTTCCTTCCCAGATGCCTCTGCTCTCTCCACACACAAATCCAACCACCCGAGAAGCAATCTGGAGATGAAACGGTGCCTCTGACCCTTCTCCTTCAACTTTCTAAACATCATGCAACATGTGCAAGACCGATCTGCCTGTAATGATGAAACGGGCCCCAGGCTGGGCCCCGACGGGTTACAACAGCACGGTAGTACGACATTACAGCTGAGAAAACTTAGGCCAAGCTTTGTCCGAAAAATTGTTTCCCACGCCAAACGGCGATACCCCAGCCGGGACCCGAAATGCTGGTCTTTGTGGAGACGTAGTAAACATTGTGCCAAATTCTTCATCCTCGGTTTCCGCTCAGCTCATATGAATTTAAAGGACCAGTAACTCCAAGACAAACTATTACGTATATTGTTCCCACATGTGCGCAAAATGAGATAATCAGATGTTGGATATTGATTCACTATAGCAGTGGTCTCCAAACTCTGGCCCAGTGGCCGAATGTGGCCCTTTGCTTGTCTTTACCCAGCTCTTGAATTGCTATTCCTCCCACTGACACCAACAATGGGGCATAAATTCCTGTCACTAGTACCAACAATAGGGCACTATTCCTTCCACTGATACCAATGATGGGGCACTATTCCTCCCACTGATACCAATGATGGGTTACTATTCCTCCCACTGATACCAATGATGGGACACTATTTCTCCCACTGATACCAATGATGGGACACTATTCCTCCCAATGACACCAATGATGGGACACTATTTCTCCCACTGATACCAATGATGGGACACTATTTCTCCCACTGATACCAATGATGGGACACTATTTCTCCCACTGATACCAATGATGGGACACTATTTCTCCCACTGATACCAATGATGGGACACTATTTCTCCCACTGATACCAATGATGGGACACTATTTCTCCCACTGATACCAATGATGGGACACTATTCCTCCCACTGATACCAATGATGGGACACTATTCCTACCACTGATACCAATGATGGGACACTATTCCTCCCACTGATACCAATGATGGTTTTGGAATGTGATGTCCAACAAGTCAATGTTCAATAAGGACGTAGCATAGATAGAACATCGGTAAATACTATTGTTCAATGTTTGCATCAATTTTAGGCACCAGACATGGAACAATAGGTTCTCAGTTCCTCAGTTCCTTGGTATGATGGCAACGTTGGGGGTTTACATGGCTGCTCGGGTAGTGGTGGAACACTCGGGTCATGGACTGGAAGTGCAGTTAGCGATTTGTACAAAGTTCAAAATACCTGTAATGACTTCAACCCAGTGGCGTAGTGTGGGGGGCAGGGGGGCGGTTGCCCCGGGCGCAAAATTTAGAGGGGCGCAGTGGCAGGCGGCAGGTTACCTGCAGCTCTTCTCCTGTGCTGTGCTGTCTAGGAGACTGTGAGCTCTTCCGCTTCACTATGAGAAAGAAGTTGCGGTGCAGTCCCGGCTTGGGCTCCAGCGGTGACACTGACACAGCAGTGAGTAAATGTACACTGAAGACCATCCATGATGATCCCAGGGATTGTGTCCGTGCGGAGACTGGGGGGAAGGAGGAGGGCAGGTCAGTATAGGAATCAGGTAGGTCAGTGTAGTGGTCAGTATAGCAATCAGATAGGTCAGTTTATTGGTCAGTGTAGGAATCAGGTAGGTTACTATAGTGATCAGGTAGGTCGGTGTAGGAGTCAGGTTGGTCAGTACTACTGTACTAGTGGAAGGGACTCAGAGAGTGCTAAAGATCCACGGGTTAGGGGGGGCAAATCTCTTGCCCTGCCCCGGGCGCTGACAACCCACGCTACGCCACTGCTTCAACCTGAACAAAATGAGAAAACAAAAGGGATTTTGAAGGACGTCCTTGAAGCCCAACCTTGAATAAAGGACCTAGACACATATAAATAAGTTCTTTCTTCTCTGTTGCAGAAAATACAAATTTTACAGGAAAAAAAGAAAGGTCCTTTCACTGATGTGAGTCACGTTTATGCCATTAGACATATCAAAGTCCGGTGTTCACATTATGAAAACGCGAAGCCCCCCCCCCCCCATCATTGGAAGTTCAGTCCTCGATCTTCACAAACATCGCTGGTGGAAGTTTGGCATTACAGAATTCCTTCCTTTTCTAAAGGACTTAATAAGAAGTAAAGAGTTCACGTCATCTCCATGGCAACGAGGCCTAGCACCCACCAGCCACGGTGAAAAACAAAATCATATATATTTATACATTGTTGTGATCCTGGAGAGGGTCACAGGGAAATCTGTAAGGATGGCGACAAAAAAGGCCTGGAGGGGAGCAGGAGAGAGACGTACGGTTTATTCCACATTCGGCTCGTGTCACTGTCTTCTCAGAGTTTACGTGACCCGTAAACAGAATCACTAAATGAGTAACGATTGGAGAGGACGGCAACATAATAATGGCAGCATGAAGCAGGAAAGTGACGAGCTCAGGTTATTGGGAAGGATGGAGGGTTGTTTTTAAAGGAAAGCTTTCATGCGGGTGTTTCTGGGTCCCAAATGTAGCCGGCTGGTGAAGACTCCTCAGGCATACAAAATGGCTTCCATCCTGGGGCCTCAGTGGTGTCCTGGGTTTCAGTTCTTATTGTTTTTGTATGTTGTCCTCATTAAACTGCAAAGATTTTTCCTCCATACATTAGATTGTAGTCCTGGGAAACTGGTGAAAGTTTTAGGTGCAGAGAGCAACACCCTAACCTTAGGCTACCTATACATTAACTCTACATGTACACCTGATACTTACCTTCCCTGTAAATCTAACACTAACCTTTCCTGTGTCCTGTCTCACTAACTCTCTCCTGTAAGCTTCCCACTAACCTTCCATGTAACCTAAATATTAACCCTACCTGTTACTCTAAAGCCCTGTACACATGATCGGATTTCCTATGGATTCTAATCCGATGGATTTTTCCATCGTAAATCCGATGAAGCTGACTTCCATCAGTCTTGCCTACACTCCATCAGTCAAAAATCCGACCGTCCCAAACGCCGTGACGTAAAACACTCCAAAGAGCCAAGAAAAATGAAGTTCAATGCTTCTGAGCATGCGTCGACTTGATTTTGAGCATGCGTTCGTTTTTTCTCCGATGGAGTTCCACACAGACGATCTGAATTTGCTATCGCTTTTTTTTTCCATCGGATAAATTTAAAACATGTTCTATTTTTTCTCACCGATTGGAAAAAAGACCGATGGGGCCCATACACGATCGGTTTGTCCGATAAAAAAGGTCTATCGGACTGTTTTCATCTGTAAAACCGATCGTGTGTACAAGGCTTAACACTAGCACTCCATGTAACCCTAACATTAACATTTCTTCTAACCATCACACAAACTCTTCCTGTAACCCCAACACTAACCTTACCTGTAACCCTAACACTAATCCTTCCTGTAACCCCAACACTAATCCCTCCTGTAACCCCAACACTATCCCTTCCTGTAACCCTAACACTAACCCTTCCTGTAACCCTAACACTCACCCTACTTGAACCTCTAACACTAACCCATGTGACCCTGTAACCCCATTACTAACCCACCCTGTAACGCTAACACTAACCCTACCTGTAACCCCAACACTAGCCCTTCCTGTAACCCTAACACTAACCCTTCCTGTAACCCAAACACTTACCATTCCTGTAACCCTAACACTGACCCTTCCTGTAACCCTAACACTCACTCTACTTGTACCCCTAACATTAACCCTTCCTGTAACCCTAACACTAACCCTATCTGTAACCCCAACACTAACCCTATCTGTAACCCCAACACTAACCCTTCCTGTAACCTTAACACTAATCCTACCTGTAACCCCAACACTAACCCTCCCTGTAACCCTAACACTATCCCTCCCTGTAACCCCAACACTAAACCTTCCTGTAACCCTAACACTAACCCTCCCTGTAACCCTAACACTAACCCTTCCTGTAACCCTAACACTAACCCTACCTGTAACCCCAGCACTAATCCTTCCTGTAACCCTAACACTAACCCTCCCTGTAACCCTAACACTAACCCTTCCTGTAACCCTAACAATATCCCTATCTGTAACCCCAACACTAACCCTTCCTGTAACCCCAACACTAACCCTCCCTGTAACCCCAACACTAACCCTCCCTGTAACCCAAACACCAACCCTCCCTGTAACCCCAACACTAACCTTCCCTGTAACCCCAACACTAACCCTCCTTGTAAGTCTAACACTAACAACTCTTCTAACTGTCCCACTAACTTTCTCTGTAGCCATAACACTAACCTTCCCCGTAAACCGAACCGTAATCCTGTAAATCTAAAACCAAGCCTCCCCTGTAATCCTAACACTAGTATTCTCTGTATTCTTATTATTAATCCTTTCTGTAAACCTCATACTTACTTTTCGTGTTACACTAGCTGTAAACCTCTTTGTAACCCTAACACTATCCCTCCCAGTGTCCATAACACTAGCCCTCTTCTGTAACCCTAAAACTAACCCTTCTTGTAACATTAACACTAACCCTCCCTGTAATCTGTAAACACTCACCCCCTCTATAAGCCTAACACTAACCCTCCCAGTAACTCTAACCCTTCCTGTACCCCTAACACTAACCCCCCTGTGTAACCCTAACAGTACCCTTCCTTTTAATCCCAATACTCCCCCTCCAGTAACAGTTTCATTCAAAAGATAAAGAAACCACAATGTGATTTGGCTTACCAGCAACCCGTGATGACTTCAACCTTTTTGAGATTGGCTATTGATAGGTTTGTTATATTATATATTATAAAATTTTATACTCATATTTGTTTTCCGAAATCCGGCACAATCAATGATTTCAAGAAATAACATTTTTTCCAATTCCAAGAAAGAAAAAAAAAACCTGGGCAAAAAACTCCGGAGCAGATTGCGGAGATGACTTAAACATATTTACACCCTCCTACATGGAGCTGCAATCTTGCATGGGGCCTTTTTGTAGTCAGGCTGAGAAATTCCTGGGAGGCAACAGAATTACGAGTCTCCATCCAGTTCTCTTCCTCCGAGTCATAAACAAGGAATGTCATGGACAACATTAAAGCTTCTCTGTACCTGATCCATGGGACTAGACATGTGCAATTCGTTTAGTTACGAATTCGTAATTCGTCAAAATTAGTTATATTCGTTAATTCGTAAACATACGAATGAACGAATGGTTTACTAAAATTACCAACGAAAAATGAATTATCGAAAAGAACGAATATGGAAAACAACGAAAATACAAAATTATTAAATTAGAAACAGCGGAAGTACGAAAGAGTGAAAAAACGAAAACATAGAAACAACGAAAATACCGAACAAAGATTCAAAATAACAAAAATCAAAATGAACGAAAAAAATAAAATAAAAATAAATTACGAATATTCGGAAAACGGAAATCAAAACAACGAATTCGTTAGTTCTGAAATGTTTCTGGACGTTGGCCAATAAGCTTGTCCCTTCCCCTGAAGAGGTTGTCCCTTCCCCTGAAGAGCTTGTCCCTTACTCCCTTGTGTGTTTTTCTGTGTTAGACTGCAGTGCATTCCATCCAGAGTCCAGATAGGGTGTGGTTGGGTAGGTGACATTGTTTTGGTGGATTTGTGAGTTAAGTTGTGACTTGTGAAAGAGAAATTCTTTGTTTCTTAAGCATACTCTGTCTAGATTCTAATTTCTATATTACGAATTATGCCCCGATTACGAATCTACGAAAACAATGATACGAAAGTACGAATAAATGAGCCAGTCAATCTCACGAAAGTACGAATTCCAAAATTACGACGAGTAGTGTTTCAAATAAATGGAAAATGTATTCTAACGAAAGTACGAATGTAATTAAATCTACAAAAGTAAAATTTTCCAATCAACGGAAATTAGACACGGAAATACGAATCATTGCATATCAACGAAAATATAGTTCTTACGAAAATACGAACGCGGCCGAATATAAAATATAACGAAAAATACGAATTTCGAATCAATGGAAATTAGACTAACGGAAAAACGAATCAATGGAAAAATAACCCTTATGGAAGTCCGAATACGATAACCCACGTCTTACGAAATTACGAATCGTTACGAATCAACGGAAACTGACAGAAACAAAACCAAACTAAACAAATTTTTATGTTGTGCACGTGTCTACATGGGACCCCTCAGAAAAATGTTCCCTCTTCCTATTATTTGTGACTAATGTGTTTGCTTTTTAAATTTGCTTTGAGGGAGAAATAGAGCCCACATTGAGTATAGGCATCAGAATTTGTATGATTGTGTTTTTTTAATCCAGGAAGTGGATGGTGGCCCTTGATGATGCCTGAACAAATATGGCTCCCTCCTTCTTAGGAAAAAAGTAGATGAATGCATTGTTAGGGTGTGTGTAGGTGAAGCATGCTAAACACTCAGAGTCCAGTTGCAGAAAACAGAACTGTATTAACCACTTAAGGACCGCCGCACGACGATGTACGTCGACAGAATGGCACGGACAGGCACAAGGGCGTACAGGTACGTCCCCTTTAAGAACCTGTCCGTGGGTCGCACGTGCGCCGACGCCCTAGCGACCCGGTCCGAAGCTCCGTGACCGCGCCCGCGGAACCCGACGGTGTCCCGCGATCGGGTCACAGAGCTGAAGAACGGGAAGAGGTGAGTGTAAACAAACCTTTCTGCGTTCTTCCTAGTGGCAGTGTCACTGATCGTTTGTTCCCTGTCATAGGGAACGACGATCAGTGACGTCACACGTCAAGCCACGCCCCCCTTCAGTTAGAATCACTCTTAACCCCTACAGCGCCACCTAGAGGTTAAACCCTTCACTGCAAGTGTCATTTTCACAGTAATCAGTGCATTTTTATAGCACTGATCGCTGTAAAAATGACAATGGTCCCAGAAATGTGTCAAAAGTGTCCGATGTGTCCGCCATAATGTCGCAGTCACGATAAAAATAGCTGATCGCCGCCATTACTAGTAAAAAAAAAATTATTAATAAAAATGCCATAAAACTACCCCCTATTTTGTAGATACTATAACTTTTGCACAAACCAAATAATAAACGCTTATTGCGGGGGTTTTTTTGCCAAAAATATATAGAAGAATACGTATCGGCCTAAACTGAGGAAAAAAAATGTTTTTTTATATATTTTTGGGGGATATTTATTATAGCAAAAAGTAAAAAATATGTAATTTTTTTCGAAATTGTCGCTCTATTTTTGTTTATAGCGCAAAAGATAAAAACCGCAGAGATGATCAAATACCACCAAAAGAAAGCTCTATATGTGGGAAAAAAAAGGACGTCAATTTTGTTTGGGAGCCACGTCGCACGACCGCGCAATTGTCAGTTAAAGCGACGCAGTGCCGAATCGCAAAAAGGGGCCTGGTCTTTAACGAGCCAAAATGGTCCGGGGCTGAAGTGGTTAAAATTGAAGTTCAGTAATGCACAACCAGCCTGGTTGGACCAAACCCAACCAGGAACACTCACCGAATATACAACAATGAGCAGTTAGCAGTAGGTCCCAGTTGTGCCGACGGCGTCTGTCTCGAGGGGCGGAATGTGGCCTGGCCGGTCGGTTCCCAAATGGAGAGGTTTCCAGGAAGGGTGGCGTGTCCCTGCATTTTCCCTAATTCGTCTGGAAACTTTCCCCGAAGCTAAGCACTGTCCCTACACTACCCAAAATGCGAAATGTGTGCCAAATCTGTGAGCCAGGCCTTTAAAAAGACTCTGCCTGACCAAAGATGGCACATCGAATGGATACTGGCGTTCTGAGATCATAGAGGAATGAGGCCCCTCTGAAATTCCTCCTCCATCTGCATTGGCCCTATGGATGAGCGCCACCTGCAGTGGAGAAAATAGACTGCACCAGCCTACAAGGGGGAGTAATGTGATCTCTATGAGAGATAATTAGTACCTGGAAGGATTACACTGACACATTACTTTGCTTCTTTGCACTGAACATAAAAAAATAAAAATCTGACGATAGACCCATTTTAAATAACCAGATGGATGGGTCTCCAACTTTGCATCGGCAGGTTTAGTGTTAATATTTGTACTGTTTGCGCTTTCCTTTTCATCTGAACCCCTAGACACACTGAATGCTAATTATTTATTTACAACAGGAACGCTTCTGCAGATCAAACCCCAGACCTTCGGAGCTTATTAATGGTTGCAGCGTCCGTTATGTTCATTATCGTCCTATAAATCAGGATATGTGGCTGTAAAGATGTCAGTACCCAGCAGACTGTAGACTCCAGGCTGTGGTTTTACTAACCCCCCCATGGCCCCTGACGCCCCGGGGGTTACTTCCCTGTCACTTTCTATGTGATATATATATGACAGTGGCTCCTGGGCCTTCTTGTTCCTCACAGAGCTTCTCTGTCATACTTAGAGAAGGATTGAAAATGAAGCCTCAACACACAATGGTGGCCAACAATGGTGACATTCACCCGGCTCAGTAATCGAGGTCCTCTTTTTGAAAAGTTGCCAAGCTTCCAAAATTCCCCATAACTTTTTATTACGGGGAGCATGGAACTGACACTAGATGGTTATGTTGTTATCTACAAACATCATGGCGGATACAGAAAATGGAGAAAGTTTGGACAGCCGCACCCCAAAGAATGTTCCTTTTATTGTAAAATCAAATCAAAAAAATACATGCCACAGCAAAACCAGATGCAAGCTGACGTGTTTCACAGCAGTAGTAGTTGGAACAATCATCAACTCCCGACTCGACTACGCAAACTCGCTCTACATAGGACTACCTAAATATCAGATTTTGCGCCTACAAGTCGTCCAGAACACGGCAGCCAGACTGGTAACAGGAAAAAAAAAAACTTTCGGAATCCATCACCCCTTCACTGAGGGCCCTTCATTGGCTAACCGTAAAGGATTGGGTCACATTCAAGACTCTCTGTCTCACCCCCAAGTGCACACAAGGAAATGCTCCTCAATATTTATGCGAGAAGATAAAACACTACACCCCCAAACGCATTCTCCGATCAACCAACCAAAACCTCCTCCACATCCCCAAGTCCCGCTACAAATCAAAGGGAGAATCAAGATTTGTAGTCCAAGGACCACGGCTATGGAACGTTCTACCCACGGACATCTGTATGGAAGAAAACCATCTGGCCTTCAGGAAAAAACTTAAGACCCACCTCTTCTGAAGGATCAGGACGTCACTGGATGCAAAGCGCCTTGAGGCGATTTAGTTCGCATTTGTAGCGCTATATAAGTTATTCACTCACTCACTGTAGCTCAGTGCTTAATCAGCTATGATTAAGCACTGAGCTACAGTGTGAAACGCGTCAGCTTGCATCCGGTTTTGCTGTGGCATGTATTTTTGTGATTTGATTTTACAATAAAAGGAACATTCTTTGGAGTGCGGCTGTCCAAACTTTCTCCATTTTCTGCATCGCTATATGCATTGCCAGCACCCGTGGCTTTTGGATCCAGTGAAAAGGTTCATCAATCACACCTGAGCGGTAACTCTCTTCCATCATGGCTGATACAATTGCAATCCATCTCATGATCCCTTGTTCCCACATCAGGAAGAATATGGTAGCCAACACGTTTGGGGGAGCCAAGAGATTCCCCATCACCAGGGCTTGGGCAAAATGGCAAGGTTTCTTAAATGGGTTTTATAGAACAGTCTCTATCTTATTTTAGTCAACTAAAAGATGGTGGAAGAACGTGATAGCTTGACTTTGGCTTCTGAAATAGACAAAGGGTGTCCCCCACAAAAAGGTGGCCACTCCAATTAAGGGGTCCACATGAAAACAAAAAACAGAGCACCAAACAATCCTCTCATTAATCCATAATCTTTTATAATTGATAGCAATGTGACATCTGCAAGCTTACAGTAGCCAATGCATTTGGTGGTCCAAGAGATCTCCCATCATCAGGGCTTGGGCAAAATAGCAAGATTTCCTAAATTAACTCTATACAACAATCTCTATTGGGAGAAGCATCCATCCATCTTAAACATTTAGTAATGAGACCTGTTGACCATGTGCTGCTATATGTAAGTAGGAGGGTGAACCTTTCCCTTCCTCCATATCCCCTTTTGTCCCCTTTTTTTCTCCATACTTTTTTTCATCCTATTTTTTCAAGATTCATTTACTGGCCCTCATACTTGCTTTTAATGTTTTTTCAGACTAAATGCATCTTCTCCTGATGAGGCGATTTGTCACCGAAACGCGTCGAGCCAACGAGCCTTTTAGTACCTTAGGCTATCCTAGATGCATTATGGTTCTACAACATGCTGTGATTTAGCTATTTCCAATATCTTTGTTAACTTACCGTATATACTTGAGTATAAGCCGACCTGAGTATAAGCCGAGGACCTAATTTTACCCCAAAAAACTGGGAAAACGTATTGACTCGAGTATGAGCTGAGGGTGAGAATGCAGAGGGTCAACAATGTCCATTTGCAACCTCACTGTGCCCATACTAACTGTGCCCATACTAACTGTGCCCATACTCACTGTGCCCATACTCACTGTGCCCATACTCGCTGTGCCCATACTCGCTGTGCCCATACTCACTGTGCCCATTGTCAATGTGCCCGTCGTCACTGTACCTTGAAATTGAGAGGCTGCGGGTATCCATTCATTGTTTAAAACTCGCGGTCTCCTCCAGGTCCCTTCCGTGATAGGCGTTTCTCAGCTGACACAGTTCAGCCTATCACGGACGTTCTCGTAACCTCTGACTCATTTTCCCAGCAGACAGTGTGATCAGTGTTCTGCCAATCACGGATGTCCTCTTGTCCGAGGATGAAAAGGCATCCGTGATTGGCGGAACACTGAACACAGTGTCTGCTGGGATGGGTGAGGATGAGAGAACGTTCGTGATAGGCGATTCTCAGCAGACAGAGTTCCGCCTATCACGGAAGAGACAGGAGGAGACCGCGAGTTTTAAATGATGGACGCCCGCAGCCTCTCAATATTTCCAGGTACACTGACTCGAGTATAAGCCGAGGGGGGCATTTTCAGGCCAAAAAAAGGGCTGAAAATCTCGGCTTATACTCGAGTATATACGGTATGTCGTTATATGGAGCCTTGTGGCCAAGAAATTTGTAGAACCTATGTGATTTTATTAAAACTTGCTTTTTTTCAAAAATTATTCATTGTTCCACTTATGTGCCTCACTCAAAGTCCCGAACCTCCCCTTTTATGTATATATTTAGTAATGAGAATCTTTGTTCCATAATCCTCTTTAATTTCAAGCATGGAACTGATAATAAATAGTTATGCCGTTATCTTCGGAAGGATAATGGTGCTGTATCATCGTGGCTGTCCTCCACAGATGGTGGCCACGTGAATTGAGAAATCTACGTGTCCATGTGGAAAAAACAAACAAAAAACAGCCTGAACAGATCATTCTAATGCCTCGTACACACGACCGGTTTTCCCGCCGGAAAAAAAAACAATGATTTTCCCAACGGAATTCTTCTCAAGCCTGCCTTGCATACACACGGTCACACAAAAGTCCAGTGAACTTTTGACTTCCAAGAACGTGGTGACGTAAAAGACTATGACGAGCCGCCAAAATTAAGTTCTATGCTTTCTGAGCATGCGTCGAATTGTTTCGGAGCATGCACGTTTTTTTTCCCGTCGGAAAAGCATACAGACGAACGGTTTTACCGCTAGGATTTTTTCCTGATGGGAAAAAAGAGATCCTGCTCTCTTTTTTTTTTTCCGCCAGTTTTCCTGTGGGAAAAAAGTCAGATGGAGCATACACACGGTCGGGATTCCCGACGAAAAGCTCTCATTGCAGTTTTTTTTACGCCGGGAAAGCCGGTCGTGTGTACGGGGCATAAGAGCGCATAATCCTTTATTGTTGAAAGCAATGGAACATCAGGAAGAAAATGGAAGGCGACGCGTTTCAGGGCCAAGAGATCCCCCTTCATCAAGGCTTGGGCAAAATGGCAAGGTTTTCTTAAATTTAATTTACAGAACATTCTCTATTATTAGAAGTATCCACTCAAACATCTAGTAGTGAGAGTGTTGGTTCCATAATCCTCTTTTATTGGAAGCATGGAACTGATACTAGATGGTTATACCACTGTGTACAGAAGAATAATGTTGCTGAAATATCATGGCTTTACCAATCCTCTCCCTGATCCCTTGTTATAGGAAATACAGAGCTGGAGATGTGTATTGACTTGACTGTCTCGCAGGAGGTTAAAACTGTTTTATTAAACCATCTTGGCTGATATCTATACGAGTGGACAAGAATAGAACAAATGCAAGGTGCTGGACATAGATCTAACTTTTGCGAAATACAGGATGGTGGTAGAACTTGATGGCTTGACCTCAGCCACCCAAAGCACATAAAAACCGGCTGTCCCCAGCAGAAAGATAGCTACTCGTATTGAGAAGTCCATATGCAATAAAAAAAAACAGAGCTCCAAACAATCATCTCAAGAGTCCATAATCCTTTTTTGTTGATAGCAATGTAAAAATAGGAAGAATATGGTAGCCAGTGGCGTAGCGTGGGTTGTCAGCGCCCGGGGCAGGGCAAGTGATTTGCGCCCCCTAACCCGTGGATTTTAAGCACTCTCTGAGTCCCTTCCACTGACCAACCTGACTCCTACACCGATCTACCTGATTACTATACTAACCTACCTGATTCCTACACTGACCACTAAACTGACCTATCTGATTGCTATACTGACCACTACACTGACCTACCTGATTCCTATACTGACCTGCCCTCCTCCTTTCCCCCAGTCTCTGCACGGTCACAATCCCTGGGATCATCATGGATGGTCTTCAGTGTACATTTACTCACTGCTGTGTCAGTGCCACCGCTGGAGCCTAAGCCGGGACTGCACCGCAACTTCTTTCTCATAGTGAAGCGGAAGAGCTCACAGTCTCCTAGACAGCACAGCGCAGGAGAAGAGCTGCAAGTAACCTGCCGCCTGCCACTGCGCCCCTCTAAATTTTGTGCCCAGGGCAACAGCCCCCCTGGCCCCCCCATGCTACGCCACTGATGGTAGCCAAGGCTTGGGCAAAAAAAGCAAGCCTTTCTTAAATGAACTCTATAGAATATCCTGATATCCTCTATTAGAATATACATCTGATCCAATTCTAAACATCTTGTAATGAGAATCTTGGTTCCATAATCCTCTATCATTGGTTGCATGGAACTGATTCTCTAAGGCTATATCACTATCCATGGAGGATTGATGGCGTTGAAACATCATGGCTGATACTATTGAAATCCTTCTCATAGTCTCATGTTATAGAAAAGCTGTCGCTGGTGATGTGCATTTACTTGACTGGAAAAATTTGTTTACCGTATATACTTGAGTATAAGCCGACCGGAATATAAGCCGAGGCACCTAATTTTACCACAAAAAACTGGGAAAACTTATTGACTCGAGTATAAGCCTAGGGTGTCCATCTGCATGCCTCACTGTGCCTCACTTTGTCTTACTGTGTCCATGTGCATGCCTCACTGTGTCCATGCCTCACTGTTACTGTGCCCATGCCTCACTGTGTCCATGCCTCACTGTGACTTACTGTGCCCATGCCTCACTGTGTCCATGCCTCACTGTGCCTTACTGTGCCCATGCCTCACTGTGCCCATGCCTCACTGTCACTGTGCCCATGCCTCACTGTGTCCATGCCTCACTGTGCCAAATCTCCCTACCTGATCTCTGGCGCTGTGTGACTAGACTGACTTTTAACATGGGAGTCTATGGAAGGCCAGTACCACGTCCCCAAAATCACCAGATAAATTACAGTTTAACATGGAAGTCTATGGAAGGGGTGCCCGGCTTTGAAAAATCGGTGTTCCCCGGCCGTAGGTCCCCCGGACAACAAACTTTGCACACTTGTAGAGGAAGAGTGGGGCTACATGTGTGCCAAGTTTGAGGTTCAGGGGACCTACGGCTGGCTTGGCTGGAATCAGGCGCACAAAAATTAAGATGGACACAGACTCGACTATAAGCCAAGGGGGGAATTTTCCACAAAAAAATGTGCTGAAAAACTTGGCTTATACTCAAGTATATACAGTAGTTTAGTTTCGTTTCTTTTCGGTCCTGTTGATTCGTAATCATTTGTAATTTTGCTAGACAGGATTTTTCGTGTTCGGACTAATTCGTATTTTCGCAAGCGACATTTTTCGTTGAATCGGAATGATTCGTATTAATGTAAGCCTTATTTTTAGTTGATTTATAATTCGTAATTTCGGTAGAGTACATTGTTTTTCGTTGATTCTGGACACAACTCCTACTTTCGTAACCTTCTTTTTGGTTCGTTGATTCGTAATTTTCCGTGTCTCTCTCACAATGGTGCTGCCTAATGTGCTTCGAATGGATTTGTATATTCGTAGCTTTTTTTGGTTCGTTGATTCGTAATTTTCTGTGTCTCTCTCACAATGGGGCTGCCTAACGTGCTTCGAATGGATTTGTACTTTTCTAAATACATTGCGGTTATTTGTAACGATTCGAAATCTTGTATTTTATTTTCGTTTTTGACATGCGGCTATAGCATACACTGTACACCATTTTGAGAGAGAGTTCAGCATGGTGAGGGAGGAGCAGAGAGCAGAGCAGAGAGTTATTGTACTTCAAATGGATTCGTACATTCGTAACTTTTTTTTGGTTCGTTGATTCGTAATTTTCCCTGACGGATCACAACAAGTCGACTTGCTGTTGCATTAGGCCGCATTAACGCAAAAACGAATTATGTCGAAGGCATTCGGGCATTCGCTATTTGCGATATAATTTATTTCGGATTCGGTTTTATTCGTAATTGCTTTGTTCGGAAATTCGAATGCTTCCGAACGTCCCAAAGTTACTAAATTCGTACGAATTTCAATTTGTTACAAAACGAAACGGAAAAGCCTAATCTCTATAATGTAAAGGTGGAGACAGCAACACAATGGTATGGACTAATAAATTATGATCAACATCAAAGCCAAAAGCCAAGCTTACTAGTGTCCCTCTTTCTTCTGGACAGTCCAAGAGGATAAAAGTACTGTTATGTTATACCATCATGGCTGCTATCTACTCCATAAAATTGGAGAGAGCTATTCTTTGGTATTGACCAATAAGATATGAGCAACCCCAAGGCCAAAATCCAAGTTGGTGGATGTCCCTCTTTCTTATGGGCAGTCTAGGAGGATAAAACTGTTGTGTTAAATCACAATGGCTGCTACATATTCTGTAAAAGTGAAGACAGCCATAGTCTAGTATGGACCAATGAACTATGACCAACCTCAAAGCCAAAAGCCAATTTTACTAGTGTCCCTTTTTCTGCTGGACAGTCCAGGAGGATAAAATTGTTGTGTTCTACCATCATGGCTGCTATCTACTTTATAAAATTGGAGAGAGCTATTCTTTGGTATTGACCAATAAACGATGACCAACTTCAAAGGCCAACAGCCAAGCTAGCGAGTGTTCCTCTTTCTGCTGGGTAGTCCAGGAGGATGAAACTGTTGTGTTCTACCATCATGGCTGCTATCTACTTTATAAAATTGGAGACTATACTTTGGTATTGTCCAATAAACTATGACCAACCCCAAGGCCAAAATCCAAGTTAGTGGGAGTCCCTCTTTTTTGTGGGCAGTCTAGAAGGATAAAACTGTTTAGTTAAATCACCATGGCTGCTGTCTATTCTATAAAAGTGGAGACAGCAATGCTTTGGTATGGACCAATGACCAACCTCAATTTCAAAAGCCAAGTTTGCGAGTGTCTCTCTTTCTGCTGGACAGTCTAATGCCTCGTACACATGACCGGTTTTCCCGTCAGAAAAACTGCGATGAGAGCTTTTGGCCGGGAATTCCGACCGTGTGTATGCTCCAT
Organism: Rana muscosa; assembly: GCA_029206835.1. Taxonomy (NCBI): domain Eukaryota; kingdom Metazoa; phylum Chordata; class Amphibia; order Anura; family Ranidae; genus Rana; species Rana muscosa. The sequence continues at coordinate 53,430,457 of CM055126.1, forward strand.
CTGACTTTTTCCCACAGGAAAACTTCCGGGGGAAAAAAAGAGAGCAGGATCTCTTTTTCTAAGTCAGGAAAAAATCCTAGCGGGAAAACCGTTCGTCTGTATGCTTTTCCGACGGGAAAAAAAAAGCACATGCTTGGAAACAATTCAACGCATGCTCGGAAGCATAGAACTTAATTTTGTCGGCTCGTCGTAGTCTTTTACGTCACCGCGTTCTTGGCAGTCAAAAGTTCACCGGACTTTTGTGTGACCATGTGTATGCAAAGCAGGCTTGAGAGGAATTTTGTCGGGAAAACCATTGTTTTTTTTTTTCAACGGGAAAACCAGTCATGTGTACGAGGCATCAGAGGATAAAACTGTTGTGTTCTACCATCATGGTTACTATTTATAAAAATTGGAGACAGCTATACTTTGGTATTGATCAATAAACTATGACCAACCCCAAGGTCAATATCCAATTTAACGAGTGTCCCTCTTTCTTATGGGCTGTCCAGGAGGGTAAAACTTTTGTGTTAAACCACCATGGCTGCTATCTATTCTATAAAAGCTATGCTTTGGTATTGACCAATAAACTTTGACCAACCTCAAGGCCAACAGCAAAGATAGCGAGTGTTCCTCTTTCCGCTGGGTAGTCCAGGAGGGTGAAACTGTTGTGTTAAATCCTTATGGTTGCTACATATTCTGTAAAATGAAGACAGCCATGGTCTAGTATGGACCAATGAACTATGACCAACATCAAAGCCAAAAGCCAAGCATGCCAGTGTCCCTTTTTCTGCTGGACAGTCCAGGAGGATAAAATTGTTGTGTTATACCATCAGGGCTGCTATTTACTTTATAAAATTAGAGACAGCTATACTTTGGTATTGACCAATAAACAATGGCCAACAGCCAAGCTAGAGAGTGTTCCTCTTTCTGTTGGGTAGTCCAAGAGGATGAAACTGTTGTGTTCTACCATCATGGCTGCTATCTACTTTATAAAATTGGAGACAGCTATATTTTGGTATTGTCCAATAAACTATGCCCAACCCCAAGGCCAAAATCCAAGCTAGTGGGAGTCCCTCTTTTTTTATGGGCCAACCTCAAGGCCAACAGCCAAGATAGCGAGTGTTCCTCCTTCTGCTGGGTAGTCCAGGAGGATGAAACTGTTGTGTTAAATCATTATGGTTGCTATCCGTTCTATGAACCATGGCTTCAAGCTATTCTTTGAAAGTGTACACAGAGATGCTTTGGTATGGACCGATGAACTATGACCAACCTCACGGCCAAAAGTCAAGCAAGCAAGTGTTCCTCTTTCTTCCGTCCAGGAGGATGTGTTAAATCATTATGGTTGCTACATATTCTGTAAAATTAAGACAGCCATGGTCTAGTATGGACCGATGAACTATGACCAACCTCAAAGCCAAAAGCCAAGCATGCCAGTGTCCCTTTTTCTGCTGGACAGTCCAGGAGGATAAAATTGTTCTGTTATACCATCATGGCTGCTATCTACTTTATAAAATTGGATACAGCTATACTTTGGTATTGACCAATAAACAATGGCCAACAGCCAAGCTAGCGAGTGTTACTCTTTCTGCTGGGTAGTCCAGGAGGATGAAACTGTTGTTTTTTACCATCATGGCTGCTATCTACTTTATAAAATTGGAGACAGCTATACTTTGGTATTGTCCAATAAACTATGACCAACCCCAAGGCCAAAATCCAAGTTAGTGGGAGTCCCTCTTTTTTGGGCCAACCTCAAAGCCAACAGCCAAGATAGCGAGTGTTCCTCCTTCTGCTGGGTAGTCCAGGAGGATGAAACTGTTGTGTTAAATCATTATGGTTGCTATCCATTCTATGAACCAAGGCTTTAATCTATTCTTTGGAAGTGTAGACAGAGATGCTTTAGTATGGACCGATGAACTATGACCAACCTCACAGCAAAAAGTCAAGCAAGCAAGTGTTCCTCTTTCTTCCATCCAGGAGGATGAAACTGTTGTGGTAAATCATCATGGTTGCTACATATTCTGTAAAATGAAGACAGCCAAGGTCTAGTATGGACCAATGAACTATGACCAACCTCAAAGCCAAAAGGCAAGCATGCCAGTGTCCCTTTTTCTACTGGACAGTCCAGGAGGATAAAATTGTTGTGTTATACCATCATGGCTGCTATCTACTTTATAAAATTGGAGACAGCTATACTTTGGTATTGACCAATAAACAATGGCCAACAGCCAAGCTAGCGAGTGTTCCTCTTTCTGCTGGGTAGTCCAGGAGGATGAAACTGTTGTGTTATACCATCATGGCTGCTATCTACTTTATAAAATTGGATACAGCTATACTTTGGTATTGTCCAATAAACTATGACCAACCTTAAGGCCAAAATCCAAGTTAGTGGGAGTCCCTCTTTTTTATGGGCCAACCTCAAGGCCAACAGCCAAGATAGCGACTGTTCCTCCTTCTGCTGGGTAGTCCAGGAGGATGAAACTGTTGTGTTAAATCATTATGGTTGCTCTCGATTCTATGAACCATGGCTTCAATTTATTCTTTGGATGTGTAGACAGAGATGCTTTGGTATGGACCGATGAACTATGACCAACCTCACAGCCAAAAGTCAAGCAAGCAAGTGTTCAGCCTCGTACACACGACCGGTTTTCGGCAAGAAAACTGCTGGGAGAGCTTTTTGCCGAAGAATCTCGATGAGAAAAATAGAGAACCTGCTCACTTTTTTTCTCGTCAGGATTCTCGGCAGAGTGTTTCCTGCCGAGAAACCCGGTCGTCTGTATGCTTACCTGTCCAGGGAAACCCGTGCATGCTCGATGAGACTTTGACACATGCGCAGTAGCATACAAGGGTAGTGTAGGGTGTAGCAAGATGGCGGCGACGGCATCGAATGGGACGAGCGCCGGCTCGTCGTAGTCGATGACGTCACCGCGTTCTTGCCATTCAAAAGAACGGCGGTTCTTTTGAATGTCGCGTGTGTACACAGGGCTTGGCAAGACAAGCTTGCCAGGAATCCCGTAGAGAAACCCGACCTTTTTTTTTTTTTTTCAACGCTATTCCCGCCTGTGTGTACGAGGCTTTCCTCTTTCTTCCGTCCAGGAGGATGAAAACTGTTGTGTTAATTCATCATGGCTGATAACTATTCTATAAATGTAGAGACAGCGATGCTTTGGTATGTAAATACACGATTTACGATGACTGACCTCAAACCAAAAGCCAACCTACTGCATATACTCCACATTTTATTCAGCACCTCCCGTTTTTTTTTTTTGTGCCTATCATGGAAAAGTGTCATCACAATTCTTTTATGAACGTCGTTAATGAGGTGGAAGTAGCTGGCCGCAGCAGTTACTTTTTTTTTTGGTCATATAAAGGTCACCAGACTCCAGGAAATTCAAGTTTGTTTTTTTTTTCCCCTGCTTAAGCTGCCAAATCTCACAATGAAACTGTGATGGAATCGACCACTGATGCAAAATGGACGCATCTATTTGCTCAGCTCTCCGGAGGCCCACAATCCAGGACACCGAATCGATGGAGCCAGCGTCATTTGATCTAATGTATCTGTGTCCATCTCCGGGGACAAATCAGTGGACACTGACACCAGCAATTAGCTTAATGGCCATAAACAGGACCACACATACAAATCAGGAGTCCGTTTATTGCTTTTCTTTGTGTGAAATTGAACCTAGACGCCTTCCAACCAGAAGACATATCTGCTGGCTTTGAGCCCTACTCATCATACTTCATATCTTCGAAATATAAGCTGAACTCCAGGCAAATAGCTAAATACACATATGAAATACATATAAGGGGACTGTTTTACCTGCCAAAGAATTTGTAATTTTGTGCATCCTGTCCTGAGATTTACACAGCTCTGCTCCTCAGCTGGCAGGGTAGGAGACCTGATTTTTCTTTGCTGCAGTTGAGTAACACTTATAGGTCTTGTCCCTCCCCTGGAATGCAATTGGACAATGAAAGAAGAGGCAGCAGACTGATAAGCTCACATCTCTGTCACTCTACTTTTACCTCCTATCAGCATGCTCCTTGAACTGCAGCCTACCTGATTGGCTCCTTTTGCTGCTTCTCCTGCCCCTTTTCAGGGATTGCAAGAGGCTGATACCAGGTGAAATTCAGGTGTTTATGCTGCTTGTATTTCAAAAGTATATTTAGGGCTCATTTAAACTTTGATTCTAACACACATTAAAGCGCCTCCTGCTTCAGTATCTCTGTTCAGCAGATCCCCAGCTTATTAGTACCCTGGTTCAGCAGATCCCCAGCTTATTAGTACCCTGGTTCAGCAGATCCCCTGCTCACTAGTAACCCCCAGCTCTGCTGATCCCCTGCTCAGTAGTAACCCCCTGCTCTGCTAAACTTTGGTTTGCTGATCCTCCTCTCTCTCCGGTCCCCACTCACCTCCCACTACCGTATTTTCCGGCGTATAGGACGACCTTTTGTACTTAAAAATATGCCTCAAAACTCGGGGGTCGTCTTATACGCCGGTACCTGTATGCAGAGTCTCAGTCAAACTGCGGCCGTCCATTGTTCAAAAGCCGCGCCTCCTCCTCGTGCTGTTCCGTGATAGGCCGAACACCCAGCTTGCCAGCAGAGCCTCTGTTCAGTGTTCCACCTATCACGGATGTCTTCTCATCCTCGGCCTCGGACGAGAGGACATCCATGATAGGCGGAACACTGAACAGAGGCTCTGCTGGAAAACTGAGTGTTCCGCCTATCACGGAACAGCACGAGGAGGAGGCGCGGCTATTGAACAATGGACGCTCGCAATCTGACTGAGACTCTGCATGTCAGGGATAAGGTATGGGATCGTCGAGGTGAGGTATGCAATGGCACAGTGAGGTATGCAATGGCACAGTGAGATTTGAAAAAAGCTGAATAAAGCCTGTTCCTGTCAGCGGTTGTTCTGGCTACCCCTCAGCTTCCAGGCAGACTAGTAGGAAGGGGGTCATCTTATACGGCGAGTATATCCCAAAAGCAACATTTTAGCTGGAAAATTAGGGGGACGTCTTATACGCCCAGTCGCCATATACGCCGGCAAATACGCTATATCAATTCTACACTACTCACGACTAGTGATGAGCCGAACACCCCCGGGTTCGGTTCGCACCAGAACCCGCGAACGGACCGGAAGTTCGAACGAACATTAGAACCCTATTAAATACAATGGATGCGAACGTTCGAATTCTAAAGTGCTAATTATAACAACTATTATGCATGTTATTGTCCTAAAAAGGGTTTGGGAACCCGGGTTCTGCACCAGGGGACATGTATCAATGCAAAAAGAAGTTTTAAAAACGGTCGTTTTTCGGGAGCAGTCATTTTAATGATGCATAAAGTGAAAAAAAAAAAGTCAAATATTCCTTTAAATATCGTACCTGGGGGGTGTCTAAAGTATGCCTGTGAAGTGCCACGTGTTTCCCGTGTTTAGAACTGTCCCTGCACAAAATGACACTTCTAAAGGAAAAAAAAGCCATTTAAAACTGCTTGCGGCTTTAATGTAATGTCTGGTCCCGGTAATATGGATGAAATTCTTTAAGAAAAATGGCATAGCTACCCCATGACCCCCCCCCCCCCTACCCCAGCCCATTACCAGCCCCTTTGGGTCTTGTATGGATATTAAGGGGAACCCCGCACATAAAATAAAAAAGGCCCTATATACTCTGAACAGCCGTATACAGGCGGTGCATACAAGACAGGGACTGTAGGTTTGTTCTTATGTAGAATCTGTTTGTAATTTTGAACAGGTACATTGTTGAAGTGTAGCTCCAGCCCAAAAATCTATTTTTAAACTTTTTGGAAAACATAGGTAAGGGTTATCACCCCTGTAACATTTGTTTTGCTGTCTGTGCCCCTGTTCAGAACATTTCACCTCACTTTCCGTCCCAATGACAACTGTTTTTGAAATGTGGTGTTTTTCTTGAAACAAGGATTGCTGATAAAGCATCAGTACAGAGGAGACACCTTTCTCCCATATTTATTCTTACAGGAGAGAATTTTCCTTCCTAGTGGTAGATTTCCTCTCACTTCCTGTTGTCTTCTTGCGTTTGCAAGTAGGAGTCGTTTGTAAGTTGGATGTTTGAAAGTAGGGACCTGCCGTATATACTCTGCAGAAATAGGCCCCTTAGTTGTTGGTGTTGGCACAACACTGTAAGCACTCACAGTTACTCTTGGTTGGTGCTGGAACGCCCTGCTGTCAACTATTATATCAGGAATTTTAATTACATATAATTGTTGAACAGTGGTAGTAAAAATTGGGCCTTTGATGGTGGTGCTGGTGCCACAACACTGTAAGCCCTGACAGTTACTCTTGGTGGGTGCAGCAATGGGCCCTGCTGTGAATTATTAGATCAAGAATTGTAATTACATGCCCCTGTTGAACAGGGGCTGAAAAATTGGGCCTTAGGCACTGGTGGCACAACACTGCAACCCCTCACAGATACTGTACTTGGAGCACAGCAATGAGCCCTGTTGCAAAGTATTGCTTCAAAAATTGTAATGACACGCCCCTGTTAAACAGGGGCTGAAAAATTGGGCCTTAGGCACTGGTGGCACAACACTGCAACTCCTCACAGATACTGTACTTGGAGCACAGCAATGAGCCCTGTTGCAAAGTATTGCTTCAAAAATTGTAATTACACGCCCCTGTTAAACAGGGGCTGAAAAATTGGGCGTTAGGCACTGGTGGCGGCACCCATAAACAAAAATGATCTTCCAAGCTATCATCATCAATCGTATCATTGAGGACTCGGAGGAGGAGGATAGGCAGTCAACATAACAGCACAGGCACTCAGCATCAGCATCAGTCTTGAAGGGATGTGACATTTTAAAATCAATTAGTCTGTTATATCAGCATCAGGTGTGTGGTAGCTGGTGGTGATCCAAGACTGGTTCATCTTGATGAAAGTCAGTCGATCAACCGAGTCGGTGGACAGGCGCACCCTGTGATCCGTGACAAATCCTCCAGCAGCACTGAATGTGCGTTCCGAAAGAACGCTGGATGCAGGACAGGCCAGTAGCTCAATTGCATACTGTGCAAGCTCTGGCCAGTGATCCATCCTCAAGACCCAGTAAGCCAGAGGATTTTCGGTGGGGAAGGTGTCCAAGTCTGACCTTGCCCCTAGATATTCCTGCACCATGTTTATCAGACGCTGGCGATGGTTGCTGGAACCAATCATACTTTGGGGCTGCGGACTAAAGAATTGTCTGAACGCATCGGTCAGACGGCCACCTTCCCCACCGCTCCTTCTTTGACTGGCCGAAGCCTCAGCAACTCGTTGTCCAGGACCAGGAGTTTGCAACCTCCCAGTCTCTGGGAACGCGTTGCACAGACCTTTCTGCAAGGCCTCCCGGAGTTGTCTCATCCTCTGCTCCCTCTGCGACGGTAACATAAGGTCCGCAACCTTACCCTTGTACCGTGGATCAAGGAGAGTGGCCAGCCAGTAATGGTCCCTCTCCTTGATCCGAAGAATACGAGGATCCTTCCGCAGACTTTGCAGGATCAGGGAGGCCATGCAGCGTAGGTTTGCTGAGGCATTCGCTCCGGAGTCCTCTGGGTCACTAAGGACGACATGATCCGCAGCCACCTCCTCCCAGCCACGTACAAGTCCACTGGTTTCTTGGGACTGTAAATCATCCCTAAAAGACTGCTGCTGATGATGCTGAGTGCCAGCCTCCACCTCCATGCTGACACAATCCTCCTCCTCCTCCTCCTCCTCCTCCTCTTCCTGTGCGATGGGTGGGACAGAAGGAACACTGTCTGGGTAAAGGGGGCCTTGAGAGGCAAGGAAGTCCTCCTCTTCCTGCCTCTGTTCTGCCTCAAGTGCCCTGTCCATTATTCCACGCAGCGTGTGCTCCAACAGGTGGACAAGAGGTACAGTGTCACTGATGCATGCACTGTCACTGCTCACCATCCTCGTGGCCTCCTCAAATGGTGCCAGGACAGTGCATGCATCCCTGATCATGCCCCACTGGCGTGGAGAAAAAAAACCAAGCTCCCCTGACCCTGTCCTGGTGCCGTAGTCGCACAGGTACTCATTGATGGCCCTCTGCTGCGTGTGCAGCCGCTGCAGCATGGCCAACGTTGAGTTCCACCTGGTGGGCATGTCACATATAAGGCGGTTCTTGGGCAGGTTCAACTCCTTTTGCAGCTCAGCCAGGCGAGCACTGGCATTATAAGATCTGCGGAAATGCACACAGACTTTCCTGGCCTGCCTCAGGACATCCTGTAAGCCCGGGTACCTGCCCAAGAACCGCTGCACCACCAGGTTAAGGACGTGAGCCACACAGGGCACATGGGTCAGTTGTCCCTGTCGGAGGGCGGAGAGGAGGTTGGTGCCATTGTCGCAAACCACCATTCCTGGCTTAAGCTGGCGTGGCGTCAACCACCTCTCGGCCTGGCCCTGCAGAGCAGACAGGACCTCTGCCCCAGTGTGGCTTCTGTCCCCCAAACACACCAGCGCAAGCACGGCATGGCATCTTTTTGCCTGCGTACTTGCGTAGCCCCGTGAACGGCTACGGAGCACCGCTGGTTCATAGGACAAACCACAGGAAGAGGCCATGGAGGAAGAAGAAGAGGAGGGGGTGGAGGAGAGAGGTGTGTCACAACCAGTAGTAGCATTTTGGAGGCGTGGCGGTGGGACAACCTCCAACACTACTGCACCTTGTCCTGAATCCTTCCCAGCTGCCAAAAGAGTGACCCAATGGGCCGTGAAAGAAAGGTAACGTCCCTGTCCATGCCTGCTGGACCATGAGTCAGCGGTAATATGCACCTTACCGCTGACCGCCCTGTCCAGCGAGGCCAAGACATTGCCTTCCACATGCCGGTAGAGAGCCGGAATAGCCTTCCGTGAGAAAAAGTGGCGTTTGGGAACCTGCCACTGAGGAACCGCACATTGCACAAACTCACGGAAGGGGGCCGAGTCTACCAACTGAAAAGGCAGCAGTTGAAGCGCTAGCAATTTAGCCAAGCTAGCATTCAACCGCTGGGCATGTGGATGGCTGGGAGTGAACTTCTTTCGACGGTCCAGCAGCTGGGGCAGGGAAATTTGCCTGCTAGAATCGGACGTCGGTGTACTGCTAGCAGAGTGGGCGCAAGTACTTGGCTGTGACACACCTAATTCTACACCTTCATTCCTCTCAGTGCATGTTTCAGAGAGGACTGAAGTTATAGTGGGGTTGGAGATCCCAGCTGATGCGGTGCAAGGAGAGGTCCGCTTTGTTCTTTGGTGTGGGTCTTTGAGGTAGGCTTGCCAACGAGCTGCATGGCAGGTCAACATATGTCTGGTCAGGCATGTGGTACCCAAGCGGCTGATGTTTTGGCCACGCGATATACGCTTGAGACATATGTTGCAAACAGCAGCTGTGCGATCTGATGCACTAGCCTCAAAAAAGGCCCACACCAAAGAACTTTTTGAATGACGGGCAGAGGCAGCGCCCTGCACAGGCGGAGCTCTGCGGTGTGATTCCGTCGGTGTACTGCCCTTACGCTGGCCACCAAAGGGCATCCTGCCTCGTTGGAGATGTGCCTCCTCCTCATCCTCCTCCTCCTCCTCTCTCCTATTAGGCACCCACGTGGAGTCATTGACCTCATCATCCCCTCCCTCCTCATCACTGGAGCCAATCTGGCAGTATGCTGCAGCTGCTGGAACATGACTGCCAGATTGGTGTCCTTCTTGAGCATCCCCTCTGTCTGCTCTCACGCTACTGCCTTCCTCTAGCTGGGTTTCATCATCAGACCCTTCGAAACGCTGGGCATCCTCCTGGAGCATGTACCCAACACTGTGCTGAAACAGTTCGGGGGACTCCTCAGGAGGAGGACATGGTGGGTCTAGGGAAGGAGTGACTGATGATTTGTCTGACATTGATACCAGGGAAGACGACGCTTTGGCAGCTGCTTTTCCAGTACCCTGAGCCTGGGTGAGAGAGGATGAGGAGGAGGAGGAGGGCTTGGTCATCCACTCTACCAAGTCTTCGGCATGATGTGGCTCAACATGTCCAGCTGCCGAAAAGAAGGACAAGCGTGTCCCATGGCCATGTGCTGATGACAATGCACCGCGTCCACGACCAGCACTGTTGCCCCCAGACACAGAGCCTGCTTGCCCTCTTTTATTGCCTCCTGACTGTCTGCCTCTCCTTGTTTGCCTTCCAGACATTCTAATAGATGGCCTGCAGGGAGATGGGAAAAAAGCAATAAGGGCTACCTTCAGGTGTCCTTCTCTGTCCCTGGAAACAAGGACTTGCAGAGTGAAAGAAAAAAAACACTCTCCCTACCTACAGTTTTCTGTCCCTAGAAAAAATGTTTTTTTTAATCACAATATAGCACAAGGAAAATTAACTCACTGTCCTTACAGGTCCCTGGAAACAAGGACTTGCAGAGTGAAAGAAAAAAAACACTCTCCCTACCTACAGTTTTCTGTCCCTAGAAAAAAATGTTTTTTTTAATCACAATATAGCAAAAGGACAATTCACTCACTGTCCTTCCAGGTCCCTGGAAACAAGGACTTGCAGAGTGAAAGAAACTGACACTGTCCCTACCTAGAGTTTTCTGTCCCTGGAATAAATGTTTTTTTCAGCACAATATAGCAAAAGGACAATTCACTCACTGTCCTTCCAGGTCCCTGGAAACAAGGACTTGCAGAGTGAAAGAAACTGACACTGTCCCTACCTAGAGTTTTCTGTCCCTAGAATAAATGTTTTTTTTAATCACAATATAGCACAAGGAAAATTAACTCACTGTCCTTACAGGTCCCTGGAAACAAGGACTTGCAGAGTGAAAGAAAAAAAACACTCTCCCTACCTACAGTTTTCTGTCCCTAGAAAAAAATGTTTTTTTTTATCACAATATAGCAAAAGGACAATTCACTCACTGTCCTTCCAGGTCCCTGGAAACAAGGACTTGCAGAGTGAAAGAAACTGACACTGTCCCTACCTAGAGTTTTCTGTCCCTGGAATAAATGTTTTTTTCAGCACAATATAGCACAAGGACAATTAACTCACTGTCCTTACAGGTCCCTGGAAACAAGGACTTGCAGAGTGAAAGAAAAAAAATACTCTCCCTACCTACAGTTTTCTGTCCCTAGAAAAAAATGTTTTTTTTAATCACAATATAGCAAAAGGACAATTCACTCACTGTCCTTCCAGGTCCCTGGAAACAAGGACTTGCAGAGTGAAAGAAACTGACACTGTCCCTACCTAGAGTTTTCTGTCCCTAGAATAAATGTTTTTTTTAATCACAATATAGCACAAGGAAAATTAACTCACTGTCCTTACAGGTCCCTGGAAACAAGGACTTGCAGAGTGAAAGAAAAAAAATACTCTCCCTACCTACAGTTTTCTGTCCCTAGAAAAAAATGTTTTTTTTAATCACAATATAGCAAAAGGACAATTCACTCACTGTCCTTCCAGGTCCCTGGAAACAAGGACTTGCAGAGTGAAAGAAACTGACACTGTCCCTACCTAGAGTTTTCTGTCCCTGGAATAAATGTTTTTTTCAGCACAATATAGCACAAGGACAATTAACTCACTGTCCTTACAGGTCCCTGGAAACAAGGACTTGCAGAGTGAAAGAAAAAAAATACTCTCCCTACCTACAGTTTTCTGTCCCTAGAAAAAAATGTTTTTTTTAATCACAATATAGCAAAAGGACAATTCACTCACTGTCCTTCCAGGTCCCTGGAAACAAGGACTTGCAGAGTGAAAGAAACTGACACTGTCCCTACCTAGAGTTTTCTGTCCCTAGAATAAATGTTTTTTTTAATCACAATATAGCAAAAGGACAATTCACTCACTGTCCTTCCAGGTCCCTGGAAACAAGGACTTGCAGAGTGAAAGAAACTGACACTGTCCCTACCTAGAGTTTTCTGTCCCTAGAATAAATGTTTTTTTTAATCACAATATAGCACAAGGAAAATTAACTCACTGTCCTTACAGGTCCCTGGAAACAAGGACTTGCAGAGTGAAAGAAAAAAAACACTCTCCCTACCTACAGTTTTCTGTCCCTAGAAAAAAATGTTTTTTTTAATCACAATATAGCAAAAGGACAATTCACTCACTGTCCTTCCAGGTCCCTGGAAACAAGGACTTGCAGAGTGAAAGAAACTGACACTGTCCCTACCTAGAGTTTTCTGTCCCTGGAATAAATGTTTTTTTCAGCACAATATAGCACAAGGACAATTAACTCACTGTCCTTACAGGTCCCTGGAAACAAGGACTTGCAGAGTGAAAGAAAAAAAATACTCTCCCTACCTACAGTTTTCTGTCCCTAGAAAAAAATGTTTTTTTTAATCACAATATAGCAAAAGGACAATTCACTCACTGTCCTTCCAGGTCCCTGGAAACAAGGACTTGCAGAGTGAAAGAAACTGACACTGTCCCTACCTAGAGTTTTCTGTCCCTAGAATAAATGTTTTTTTTAATCACAATATAGCAAAAGGACAATTCACTCACTGTCCTTCCAGGTCCCTGGAAACAAGGACTTGCAGAGTGAAAGAAACTGACACTGTCCCTACCTAGAGTTTTCTGTCCCTAGAATAAATGTTTTTTTTAATCACAATATAGCACAAGGAAAATTAACTCACTGTCCTTACAGGTCCCTGGAAACAAGGACTTGCAGAGTGAAAGAAAAAAAATACTCTCCCTACCTACAGTTTTCTGTCCCTAGAAAAAAATGTTTTTTTTAATCACAATATAGCAAAAGGACAATTCACTCACTGTCCTTCCAGGTCCCTGGAAACAAGGACTTGCAGAGTGAAAGAAACTGACACTGTCCCTACCTAGAGTTTTCTGTCCCTGGAATAAATGTTTTTTTCAGCACAATATAGCACAAGGACAATTAACTCACTGTCCTTACAGGTCCCTGGAAACAAGGACTTGCAGAGTGAAAGAAAAAAAATACTCTCCCTACCTACAGTTTTCTGTCCCTAGAAAAAAATGTTTTTTTTAATCACAATATAGCAAAAGGACAATTCACTCACTGTCCTTCCAGGTCCCTGGAAACAAGGACTTGCAGAGTGAAAGAAACTGACACTGTCCCTACCTAGAGTTTTCTGTCCCTAGAATAAATGTTTTTTTTAATCACAATATAGCAAAAGGACAATTCACTCACTGTCCTTCCAGGTCCCTGGAAACAAGGACTTGCAGAGTGAAAGAAACTGACACTGTCCCTACCTAGAGTTTTCTGTCCCTAGAATAAATGTTTTTTTTAATCACAATATAGCACAAGGAAAATTAACTCACTGTCCTTACAGGTCCCTGGAAACAAGGACTTGCAGAGTGAAAGAAAAAAAACACTCTCCCTACCTACAGTTTTCTGTCCCTAGAAAAAAATGTTTTTTTTAATCACAATATAGCAAAAGGACAATTCACTCACTGTCCTTCCAGGTCCCTGGAAACAAGGACTTGCAGAGTGAAAGAAACTGACACTGTCCCTACCTAGAGTTTTCTGTCCCTGGAATAAATGTTTTTTTCAGCACAATATAGCACAAGGACAATTAACTCACTGTCCTTACAGGTCCCTGGAAACAAGGACTTGCAGAGTGAAAGAAAAAAAATACTCTCCCTACCTACAGTTTTCTGTCCCTAGAAAAAAATGTTTTTTTTAATCACAATATAGCAAAAGGACAATTCACTCACTGTCCTTCCAGGTCCCTGGAAACAAGGACTTGCAGAGTGAAAGAAACTGACACTGTCCCTACCTAGAGTTTTCTGTCCCTAGAATAAATGTTTTTTTTAATCACAATATAGCAAAAGGACAATTCACTCACTGTCCTTCCAGGTCCCTGGAAACAAGGACTTGCAGAGTGAAAGAAACTGACACTGTCCCTACCTAGAGTTTTCTGTCCCTAGAATAAATGTTTTTTTTAATCACAATATAGCAAAAGGACAATTCACTCACTGTCCTTCCAGGTCCCTGGAAACAAGGACTTGCAGAGTGAAAGAAACTGACACTGTCCCTACCTAGAGTTTTCTGTCCCTAGAATAAATGTTTTTTTTAATCACAATATAGCAAAAGGACAATTCACTCACTGTCCTTCCAGGTCCCTGGAAACAAGGACTTGCAGAGTGAAAGAAACTGACACTGTCCCTACCTAGAGTTTTCTGTCCCTAGAATAAATGTTTTTTTTTAAGCACACTATAGCAGAAGCACAAAACACACTGACACTCTCCCTACCTATCCTTCTCTTTCCCTAAACTAAAGGAATCCAGGTTAAGCAAGAAAGAAATAACAGTCACTGTCCCTGCCTATGCTACTCTATCCCTGCTCCGGAACACACTACACTAGGCCGCCGTGCTGGCGGCCTTTTATAGTGTGGGGCGTGTACTAAACACCCTCAGCAATAATTGGCCACAGGCATCCTGCCTGTGGCCAATCATTGCTCTCCTCGCTGCCGGCGCTGTGATTGGCCAAGCATGCGGGGTCACAGTGCATGCTTGGCCAATCACAGCGCCTGGATGACACTGCGATGGCGTAGTGCATTGTGGGCCGTTCGCGTCACTCGAATTTGGCGCGAACGGCCCAAATCGTTCGATCTTCGTCGAACGATCGAACAGCCAATGTTCGAGTCGAACGTATGTTCGACTCGAACACGAAGCTCATCCCTACTCACGACGTGTGACATCTGCTAGTTTCTCCTACTCCGGTCCCCCAGCTCTGCTGATCCCCTTTTCAGTAGTAACCCCCACCTCTGCTGATCCTTTGGTTTGCTGATCCTCCTTTTTCTCTGGTCCCTGCTCACTTCCCACTGTATCGCTTCCATGCTGCTCACCACGTGTGACATCTGCTAGTCTCTCCTCCTCCGGTCCACCAGCTCTGCTGATCCCCCACTCAGTAGTAACCCCAAGCTCTGCTGATCCCCTTTTCAGTAGTAACCCCCACCTCTGCTGATCCTTTGGTTTGCTGATCCTCCTTTCTCTCTGGTCCCTGCTCACTTCCCACTGTATCGCTTCTATGCTGCTCACCACGTGTGACATCTCCTAGTTTCCCCTGCTCCGGTCCCCCAGCTCTACCGATTCTCTGACGCTCAGTCTTCTCTCTCTCCAGTCCTCTCTCACTTTCTGCTACAGAATTGCCATGTTGTACAACACATGTGCCATCTGCTAGTTGCTCCACTCCGGTCTGGACTCTGCTTATCTTCCTGCTGCACACCAGATGTAATGTCTGCACCAGAAACTTCCAGAATACATTCACATGAACCGGAAGTGACTGCTGATGACATCTTTTTTGTTGGTTTCCCAGTGTATCCTGGGATATCTCATATATCAAAGTGAAGCTAACTGAATAAAAGCCCCTCAAAAGCTTTAGGTGCTGTAAGCGAGTGTTGTCATAGACTTCTATGGAGGCTTTGGAGATGCTTTGAAGCCCCAAGAAAGCAACATGGGGAAAAGCGAAGCAAACACAACATGTGAACAGGACTGTAAGGTGACCATTTTATTTAGTCAGAAGAGCTTTGATTGGCATTCAGAGTGCTTCAAAAAAGCGTGTCCAATGCAGTGGCGGCTGGTGCTCAAATTTTTTGGGGGGCGCAAACAAACTGAATAAAATAAATCATCAATTGCCGCCACTGTGCCCAAACGCTACCAGTTTGCCCCCTCAAATGCAGCCAGTTTGTCCCCAAATGCAGCCAGTTTGTCCCCAAATGCAGACAGTTTCCCCCAAAATACAGCCAGTTTCCCCCCCCAATGCAGCCAGTTTGTCCCCAAATGCAGCCAGTTTTCCCCCCCAAATGCAGACAGTTTCCCCCCAAATACAGCAAGTTTGTCCCCAAATGCAGCCAGTTTCCCCCCAATACAGCCAGTTTCCCCCCAAATACAGCCAGTTTCCCTCCAAATACAGCCAGTTTCCCCATCAAATACAGCCAGTTTCCCCCCAGCCCTGCACTTACCTTCCTCGGGTCAGCGCCGTCCTTCTTCCGTCCTCGATGTCTTCCCCCGCCCTCGATGTCACTTCAGCCAATCAGGTTACCGGTAACCAGACCCGGTGAACCTGATTGGCTGAGACGCGTGTCAGTGTTAACCAAGGAACGCACAGCCCGTGCATCCCCTGGTTAACTATTTGGCTGTATATCGGGAAGCCTATCAGAGCCGCTGGCTCTAATAGGCACTTTCAAAAACCAACCAGCCACTGTTATTCAAATGGCCGGCGCTCGCCAGGGGGGCGGCAGCGGCGCCGGCGACAATACATAGGATCATGCAATGCATGAACCTATGTATTGTTGACGTAAGTGACGGGCGCAGGAGAGAGAGGGGGGGGGGCGCTCCTGCGCCCACTATGGACGCACCACCACTGGTCCAATGCCACATTTTGAAGCAAGTGTAAACGAGCCCTACAGGGCTGCATTCATTTGGTCTTTTGAAACCCAACTGTTGCTGTTTTTCTGATGGGCTGACTTAACAAAAAACCCAAATGTCGCCAGTTTCCTAGACCAGTGATGCCCTTTCATTTTACATAATATTGAATAGCGGGAAGAACAGCGGCTTTGATTTTTGCAGGTTAAACAAAAATTCTCAGCTGGAGGTGCAGCTAGAAGGTTAAAGAGATTTAAAACGCCGCGGACTGATGTAGGAGCAGCAGATCATCTTCTCGCATTATTTAGTGGCCTCATGCGGGTTATGGACACGGTGGGAGCTTTCATTTTGCCGAGCCCCATCCGCTCTTTTCCTACATTGCGGTGAAGGAAGGTGCTACGGACATAAAAGATGTATTAAGGACACAGAGGGACACTGGACCTCATCTGCCACCCTTCTCCACCACCTACTGTGGTCGGTATTACAAGCCGACAGGGTCTTTTGGAAACGTCTTAAGTGGCCTTTTGGATGTGCTGTTCTTTTATTGCCATCGTTATCATCGCAGTGGGAGGAGAGAAACCCATAATGTGCCGTTTACCCCAAGAACTGCAGATTCTGTAAATATCTTCTATGAGGGAAAACAAAGCCCAGTGCCTGAATGTTGGGTCTGGTGCTTTGGGTAGTTATAGCTTAACCACTTGCCGCCCGCCCTATTACAAAATGACGGCGGCAAAGGGGTTTCAATTAGTGTTGAGCGAACCCGAACTGTAAAGTTCGGGTCCGTACCGAACTTTAGCTTTTTCCCGAACCCGAACCCGGACTTTGCCCAAAAGTCCGGGTTCGGGTTCGGCAATCTAATTATGCATTTAGAAATGCTTCAGGGGCCAGCCAATCACCTTTTGATTAGCTGGTGTGCCCTTAGAGGCCATCATAGCCATGCCTACTAATGGCATGGCTGTGATTGGTCAGTGCAACATGTGACCCAGCTTCTATATAAGCTAGAGGCACACAGCACACACGTCACTCTGCTTCAGAATAGATAGGGAGAGGATCTAGTCTGCTGCTGCTGCTTTTAGGGAGAGATAGAAAAATAGATGAGGTAGTCCTGATTCTACAATCTGAGGGAAAAGATAGAGAGATAGTGTAGTGTAGGGCCAGGTTCCTGTTGGTGCTTTCAGGGAGAGAGAATATTATATAGGAATAGGAGTCCAGATTCAGAGATTAAAATCAGCGATCTGCATAGGTTTACCTATTTGTGTTGCAGTGCAGTCTTTTTACACTGCCATGAGCCCAGTGTCAGAGAAAATCTAACTTTTAGGGGAAAAAAAAAGGCACTTTATTGTGCTCTTTTCCAAAAGACCCATAGGGCAAAAAAAAAAAAAAAAATGCATTTTATTTTGCTCGTGCAAAAAAAGACCCGTTTAGGGCAAAAAAAAAAAAAAAAAAATTGCACTTTAATGTACGCTTGCAAAAAGAGCCATTCAGGGGCACAAAAAATAGTTTGCAGTGTGTTATACATATGTGGAGGTGTGTGAAATAAACAATTTCTATATAGTTTTCTCCTACTGTGCTATACTAAAAAAAAAACATTTTTTTTTTAATAGCATTTTCTGCAGTTCTGTAGCTGTGAGATTCAGCGGTTACGTACTGTGGGTGTGTTCTGCTCTTCCAAAAAACGCCGTTTAGGGGCACAAAAAATAGTTTGCAGTGTGTTATACATATGTGGAGGTGTGTGAAATAAACAATTTCTATATAGTTTTCTCCTACTGTGCTATACTAAAAAAACATTTTTTTTTAATAGCATTTTCTGCAGTTCTGTAGCTGTGCGATTCAGCGGTTACGTACTGTGGGTGTGTTCTGCTCTTCCAAAAAACGCCGTTTAGGGGCACAAAAAATAGTTTGCAGTGTGTTATACATATTTTTAGGTGTGTGAAATAAACAATTTCTAAATAGTTTTCTTCTACTGTGCTATACTAAAAAAAAAACATTTTTTTTTAATAGCATTTTCTGCAGTTCTGTAGCTGTGCGATTCAGCGGTTACGTACTGTGGGTGTGTTCTGCTCTTCCAAAAAACGCCGTTATGGGGCACAAAAAATAGTTTGCAGTGTGTTATACATATTTGGAGGTGTGTGAAATAAACAATTTCTAAATAGTTTTCTTCTACTGTGCTATACTAAAAAAAAAACTTTTTTTTTTAATAGCATTTTCTGCAGTTCTGTAGCTGTGCGATTCAGCGGTTACGTACTGTGGGTGTGTTCTGCTCTTCCAAAAAACGCCGTTTGGGGGCACAAAAAATAGTTTGCAGTGTGTTATACATATTTGGAGGTGTGTGAAATAAACAATTTCTATATAGTTTTCTCCTACGTTGCTATACTAAAAAAAAATCATTTTTTTTTAATAGCATTTTCTGCAGTTCTGTAGCTGTGCGATTCAGCGGTTACGTACTGTGGGTGTGTTCTGCTCTTCCAAAAACACCCATTTAGGGCAAGATCCTAAATTTGGAAAATATGAGGAGAAGGTCAAAGGGACGTGGTGGCCCCGGTCGTGGTGCTGCTGGTGGAGCTCCTGTTGCAGGGAGAGGACGTGGTGGATCTGTGCCAGATACACGCACAAGTGAAACACCTTCCACAGGTGCGAGTAGGCGACCGAGCCTGCGGCGGTATTTTGTCGCGCCTAATGAGGCTGTACGAATGTTTAGGCCAGGACAAGTACAGGCGATAGTAGATTGGGTTGCTGACAGTGCCTCGGGTTCCTTCACATTGTCTCCCACCCACTCTTCTGCTGAAAGATCAGAGTTGGCACCTGAAGCCCATGTCCATCAGTCTTTCGCCTCACCCCCTTGCAAATCAGCCAAGCAGTCTGAGCCCCAAATCATGCAGCAGTCTCTTCTGCTTTTCGATGACTCTGTTAGCAGGGTTTCCCAGGGCCATCCACCTAGCCCTGCCCCAGAAGTGGAAGAGATTGAGTGCACTGATGCCCAACCACTTATATTTCATGATGAGTACATGGGAGGACCATCGCAGTACGTCTCGGATGATGACGAAACACAGGTGCCAACTGCTGCTGCTTTCGCAATTGTGCAGACAGACAAGGAGGGCAGGGGTAAAGACTGGGTGGAAGATGATGTGGAGGACGATGAGGTCCTCGACCCCACATGGAATGAACGTTATGCAGGTGACCAGTGTAGTTTGGAGGAAGAGGCGGTGGTCGCACAGAGCCACCAGCACAGCAGAAGAGGGAGCAGGGTGCAAAAGCGGAGCGTCCGTCCCCTAGACAGTATGTCTGCTACTGCCCAACGCAGCAAGGGACCGAGCACACCAAAGCCAGGTCCAAGGAGTTCCCTAGCGTGGCAGTTCTTCACACAATGTGCTGATGACAAGACACGAGTGGTTTGCACGCTGTGCAATCAGAGCCTGAAGCGAGGCATAAACGTTCTCAACCTGAGCACAACCTGCATGACCAGGCATCTAAGTGCAAAGCACGAGCTGCAGTGGAGTAGACACCTCAAAAACCAAGAAAGGTCTCTGGCTCCTCCTGCTTCCTCTTCTGCTGCAGTCTCAGCCTCTTCATCCACCTCTGTAATGACAGTGGCACCTGCCACCCCCCAAACAGAGAATCTGCCAGCAACACTACCACCTGGGTCACCAACCATCTCCACAATGTCCCATGGAAGCGTTCAGCTCTCTATCTCCCAAACATTGGAGCGGAAGAGGAAGTACCCCCCTAGCCACCCGCGATCCCTGGCCCTGAATGCCAGCATTTCAAAACTCCTGGCCTATGAAATGCTGTCATTCCATCTGGTGGAGACGCAGAGTTTTAAAAGCCTGATGGCATTGGCTGTCCCACAGTACGTCGTGCCCAGCCGCCACTATTTTTCCAGGCGAGCCATCCCTTCCCTGCACAACCAAGTGGGGGACAAAATCAGGTGTGCACTGCGCAACGCCATCTGTGGCAAGGTCCACCTAACTACGGATGCGTGGACCAGTAAGCACGGTCAGGGACGTTATATCTCCCTAACAGCACACTGGGTAAATGCAGTGGCTGCTGGGCCTGAGGCAGATAGCAGTTTGGCGCATGTCCTTCCACCACCGAGGATTGCAGGGCGCTTCAGTTTGCCTCCTGTTGCTAACTCCTCCTACTCCGCTTCCTCATCCTCTACCGCCTCCTCATCCGGTCAGCGTAACACCTTCACCACCAACTTCAGCACAGCCAGGGGTAAACGACAGCAGGCAGTTTTAAAACTTTCCTGTTTGGGGGAAAAACCCCACACCGCGCAGGAGTTGTGGAGGGACATGGAACAACAGACCAATGAGTGGTTGCTGTCAGTGAGCCTCAAGCCCGGCCTGGTGGTGTGCGATAATGGGCGAAATCTCGTAGCAGCTCTGGGCCTAGCCGGTTTGACGCACATCCCTTGCCTGGCGCATGTGCTGAACTTGGTGGTCCAGAGGTTCCTTAAAAATTACCCCAATATGCCAGAGCTGCTGCAGAAAGTGCGGGCTGTGTGTGCGCACTTTCGGCGTTCTCACCCTGCTGCTGCTCGCCTGTCAGCGCTGCAGCGTAACTTCGGCCTTCCCGCTCACCGCCTCATATGTGACGTGCCCACAAGGTGGAACTCCACCTTGCACATGCTGGCCAGACTGTGCAAGCAGCAGCAGGCGATAGTGGAGTTTCAGCTGCAGCAATCACGCGTGAGTCGCTCTGCGGAACAGCACCACTTCACCACCAATAACTGGGCCTCCATGCGAGACCTGTGTGCCTTGTTGCGCTGTTTCGAGTACTCCACCAACATGTCCAGTGCCAATGACGCCGTTCTTAGCGTTACTATCCCAGTTCTATGCCTCCTTGAAAAAACGCTTCGGGCGATGATGGAAGAGGATGTGGCACAGGAGGATGAGGAGGAGGAGGAGGGAGCGGGATCATTTCAAAGGCTTTCAGGGCAGTCTTTCACAAGTGGCTACGAGGGTGGGTTCCTGGACCAACAAACGCCAGGTACACAATTGTCCGGCAGAAAGGGCACAGTTCTGGAGGATGACGAGGTGGAGGAGGAGATGGAGGAGGAGGAGGAGCCATTTTCACAGCAGGGTGGCACCCAGACCAGCTCGTGGCCATCACTGGTGCGTGGCTGGGGGGATACAGAGGACACAGACGATACACCTCCCACAGAGGACAGCTTTTCTTTGCCTCTGGGCAGCCTGGCACACATGAGCGATTACATGCTGCAGTGTTTCAGCAATGACCGCCGAGTTGCCCACATTTTAACTGGTGCTGATTACTGGGTGGCCACCCTGCTGGATTCCCGTTACAAGGACAACGTACCGTCCTTAATTCCCTCACTGGAGCGGGATCGTAAGATGAGCGAGTACAAGCGCACGCTGGTAGACGCGCTGCTGGTGGCATTCCCACCTGACAGCGGGCGTACGGTGGAAGCACAAGGCGAAGGCAGAGGAGGAGGAAGAGGTCGCCAACGCAGCCGGGGCACCGGCAGCACCTCAGAAGGCAGGGTTAGCATGGCTGAAATGTGGAAAAGCTTTGTCAGCACGCCACAACAACCAGCACCACCAGCTGAGATGGAACGTCTTAGCAGGAGGCAGCATTTCACCAACATGGTTGAGCAGTATGTGTCCACAGGCCTACACGTACTGGATGACGGGTCTGCCCCCTTTAACTTCTGGGTCTCCAAATTGGGCACATGGCCTGAGCTTGCCCTTTATGCCTTGGAGGTGCTGGCCTGCCCTGCAGCCAGTGTATTATCTGAACGTGTATTTAGCACGGCAGGGGGCGTTATCACAGACAAGCGCAGCCGCCTGTCCAGAGCCAATGTGGACAAGCTCACGTTCATTAAAATTAACCAGGCATGGATCCCACAGGACTTGTCCGTACCTTCTGCAGAATAGACATGTATACCGGTGTTGTGACAAAAACTGTACGGCCATCGGATTGTGTCCGGCCCATACTGCGAAGGCGCAGCGCTTGCGCAGTACAGAGGACAAGGAGATTCACAAAATCTCCGAAGATGAATGGCGCCTGCGCTGTGAGTGCAGGTTCAAGCCCCACCATCCAAGTGGACATACGGTAGCACAAAGTAACAGGGCCCCTCACGGGCTCGGTTCGATCGCCACGCTTTGGGCACGGCCTCACTTGGCTCGGCTTGAACCACGGATGGTGTGGCCTTCACCTGAACTCACCACGCAGGCGCCGTTCGTCTTGGGAGATTTTCGAAATCCCCTTGTCCTACATACTGAGCAAGCGCAGTACAGGGTGGACACTATTTGACGGGGGACAGAATTCGACACATCACCGGCCTTACCCAGCCATTGTTGTATTTTTGAATCAGTGTTGGCTACCTCGTCCTCCTCCACCGCCGCTTCCACCTACACAGCCACATCCACCGCCACCTCAACCTCCTACTCCATATGGACCTCGTCCTCCTAGGTCAAGATTATTATTTTTTATTTTTATTTTTTTTATGTTATTTTAAGTTATTTCCCTATCCACATTTGTTTGCAGAGCACTTGCCATGCTCTTAACAACATTTTGCTGCCATTTGCAGCCCTCTAGCCCTTTCCATTACTTTTTTAGAGCCTTTTTAGTCCTTAGAAGTCCGGGTCCCCATTGACTTCAATGGGGTTCGGGTTCGGGTCCGGGTTCGGGTTAAAGTTCGGTCCCGAACCCGAACTTTTTTCTGAAGTTCGGCCGAACCCGTCGAACCCGAACATCCAGGTGTCCGCTCAACTCTAGTTTCAATATCCTGACCGGACGTCATATGACGTGATCAGGATATTGAGCCGCTGTGCAACCCCGGGGATCGTGCATCGCGCCGATCGTTGTTTCGGGGTGTCAGTCTGACACCCCACAACACCGATCTAGGTAAAGAGTCTCTGACGATGTAAACAAGAAGAGCCGGTGATCGGCTTTGCCTCACTCGCTCCTCTGACAGGGGGGGTTTATGCTGATCGATTATCAGCGCAGCCCCCCCGAGGATGCCCACACTGGACCACCAGGGATGCCACCAGACCACCAGGGATGCCCACCAACAGGTATGCCACCCTAGACCACCAGGGATGCCAATCAGTGCCCCTAATGGATGCCAATCAGTGCCCACAATGGATGCCAATCAGTGCCCACAATGGGCATCACTGATTGGCAGGCATTATTTTTTGGCACTGATTGGCATCCATCATTACAGTACATCCGTGCCACCTATCAGTGCCCATCCATGCCCGTCCGTGCCACCTATCAGTGCCCATCCATGCCGCCTATCAGTGCCCATTCGCGTCGCCTATCAGTGCCCATCCGTGTCGCCTATCAGTGCCCATCCGTGCCGCCTATCCGTGCCCATCCATGCCGCCTATCCGTGCCTATCCGTGCCGCCTATCATTGCCACCTATCAGTGCCTATCAGTGCCATATATTAGTGCCCATCATCAGTGCCCATCAATTCTACCTTATCAGTGCCACCTCATTGGTGCCACCTCATCGGTGCCCGTCAGTGCAGCCCCATCAGTGAAGGAGAAAACTTACTTATTTACAAAGTTTTGTAACTGAAACAAAAAAAAACATTTTTTTTCAAAATTTTCGGTCTTTTTTATTTTTTTTAGCAGAAAATAAAAATCCCAGAGGTGATCAAATACCACCAAAGGAAAGCTCTATTTGTGGGAACAAAATGATAAAAATTTAGTTTGGGTACAGTGTAGCATGACCGCGCAATTGTCATTCAAAGTGCAACAGCGCTGAAAGCTGAAAATTGGTCTGGGCAGGAAGGTGTATAAGTGCCCAGTATGGAAGTGGTTAAAGTGGTTGTAAACCCTCCGATAGCACTTTTCCTCATTCAAAGTGTAGCGGGTACTTACTTTCCCGGGTGTATTTTTTTAATCTAGCTGTGACATCAGTGCTATGTTCCTTGCGGTTCACTAGGTGGCGCTGTCACCGTGGCCGGGGGGGATGAATACCACTGTGTGCCGAGGTCCTTTTTGTCCTCTCTCGGCAGCGGTATGGTGGGGCGGGGAACCCGCCGTGCTTGCTGGGAGAGGAGATAAAGGGGCCGGCCATCTTGGTCACGGGGTCTTCGTCCCAAGTACCTTCAGCTTGCGGACGTGGGTTCGGGCTCGTCCCCTAGGAGGCCTCGGCTTAGGGGACCAACGGAGATCGTGTTCCACCTCAGGCACCTTCAGCCCTGGGGTGAGGTACTTACAAGAGGGTCCGGAGCTCAGTGCCCATCACTGAGTTCCGCGAGGGAAGGGTCCTAAGGTACTTCGGGGATGGAGGCCTGAATCTGAGTAAGACGCAATGGACCGGGGAGAGCTCCTCACTCGAAGACCCGGTGCAGCAGACTGCCGGTGACGGGTGAGTCTCTTGTCGGAGACCGTCCAGAAGGATCCCCTTCCTCTCGTGCGGAGACCACATCCCACTCTCCAGGAGGAGAGTGGAGGATCGAATTTGTGTCTGGGCCTATTCACACTCACACCTCCTTTTCTGTCCTAACTATCAAGGAAGTCCCTGTATGGTGTGTTCTAATAAAGGAGTGTTGGACTTTAATGGTGTGAGGCTCACTTCCTGGCGGACGAAGTTCACGGTGACTCTTGGAGGGAGGATCCGGGTGCACGGCACAGACCCGAAGGTAAATAGGACATTGCTGATACTACAGGCATTCCCATGTGGTGGAGGCTAGGCGTAGCCCACCTGCTCTTTCTCTCTCCACTCTACCAGATACCCCTAGACAAGAGACAGTGCGGGCCGCACAGAGAGAGAAGAGGGGCAGGCGCTACACGTGGGGGCTCGGGTCCGGGATTGTGTTGTGCATCACAGTATGGAACAAGTCTGCTGGATGAGTTAACTGAATAGGCCAAAGTGCAGCCCTGCTCGAAGCCGTGGAATTGACCCTAGACAAGGGAAAGGCCCGCGCAGGAAGAGCGGTGAACGGGGGGAGGCCCAGCCGTGTGAGGTACTACATGTGGGGGCTTCTAATTGCACTGCGCCAACAGACACAACCCCCGCCGCTTAGTTCGTGGGCGTGGCTCAACCAAAGAAAGTGAAGAAAGCCCGCGAACTGGAGCAAAGGAGGAGTCCAATACGTGAGAGGGCTACACGTGGGACATTGGCGCGAAAACTCTGCAGTGTGCGATGGACCAGCAACAAGTCACCATGTTTGGACATACCTCATGGATTCCAGTTCACCCTGCTACTACCACGATGACTGCTGCTGCTCCTATAACGGATACCGGGATCCGGCTGAAGCCAAGGGGTCGATTCGCCCTGTACTCGTGCATGGACGTAGAGGCCCTGGGTGTAATTTGTCCCGGGTGCTCGGGACTGGTGTGCCACCTGAAGCCCTTCGGACAATGTGAGGCCTGTGGGGAGTTCCTGTTCGAGGTGGATCCGGCAGTAGACAGGCCGAGAACCATCTACCCAGGCCGGGCTTTAGGTAACACTACTCGCAGAGGAGGAATTACTGCTGTAAAAGCCATCCCAGCGCACACTGCAGCGACCGCGGAGGAGGTCATTAAAAATCAACGGGAGAAATCCGAGGATGCTGACTCGCTCACCACTGTCTCACAGCGTCCGCCACCGAAGAAGAGAACCAGCGGTGGTGGCGGACCCTCTCGCCAGCTTACGCCAGGCATAGACGGATCCGTTGACGAGTGTTCCGGACGTCCCGCTTCAAGTAAAGGCTGAGGTAAGCCGGGCAAAGAGACTTGGTGTATGGGCGGAGATGCCGGGAAGGCATGGCCCAGTATGTCCGCGGGAGGTGTTAGCTCTGTCTCTACAACGGGCTACATGCCCGCGGAGGAGTGTGATACTTCGGACCTGGAGTCGCTCTCTGATCTGGGAGAGTACACCCTGGGTGAAGGCACCAGCGCCTGAACAAGGGTCCTGTCCCCAGCCCACATCTGTATCTCCAGTGCCACCTGCATCAGGTACTGGGGAACAGAAGTTGATGCTACGGGCACCTATGCCCCAATCAGAAGTGGTCAAGGCCCCTCGCCACCCGGACTCTATAGTTCTACCCGGCAAAGGGGACAGAGTCACAATGCCTCAGCTGTCAAGGCTTCAGAGACTCCATTTGTTTGCTTTTCAAAAATAATTTTCACCCCCTGAACTTTGCTGTTTGACTTTCTTGTTGGTGCTATCATCAGTGTTTGCCCCGCAAGAGGGGTGCTTGTGTCATTCCAAGGAAGAACTGTTCCAGTTGTTGTTCTTTCCTCTCTGGTGAGAAGTTGCAGACTTTGGGGTAGATAGGGCCCGGAATTGAGCAGCAAGAAAAGAGAAGATGGTTCAACGGGTGCAGTTACCGCGAGGCTGTCACCAGGTGGCAGTCTTGTGCAACGTTACACATTGTACACACTCTCACTGGAGGAAAGGATATTTCTCTTCTGAGGAATTTCTTTTTCTCTCACACATACACGTGTCAGGGTTTTATTGTTTCTTTTCTCTTCCCTCTGCAGGAGAGCGTCCAGTCAAGATTATGGAACCTGGGGTGGTTCTTAGTTAGGATGGGAGGGAAAAGTGTAATGTTGGAATGTGATTTTATGTGTTAAATGTTGTCTTTCACTCCTCTTTGTTGCAGGGGCTCAGACACAACTTCTCCGTTAGGATAGTTTCCTAAAAAAAAATTTGGGGTTTTCAAATTGTTAGTTGGTTTCTGGATTGGATTATGTCAGCCGTTGAGGGCGTGATTCACTCCAGACACTGGGGTCCAGTGTCAAAAGACAGGGGGGAGTGTGTAGCGGGTACTTACTTTCCCGGGTGTATTTTTTGAATCTAGCTGTGACATCAGTGCTATGTTCCTTGCGGTTCACTAGGTGGCGCTGTCACCGTGGCCGGGGGGGATGAATACCTCTGTGTGCCGAGGTCCTTTTTGTCCTCTCTCGGCAGCGGTATGGTGGGGCGGGGAACCCGCCGTGCTTGCTGGGAGAGGAGATAAAGGGGCCGGCCATCTTGGTCACGGGGTCTTCGTCCCAAGCACCTTCAGCTTGCGGACGTGGGTTCGGGCTCGTCCCCTAGGAGGCCTCGGCCTAGGGGACCAACGGAGTTCATGTTCCACCTCAGGCACCTTCAACCCTGGGGTGAGGTACTTACAAGAGGGTCCGGAGCTCAGTGCCCATCACTGAGTTCCGCGAGGGAAGGGTCCTAAGGTACTTCGGGGATGGAGGCCTGAATCTGAGTAAGACGCAATGGACCGGGGAGAGCTCCTCACTCGAAGACCCGGTGCAGCAGACTGCCGGTGACGGGTGAGTCTCTTGTCGGAGACCGTCCAGAAGGATCCCCTTCCTCTCGTGCGGAGACCACATCCCACTCTCCAGGAGGAGAGTGGAGGACCGAATTTGTGTCTGGGCCTATTCACACTCACACCTCCTTTTCTGTCCTAACTATCAAGGAAGTCCCTGTATGGTGTGTTCTAATAAAGGAGTGTTGGACTTTAATGGTGTGAGGCTCACTTCCTGGCGGACGAAGTTCACGGTGACTCTTGGAGGGAGGATCCGGGTGCACGGCACAGACCCGAAGGTAAACAGGACATTGCTGATACTACAGGCATTCCCATGTGGTGGAGGCTAGGCGTAGCCCACCCGCTCTTCCTCTCTCCACTCTACCAGATACCCCTAGACAAGAGACAGTGCGAGCCGCACAGAGAGAGAAGAGGGGCAGGCGCTACAAAAGCATACTGCAATAACTTACATAAAGGTAGGTTTTATTTTCCCCACAGCTGCACCGTTCGTGAGAAAACGACCTCTTTCCCGTGCAGCTGCGAAAAATTGCGCATGCGCCCTTCTGCTCCGATTCACAGCACAATCAGTGGGCTGTCAAACCCTCCACAAAGATGCCATGCCGACGTCATCAGCACTCGGCGGCATCCATTTTAATCCCGCGAGAGCTCCGGCGGTTGTAGCCCAGGTAATCATCAGGTCTGGGCAGCAACATGGGAAGTGCAGCACATGCGCGGGATTTCGGCAAGAAGGGCCGAAATATACTCCGCTCTGAAAACAGGATACCAGGAGATGCATGGCGCAGCCTGCTGTGGTTAGACAGATAATGAAAGTAAGCAATATTTAGTATTGAGTATAAGCCGACCCGAATATAAGCCGAGGCACCTAATTTTACCACAAAAAACTGGGAAAACGTATTGACTCGAGTATAAGCCTAGGGTGTCCATCTGCATGCCTCACTGTGCCTTCCTTTGCCTCACTGTGTCCATGTGCATGCCTCTCTGTGTCCATGCCTCACTGTGCCCATGCCTCACTGTGTCCATGCCTCACTGTGTCCATGCCTCACTGTGCCCATGCCTGTGTCCATGACTAGACTGACATTTAACATGGGAGTCTATGGAAGGGGTGCCCAGCTTTGAAAAATCGTAGCTCCCCGGCCGTAGGTCTCCCAAACAACACACTTTGCACCCTTGTAGATGAAGAGGGGCTACATGTGTGCCAAGTTTGTGGTCCAGGGGACCTACGACCGGCCAGTAGCAGGTCCCCAAAATCACCAGAGAAATTACTGTTTAACATGGGAGTCTATGGAAGGGGTGCCCGGCTTTTAAAAATCGGTGCTTCAGGGCCGTAGGTCCCCTGGACAACAAACTTTGCACACTTGTAGAGGAAGAGTGGGGCTACATATGTGCCAAGTTTGGGGTCCAGGAGACCTACAGCTGGCCGGTACCGGGTCCCCAAAGTCCGGAAGATCAGGCGCAAAAAGTTGACTCGAGTATAAGCCGAGGGGGGCATTTTCAGCACAAAAAAATGTGCTGAAAAACTCGGCTTATACTCGAGTATATACGATATGCGCGGAACAAAAAAATTTGTTTAGTTTCGTTTCGATTTGTTATTTACATTAATTTGTTTAGTTAAAATTGTTTCGTTCGTTTCATTCGTTTCGAGATTCGTTTCATTTCTTCATTTTCAAATCGATTAGAAAAGTTTTCAAATCAATTTCGAATAGTTTTCGAATGTGAAAAGTTTAGAATGTGAAAAGTTTTCGAATTAGAATAGTTTTCCAATTTCCAAAAAGAATAAAATAGAATAGAAAATAGAGGAATAGAATAGAAAAAAAATGTATTTTCTATTCTATTCCTTTATTTTCTATTCTATTTTATTCTCTTTGAAAATTGGAAAACTATTCGAATTCGAAAAGTATTCGAAAACTATTTGAAAACGATTCGAATTTGAATTCAAATTTCGTCCGTTATTTCGGATTCGTTTAAATTCGGTACTATTCTAATTCGGAATTTCCAAAATAATGAAAATTTGTCCGAATTTTAATTCGGAACGAAACGAACCGCACATGTCTACTAAAAACTGACATGAATAAGAGAATCGACATGCCTGTGTGCTTTGTAATGTTTGCAAGTATTGCTTCAATGAAAAATGTGGATTATGTGGGCCGAGTTTACTTCCTCTTTAACAGGTCTGAACCAGGAAAAAAAAATAATAATCTATAGGTGTAGGTATGTTCTCGGTTAGGTAAATGTAGTTATTAGTTCTACTCAGTTGAGTTGCTTGTGATTATTCTGGAATATTTCTCACTGCTTGCAGAATTCACTGCTTCCCCCTGCCTTCTGGAGGGTTCTGTAAAGTGGTGGGTTGGGAGAGTCAAATCAGCAGCTGAATATTTATGCAATCCCAGCCAATCCCTGGGGGAGGTTGCCCAGATGGTGGCTGGAAGGGAGCATAAATAGTTTGGGGCCTGGAACAGAGGGGTCCCTGTTAGAGACGCACACTTCAGAAAAATTTGTTTTTGTTTCGAATTTGTTTGTTAAGTTAATAATTTTGTTTCGTCCTATTCATCATGTTAGAATGATTTGTTTTCTTAATTAATTTCTTATATTCAGATTCGTTTTGAAATGATTCGGAAGATAACTATATTCGTTGTTAGAACGTTTTCTTTAATCTATTAACAAATATTAACAAATGAATGAATTGGGTCATTGAGAATAATTGACTTGCTTAAATATATATCATTATATATTCTAAATATGGAAAAAGTGAATATCGATTATTAATACAGTAATATTTATCGATATTTTTACATTCGTTCTATTTTATTCTGTTCTATTCTAATCTATTCTGTTATTTCTTTTATTTTCTAGTCTATTCATTTATTTTTTAATCTATTATTTTCTATTCTATTTTATTCTTTTTTATTCTATTCTAATCTATTTACATTCTATTTTATTTTATTTTCCATTCAATTTTTTTTCTGTTATATTCTATTTTATTTTATTCTATTCTTTTCTTTTTCTATTCTATTTTATTGTTTTCTATTCTACAAAGCAGCCTAGGAATCATCCTCTTATTTCACATTTATACCTTACTTTATTTATTTATTGCAATATGTATTCATTTCAAATTAATTTTAAAATTTGAATTAATTTTCAAATTTAAATTCAAATAATTATTTAATTATAATTTATTTTGGATTTGTTGAAATTCGTTATATTAGCTCTACTCAGTTGAGCTGCTTGTGATTATTCTAGAATATTTCTCACTTCTTGCAGAATTGACTGCTTCCCCCTGCTTTATGGAGGCTTCTGGAAAGTGGTGGGTTGGGAGAGTCAAATCGGCAGCTGAATATTTATGCAATCCCAGCCAATCCCTAGGGGAGGGTGCCCAGATGGTGGCTGGAAGGGAGCATAAATAGTTTGAGGCATGGAACAGAGGGGTCCTTGTTAGAGACGCACATGTCAGAAAAATGTTGTTTTGAAATTTGATTGTCAAGTTAATAATTTTTGTTTCTTCATATTCATCATGTTAGAATGATTTGTTTTCTTAATTCATTTCTTATATTCAGATTTGTTTCGTATATTCGTTATTTTCAAAATTATTCGGAAGACAATTTTATTCTGTTCTATTCTAATCTATTCTATTATTTATTTTATTTTATATTCTATTCTTTTATTTTTTCATTTAATATTTTCTATTCTATTCAATTCTTTTTTATTCTATTCTATTTTATTTACATTCTATTTTATTCTATTCTTTTATTTTATATTACATTTTTTTCTGTTCTTTTTTTTTTTATTATTATTTTTTATTTATATTTCAAAGGAGATACATCTAGTACGTTATACACCTTCCATTGTAATTCTATACATGGTACATTTCTCATCCCATTACTTTGATTAGTCCCATTTATAAAACACATATCTCACCTCTACTCTTCATTGTCAGTAGGTTACATTCCATGTATTCCTTTTTTTTCTGTTCAATTTTTTTTTCTGTTCTATTCAATTTTTTTCTGTTCTAATTTATTTTACTATATTCTATTCTTTTCTTTTTTTATTCTATTCTACTTTATTCTATTCTATAAAGCGGCCTATGTATCATCATGTTATTTCACATTTATACCTTACTTTATTTATTTATTGCAATATGTATTCATTTCAAATACATTTTCAAATTTGAATTCATTTTCAAATTTAAATTCATATTCAAATAATTATTTTGTTATAATTTATTTCGAATTCCTTGAAATTACTTTTGTGATTCAGTCATTTGAATACAGCTGAACCCCAAAATAATGAAAAAATTGTTATTTGTAACAAAACAAATATCACGTGTCTAGTTCTTGGAGATCCCAGCCTGAAGGGATTTTGCCCTTTTGGGGGGTCCAGCTGTGCTTTTTTACTGCTCATCGAGGTCCCAGCTATGCTAGCTGGGGGGGGGGGCTATTCTTGAACTTTGCTGGAGCTGACTGATGGACTTTTTTTTGGAATGGGGGGGGATCTGGTCTGGTGAAGTCACAGGAGTGGTGTCTGGAAGATTTTGGAAGGAGGCATTCAATTATCCAAGGACATTAGTGAGTACTGACTGGGTGCTGCTTCTGTCCTTCCTGCATCAAAGTCAGCCTGTACTTAAAGTTAGACGTGTGCAATTTGTTTAGTTTCTAATTCGTTTTTTAACGAATTTTGACAAATTCGTTAATTCCGAATTTTAAAATTTCCGAATTTTCGGATTTCCAAAATTTCGAATTTTTGAATTTCCAAATTTCCGAATTTTCGAATTTCCGAATTTCCGAAAAAAGCAAAAAAACGAATAAAACAAAAACGAAAAAAAATGAATTTTTCGAATTTCCCGAATTGCCGAAAAAAGCAAAAAGAACGTATGAAACGAAAAAAACTAATTTTTCGGCAGTGCACATGACTACTTAAAGTGGACGTTGTTTATGGTGTCCCTATATAGCCTCAGCGTATTATTTGATCTTGCAAAGAATGTGCTCAGAATCTCCGGGCTCATTTACATTTGTTTCAAAATGTGACATTGAACAGGCTTTTTTAAAGCGCTCTGAATGCCAATCAAAGCGCCTGTCACTAAATAAAATGGTTCTCTTACAGTCCTGTTCACACGATGTGTTGGCTTTCAAACATTATATCCCATGTTGCTTTCTTGGTGCTTCAAAGCATCAACAAAAACTTCATAGAAGTCTATGACAAAGCTCGCTAACTAGGGTGACCACGTGTCCCGGATTGTCCGGGATAGTCCGGCATTTTGCAGGTCTGTCTCGGGCACATTCATTCCAGGACAATACAGTGTCCCGGAATGAAACTGACACAGCCACCCCCAGGGCCAATCTGATGCTCCCAAAAAAGGCCGCCACATCACCGCTTTACTCACTGACAGTACTTGTCCTGGTCGGGAATGCCTGGAGGAGCACAATCCCCGCCCCCTGTTTGTGATTGGAGAAATCCTAAATCCCGCCTCTTGTGTCCAATCCCTGTGCTGTGATTCGTAACAGCACAAGCTGATTTTTGGGAAGGGAGGGTGTCCCTGAATGGTAGTTTGGAAATGTGGTCACCCTTTGAGGAGCTTTTATTCAACGTTAGTTTCACTTTGTTTTGGAGCTATTGCAGGTATGATATATCCCAGAATGCACTGGGAAGCCAACAAGTGAACCACAAAGACGTTATCAGCAGTCCCTTCATGTGTATATATTCTGGGAGTGTCTGGTTAAAGACGTCACATCTGGTGTGCAGCGTGGAGCAGCAGGCGGCTGAGCGGGGTCTGGACTGGAGCAGAGCAACTAGCAGATGGCACATGTAGTGTGCAACATGGGAACACTATAGGAGAAGGTGAGCGGGCACTGGGGGACTAGAAAGAGGACTGACCGGCAGAGGAGCGGCAGAGATGGGGGACCAAAGCAGGAAAAAATAGCAATGTCACACGTGGTGAGCAGTGTGGGAGCAATATAGCAGGAAGTGAGCGGGGATGGGAGAGAGGGGAGGATCAGCAAACCAGAGGATCAGCAGAGCTGGGAGCTACAACTGAGTGGAGGATCAGCAGAGCTGGGGGTCACTACTGAGTGCGGGATCAGCAGAGCTGGGAGCTACTACATACTGGGGGATCAGCAGAACTGGGAGATACTACTGAGTGGGGGATCAGCAGAACTGAGAGGTACTACTGAGTGGGGGATCAGCAGAGCTGGGGGTGCTACTGAGCAGGGGATCTGCTTAACAAGGCTACTAATAAGCTGGGGATCTGCTGAACAGGGATACTAATGAGCTAGGGGACCAGAGCTGGAAAAACTAGCAATGTCACACATGGTGAGCAGCGTGGGAGAAATATATCAGGAAGTGAGCGGGGGCTGAAGAGATAGGAGGATCAGCAACCCAGAGGATCAGCAGAGCTGGGAGTTACAACTGAATGGGGTATCAGCAGAGCTGAGGGTTACTAAGTGGGGGATCAGCAGAGCTAGGGGTACTACTAAGTGGGGGATCAGCAGAGCTGGGGGTGCTACTGAGCATGGGATCTTCTGAACAAGGCTACTAATAAGCTGGGGATCTGCTGAACAGGGGTACTAATGAGCTAGGGGACCAGAGTAGGAAAAACTAGCATTGTCACACATGGCAGGCAGCGTGGGAGAAATATTTCAGGAAGTGAGCGGGGGCTGGAGAGATAGGAGGATCAGCAACCCAGAGGATCAGCAGAGCTGGGAGTTACGACTGAGTGGGGTATCAGCAGAGCTGAGGGTTACTAAGTGGGGGATCAGCAGAGCTGGGGGTGCTGGGGGTTCTACTGGACCACTTTAAAATGAATAGAAAATCAACATACATACAGGACATTTGCCAAGCTTCATTAAAGCTTCAACAAAAGCATCCCAGAAGTATCGAAATCACATAAAAAAAGCATGTTGAAGCAGTAGGTGCTTTAATGTGAGGCCAGGTCAAAGGACGTGTAAATGAGCCCTAAGAGGAAGATATGTGTCCTCAAGCTACTACTTAACATCTCTGGAGTATTCTAAGGTTACCCGGCACCCATCCAAGTTAAAGTCCTTTCAATAAAGCAAGAAAAAGTGTTCCCCTAGAGCCGGGGGAGTGACTGAGACTGTGTGTCAGGCTGTTAGAGCATCTATTGGGGAAAGGACCTTGGGACCAAATCGGTAGGCACTTTGGGGGGTGAACGCAGGTCCAGGACAACAGGTGGGCAGGAAGTTGCCCTGGACACAGTGACGCAAAGGGGCAAAAAATAAAATAGATGCAGGGTGGTACACCCATTCTATGGCGAGTATTAATAATAGGGGAGGGGGCGCAATTCTGCATCCTTACCCTGGGCGCTGGACGACCCTGCCCCGGTACTGGGTGAATGTTACACATGTATGATGCCAGTGTATTTAGCCTTGGTTAGAGTAGGGGGTCTTTAGTGCCATGTGATTCTCTAACTGCACCACCCAGAACTGTTCTGTTGACTGAAGTTTGCCATCGACCAAGGACCTTCTCTGTGACCACACATGACCATGACTTGTGGCCTATGTGGACGAAGGGTTCTTTCACCGGTGATAGAATTGCCAATCCCTGACTCTCTGCCCAGACTGGCATGGCGTGGTTCTATCCATGCTTCCATTATGTTAAGCAGCAGATGTATTAGTTGAAGTAGCAATTTTCAAGCAATCTCAACCACTTTAACATCTTCTAACTGCTAAGTGATTGCAAGTGAAGGCGATTATTAATACATTTGATCAACTGGCGAAAGCGGCAATCTGAAAGTGATTGGATTTTCTGCTGGTCGATAAAAAAATAGTGGATTATTCATTCTACTCTTATTCCATTTTAATGAAAATTTGAAACTGAGATTTAACAGTCAAAATGCTAAGTGTATATATATAGCCAGCATTGTAAACAGCCGGCTCTCAATGGGCTTGGCATAACCAATGCCAGTGGCAAAAGACCTTCTAGAGCGGTGGTCCCCCAACTGCAGTCTGTATACTGGATGTGGACCTAAGCTTGACTTTGACTAGAACTTGGGCACCTTTTCTTCTATTGACACAAACGATCGAGCATTATTCCGCCCAGTGACACCAACAATGGGGCACTATGAATCCTATTGATACCAACGGTGGAGAACCTTTTCTTTCAATGACATTGATAGACCACTATTAATCATATTGCCAACAAGGTTGGGATACTGTTCCTCTCACTGATGCCAACAATGAGGCACTATTCCTTCCATTGACACCAACAATGAGGCACTATTCCTTCCATTGACACCAACAATGAGGCACTATCCCTTCCATTGACACCAACAATGAGGCACTATTCCTTCCATTGACACCAACAATGAGGCACTATTCCTTCCATTGACACCAACAATGAGGCACTATTCCTTCCATTGACACCAACAATGAGGCACTATCCCTTCCATTGACACCAACAATGAGGCACTATTCCTTCCATTGACACCAACAATGAGGCACTATTCCTTCCATTGAAACCATCAATGAGGCACTATTCCTTCCATTGACACCAACCATGAGGCACTATTCCTTCTATTGACACCAACAATGAGGCACTATTCCTTCCATTGACACCAAAAATGAGGCACTATTTCTTCCTTTGACACCAACAATGAGGCACTATTCCTTCCATTGACACCATCAATGAGGCACTATTCCTTCCATTGACACCAACAATGAGGCACTATTCCTTCCATTGACAACAACAATGAGGCACTATTCCTTCCATTGACACCATCAATGAGGCACTATTCCTTCTATTGACACCAACAATGAGGCACTATTCCTTCCATTGACACCAAAAATTAGGCACTATTTCTTCCATTGACACCAACAATGAGGCACTATTCCTTCCATTGACACCAACAATGAGGCACTATTCCATCCATTGACACCAACAATGAGGCACTATTCCTTCCATTGAAAGCGAACAATGGGGCACTATTCCTCCCACTGATACCTAAACTGGAGCACTATACCTCCGACTTAACACAACGATAACGGCATTGATGGAGCACTATTGATCCTAATGACACCAACGATGGGGCCATATTTTTCTCTATTTTTCTCACTGATACCAGTGATAAGACAATATTCCTCCTACTGATACTAACGATGGAGCAGTATTTCTTCCAATGACACCAATGATGGGGCACCATGGATCCTATTGACATCAACAATGGAAAGCTT
Organism: Rana muscosa; assembly: GCA_029206835.1. Classification (NCBI taxonomy): domain Eukaryota; kingdom Metazoa; phylum Chordata; class Amphibia; order Anura; family Ranidae; genus Rana; species Rana muscosa. Next base: position 53,467,128 of record CM055126.1, read on the forward strand.
TTTTATCCAATGACCTCGATAGAGCACTGTTGATCCTATTGACACCAAGGATGGATCACCATTGCTCTTAAAGATACCAAGAATGGGGCACTATGGTTTTTGATACTGAACCTTAGTTGCAGGGTATCTGTACTCTGTACTCTGTGCTCCCAGTAACAGTGCAGTATCCGATTGCTTAACCTGGTGTATCAATGGGGCTGAGGTTGTTTTCAAAGTCCAGGCAGAAGAAAAGGGAACCCAATCTAGCAAGCATCTTCTTTAGGGGTAGTGCTATACCTATCATTAATGCTAACCTTCATCCTAACACTAACCCTATTCCTAACACTAACCCTATTCCTAACACTAACCCTATCCCTAACACTAACCCTATTCCTAACACTAACCCTATCCCTAACACTAACCCTATTCCTAACACTAACCCTATCCCTAACACTAACCCTATCCCTAACACTAACCCTATTCCTAACACTAACCCTATTCCTAACACTAACCCTTTCCCTAATGCTAACCCCATTCCTAACACTAACCCTATCCCTAATGCTAACCCTATTCCTAACACTCAAGCCCCATACACACTATCAGTTTTCTTGCAGGTTTTTCTCTTCAGGTTTACCAAAACCATGTAGTGCAAGGGCCTGCCTGATTGCATACGAATTGAAACTCTTAAGGTTTGACCTCATATTAGATGGTTTTGGTAAACCTGAAGAGAAAAACCTGCAAGAAAACTGATAGTGTGTATGGGGCTTAACCCTTTCCCTAATGCTAACCCCATTCCTAACACTAACCCTATCCCTAATGCTAACCCCATTCCTAACACTAACCCTTTCCCTAATGCTAACCCTATTCCTAACACTAACCCTTTCCCTAATGCTAACCCCATTCCTAACACTAACCCTATCCCTAATGCTAACCCTATTCCTAACACTAACCCTTTCCCTAATGCTAACCCCATTCCTAACACTAACCCTATCCCTAATTCTAACCCTATTCCTAACACTAAGTCTGTTCCTAATGCTAACTATTCCTAACACTAACCATATCCCTTATGCTCACCCTATGCCTAACACTAACCCTATCCCTAATGCTAACCGTATTCCTAACACTAACCCTATCCCTAATGCTAACCGTATTCCTAACACTAACCCTAACAATAACCCAATCCCTAATGGTAACCATATTGCTAACACTAACCCTTCCCCAATTGCTAACCCTATTCCTAACACCATGTCTGTTCCTAATGCAAACCTTATTCCTAACACTAACCATATCCCTTATGCTCACCCTATGTCTAACACTAACCCTATCCCTAATGCTAACCTTATTCCTAACACTAACCCTAGCCCTAATGCTAACCCCATTCCTAACACTAACCTTATCCCTAATGCTAACCCTATTCCTAACACTAAGTCTGTTCCTAATGCTAACCCTATTCCTAACACTGAAGCCCTGTACACACGGCCGAGAATCCCGTCAGGAAAAAAACGCTGGTTTTCCTGACGAGATTCCTGGCTAACTTTTCTTGCCAAGTCGTGCATACAGACAGCCATTCAAAAGAACCGCCGTTCTTTTGAATGGCAAGAACGCGGTGACGTCATCGACTACGACGAGCATGCGCTCGTCACATTCAATGCTGTCGCCGCCATCTTTCTTCACCCTACACTACCCTTGTATGCTACCGCGCATGAGTCGAAGTCTCATCGTGCATGCGCGGGCTTACCGGAGGACAGGTAAGCATGTAGCCTCGTACACACACACACGGTTTTCTCGTCGGGAAACAGGCGAATCCCGATGAGAAAAACGAGAATCCCGACGAGAAAATAGAGAGCAGGTTCTCTATTTTTCTCGTCGAGATTCCCGGCCGTTTTCCTGCCGAGAAACCATACACACGACCGGAGCAAAAAGCTCTCCCAGCAGTTTTCTTGCTGGTTTTTGCAGAGAAAACCGGTCGTGTGTACGAGGCTAAAGTCTGTTCCTAATGCTAACTATTCCTAACACTATCCCTAATGCAAACCTTATTCCTAACACTAACCATATCCCTTATGCTCACTCTATGCCTAACACTAACCCTATCCCCAGTGGCGTAGTGTGGGTTGTCAGCGCCCGGAGCAGGGTAAGAGATTTGCACCCCCTAACCCGTGGATTCCACTAGTACAGTAGTACTGTACAACCTGACTTCTACACCGACCTACCTGATCACTATACTAACCTACCTGATTCCTACACTGACCACTAAACTGACCTATCTGATTGCTATACTGACCTGCCCTCCTCCTTCCCCACAGTCTCCGCACGGTCACAATCCCTGGGATCATCATGGATGGTCTTCAGTGTACATTTACTCACTGCTGTGTCAGTGTCACCGCTGGAGCCTAAGCCGGGACTGCACCGCAACTTCTTTCTCATAGTGAAGCGGGAAGACCTCACAGTCTCCTAGACAGCACAGTGCAGGAGAAGAGCTGCAGGTAACCTGCCGCCTGCTAGGGATGAGCTCGGTGTTCGAGTCGAACATAAGTTCGACTCGAACATCGGCCGTTCGACCGTTCGGCGAACATCGAACAATTTGGGCCGTTCGCGCCAAATTCAAGTGACGCAAACGACCCACAATACACTGCGCCATCGCAGTGCAATCCCGGCGCTGTGATTGGCCAAGCATGCACTGTGACCACGCATGCTTGGCCAATCACAGCGCCGGCAGCTAGGAGAGCCATAATTGGCCACAGGCAAGTTGCCTGTGGCCAATTATAGCTCAGGGGGTTTAGCACACGCCCCACACTATAAAAGGCTGCCAGCGCGGCGGCCTTGTGTAGTGTGTTCCGGCACAGGGAAAGAGAAGGATAGGCAGGGACAGTGTCACTACTATTTGTACCTCAAACTTGTGTGTAGGGAGAGAGAAGGATAGGCAGGGAGAGTGTCAGTGTCATATTCTTTGCTAAACCTTGTGTGCAGGGAGAGAGAAGGATAGGCAGGGGACAATGTCAGTGTCACATTCTTTGCTAAACCTTGTGTGCAGGGAGAGAGAAGGATAGGCAGGGAGAGTGTCAGTGTCATATTCTTTGATAAACCTTGTGTGCAGGGAGAGAGAAGGATAGGCAGGGGACAGTGTCAGTGTCATTGTTGCTAAGCCTCCTGCACATTATACACCTGAAGTTAGCCCGTATTGCTGTGTTTTCCTGGTGTGTTACACCAACAGGCATTTGCAGCACTTACAGCGGGCGGAGTGTGCCTCCTGCACATTATACACCTGAAGTTAGCCTGTATTGCTGTGTTTTCCTGGTGTTACACCAACAGGCATTTGCAGCACTTACAGCGGGCGGAGTGTGCCTCCTGCACATTATACACCTGAAGTTAGCCTGTATTGCTGTGTTTTCCTGGTGTTACACCAACAGGCATTTGCAGCACTTACAGCGGGCGGAGTGTGCCTCCTGCACATTATACACCTGAAGATAGCCTGTATTGCTGTGTTTTCCTGGTGTTACACCAACAGGCATTTGCAGCACTTACAGCGGGCGGAGTGTGCCTCCTGCACATTATACACCTGAAGTTAGCCCGTATTGCTGTGTTTTCCTGGTGTGTTACACCAACAGGCATTTGCAGCACTTACAGCGGGCGGAGTGTGCCTCCTGCACATTATACACCTGAAGTTAGCCTGTATTGCTGTGTTTTCCTGGTGTTACACCAACAGGCATTTGCAGCACTTACAGCAGGCGGAGTGTGCCTCCTGATCATATTACACCTGAAGTTAGCCCGTATTGCTGTGTTTTCCTGGTGTGTTACACCAACAGGCATTTGCAGCACTTACAGCGGGCGGAGTGTGCCTCCTGATCATATTACACCTGAAGTTAGCCCGTATTGCTGTGTTTTCCTGGTGTGTTACACCAACAGGCATTTGCAGCACTTACAGCGGGCGGAGTGTGCCTCCTGCACATTATACACCTGAAGTTAGCCTGTATTGCTGTGTTTTCCTGGTGTTACACCAACAGGCATTTGCAGCACTTACAGCAGGCGGAGTGTGCCTCCTGATCATATTACACCTGAAGTTAGCCCGTATTGCTGTGTTTTCCTGGTGTGTTACACCAACAGGCATTTGCAGCACTTACAGCGGGCGGAGTGTGCCTCCTGATCATATTACACCTGAAGTTAGCCTGTATTGCTGTGTTTTCCTGGTGTGTTACACCAACAGGCATTTGCAGCACTTACAGCAGGCGTAGTGTGATTCCTGCAAAATATACTCCTGAAGCTAGGCCTTATTGCTGGTTTTCCCATCTCCCTGCAGGCCATTAGAATGTCTGGAAGGCAAACAAGGAGAGGCAGACAGTCAGGAGCCAATAAAAGAGGGCAAGCAGGCTCTGTGTCTAGAGACAACAGTGCTGGTCGTGGACGCGGTGCATCGCCATCAGCACGTGGCCATGGGACACGCTTGTCCTTCTTTACGGCAGCTGGACGTGTTGAGCCGCATCATGCCGAAGACTTGGTAGAGTGGATGACCAAGCCCTCCTCATCCTCCTCATCCTCTCTCACCCAGGCTCAGGGTACTGGCAAAGCAGCTGCCAAAGCGTCCTCTTCCCTGGTATCAATGTCATCATCAGTCACTCCTTCCCTAGACCAACCATGTCCTCCTGAGGAGTCCCCCGAACTGTTTGAGCACAGTGTTGGGTACATGCTCCAGGAGGATGCCCAGCGTTTCGAAGGGTCTGATGATGATACCCAGCTAGAGGAAGGCAGTAGCGTGAGAGCAGAGAGAGGGGATGCTCAAGAAGGACACCAATCTGGCAGTCATGTTCCAGCAGCTGCAGCATACTGCCAGATTGGCTCCAGTGATGAGGAGGGAGGGGATGATGAGGTCACTGACTCCACGTGGGTGCCTAATAGGAGAGAGGAGGAGGAGGAGGAGGCACATTTCCAACGAGGCAGGATGCCCTCGGGGGGCCAGCGTAAGGGCAGCACACCGACGGAATCACACCGCAGAGCTCCGCCTGTGCAGGGCGCTGCCTCTGCCCGTTATTCAAAAAGTTCTTTGGTGTGGGCCTTTTTTGAGTCTAGTGCATCAGATCGCACAGCTGCTGTTTGCAACATATGTCTCAAGCGTATATCGCGTGGCCAAAACATCACCCGCTTGGGCACCACATGCTTGACCAGACATATGTTGACCTGCCATGCAGCTCGTTGGCAAGCCTACCTTAAAGACCCACACCAAAGAACAAAGCGGACCTCTCCTTGCACCGCATCAGCTGGGATCTCCAACCCCACTATACCTTCAGTCCTCTCTGAAACCTGCTCTGAGAGGAATGAAGGTGTAGAATTAGGTGTGTCACAGCCAAGTACTTGCGGGCAATCTGCTAGCAGTACACCAACGTCTGATTCTAGCAGGCAAATTTCCCTGCCCCAGCTGCTGGACCGTCGAAAGAAGTTCACTCCCAGCCACCCACATGCCCAGCAGTTGAATGCTAGCTTGGCTAAATTGGTAGCGCTTCAACTGCTGCCTTTTCAGTTGGTAGACTCGGCCCCCTTCCGTGAATTTGTGCAATGTGCGGTTCCTCAGTGGCAGGTTCCCAAACGCCACTTTTTCTCACGAAAGGCGATTCCGGTTCTCTACCGGCATGTGGAAGGCAATGTCTTGGCCTCGCTGGACAGGGCGGTCAGCGGTAAGGTGCATTATACCGCTGACTCATGGTCCAGCAGGCATGGACAGGGACGTTACCTTTCTTTCATGGCCCATTGGTCACTCTTTTGGCAGCTGGGAAGGATGCAGGACAAGGTGCAGTAGTGTTGGAGGTTGTTCCGCCACCACGCCTCCAAAATGCTACTACTGGTTGTGACACACCTCTCTCCTCCACCACCCCCTCTTCTTCTTCCTCCATGGCCTCTTCCTGTGCTTTGTCCTCGGAACCAGCGGTGCTCCGTAGGCGTTCAAGGGGCTACGCAAGTACGCAGGCAAAAAGATGCCATGCCGTGCTTGTGCTGGTGTGTTTGGGGGACAGGAGCCACACTGGAGCAGAGGTTCTGTCTGCTCTTCAGGGGCAGGCCGAGAGGTGGTTGACGCCACGCCAGCTTAAGCCAGGAATGGTGGTTTGCGACAATGGCACCAACCTCCTCTCCGCCCTCCGACAGGGACAACTGACCCATGTGCCCTGTGTGGCTCACGTCCTTAACCTGGTGGTGCAGCGGTTCTTGGGCAGGTACCCGGGCTTACAGGATGTCCTGAGACAGGCCAGGAAAGTCTGTGTGCATTTCCGCAGATCTTATAATGCCAGTGCTCGCCTGGCTGAGCTGCAAAAGGAGTTGAACCTGCCCAAGAACCGCCTTATATGTGACATGCCCACCAGGTGGAACTCAACGTTGGCCATGCTGCAGCGGCTGCACACGGAGCAGAGGGCCATCAATGAGTACCTGTGCGACTACGGCACCAGGACAGGGTCAGGGGAGCTCGGGTTTTTTTCACCACGCCAGTGGGGCATGATCAGGGATGCATGCACTGTCCTGGCACCATTTGAGGAGGCCATGAGGATGGTGAGCAGTGACAGTGCATGCATCAGTGACACTGTACCTCTTGTCCACCTGTTGGAACATACGCTGCGTGGAATAATGGACAGAGCACTTGAGGCAGAACAGAGGCAGGAAGAGGAGGACTTCCTTGCCTCTCAAGGCCCCCTTTACCCAGACAGTGTTCCTTCTGTCCCACCCATCGCACAGGAAGAGGAGGAGGAGGATTGTGTCAGCATGGAGGTGGAGCCTGGCACTCAGCATCATCAGCAGCAGTCTTTTAGGGATGATTTACAGTCTCAAGAAACCAGTGGACTTGTATGTGGCTGGGAGGAGGTGGCTGCGGATCATGTCGTCCTTAGTGACCCAGAGGACTCCGGACCGAATGCCTCAGCTAACCTACGCTGCATGGCCTCCCTGATCCTGCAAAGTCTGCGGAAGGATCCTCGTATTCTTCGGATCAAGGAGAGGGACCATTACTGGCTGGCCACTCTCCTTGATCCACGGTACAAGGGTAAGGTTGCGGACCTTATCTTACCGTCGCAGAGGGAGCAGAGGATGAGACAACTCCGGGAGGCCTTGCAGAAAGGTCTGTGCAACGCGTTCCCAGAGACTGGGAGGTTACAAACTCCTGGTCCTGGACAACGAGTTGCTGAGGCTTCGGTCAGTCAAAGAAGGAGCGGTGGGGAAGGTGGCCGTCTGACCGATGCGTTCAGACAATTCTTTAGTCCGCAGACCCAAGGTATGATCAGTTCCAGCAACCATCGCGAGCGTCTGATATACATGGTGCAGGAATACCTAGAGGCAAGGTCAGACTTGGACACCTTCCCCACCGAAAATCCTCTGGCTTACTGGGTCTTGAGGATGGATCACTGGCCAGAGATTGCACAGTATGCAATTGAGCTACTGGCCTGTCCTGCATCCAGCGTTCTTTCAGAACGCACATTCAGTGCTGCTGGAGGATTTGTCACGGATCACAGGGTGCGCCTGTCCACCGACTCGGTTGATCGACTGACCTTCATAAAGATGAACCAGTCTTGGATCACCACCAGCTACCAAACACCTGAAGCTGATATAACAGACTAATTTATTTTCAAATGTCACATCCCTTCAAGACTGATGCTGATGCTGAGAGACTGTCCTGTTATGTTGACTGACTATCCTCCTCCTCCTCAATGATCCGATTGATGATGATAGCTTGGAAGAACATTTTTGTTTCTGGGTGTCGCCACCAGTGGCTAAGGCCCAATTTTTCAGCCCCTGTTTAACAGGGGCATGTAATTTAAAAAAATTATGCAATGCTTTGCAGCAGGGCTCATTCAATTCAATAAAAACCCCAAATTTTCAAAAAACATTTGTCATTAGGACGGAAAGTGAGGTGAACTGTTCTGAACAGGTGCACACTGCACAGACAGCAAAACAAATGTTACAGGGGTGATAACCCTTCCATATGTTTTCCAAAAAGCTTAAAAATAGATTTTTTGGGCTGGAGCTACACTTAAACATTGTACCTGTTTGAAATTACAAACAGATTCTACATAAGAACAAACCTACAGACCCTGTCTTGTATGCACCGTCTGTATACGGCTGTTCAAAGTATATAGGGCCTTTTTTATTTTGTGTGCGGCGTTCCCCTTAATATCCATACAAGACCCAAAGGGGCTGGTAATGGGCTGGGGTAGGGGGGGGTGATGGGGTAGCTATGCCATTTTTCTCAAAGATTTTCATCCATATTACCGGGACCAGACATTACATTAAAGCCGCAAGCAGTTTTAAATGGCTTTTTTACGTTTAGAAATGTAATTTTGTGCAGGGACAGTTCTAAACACGGGAAACACGTGGCACTTCACAGGCATACTTTAGACACCCCCCAGGTACGATATTTAAAGGAATATTTGACTTTTTTTTTTTTCACTGTATGCATCATTAAAATGACTGCTCCCGAAAAACGGCCGTTTTTAAAACTTTTTTTTGGATTGATACATGTCCCCTGGGGCAGGACCCGGGTTCCCAAACCCTTTTTAGGACAATAACATGCATAATAGTCGTTATAATTAGCACTTTGGATTTCGAACATTCGCATCCATTGTATTTAATAGGGTTCTAAAGTTCGTGCGAACTTTCGGTCCGTTCGTGGGTTCTGGTGCGAACCGAACCCGGGGGTGTTCGGCTCATCACTACCGCCTGCCACTGCGCCCCTCTAAATTTTGCGCCCAGGGCAATCGCCCCCCTGCCCCCCCCCCCTACGCTACGCCACTACCTATCCCTAATGCTAACCCTATTCCTAACACTAACCCTATCCCTAATGCTAACTTGAACCCCAACAATAACCTTAACACTTTTTTATGGTCAAAGTAGGATCAACAAGCCACAACCAAGGATTTTACATCTCTGCAAGCCATACCACTTGGCTTAACTAGAAGCAAATTTTTGATAAAATTTTCGGGAAAACCAAAACTGGTAACTGGCCACAAAATCAACACAGATTATCAGCGCCAATTTTTCCTTCAATAATTAGAAAAACAGGATTCTGATATAAAAACCACCCGACTAGTATCTAGTTATTAATCAAACATTGGCCATCTCTCCGCCTTGTAATCAGCCGCCATGTCACGAAAAAAAAAAAACCCATTACTTTCTACGACTTTCGCCAAAACCCGAGAAGTCTTACGAGCCAATAAATACTTTCCAGCACTCTCCCTTTGTGGGTCGACAGTTAATTCAATTTATATAACGCCAGGCGGAAAATAATTTCCTCGCTAATCTCGTGGAATAAAAAAAGGATTTTTACTGCTTACACTTATATCTCGGGGAGCTTATTCCGGAATTGAATTTATGCTCGTCGGGAAATCAAAAAAAAAAAAAGCGGGCCCGTAAGTTTAATTTCTCACGTCTGTGCGCGCTCGGCTGCGAGTTCCTGCATAATGATCAGCAAAGGATGGCAACGCGGCACGGGCGGCGGGAGGAGGCGAGGCGGCGTTCTAATCTGGCGGGAGGATTTGACGGTTTGTTTACTGTTTGCTGAAAAGGGTCACCGAACGTAAACGAGGAGATGGTTTATGGAAAGGAGGTTTTAATAACATCCGCGGATAAATATTTGAACATTGCGCAAGATCGTTAGGACCGGAGATATCTAAAATGAAGGTTGTGGATGAGGAGAGATGTTTTCCAAACACAAAGCCGGCTTCCTGTCCCGTAATCCCCCCCCCCCCCCCCCGAGTAATACTACCAGATGTAACTTCTAAGCCACCGCGCCCCATGGTTACTGTCAGAAGTCATCGATCGGCAAGCCTAGACAGCAGATCCCATCCCAAATATCGGGAATATACTACAGGAGTGACATCACAGTTCTCCAGATATCAGATATATTATACAGGAGTGACATCACCGGTCTCCAGATATAAGATATATTATACAGGAGTGACATCACCGCTCTCCAGATATAAGATATATTATACAGGAGTGACATCACCGCTCTCCAGATATAAGATATATTATACAGGAGTGACATCACCGCTCTCCAGATATAAGATACAGTGGGGCAAAAAAGTATTTAGTCAGCCACCAATTGTGCAAGTTCTCACACTTAAAAAGATGAGAGAGGCCTGTAATTGTCATCATAGGTATACCTCAACTATGAGAGACAAAATGTGGAAACAAATCCCAACAATCACATTGTCTGATTTGGAAAGATTTTTTTTTGCAAATTATGGTGGAAAATAAGTATTTGGTCAATATCAAAAGTTCATCTCAATACTTTGTTATATATCCTTTGTTAGCAATGAAAGAGGCCAAACGTTTTCTGTAAGTCTTCACAAGGTTGTCACACACTGTTGCTGGTATGTTGGCCCATTCCCCCATGCAGATCTCCTCTAGAGCAGTGAGTTTTTGGGGCTGTCACTGGGCAACACGGACTTTCAACTCCCTCCAAAGGTTTTCTATGGGGTTGAGATCTGAAGACTGGCTAGGCCACTCCAGGACCTTGAAATGCTTCTTACGAAGCCACTCCTTCGTTGCCCGGGCAGTGTGTTTGGGATCATTGTCATGCTGAAAGACCCAGCCACGTTTCATATTCAATGCCCTTGCTGATGGGAGGAGGTTTGCACTCAAAATCTCACGATACATGGCCCCATTCATTCTTTCATGTACACAGATCAGTCGTCCTGTTCCGTTTGCAGAGAAACAGCCCCAAAGCATGATGTTGCCACCCCCATGCTTCACAGTAGGTATGGTGTTCTTTGGTTGCAACTCAGCATTCTCTCTCCTCCAAACACGACGAGTTGTGTTTCTACCAAACAGTTCTACTTTGGTTTCATATGACCATATGACATTCCCCCCAATCCTCTTCTGGATCATCCAAATGCTCTCTAGCAAACCTCAGACGGGCCCGGACATGTACTGGCTTAAGCAGGGGGACACGTCTGGCACTGCAGGATCTGAGTCCCTGGCGGCGTAGTGTGTTGCTGATGGTAGCCTTTGTTACGTTGGTCCCAGCTCTCTGCATGTCATTCACTAGGTCCCCCCGTGTGGTTCTGGGATTTTTGGTCACCGTTCTTGTGATCATTCTGACCCCATGGGGTGAGATCTTGCGTGGAGCCCCAGATCGAGGGAGATTATCAGTGGTTTTGTATGTCTTACGTTTTCTAATTATTGCTCCCACAGTTGATGTCTTCACACCAAGCTGCTTGTCTATTGCAGAGTCAGTCTTCCCAGCCTGGTGCAGGTCTACAATTTTGTTTCTGGTGTCCTTCGACAGCTCTTTGGTCTTCACCATAGTGGAGTTTGGAGTGTGACTGTTTGAGGTTGTGGACAGGTGTCTTTTATACTGATAACAAGTTCAAACAGGTGCCATTAATACAGGTAATGAGTGGGGGACAGAAGAGCCTCTTAAAGAAGAAGATACAGGTCTGTGAGAGCCAGAAATCTTGCTTGTTTGTAGGCAACCAAATACTTATTTTCCACCATAATTTGCAAATAAATTCTTTCCAAATCAGACAATGTGATTGTCTGGATTTGTTTCCACATTTTGTCTCTCATAGTTGAGGTATACCTATGATGACAATTACAGGCCTCTCTCATCTTTTTAAGTGGGAGAACTTGCACAATTGGTGGCGGACTAAATACTTTTTTGCCCCACTGTATATAATATAGGAGTGACATCACAGTTCTCCAGATATCAGATATATTATACAGAGTGACATCACCGCTCTCCAGATATAAGATATATTATACAGGAGTGACATCACCGCTCTCCAGATATAAGATATATTATACAGGACTGACATCACCGCTCTCCAGATATAAGATATATTATACAGGAGTGACATCACCGCTCTCCAGATATAAGATATATTATACAGGACTGACATCACCGCTCTCCAGATATAAGATATATTATACAGAGTGACATCACCGCTCTCCAGATATAAGATATATTATACAGGAGTGACATCACCGCTCTCCAGATATAAGATATATAATATAGGAGTGACATCACCGCTCTCCAGATATAAGATATATTATGCAGGAGTGACATCACCGCTCTCCAGATATAAGATATATTTTACAGGAGTGACATCACCGCTCTCCAGATATAAGATATATTATACAGGAGTGACATCACTGCTTTCCAGATATAAGATATATTATACAGGCGTGACATCACTGCTCTCCTAATATAAGATATATTATACAGGAGTGACATCATCACTCTCCAGATATAAGATATATTATACAGAAATGACATCACTGCTTTCCAGATATAAGATATATTATACAGGAGTGACATCACCGCTCTCCAGATATAAGATATAATATACAGAGTGACATCACTGCTCTCCTGATATAAGATATATTATACAGGAGTGACATCACCGCTCTCCTGATATAAGATATATTATACAGGAGTGACATCACTGCTCTCCTGATATAAGATATATTATACAGGAGTGACATCACTGCTCTCCTGATATAAGATATATTATACAGGAGTGACATCATCGCTCTCCAGATATAAGATATATTATACAGGAGTGACATCACCGCTCTCCAGTTATAAGATATATTATACAGGAGTGACATCACTGCTCTCCAGATATAAGATATATTAAAGAGGAGTGACATCACCGCTCTTCAGATATAAGATATATTATACAGGAGTGACATCACCGCTCTCCAGATATAAGATATATTATACAGGAGTGACATCACCGCTCTCCAGATATAAGATATATTATACAGGAGTGACATCAGATATAAATTATAGTTGATGGTGACGTAGCATCTAAAGGAAAGGTATAAGTATGTAGAAATTAGGACGTGGGTGCGTCCATGCATACAGGCGCTTTATAAGACACCTAAACACGCACAGACATGGCAGGCGCATGTATTTATATCGGTGTGTGGGCTCAGAAGACCGGACTAATCCTTCTTCCTGTAAAGTTGCTATTTGTATAACGTCTCATTTTCCGCCTTCCAGTCTCAAAATGGAAATCCAGCCGCGAGATGATTTATAAAGTGGTTTATCGGAGAAGGTAAAATAGGTGCTTCTTTCCACTCGCCATCCTGCGTCCTCCTCCTCCTCACATGAAAAGGTTGTTTATTTTCTGTCTTTTCTTCCATCATTTACCTTTTTTGCTCTCAAGCGAAGCAGAAGAATACTAATCTGCGTCTCCTCCCTGGAGGGTAATCTGCGTCTCCTCCCTGGGGGGGGGGTAATCTGCGTCTCCTCCCTGGGGGGTAATCTGCGTCTCCTCCCTAGGGGGTAATCTGCGTCTCCTCCCTGGGGGGTAATCTGCGTCTCCTCCCTGGGGGGTAATCTGCGTCTCCTCCCTGGAGGGTAATCTGCGTCTCCTCCCTGGGGGGTAATCTGCGTCTCCTCCCTAGGGGGTAATCTGCGTCTCCTCCCTGGGGGGTAATCTGCATCTCCTCCCTGGGGGTAATCTGCGTCTCCTCCCTGGAGGGGTAATCTGCGTCTCCTCCCTGGGGGGTAATCTGCGTCTCCTCCCTGGAGGGTAATCTGCATCTCCTCCCTGGGGGGTAATCTGCGTCTCCTCCCTGGGGGGTAATCTGCGTCTCCTCCCTGGGGGGGTAACCTGCGTCTCCTCCCTGGGGGGGTAACCTGCATCTCCTCCCTGGGGGGTAATCTGCGTCTCCTCCCTGGAGGGTAATCTGCGTCTCCTCCCTGGGGGGATAATCTGCGTCTCCTCCCTGGGGGGTTATCTGCATCTCCTCCCTGGAGGGTAATCTGCGTCTCCTCCCTGGAAGGTAATCTGCGTCTCCTCCCTGGGGGTAATCTGCGTCTCCTCCCTGGGGGTAATCTGCGTCTCCTCCCTGGGGGGTAATCTGCGTCTCCTCCCTGGAGGGTAATCTGCATCTCCTCCCTGGAAGGTAATCTGCATCTCCTCCCTGGAGGGTAATCTGCGTCTCCTCCCTGGGGGGGTAATCTGCGTCTCCTCCCTGGGGGGGTAATCTGCATCTCCTCCCTGGAGGGTAATCTGCGTCTCCTCCCTGGGGGGTAATCTGCATCTCCTCCCTGGAGGGGTAATCTGCGTCTCCTCCCTGGAGGGGTAATCTGCGTGTCCTCCCTGGGGGGGTAACCTGCGTCTCCTCCCTGGGGGGTAATCTGCGTCTCCTCCCTGGGGGGGTAACCTGCGTCTCCTCCCTGGGGGGTTATCTGCGTCTCCTCCCTGGGGGGTTATCTGCGTCTCCTCCCTGGGGGGGTAATCTGCGTCTCCTCCCTGGGGGGGTAATCTGCGTCTCCTCCCTGGGGGGTAATCTGCGTCTCCTCCCTGGGGGGGTTATCTGCGTCTCCTCCCTGGGGGGGTTATCTGCGTCTCCTCCCTAGAGGGGTAATCTGCGTCTCCTCCCTGGGGGGGTAATCTGCATGTCCTCCCTGGGGGGGTAATCTGTGTCTCCTCCCTGGGGGGGTAATCTGCATTTCCTCCCTGGGGGGGTAATCTGCGTCTCCTCCCTGGAGGGGTAATCTGCGTCTCCTCCCTGGAGAGGTAATCTGCGTCTCCTCCCTGAGGGGGTAATCTGCGTCTCCTCCCTGAGGGGTAATCTGTGTCTCCTCCCTGGGGGGTAATCTGCATCTCCTCCCTGGGGGGTAATCTGCATCTCCTCTCTGGGGGGTAATCTGCATCTCCTCTCTGGGGGGGTAATCTGTGTCTCCTCCCTGGGGGGGTAATCTGTGTCTCCTCCCTGGGGGGTAATCTGTGTCTCCTCCCTAAGGGGTAATCTGCATCTCATCCCTGGGGGGTAATCTGCATCTCCTCTCTGGGGGGTAATCTGCATCTCCTCTCTGGGGGGTAATCTGTGTTTCCTCCCTGCGGGGGTAATCTGTGTCTCCTCCCTGGGGGGTAATCTGTGTCTCCTCCCTAAGGGGTAATCTGCATCCCCTCCCTGGGGGGTAATCTGCATCTCCTCCCTGGGGGGTAATCTGCATCTCCTCTCTGGGGGGTAATCTGTGTCTCCTCCCTGGGGGGGTAATCTGTGTCTCCTCCCTGGGGGGGTAATCTGTGTCTCCTCCCTGGATGGTAATCTGTGTCTCCTCCCTGGGGGGTAATCTGCATCTCCTCCCTGGGGGGTAACCTGTGTCTTCTCATTTTTGTGTGTTCCTACGCATTCTGGTTTGACTCATTTGATTCATTTCAATGTCCTGCCATATGCAATGTAAATGCGCAAAAAGTAGTGCAGGCGTTTTCAAGTCGCGCCACACTAAACCGCATGGTACTGTGGTTACCTTTCCCACGCCGTTCTTTCTTCCTTTCTTTTTATTTTTCTTCCTTATTACCTCCTCCACCCTCTCCCTTATTTACTCCCCTTCCCATCTTCCTTCTGCCCTCCGTTCTTCTCCTTTCTTCCTTTCTTTCTTTATATTTTCCTTTCTCTTCCTTCTGTTCTCCTTTCTTTCCTTTCTCTTCCTTCAGTTCTCATTTAGAATTTTTTTGTGTTTTCTTTTGTTTCTTTTCATTTGTTTTCTTTTTTGTTTCTTTTTCTTGTGTTTTCTTTTCCTTTTTTTTCTTTTTTCTTTCTTTTTCTCTTTCTCTCTCTTTCTTTCTTTCCTTTATTTTCTTTCTCTTCCTTCAGTTCTAATTTTTTCATTTTTTGTGTTTCTTTTCTTTTCTGTTTTCTTTTTCCTTTTCATTTGTTTTCTTTTTTGTTTTGTTTGTTTGTTTCTTTTTCTTGTGTTTTCTTTTTTCCTTTTGCTTTTTATATTTTCCTCTTCCCTTCCCTTCCCTTCTTGTCTTTATTCCTTTTGTCTTCTTTCTTTCTTTCTTTCTTTCTTTCTTTCTTTCTTTCTTTCTTTCTTTCTTTCTCTTTGTTCTTATTCTGTTCTTTTTGTTATCTTTTTATTTTTAATTTTATTTTTCCTTTTTGTCTTTTCTTTTTTTTTCCTTTTTCTTTTATTTGTTTGTCATTCTCTTCACTCCTCTCCCTTCCTCTCCTCTCCTCTCCCTTCCTCTCCTCTCCCTTCCTTTCCTCTCCTCTCCTCTCCCTTCCTCTCCTCTCCTCTCCTCTCCCTTCCTCTCCTCTCCTCTCCCTTCCTCTCCTCTCCTCTCCTCTCCCTTCCTCTCCTCTCCTCTCCTCTCCCTTCCTCTCCTCTCCCTTCCTCTCCTCTCCCTTCCTCTCCTCTCCCTTCCTCTCCTCTCCTCTCCTCTCTTCTTCCTATGAGCAGCATCAGGACAAGGTCCTTCAGCACCGAAGACAAGAAAGCTGATCTGTGATAGGGAGGAAGAGCGGCGCCGGCGCATGGTGCTAGAGTAAATGGCTGCATAACATTTCTTAGATGAGGGCGTCCAAGTTCTCCTGTCCTACATTCTGCGCAGGACACTGCGGATCTCTCTCCACTAAACGTTTTCTGGCCGAACTTCAACTAAGCCACCCTAGGCCTACAAGAGAATCATTTAGA
Source organism: Rana muscosa (assembly GCA_029206835.1). Lineage (NCBI taxonomy): Eukaryota > Metazoa > Chordata > Amphibia > Anura > Ranidae > Rana > Rana muscosa. The sequence goes on from CM055126.1 coordinate 53,483,521, forward strand.
ATAAGTTAATTTCTCTTCACTGAGTGATGTTTTTTTTCAGCAATTTTTTTTTAAAATACCGGGGACACCTTCTTGGACAGTAAATTTTAACACAAAGGTGAATTATCCCTTTAAGAGCAGAGATCAATCAGCAGCAAGGTCAGACAAAGTGCTCCAGTTGTGGACAATTAAGCGGCACCACCTACTTATCACGAAGCAGTCATTAGGGCTCGATCATACATGTGGCTTTACGGCCGCCCCTCTGGAAAGCGATCCGCAGTGGATCGATATGTCACTTCCTCACCGCCTGCTTTAACTCTCAAAATGCTGACCCCGCCGCGCCTATTCATTTCAATGGGTTGCAGTTTCTGGCGGTACCGATTGCCGAATAAGACATGCTGTTAAATTTTTTGCCGCAAAGGATTGATTCAGGGTATCACCACAGGATGGCGCTATGGATATCAAAAAGTGGTCTAAATATGTGCCACGTCCCTTAAATTGGAGATAATGGTGCAACTTGGGTACAATACTGAGCAGATGGGCAGTAAACTCACAGCTCGATCGCTTGTTTTTACTACCCCCTAGTGTGAATGGGCCCAAAGTGATTGTTTATTACAGGCATTTATCAAGGAGCTAACAAGGTCCATATTTACATGCTAGGGCCAATTAGAGATGTGCACTGCCGAAAAATGTGTTAGTTTTTGCTTTCCTTTCATTTGTTTTTGTTTTTTTTGGGGTTTTTTGGGTCATTCGTTATGATCGCAATTCGTAAATTTGAAAAAAAATCCGAAACTCGAAAAAAAACGCAAATTCGGAAATTCTAATTAAAAAAATAGAATTCGGAAATTCGAAAAAAAAATGTAGCGGCCTCCTCACCCCGACCTCTTTAGCTAGGGGTATGTCGAGCGACAGAGTGAGGTGCGCTACGGCCCATGTCCTCCCCATGCATGTGGGTGAGGTGAAGGCCAATATCAATCTTTTCCTCGGGCCAAATGTGTGCTGGTTATGAGGGTCAGTCCTTCCGTGCCGGAATCTCCCTTTGTTCCCATCAACAGAGTCCATACACCCATCAAAGTCCAAACTCAGGTTTATTGCGTATCTCCACATACAGTCAAATGCAACGGCATGATACGATGGGGAAGCAGGTCGAGGCACTGTACAGGTTCTTAGTCCCTACAGTCCCTGTGCTATGACCAGGGGTTGCAGGAGTCTTAATGGAAGCTCCTCCGCTGCGCTGAAGCCCATATCAGGGGAAGATGTCCTCCAAGGGAGTTACTGAAGGCCCATCCGTCACCGGGTTGACGCTACACCGGGTCTTCGGACGGGTGACCCCCCCCAGCCTCCTCACCTCAGATGCGGGTCCCCTCGCAAGGGGCGCCCTGGAGCAACTTCACCCTCGCGGGACCCAGTCGGAGTCACCGGGTCCCAGGCCTCGTTAATAGTACCTCACCCCAGGCTGAAGGTGCCCGGGATGGACTCCATCTTCGTTCCGACCAGGCCTTGGGCGCCTAGGCCGGAACCTTGAACCGCCCGCACCCAGGCCTAAGGTGCCTGGGTGCGTGAAGGGGTGACCCCCTCCCACAAGAACAACAGACAGGCGACGACGACCGCGTGGCGCGGGCGTCTCCCCCTTTTATATCCTCCCATCGACACCACGGCGGGTTCCCCGCCCCAGCCGTACCATCGCCAGGAAGGAACCAAAAAAAGGGTAACACTGTGATAGTGATTCTACCTCGAGCCAGCAGGTACACTGACACCCACTGGTCAAAGAGAATATTACACCACCCAATCCTCCACGAATAAGAAAAAGGGGTCTAATCCCTGACATAATTACACACCTGGGTCTCTCTACCCCCAGGTGTATCCCACTAACTTTGAAGACCCCGCTACACACTCCCCCTGGTGATTTGACGCTGGTCCCCAGCGTCAGGTGCACACCCATGTCTCCCAAGGAGTGGTGACATGAAGTGGGCTCCAGAGGCTATCCCTCAAATTTTGGATACTGTATGTGCCAAGACCTGCTCAACAGAAAAGGGAACTATAAAACATTAAAACTTTTGTATAAAACATCTGTCATGTACACATATACAATCCCTCCCGTCACTGTCTAAGAACCACCCCATACTCAGTAGTCTTGACCGACGAATCTCCTGCAGAAGGGAAACAAAAAAAAACAACATCCTAACACTCTGTGTTAACTTGGCATGAGTGGGTCCGTCAGCCGAGAGACCCACTCACTCCAATAAGTAAGTAATGCATGTGTAACATTTTCAAACAACCGTTGCACAACACTGCCACCTGGTGACAGCGCTGCGGTAATGACACTTGGTTAGATCTTCATTCTTCCTGCTTTCCTACTCTAACTCTACCCCAAAAGTCTCTGCCTTTGGCACATGAAGAAAAGGGAGAAAAAAAAACAACAGCTCCCAAATCTCCAGTGAGTAAAAGAAAAAGCCCAAATCAAAACAAAAGTAGGGCACAGTTCTAGGCGTCTGGGAATGTCTCTTCCAGAAAGTTTCAATAGCAACAAGATAGGAGCTCACTTCTCCTATAAATAGAACCTTGGATCCGGCAGAAACAGGGGCTTCAGGTGCCCGTCAAACACTTCCACCGAATACTCGACATCCTCTCCTTCTTTCCGGCAGATGAGCACCTTATCGGCATGAATATGGCGCCCAAGTCTCCAATCAGCTCTGCAGTCCTTGAACTTTTTAGACACAGGCGGCGAACATGACAGGTATCGCCTGGCATGGGGTACTTTAAGCTTTTCCCATACAAACTCGTCATACCACCTTGGTCGCAGGACCTCGACTTCATACAATAAGTCCCGAGGCAAGTAGGGGTATTCCCACCCATATTCACGGGCGACTCTCTGGGAGAAAAGTCTCTGCAACCTGGCTAGAGGCGGCATCACATCTCGCTCACCTTCTCCTGGCTGTACGATGGCCTCCGGGTGCCGAGGTACCTTTACCATCTCGGGTTTCTTTGTCTTTGGTGCCCGCAATGAAGCACGCTGCATCCCCACCATCAGAGCGGGTGATGTAGTTGAATGCGGAAAGTTGGTCGGAGGACTAGATTTCTTCGGGAACTCCGGGGCCTTCACCCGGAGCGTACTGTCTTCTATGGACATGGGAGAATCCTGCGGTTTGCTCAGCATAGGTAGTGGGCGTCTGTCCCAGCCCTTCCGGTGAAACAGTTCGTCTATCTCTCCGTCATCCCCACAGTCTGACAATGACTCTAAGTCGGAGGTGTCATACATCTCAGCGGGAAGGTAGTCTCTAGTAGACGGAAGGCTACCCTCCCCTGCGGGCTCCACCGACTGGGGACCCCCGACACCTCCAACCAACACCACAGTCCCAGCCCCTGGCTCACCTGGACCTTCTGAAGAACTGGGATGTCCGGGACTCTCTTCTCTACCGGCGCCATCCAGGCCAGGCAAGCGGCGGGGTGAAGCTCGACCACGGCCATAAGATGCCTGTACCAGACCGACTTTCCTCTTCGGAGGTGGGAGCAGGGAGTCTGTAGTGACCGAAGCAGTGTCCTCGGATTTTTCTCTCTCAGTCTCTGGTTGGGCAGTCACTTCGCCCTGGTCAGCGCGCACGGGAAACTCCGCAAAGGCTTTGATCTCTCCCTCCGGAGTGGCGGTTCCTGTGATGCAGTTGAGGCGTAGGGCCCGGGGCCTTTCCGTGTGTGGTTCAACCTCAAAAAGAAACTCCTTGCATGCTTCGCATCGCCCGAATGGCTTTAGTTGGACCACCAGTCCCGAGCATCCGGGACAGATCACACCGAGGGCCTCTGTGTCTCTGCATGAATACAAAGCCAACTGTCCTCGGGGCCTGAGCCTTATCCCCGTGTCTGTAATGGATGCAGCAAATGCAGTCATCTTGAAAGGATAAGGTACCGGCATCCACGGGGAGCCTGAGTTCGCTCCGACCACTTGCTGCTCCATCACACGCTGACCTCGCGCCGGAGTCTCCACGTGCATCTCCACACGTGGCCAGACTCCTCCCACGACTTGCACGTTTTCGCGGGCTTCCTTCAGTCTCCTCCCACGAATTGCGTAGTCATGGGGTGCCTCGTGGCGCAGTGCAGCAAAAGTCCCCACATGTAGTTCGTCACACGGCTGGACTCCTCCCTCTTCCCGCTCTTTCTGCATGGGCCTCTCCCAGTTTTTCAGGGAAATTTCCACGACTTCGAGCACAGGGATGCACTTTGGCCAATCACATGGCCGACCTGCTCGGACCTCCTCCGGGCAGCAAAGTTCAAACACAGCCGTTCCAAACCTCAGGGTTAACACACGTTCGCATCCCGGACGAGCCCCCACGTGTAGCGGCCTCCTCACCGCGACCTCTTTAGATAGGGGTATGTCGAGCGACAGAGTGAGGTGCGCTACGGCCCATGTCCTCCCCATGCATGTGGGTGAGGTGAAGGCCAATATCAATCTTTTCCTCGGGCCAAATGTGTGCTGGTTATGAGGGTCAGTCCTTCCGTGCCGGAATCTCCCTTTGTTCCCATCAACAGAGTCCATACACCCATCAAAGTCCAAACTCAGGTTTATTGCGTATCTCCACATACAGTCAAATGCAACGGCATGATACGATGGGGAAGCAGGTCGAGGCACTGTACAGGTTCTTAGTCCCTACACTCCCTGTGCTATGACCAGGGGTTGCAGGAGTCTTAATGGAAGCTCCTCCGCTGCGCTGAAGCCCATATCAGGGGAAGATGTCCTCCAAGGGAGTTACTGAAGGCCCATCCGTCACCGGGTTGACGCTACACCGGGTCTTCGGACGGGTGACCCCCCCCAGCCTCCTCACCTCAGATGCGGGTCCCCTCGCAAGGGGCGCCCTGGAGCAACTTCACCCTCGCGGGACCCAGTCGGAGTCACCGGGTCCCAGGCCTCCTTAATAGTACCTCACCCCAGGCTGAAGGTGCCCGGGATGGACTCCATCTTCGTTCCGACCAGGCCTTGGGCGCCTAGGCCGGAACCTTGAACCGCCCGCACCCAGGCCTAAGGTGCCTGGGTGCGTGAAGGGGTGACCCCCTCCCACAAGAACAACAGACAGGCGACGACGACCGCGTGGCGCGGGCGTCTCCCCCTTTTATATCCTCCCATCGACACCACGGCGGGTTCCCCGCCCCAGCCGTACCATCGCCAGGAAGGAACCAAAAAAAAGGGTAACACTGTGATAGTGATTCTACCTCGAGCCAGCAGGTACACTGACACCCACTGGTCAAAGAGAATATTACACCACCCAATCCTCCACGAATAAGAAAAAGGGGTCTAATCCCTGACATAATTACACACCTGGGTCTCTCTACCCCCAGGTGTATCCCACTAACTTTGAAGACCCCGCTACACACTCCCCCTGGTGATTTGATGCTGGTCCCCAGCGTCAGGTGCACACCCATGTCTCCCAAGGAGTGGTGACATGAAGTGGGCTCCAGAGGCTATCCCTCAAATTTTGGATACTGTATGTGCCAAGACCTGCTCAACAGAAAAGGGAACTATAAAACATTAAAACTTTTGTATAAAACATCTGTCATGTACACATATACAATCCCTCCCGTCACTGTCTAAGAACCACCCCATACTCAGTAGTCTTGACCGACGAATCTCCTGCAGAAGGGAAACAAAAAAAAACAACATCCTAACACTCTGTGTTAACTTGGCATGAGTGGGTCCGTCAGCCGAGAGACCCACTCACTCCAATAAGTAAGTAATGCATGTGTAACATTTTCAAACAACCGTTGCACAACACTGCCACCTGGTGACAGCGCTGCGGTAATGACACTTGGTTAGATCTTCATTCTTCCTGCTTTCCTACTCTAACTCTACCCCAAAAGTCTCTGCCTTTGGCACATGAAGAAAAGGGAGAAAAAAAAACAACAGCTCCCAAATCTCCAGTGAGTAAAAGAAAAAGCCCAAATCAAAACAAAAGTAGGGCACAGTTCTAGGCGTCTGGGAATGTCTCTTCCAGAAAGTTTCAATAGCAACAAGATAGGAGCTCACTTCTCCTATAAATAGAACCTTGGATCCGGCAGAAACAGGGGCTTCAGGTGCCCGTCAAACACTTCCACCGAATACTCGACATCCTCTCCTTCTTTCCGGCAGATGAGCACCTTATCGGCATGAATATGGCGCCCAAGTCTCCAATCAGCTCTGCAGTCCTTGAACTTTTTAGACACAGGCGGCGAACATGACAGGTATCGCCTGGCATGGGGTACTTTAAGCTTTTCCCATACAAACTCGTCATACCACCTTGGTCGCAGGACCTCGACTTCATACAATAAGTCCCGAGGCAAGTAGGGGTATTCCCACCCATATTCACGGGCGACTCTCTGGGAGAAAAGTCTCTGCAACCTGGCTAGAGGCGGCATCACATCTCGCTCACCTTCTCCTGGCTGTACGATGGCCTCCGGGTGCCGAGGTACCTTTACCATCTCGGGTTTCTTTGTCTTTGGTGCCCGCAATGAAGCACGCTGCATCCCCACCATCAGAGCGGGTGATGTAGTTGAATGCGGAAAGTTGGTCGGAGGACTAGATTTCTTCGGGAACTCCGGGGCCTTCACCCGGAGCGTACTGTCTTCTATGGACATGGGAGAATCCTGCGGTTTGCTCAGCATAGGTAGTGGGCGTCTGTCCCAGCCCTTCCGGTGAAACAGTTCGTCTATCTCTCCGTCATCCCCACAGTCTGACAATGACTCTAAGTCGGAGGTGTCATACATCTCAGCGGGAAGGTAGTCTCTAGTAGACGGAAGGCTACCCTCCCCTGCGGGCTCCACCGACTGGGGACCCCCGACACCTCCAACCAACACCACAGTCCCAGCCCCTGGCTCACCTGGACCTTCTGAAGAACTGGGATGTCCGGGACTCTCTTCTCTACCGGCGCCATCCAGGCCAGGCAAGCGGCGGGGTGAAGCTCGACCACGGCCATAAGATGCCTGTACCAGACCGACTTTCCTCTTCGGAGGTGGGAGCAGGGAGTCTGTAGTGACCGAAGCAGTGTCCTCGGATTTTTCTCTCTCAGTCTCTGGTTGGGCAGTCACTTCGCCCTGGTCAGCGCGCACGGGAAACTCCGCAAAGGCTTTGATCTCTCCCTCCGGAGTGGCGGTTCCTGTGATGCAGTTGAGGCGTAGGGCCCGGGGCCTTTCCGTGTGTGGTTCAACCTCAAAAAGAAACTCCTTGCATGCTTCGCATCGCCCGAATGGCTTTAGTTGGACCACCAGTCCCGAGCATCCGGGACAGATCACACCGAGGGCCTCTGTGTCTCTGCATGAATACAAAGCCAACTGTCCTCGGGGCCTGAGCCTTATCCCCGTGTCTGTAATGGATGCAGCAAATGCAGTCATCTTGAAAGGATAAGGTACCGGCATCCACGGGGAGCCTGAGTTCGCTCCGACCACTTGCTGCTCCATCACACGCTGACCTCGCGCCGGAGTCTCCACGTGCATCTCCACACGTGGCCAGACTCCTCCCACGACTTGCACGTTTTCGCGGGCTTCCTTCAGTCTCCTCCCACGAATTGCGTAGTCATGGGGTGCCTCGTGGCGCAGTGCAGCAAAAGTCCCCACATGTAGTTCGTCACACGGCTGGACTCCTCCCTCTTCCCGCTCTTTCTGCATGGGCCTCTCCCAGTTTTTCAGGGAAATTTCCACGACTTCGAGCACAGGGATGCACTTTGGCCAATCACATGGCCGACCTGCTCGGACCTCCTCCGGGCAGCAAAGTTCAAACACAGCCGTTCCAAACCTCAGGGTTAACACACGTTCGCATCCCGGACGAGCCCCCACGTGTAGCGGCCTCCTCACCGCGACCTCTTTAGATAGGGGTATGTCGAGCGACAGAGTGAGGTGCGCTACGGCCCATGTCCTCCCCATGCATGTGGGTGAGGTGAAGGCCAATATCAATCTTTTCCTCGGGCCAAATGTGTGCTGGTTATGAGGGTCAGTCCTTCCGTGCCGGAATCTCCCTTTGTTCCCATCAACAGAGTCCATACACCCATCAAAGTCCAAACTCAGGTTTATTGCGTATCTCCACATACAGTCAAATGCAACGGCATGATACGATGGGGAAGCAGGTCGAGGCACTGTACAGGTTCTTAGTCCCTACACTCCCTGTGCTATGACCAGGGGTTGCAGGAGTCTTAATGGAAGCTCCTCCGCTGCGCTGAAGCCCATATCAGGGGAAGATGTCCTCCAAGGGAGTTACTGAAGGCCCATCCGTCACCGGGTTGACGCTACACCGGGTCTTCGGACGGGTGACCCCCCCCAGCCTCCTCACCTCAGATGCGGGTCCCCTCGCAAGGGGCGCCCTGGAGCAACTTCACCCTCGCGGGACCCAGTCGGAGTCACCGGGTCCCAGGCCTCCTTAATAGTACCTCACCCCAGGCTGAAGGTGCCCGGGATGGACTCCATCTTCGTTCCGACCAGGCCTTGGGCGCCTAGGCCGGAACCTTGAACCGCCCGCACCCAGGCCTAAGGTGCCTGGGTGCGTGAAGGGGTGACCCCCTCCCACAAGAACAACAGACAGGCGACGACGACCGCGTGGCGCGGGCGTCTCCCCCTTTTATATCCTCCCATCGACACCACGGCGGGTTCCCCGCCCCAGCCGTACCATCGCCAGGAAGGAACCAAAAAAAAGGGTAACACTGTGATAGCGATTCTACCTCGAGCCAGCAGGTACACTGACACCCACTGGTCAAAGAGAATATTACACCACCCAATCCTCCACGAATAAGAAAAAGGGGTCTAATCCCTGACATAATTACACACCTGGGTCTCTCTACCCCCAGGTGTATCCCACTAACTTTGAAGACCCCGCTACAAAAAGAAATTCAGAAATTCAGAAATTAGGAAATTCGAAAAAAATCGGAAACTCGGAAATAAAAAAATAATTGAATTTGGATATTTTAAAAAAAATCTGAAATTCGGAAATTAGAAAAAATCTGAAATTCGGAAATTAGAAAAAAATCTGAAATGCAAAAAAAATCTGAAATTCGGAAATTCCAAAACCCGAAAATTCTAAAATCTGAAATAATAACTACCATATATACTCGAGTATAAGCTGACCCGAATATAAGCCGAGGCACCTAATTTTACCACAAAGAACTGGGAAAACGTATTGACTCGAGTATAAGCCTAGGGTGTCCATCTGCATGCCTCACTGTGCCTCACTGTGACTGTCCATGTGCATGCCTCACTGTGTCCATGCCTCACTGTGCCTTACTGTGCCCATGCCACCTGTGTCCATGCCTCACTGTGTCCATGCCTCACTGTGCACATGCCTCACTGTCACTGTGTCCATGCCTCACTGTGCCTTACTGTGCCCATGCCACCTGTGTCCATGCCTCACTGTGCCCATGCCTCACTGTGCACATGCCTCACTGTCACTGTGTCCATGCCTGACTGTGTGCATGCCTCACTGTGCCCAATCTCCCTACTTGATCTCCTGCGCTGTGTGACTAGACTGACGTTTAACATGGGAGTCTATGGAAGGGGTGCCCGGGTTTTAAAATCGTTGCTCCCCGGCCGCAGGTCCCCTGGACAACAAACTTTGCAAACTTGTAGATGAAGAGTGGGGCTACAAGTGTGCCAAGATTGGGGTCCAGGGGACCTAGGGCCGGCCAGTACCGGGTCCCCAAAATCACCGGAGAAATTACAGTTTAACATGGGAGTCTATGGAAGGGGTGCCCAGGTTTGAAAAATCGGTGCTCCCCGGTGGTAGGTTCCCCCGGACAACAAACTTTGCACACTTGTAGAGGAAGAGTGGGGCTACATGTGTGCCAAGTTTGGGGTCCCGGGGACCTACGTCTGGCCGGGATCAGGCGCACAATAGTGAAGATGGACACAGACTTGAGAATAAGCCGAGGGGGGCATATTCAGCACAAAAAAATGTGCTGAAAAACTCGGCTTATACTCGAGTATATACGGTAACTAATAATAACTTAACTATTACTAACTATTAAATTATAGGTATTGGAATTTCCTTTCAAATTTGGCTGCTAGTGAACGTAACGAATAGGAATTTATTCGAAGTTGCAAATTATCCGAAATAATGAATGCCGCATCGAAACAAATGGAACGGAACAATAATAATGAATAATAAATAAATAATAATAAAAAGTTTTTATTATTATTATTATTATAATTTAGAATTATTAATTCCTTACGTTCCATTCGTTTAGATGCGGCATTCGTTATTTCGGATAATTCGTAACTTCAGATAAATTTGTATTCGTTACGATCACTAACAGCCAAATTTGAAAGGAAATTCCAATACCTATAATTTAATAGTTAGTAATAGTTAAGTTATTATTTCAGATTTTCTAATTTTCTAATTTCCGACTTTCCGATTTTTATTTCTAATCTCTGAATTTCTGTTTTTTTTTTTTAGAATTTCTGTTTTTTTTTTAATTTCCTAATTTCTGTTTTTTTTTTTTATTTCGTTTTTTTTTTTTTTTTAATTTCCATTTTTTTTTTTTAATTCTGAACTAAAACCAATTGTACATGTCTAGGGCTAACTCACATACCAGCATATCCTTGCAAGCACAGAGAGAACCTACAAACTCCACGGACCCCAGTGCTGCAGGAGAGATGTGCTACCCACACTAAGCCACTGTAACAAAGCATTAGCATAGTGGGTGGTAGAAGCTTCTTATGCCTTTTCGCCCCCCCGGGGCCATACAGCATACAGAACAGCTGATTTTCAGCCTTATGTTATAGAACTCTTTTCTGCTTCATAGAAGCCATGGTGTTTGTGCGCTGATGATGGCCAGCAAGCATGGAACAGCTGCATGCAGTTTGGAATAAAAGGCTGTATAGTATAAGGCTTCGGGCAGAGCCCCATTGCGTCCCCCCAATATTTACCTGAGTCCCATCACGCCCCACTAATACTTACCCAAGCCCCATCGCGTCTCCCCAATACTTACCTGAGTCCCATCACGCCCCACCGATACTTACCTGAGCCCCATCGCGTCCCCCCCAATATTTACCTGAGTCCCATCACGCCCCACCAATACTTACCCAAGCCCCATCGCGTCTCCCCAATACTTACCTGAGTCCCAACATGCCCCACCAATACTTACCTGAGTCCCATCGCATCCCCCCAATACTTACCTGAGTCCCATCACGCCCCACCAATACTTACCTGAGCCCCATCGCGTCCCCCCCAATATTTACCTGAGTCCCATCACGCCCCACCGATACTTACCTGAGCCCTATCGCGTCCCCCCAATACTTACCTGAGCCCCATTGTGCCCCCTTAATACTTATATGAGCCCTATCGTGCCCCCCAATACTTACATGAGCCCCATCACGGCCCCCCTAATACTTACCTGACCCCAATCGTGATGATGGCCAGCAAGCATGGAACAGCTGCATGCAGTTTGGAATAAAAGGCTGTATAGTATAAGGCTTTGGGCAGAGCCCCATTGCGTCCCCCCCAATATTTACCTGAGTCCCATCACAACCCACCAATACTTACCTGAGACCCATCTTGCCCTACCAATACTTACCTGAGCCCCATGGCGTCCCCCCCCCAATACTTACCTGAGCCCCATAGCGTCCCCCCCAATACTTACCTGAGCCCAATCGCATCCCCCCAGTACTTACCTGAGTCTAATCGTGTCCCCCCCAATACTTACCTGAGCCCAATAGCACGCCCCCCAATACTTACCTGAGCCCCATCACATCCCCCCCAATAATTGCCTGAGCCCCAATGCGCCCCCTTAATAGTTACTTGAACCCCATTGCGCCCCCCAATACTTACCTGAGCCCCATCACGCCCCCTAATACTTACCTGACCCCAATCGTGCCCCCCTAATACTTACCTGACCCCAATCGTGCCCCCCTTAATACTTACCTGAGCCCCACTGCGATCCAGCAATGTGCACGAGAGCCTCATTGGCTAAAACAGCAGTGGGAGCCATTGGGCAGAAGGGATGTAGCTCCATGATACTGAGGGGACAGCATCGGATGGTCTCCGGCTTCGGTAAGCGGTGGAGACGACCGGAGCGGGGTGGGAGGGGCAGCTGTCCAGCAGCCGATAAAAGTGATCTTGCAGCGAATCCATCGCAGAAACCACTTTTATCTTATAGAGGAAGTAAACCCCGACGGGTTTTACGTCCTCTTTTGCTCTGTGCAAACCCTGCAAATGAAAAGCATAATGGGCTAGTATGCATCGCATACTAGCCCATTATGTGACACTTACCTGTAAACGAAGCCCATGCTGTCCCCTGTGAATGCCGTGTTCAATTTTCGCCCCTCTTCCTTTCGGGGCCGCGGACTCCGGCTCTGTGACTGTCTGGAGTCGTGTGACGTCAGTAACGGCGCACGCTAGGGAAGAAACGGCACGGAGGTCCGTTTCTTCACAGCGCATGCGCCGATTAAATCATTGCTGCACTACAAGTGAAATTTCCACTACCTATAGGTAAGCCTTAATCTAGGCTTACCTATAGGTAAAAGTTAGGAGGGAGGGTTTATAACCACTTTAAAGAGGACCGCCCGATGTTGCAGAACATACCGGGGTTATGGCAGCTATCTGCTGCCATAACCCGATATTCTACGTCAAAGTACCGAGGTACAATGATGGGGGTTTGGGGTAAGTGGTTAACCTAAACTGTGCGCCCCTGGGAATCCATGGCATTTCCCCTTTAAATCTTGCTGGCAAGGGGTTAAGTAGAAGCAGAACACATTCTCCAGTAAAATGCTTTGGCAGCTCTGGTGAGCGTGCATTGCTCAGGCACACACTGAGCCCAGCGCTCTTAAATGCAAACAAGGCAGACACCAAGATTCAGAAATATCTTCAGTAAAAAAATAAGTCTGCTGCAAGCCGTTACAATGGCCGCCGTCATTGGCGCAACTTCCCTTTTTTTTTGTGCATAGAACTTCTTCCTTCCATCACTGTCCATCACACGGGTCTTCACATGGATGCACTTCACGGGCCCATTCACACCAACGCAATTTATGTGTGCAGGATCGCATCGCACCAAGGCCTCATGCACATGGGACGCCCAAAAAAATGCTGCTTTTACAAGCGTTTGATATTTTTTTCAGCCCATAAACACACCTCTAAGGCACACATACACTATATTGTCTGGTAAGTTGGTATGGTGTGGTTAAGGCCATTTTTTTTACTATGTGTGCTTCCATTGGAAAGATTTTCCTCACTTCCTGTCTTGGTGACCACACAGGAAGGAAGAGAATATCTCCCTATTGGCTACAGGATCTCCAATAACAACCCAATGGAGGTCTTAACACTATAACTCAAGATCCAATTGATGAATACATTTATGGGTTCAAACCCTGCTCCTGGTAGGATTGGAAAGGTTAGTATTATGTGACCAGGGTGGCCCAATGGTAAGGATTCTATTACAATCTTGTTGAACTCAAGATCCAATGGATGAATACCTGTATAGGTTCAAACCATGCTGCTGGACTGGTAGGACTGGAAAAGTTGGTATGGTGTGGTTAAGGCCATTTTTATTTTTTTACTACCTGTGCTTCCATTGGAAAGATTTTCTTAATTTCCTGTCTTGGAGACCACACTAATAGCTACAGATCTCCAATAAGAACCCAATGGAGGTTTTACCTCCTTAACTCCTCAACTCAAGGATCCAATGGATGACCATCTTGTTGAACTCAAGATCCAAAGGATGACTATCTGTATAGGTTCAAACCATGCTTCTGGTAGGACTGCAAAGCTTGGCCTGATATTACCAATACCAGGGTGGCCCGGTGGTTAAGGTTTTTTTTTTTGTTACTATCTGAGCCCCCATTGGAGAAATTTTCTTCACTTCCTGTCTCGATGACCAAACAGGAAGAGAAGGAATATCTCCCTAATAACGAGAGGAACTCCAAAAAGAACCCCATGGAGGTTCCAGCCCTTCCCCAATCTATCCAAAACTTAAAAAAAAAAAAAGTTTGGCTGGAGTTGCGCCTTAACGTCTCCATTTTTTTAGTGTGTGATCAGCGGCGAATTTGGCGAAGGACGGGTTAATCCGGACAGGCTCGTTCTCCGGCGTGACATGCGGCCCCCTTTGCAGTAAATTCATATATTGTTGCAGAGAGCAAACACTGAAGGGAATTGTGGGGAGAGCTGCAGTAATTGAACAGCTGTGTCACTGTGCAGCTCGCTCAGCCTCTCCCCAGGTCGGGAGATGAGAAGGATGGGGGGGGGCAGGATTTCTTGGATGAGGAGCCGGCTGGGAAGTGGCGGCTGGTTACCAGCAAACAATGGATTTAACGGAACGCGATGGATGACACCTACACAGGACAGCGCCAACCCCAATACCCTACCAAGAGGCGCCGTGTACAGCATTGTGGCATATGTCAGAGCTATATAAACGTATAATCATAATAGTGTGTGACTGTGGGAGGACATTAGAGTGTAAGCTCCTCTGGCGAATAGATTAGTGTTCTCTGTACTGTACTGCGGTATATGTCACAGTTATATAAATGTAACAGTGTGTGACTGTGGGGGGACATATATGTTAGAGCTATATAAATGTATAATAATAATAATAATAATAATAATAATAATAATAATAGTATGTGTCTTTGGGGGTGGGGAGGACATTAGAGTGTAAGCTCCTCTGTTACAGAGACTGATGTGACTGGCTCAGTGTTCTCTGTACAGCACTTCGATATATGTCAGAGCTATATAAAGGTATAATAATAGTGTGTGACTGTGGGCAATATTAGACTGTGAGCTCTTCTGGTGAATGGCTCAGTGCTATATGTACAGCACTGCGGTATATGTCAGAAATATATATATAGTACATGTATAATAATAATAGTGTGTGACTGTGGGAGGACATTGGAGTGTAAGCTCCTGTGGCGAATAGATTAGTGTTCGCTGTACAGCACTGTGGTATATGTCACAGCTATATAAATGTAATAGCGTGTGACTGTGGGAGGACATTGGAGTGTAAATTTTTTGTTTATTAAAAATCTAAGAAACATAATAAAAACATATTTACTATTGTCCTCGACAGGATGGACCTTTTTTTATCCGAATAGAAACCTGCATTCCACGTGAAGAAACGGTCATCTAAACTAACTAGAAAAAGTGTCTCAAAATCAAAATCCTGATGTGTCACAAAGGCCCCGTACGACCACTCCGCATAACTCAAGGAAAGGGATACCAAGAGCCCCACCCACCCGCTTGTAGACTTCTATATTGAAGGGGCACTGAAGCAAGGAGTGGTCCATAGTCTCCACCACCCCACCACATTCCACTCTTGGAGAGCCACGGTTCTCCGCAGAGCGATGCTTCAGTTTGCCCTTCACATAGATTCTGCCATGGAACGAGTGCCAGGCCAAATCCCAAAACTTTAAAGGGATTCTCTCTAGATTGAGCAAACACAGCCCCTCCCTCATAACAGGGCCTGGACAATTTCTCAAGGCCAGCGGCTTGTTAAAGGCAGATTCAACAACCCTCCTCTCCAGGTCCTTCCTAGGAAGAGACTTAATTTCCTCCATTGGAGTGTAAGCTCCTCTGGCAAATTAATTAGTGTTCTCTGTACAGCATTGTGGCATATGTCAGAGCTATATAAATGAATAATAATAATAGTGTGTGACTGTGCCTGGACAATAGAGTGTACATTTTTGTTTATTAAAAATCTAACAAACATAATAAAAACATATTTACATATATACAAAATAAATAAAGATATATTTAAACAAAAATAGCAGCATAGCAAAAACATAAAGAAAACTAAATATGCCAACCTAAACAAAGCCATAACCTTCACCTAACTCACCCCCTCAGGCTAAGAAACCATTACACATTTAACCCATGCATGCAGCCTTTTTCCAAAAATACAATCTTATATAAAAATCTAGGGGACGTGAAAGGACAGAAAGAAAGCCACACACCCAGAGACTGACAGACAGCAGCTATGGGGGACCTGACCCCCACGCCTTTGTCCAGGCCCCCGGCCGCCACCTGTCCTTCTTAAGACCCCGAATCTTCCCAACCTCACCCAGAATGTCTTGCACCACCACTTCTACAGGAAGGACTTTTTTTTCGAATGGCAACCTGACAACGTGCTTTCCACGTGAAGAAACGGACTACGAAGCTAACTAGAAAAAGTGTCTCAAAATCAAAATCCCGATGTGTCTCAAAGGCCCCATAAGACCACTCCGCATAACTCAAGCGGGAAAGGAAAGGGATACCAAGAGCCCCACCCACCAGTTTGTAGACTTCTATATTGAAGGGGCACTGAAGCAAGAAGTGGTCCATTGTCTCCTCCACCCTACCACATTCCACTCTTGGAGAACCACAGTTCTCCGAAGAGCGATGCTTCAGGTTGCCCTTCACATAGAGTCTGCCACGGAACGAGCGCCAGGCCAAATCCCGAGACTTTAAAGGGATACTCTCTAGATTAAGCAAACGCAGACCCTCCCTCATAACAGGGCCTGGGCAATTTCTCAAGGCCAGTGGCTCGCTAAAGGCAGATTCAACAACCCTCCGTTCCAGGTCCTTCCTAGGAAGAGACTTAATTTCCTCCATTGGAATGTAAGCTCCTCTGGCAAATGAATTAGTGTTCTCTATACAGCACTGTGGCATATGTCAGAGCAATACAAATGTTTAATAATAATAGTGTGTGACTGTGGGGGGACATTAGAGTGTGAGCTCCTCTGGCGAATAGATTAGTGTTCTCTGTACAGCACTGCAGTATATGTCAGAGCTATACAAATGTATAATAATGATTGTGTGTGACTGTGGGGGGACATTAGAGTGTAAGCTCCTCTGGTACAGAGACTGATGTAACTGGCTCAGTGTTCTCTGTACAGCACTGCGGTATATGTCAGATCTACATAAATGTATAATAATAATAATAGTGTGTGACTGTGGGGGGACATTAGAGTGTAAGCTCCTCTGGTACAGAGAATGATGTGACTGGCTCAGTGTTCTCTGTACAGCACTGCGGTATATGTCAGATCTACATAAATGTATAATAATAATAGTGTGTGACTGTGGGGGGACATTAGAGTGTAAGCTCCTCTGGTACAGAGACTGATGTAACTGGCTCAGTGTTCTCTGTACAGCACTGCGGTATATGTCAGATCTACATAAATGTATAATAATAATAGTGTGTGACTGTGGGGGGACATTAGAGTGTAAGCTCCTCTGGTACAGAGACTGATGTGACTGGCTCAGTGTTCTCTGTACAGCACTGCGGTATATGTCAGATCTATATAAATGTATAATAATAATAATAGTGTGTGACTGTAGGGGGGACATTAGAGTGTAAGCTCTTCTGGTGAACGGTTCAGTACTGCAGTATATGTTGGTTATATAAATGTATAATAATAATAGTGATTGCCCAGATGGGCTTTGGGCTTCCACCTTCTCAGCTCTGCGCCCATGGCGGTCCTCATAGTTCATCGCCCCACTATTGGCCGCACGTGCCATAGACCGCGTCCCTTTCAATAACACGAGACGCGAGCAGGAATACAAGAGCCATGCAAACATCACTGTGCATGTTACTGATACACACCGAGGGAACACAATGCGAAATGGGATTTTGGTGGAATCGGGAGCCGGCGGCCCCGCTCGCGGCGCGGCGCTGATTGTGCGCGCAGATGTTTATTACTTTCTATTTATAGGACTTCTCCCCGAAATCCACAAACGAGCGGTAGAAATTACATGCAGGCATCGTTATTATGCTGCCAGCGATAAAAAAAGAAAGTGATTGGGAAGGAGAGGAGGGACAGAAGAGAGCACAAGTACAGTACAGAATACATGACTGTCTATTGCAAAGATAAAGAGAACCTGTCACCAGCACTGCTCTATTGAAGTCAATGGGAATTTGCTGACTTGCATTTGTTGTGAGTTTCAATGCAGGAAAACAACGACCCGTCTACAACAACGTTCCTCAACTCCAGTCCTCAAGTACCCCCGACAGGTCATGTTTTCAGGCTTTCCATTATTTTGCACAGGTGATTTGATCAGTTTCACTGCCTTGGTACTTACCACAGCCGTTTCATCTGAAGGAAATCCTGAAAACATGACCTGTTGGGGGTACTTGAGGACTGGAGTCCCCAACAGGCCATGTTTGCAGGTTTTCCTTTATCTTGCACAGGTGCTTTAAATTGAAGTCAATGGTTTGGTATTTTGGACAGCTATTTTATCTAAGAGAAATTCCTAAAACATGCAGTGGCGTAGCGTGGGTTGTCAGCGCCCGGGGCAGGGCAAGAGATTTGTGCCCCCTAACCCGTGGATCTTTAGCACTCTCTGAGTCCCTTCCACTAGTACAGTAGTACTGTACAACCTGACTCCTACACCGACCTACCTGATCACTATACTAACCTACCTGATTCCTACACTGACCACTAAACTGACCTATCTGATTGCTATACTGACCACTACACTGACCTACCTGATTCCTATACTGACCTGCCCTCCTCCTTCCCTCCAGTCTCCGCACGGTCACAATCCCTGGGATCATCATGGATGGTCTTCAGTGTACATTTACTCACTGCTGTGTCAGTGTCACCGCTGGAGCACCGCAACTTCTTTCTCATAGTGAAGTGGAAGAGCTCACAGTCTCCTAGACAGCACAGCGCAGGAGAAGAGCTGCAGGTAACCTGTCGTCTGCCCCTGCGCCCCTCTAAATTTTGATCCCAGGGATTGTGACCGTGCGGAGTTTGGGGGGAAGGAGGAGGGCAGGTCAGTATAGGAATCAGGTAGGTCATAGGGTGACCACGTGTCCCGGATTGCCCGGGACAGTCCCGCATTTTGCAGATCTGTCCCGGGCACCTTCATTCCAGGACAATACAGTGTCCCGGAATGAAACTGACACAGCTACCCCCCCGGGCCAATCTGATGCCCCCAAAAAAGGCCGCCACATCACCGCTTTACTCACTGACAGTACTTGTCCTGGCCGGGAATGCCTCGAGGAGCACAATCCCTGCCCCTGCTTGTGATTGGAGAAAGCATAAATCCCGCCTCTTGTGTTTAATCACTGTAATGTGATTCGTTACAGCACAAGCTGATTTTTGGGAATGGGGAGTGTCCCTGAATGGCAGTTTGGGAATGTGGTCACCCTAGTAGGTCAGTGTAGTGGTCAGTATAGCAATCAGATAGGTCAGTTTAGTGGTCAGTGTAGGAATCAGGTAGGTTAGTATAGTGATCAGGTAGGTCGGTGTAGGAGTCAGGTTGGTCAGTACTACTGTTCTACCGTCACAACACCCAACCATCAAGGCATTTTTGATGGGCTGTTTTCAGGACGTTATGTAGAGCACCTTGCCAGAAGCCATGACCCGCCTGCATTGTATAGAGAGGCACAGAGATGCAGTGATGCCCATTATGAGGGTTCCCACCATCCCTGTGCTGAGTTCCCGGGTCTGTACACCTGCTGTGCCCATTATGAGGGGTTCCCACCATCCCTGTGCTGAGTTCCCAGGTCTGTACACCCGCTGTGCCCATTATGAGGGGTTCCCACCATCCCTGTGCTGAGTTCCTGGGTCTGTACACCTGCCGTGCCCATTATGAGGGGTTCCCACCATCCCTGTGCTGAGTTCCCGGGTCTGTACACCCGCTGTGCCCATTATGAGGGGTTCCCACCATCCCTGTGCTGAGTTCCCGGGTCTGTACACCTGCTGTGCCCATTATGAGGGGTTCTCACCATCCCTGTGCTGAGTTCTCAGGTCTGTACACCCGCTGTGGTCATTATGAGGGGTTCCCACCATCCCTGTGCTGAGTTCTCAGGTCTGTACACCCGCTGTGGTCATTATGAGGGGTTCCCACCATCCCTGTGCTGAGTTCCCGGGTCTGTACACCTGCTGTTCCCATTATGAGGGGTTCCCACCATCCCTGTGCTGAGTTCCTGGGTCTGTACACCTGCTGTGCCCATTATGAGGGGTTCTCACCATCCCTGTGCTGAGTTCTCAGGTCTGTACACCCGCTGTGGTCATTATGAGGGGTTCCCACCATCCCTGTGCTGAGTTCTCAGGTCTGTACACCCGCTGTGGTCATTATGAGGGGTTCCCACCATCCCTGTGCTGAGTTCCCGGGTCTGTACACCTGCTGTGCCCATTATGAGGGGTTCCCACCATCCCTGTGCTGAGTTCCTGGGTCTGTACACCTGCTGTGCCCATTATGAGGGGTTCCCACCATCCCTGTGCTGAGCTCCCGAGTCTGTTCACCTGCTGTGCCCATTATGAGGTGTTCTTACCATCCCTGTGCTGAGTTCCCAGGTCTGTACACCAGCTGTGCCCATTATGAGGGTTCCCACTTCCCACCATCCCTGTGCTGAGTTCCCAGGTCTGTACACCCGCTGTGCCCATTATGAGGGGTTCCCACCATCCCTGTGCTGAGTTCCCGGGTCTGTACACCCGCTGTGCCCATTATGAGGGGTTCCCACCATCCCTGTGCTGAGTTCCCGGGTCTGTACACCCGCTGTGCCCATTATGAGGGTTCCCACTTCCCACCATCCCTGTGCTGAGTTCCCGGGTCTGTACACCCGCTGTGCCCATTATGAGGGGTTCCCACCATCCCTGTGCTGAGTTCCCGGGTCTGTACACCCGCTGTGCCCATTATGAGGGTTCCCACTTCCCACCATCCCTGTGCTGAGTTCCCGGGTCTGTACACCCGCTGTGCCCATTATGAGGGGTTCCCACCATCCCTGCTGGGAATGTTATATAATTAAGAATGTCATAGGAGGAGTTAAAATATATAAAGTTGAAAAAGGAACAAAGTTGGGAATTAAGATTTTACTTTTGGGTGGACTTTTACTGGTTGCAAAGTAAGCAAACCAAGGCCACCATGAAGAGGACATGAAGAGGACAGGTGTATGGCTGCCGTGGAGGAGCACTGTGCGTCCTACATAAATAATGCACAATGGCTGACCCAGCAAAAGTCAACCCTCCCCCGGGAGTAGATTGCAATGTATAGAATTTCTGATGATCCCTCCTGTATATCTCACAACTGCAATTAGTGAGACCGACCACCCGTGTCACCCGCACCGAGGGGAGACATATCACCTAAATATTATCATATATATTTAATATGAGTGCAAATGTGACAATTACTACATGAGAAGAGTCACAGTGCCTTCATCTATAGGAAACACCCAGGAATCTCCAACATTCCTATTATTCTGTATGTATGGACTCTGCACAGTACTACTTCTCTTATCCTGTATGTCGGGTGTAATTCTCAGTATCTGTTCTTATTCTGTATGTATGGACTCTGCACAGTACTACTTCTCTTGTCCTGTATGCCGGGTGTAGATCTCGGTATCTGTCCTTATTCTGTATGTATGGACTCTGCACAGTACTACTTCTCCTGTCCTGTATGTCGGGTGTAATTCTCAGTATCTGTCCTTATTCTGTATGTATGGACTCTGCACAGTACTAGTTCTCTTGTCCTGTATGCCGGGTGTAATTCTCGGTATCTGTCCTTATTCTGTATGTATGGACTCTGCACAGTACTACTTCTCTTGTCCTGTATGCCGGGTGTAATTCTCGGTATCTGTTCTTATTCTGTATGTATGGACTCTGCACAGTACTACTTCTCTTGTCCTGTATGCCGGGTGTAATTCTCAGTATCTGTCCTTATTCTGTATGTATGGACTCTGCACAGTACTACTTCTCCTGTCCTGTATGTCGGGTGTAATTCTCAGTATCTGTTCTTATTCTGTATGTATGGACTCTGCACAGTACTACTTCTCTTGTCCTGTATGCCGGGTGTAATTCTCAGTATCTGTTCTTATTCTGTATGTATGGACTCTGCACAGTACTACTTCTCCTGTCCTGTATGCCGGGTGTAATTCTCAGTATCTGTTCTTATTCTGTATGTATGGACTCTGCACAGTACTACTTCTCTTATCCTGTATGTCGGGTGTAATTCTCAGTATCTGTTCTTATTCTGTATGTATGGACTCTGCACAGTACTACTTCTCCTGTCCTGTATGCCGGGTGTAATTCTCAGTATCTGTCCTTATTCTGTATGTATGGACTCTGCACAGTACTACTTCTCTTGTCCTGTATGCCGGGTGTAATTCTCAGTATCTGTCCTTATTCTGTATGTATGGACTCTGCACAGTACTACTTCTCTTGTCCTGTATGCCGGGTGTAATTCTCGGTATCTGCTCTTATTCTGTATGTATGGACTCTGCACAGTACTACTTCTCTTGTCCTGTATGTCGGGTGTAATTCTCAGTATCTGTCCTTATTCTGTATGTATGGACTCTGCACAGTACTACTTCTCTTGTCCTGTATGTCGGGTGTAATTCTCGGTATCTGTCCTTATTCTGTATGTATGGACTCTGCACAGTACTACTTCTCTTGTCCTGTATGCCGGGTGTAATTCTCAGTATCTGTTCTTATTCTGTATGTATGGACTCTGCACAGTACTACTTCTCTTGTCCTGTATGCCGGGTGTAATTCTCGGTATCTGTCCTTATTCTGTATGTATGGACTCTGCACAGTACTACTTCTCCTGTCCTGTATGACGGGTGTAATTCTCGGTATCTGTCCTTATTCTGTATGTATGGACTCTGCACAGTACTACTTCTCCTGTCCTGTATGACGGGTGTAATTCTCAGTATCTGTCCTTATTCTGTATGTATGGACTCTGCACAGTACTGCTTCTCTTGTCCTGTATGCCGGGTGTAATTCTCGGTATCTGTCCTTATTCTGTATGTATGGACTCTGCACAGTACTACTTCTCTTGTCCTGTATGCCGGGTGTAATTCTCGGTATCTGTCCTTATTCTGTATGTATGGACTCTGCACAGTACTACTTCTCTTGTCCTGTATGCCGGGTGTAATTCTCAGTATCTGTTCTTATTCTGTATGTATGGACTCTGCACAGTACTACTTCTCTTGTCCTGTATGCCGGGTGTAGATCTCGGTATCTGTCCTTATTCTGTATGTATGGACTCTGCACAGTACTACTTCTCCTGTCCTGTATGTCGGGTGTAATTCTCAGTATCTGTCCTTATTCTGTATGTATGGACTCTGCACAGTACTAGTTCTCTTGTCCTGTATGTCGGGTGTAATTCTCAGTATCTGTCCTTATTCTGTATGTATGGACTCTGCACAGTACTACTTCTCATGTCCTGTATGTCAGGTGTAATTCTCGGTATCTGTCCTTATTCTGTATGTATGGACTCTGCACAGTACTAGTTCTCTTGTCCTGTATGCCGGGTGTAATTCTCGGTATCTGTTCTTATTCTGTATGTATGGACTCTGCACAGTACTACTTCTCCTGTCCTGTATGTCGGGTGTAATTCTCGGTATCTGTCCTTATTCTGTATGTATGGACTCTGCACAGTACTAGTTCTCTTGTCCTGTATGCCGGGTGTAATTCTCGGTATCTGTTCTTATTCTGTATGTATGGACTCTGCACAGTACTACTTCTCTTGTCCTGTATGCCGGGTGTAATTCTCAGTATCTGTCCTTATTCTGTATGTATGGACTCTGCACAGTACTACTTCTCTTGTCCTGTATGCCGGGTGTAATTCTCAGTATCTGTTCTTATTCTGTATGTATGGACTCTGCACAGTACTACTTCTCCTGTCCTGTATGCCGGGTGTAATTCTCAGTATCTGTTCTTATTCTGTATGTATGGACTCTGCACAGTACTACTTCTCTTATCCTGTATGTCGGGTGTAATTCTCAGTATCTGTTCTTATTCTGTATGTATGGACTCTGCACAGTACTACTTCCCCTGTCCTGTATGCCGGGTGTAATTCCCAGTATCTGTTCTTATTCTGTATGTATGGAATCTGCACAGTACTACTTCTCTTATCCTGTATGTCGGGTGTAATTCTCAGTATCTGTTCTTATTCTGTATGTATGGACTCTGCACAGTACTACTTCTCCTGTCCTGTATGCCGGGTGTAATTCTCAGTATCTGTCCTTATTCTGTATGTATGGACTCTGCACAGTACTACTTCTCTTGTCCTGTATGCCGGGTGTAATTCTCAGTATCTGTCCTTATTCTGTATGTATGGACTCTGCACAGTACTACTTCTCTTGTCCTGTATGCCGGGTGTAATTCTCGGTATCTGCTCTTATTCTGTATGTATGGACTCTGCACAGTACTACTTCTCTTGTCCTGTATGCCGGGTGTAATTCTCAGTATCTGTCCTTATTCTGTATGTATGGACTCTGCACAGTACTACTTCTCTTGTCCTGTATGTCGGGTGTAATTCTCGGTATCTGTCCTTATTCTGTATGTATGGACTCTGCACAGTACTACTTCTCTTGTCCTGTATGCCGGGTGTAATTCTCAGTATCTGTTCTTATTCTGTATGTATGGACTCTGCACAGTACTACTTCTCTTGTCCTGTATGCCGGGTGTAATTCTCGGTATCTGTCCTTATTCTGTATGTATGGACTCTGCACAGTACTACTTCTCCTGTCCTGTATGACGGGTGTAATTCTCGGTATCTGTCCTTATTCTGTATGTATGGACTCTGCACAGTACTACTTCTCCTGTCCTGTATGACGGGTGTAATTCTCAGTATCTGTCCTTATTCTGTATGTATGGACTCTGCACAGTACTGCTTCTCTTGTCCTGTATGCCGGGTGTAATTCTCGGTATCTGTCCTTATTCTGTATGTATGGACTCTGCACAGTACTACTTCTCTTGTCCTGTATGCCGGGTGTAATTCTCGGTATCTGTCCTTATTCTGTATGTATGGACTCTGCACAGTACTACTTCTCTTCTCCTGTATGCCGGGTGTAATTCTCAGTATCTGTTCTTATTCTGTATGTATGGACTCTGCACAGTACTACTTCTCCTGTCCTGTATGACGGGTGTAATTCTCAGTATCTGTCCTTATTCTGTATGTATGGACTCTGCACAGTACTACTTCTCTTGTCCTGTATGCCGGGTGTAATTCTCGGTATCTGTCCTTATTCTGTATGTATGGACTCTGCACAGTACTACTTCTCTTGTCCTGTATGTCGGATGTAATTCTCGGTATCTGTTCTTATTCTGTATGTATGGACTCTGCACAGTACTACTTCTCTTGTCCTGTATGCCGGGTGTAATTCTCAGTATCTGTTCTTATTCTGTATGTATGGACTCTGCACAGTACTACTTCTCCTGTCCTGTATGCCGGGTGTAATTCTCAGTATCTGTCCTTATTCTGTATGTATGGACTCTGCACAGTACTACTTCTCCTGTCCTGTATGCCGGGTGTAATTCTCAGTATCTGTTCTTATTCTGTATGTATGGACTCTGCACAGTACTACTTCTCCTGTCCTGTATGACGGGTGTAATTCTCAGTATCTGTCCTTATTCTGTATGTATGGACTCTGCACAGTACTACTTCTCTTGTCCTGTATGTCGGGTGTAATTCTCGGTATCTGTCCTTATTCTGTATGTATGGACTCTGCACAGTACTACTTCTCTTGTCCTGTATGTCGGGTGTAATTCTCAGTATCTGTCCTTATTCTGTATGTATGGACTCTGCACAGTACTACTTCTCTTGTCCTGTATGTCGGGTGTAATTCTCAGTATCTGTTCTTATTCTGTATGTATGGACTCTGCACAGTACTACTTCTCTTGTCCTGTATGCCGGGTGTAATTCTCGGTATCTGTCCTTATTCTCTATGTATGGACTCTGCACAGTACTACTTCTCTTGTCCTGTATGCCGGGTGTAATTCTCGGTATCTGTCCTTATTCTGTATGTATGGACTCTGCACAGTACTACTTCTCTTGTCCTGTATGCCGGGTGTAATTCTCAGTATCTGTTCTTATTCTGTATGTATGGACTCTGCACAGTACTACTTCTCTTGTCCTGTATGCCGGGTGTAATTCTCGGTATCTGTCCTTATTCTGTATGTATGGACTCTGCACAGTACTACTTCTCTTGTCCTGTATGTCGGGTGTAATTCTCGGTATCTGTCTTTATTCTGTATGTATGGACTCTGCACAGTACTACTTCTCCTGTCCTGTATGACGGGTGTAATTCTCAGTATCTGTTCTTATTCTGTATGTATGGACTCTGCACAGTACTACTTCTCTTGTCCTGTATGCCGGGTGTAATTCTCGGTATCTGTCCTTATTCTGTATGTATGGACTCTGCACAGTACTACTTCTCTTGTCCTGTATGCCAGGTGTAATTCTCAGTATCTGTTCTTATTCTGTATGTATGGACTCTGCACAGTACTACTTCTCTTGTCCTGTATGCCGGGTGTAATTCTCGGTATCTGTCCTTATTCTGGATGTATGGACTCTGCACAGTACTACTTCTCTTGTCCTGTATGTCGGGTGTAATTCTCGGTATCTGTCCTTATTCTGTATGTATGGACTCTGCACAGTACTACTTCTCTTGTCCTGTATGTCGGGTGTAATTCTCGGTATCTGTCCTTATTCTGTATGTATGGACTCTGCACAGTACTACTTCTCTTGTCCTGTATGCCGGGTGTAATTCTCGGTATCTGTCCTTATTCTGTATGTATGGACTCTGCACAGTACTACTTCTCTTGTCCTGTATGCCGGGTGTAATTCTCGGTATCTGTCCTTATTCTGTATGTATGGACTCTGCACAGTACTACTTCTCTTGTCCTGTATGCCGGGTGTAATTCTCAGTATCTGTTCTTATTCTGTATGTATGGACTCTGCACAGTACTACTTCTCCTGTCCTGTATGACGGGTGTAATTCTCAGTATCTGTCCTTATTCTGTATGTATGGACTCTGCACAGTACTACTTCTCTTGTCCTGTATGCCGGGTGTAATTCTCGGTATCTGTCCTTATTCTGTATGTATGGACTCTGCACAGTACTACTTCTCTTGTCCTGTATGCCGGGTGTAATTCTCAGTATCTGTTCTTATTCTGTAGGTATGGACTCTGCACAGTACTACTTCTCCTGTCCTGTATGCCGGGTGTAATTCTCAGTATCTGTCCTTATTCTGTATGTATGGACTCTGCACAGTACTACTTCTCTTGTCCTGTATGTCGGGTGTAATTCTCAGTATCTGTTCTTATTCTGTATGTATGGACTCTGCACAGTACTACTTCTCTTGTCCTGTATGTCGGGTGTAATTCTCGGTATCTGTCCTTATTCTGTATGTATGGACTCTGCACAGTACTACTTCTCTTGTCCTGTATGTCGGGTGTAATTCTCAGTATCTGTCCTTATTCTGTATGTATGGGCTCTGCACAGTACTACTTCTCTTGTCCTGTATGTCGGGTGTAATTCTCGGTATCTGTTCTTATTCTGTATTAGTGATGAGCCGAACACCCCCGGGTTCGGTTCGCACCAGAACCCGCGAACGGACCGAAAGTTCGAACGAACATTAGAACCCTATTAAATACAATGGATGCGAACGTTCGAATTCTAAAGTGCTAATTATAACAACTATTATGCATGTTATTGTCCTAAAAAGGGTTTGGGAACCCGGGTTCTGCACCAGGGGACATGTATCAATGCAAAAATAAGTTTTAAAAACGGTCGTTTTCCGGGAGCAGTCATTTTAATGATGCATAAAGTGAAAAAAAAAAAGTCAAATATTCCTTTAAATATCGTACCTGGGGGGTGTCTAAAGTATGCCTGTGAAGTGCCACGTGTTTCCCGTGTTTAGAACTGTCCCTGCACAAAATGACACTTCTAAAGGAAAAAAAAGCCATTTAAAACTGCTTGCGGCTTTAATGTAATGTCTGGTCCCGGTAATATGGATGAAAATCTTTAAGAAAAATGGCATAGCTACCCCATGACCCCCCCCCCTACCCCAGCCCATTACCAGCCCCTTTGGGTCTTGTATGGATATTAAGGGGAACCCTGCACATAAAATAAAAAAGGCCCTATATACTCTGAACAGCCGTATACAGGCGGTGCATACAAGACAGGGACTGTAGGTTTGTTCTTATGTAGAATCTGTTTGTAATTTTGAACAGGTACATTGTTGAAGTGTAGCTCCAGACCAAAAATCTATTTTTAAACTTTTTGGAAAACATAGGTAAGGGTTATCACCCCTGTAACATTTGTTTTGCTGTCTGTGCCCCTGTTCAGAACATTTCACCTCACTTTCCGTCCCAATGACAACTCTTTTTGAAATGTGGTCTTTTTCTTGAAACAAGGATTGCTGATAAAGCATCAGTACAGAGGAGACACCTTTCTCCCATATTTATTCTTACAGGAGAGAATTTTCCTTCCTAGTGGTAGATTTCCTCTCACTTCCTGTTGTCTTCTTGCGTTTGCAAGTAGGAGTCGTTTGTAAGTTGGATGTTTGAAAGTAGGGACCTGCCGTATATACTCTGCAGAAATAGGCCCCTTAGTTGTTGGTGTTGGCACAACACTGTAAGCACTCACAGTTACTCTTGGTTGGTGCTGGAACGCCCTGCTGTCAACTATTATATCAGGAATTTTAATTACATATAATTGTTGAACAGTGGTAGTAAAAATTGGGCCTTTGATGGTGGTGCTGGTGCCACAACACTGTAAGCCCTGACAGTTACTCTTGGTGGGTGCAGCAATGGGCCCTGCTGTGAATTATTAGATCAAGAATTGTAATTACATGCCCCTGTTGAACAGGGGCTGAAAAATTGGGCCTTAGGCACTGGTGGCACAACACTGCAACCCTTCACAGATACTGTACTTGGAGCACAGCAATGAGCCCTGTTGCAAAGTATTGCTTCAAAAATTGTAATGACACGCCCCTGTTAAACAGGGGCTGAAAAATTGGGCCTTAGGCACTGGTGGCACAACACTGCAACTCCTCACAGATACTGTACTTGGAGCACAGCAATGAGCCCTGTTGCAAAGTATTGCTTCAAAAATTGTAATTACACGCCACTGTTAAACAGGGGCTGAAAAATTGGGCGTTAGGCACTGGTGGCGGCACCCATAAACAAAAATGATCTTCCAAGCTATCATCATCAATCGTATCATTGAGGACTCGGAGGAGGAGGATAGGCAGTCAACATAACAGCACAGGCACTCAGCATCAGCATCAGTCTTGAAGGGATGTGACATTTTAAAATCAATTAGTCTGTTATATCAGCATCAGGTGTGTGGTAGCTGGTGGTGATCCAAGACTGGTTCATCTTGATGAAAGTCAGTCGATCAACCGAGTCGGTGGACAGGCGCACCCTGTGATCCGTGACAAATCCTCCAGCAGCACTGAATGTGCGTTCCGAAAGAACGCTGGATGCAGGACAGGCCAGTAGCTCAATTGCATACTGTGCAAGCTCTGGCCAGTGATCCATCCTCAAGACCCAGTAAGCCAGAGGATTTTCGGTGGGGAAGGTGTCCAAGTCTGACCTTGCCCCTAGATATTCCTGCACCATGTTTATCAGACGCTGGCGATGGTTGCTGGAACCGATCATACTTTGGGGCTGCGGACTAAAGAATTGTCTGAACGCATCGGTCAGACGGCCACCTTCCCCACCGCTCCTTCTTTGACTGGCCGAAGCCTCAGCAACTCGTTGTCCAGGACCAGGAGTTTGCAACCTCCCAGTCTCTGGGAACGCGTTGCACAGACCTTTCTGCAAGGCCTCCCGGAGTTGTCTCATCCTCTGCTCCCTCTGCGACGGTAACATAAGGTCCGCAACCTTACCCTTGTACCGTGGATCAAGGAGAGTGGCCAGCCAGTAATGGTCCCTCTCCTTGATCCGAAGAATACGAGGATCCTTCCGCAGACTTTGCAGGATCAGGGAGGCCATGCAGCGTAGGTTTGCTGAGGCATTCGCTCCGGAGTCCTCTGGGTCACTAAGGACGACATGATCCGCAGCCACCTCCTCCCAGCCACGTACAAGTCCACTGGTTTCTTGGGACTGTAAATCATCCCTAAAAGACTGCTGCTGATGATGCTGAGTGCCAGCCTCCACCTCCATGCTGACACAATCCTCCTCCTCCTCCTCCTCCTCCTCCTCCTCCTCTTCCTGTGCGATGGGTGGGACAGAAGGAACACTGTCTGGGTAAAGGGGGCCTTGAGAGGCAAGGAAGTCCTCCTCTTCCTGCCTCTGTTCTGCCTCAAGTGCCCTGTCCATTATTCCACGCAGCGTGTGCTCCAACAGGTGGACAAGAGGTACAGTGTCACTGATGCATGCACTGTCACTGCTCACCATCCTCGTGGCCTCCTCAAATGGTGCCAGGACAGTGCATGCATCCCTGATCATGCCCCACTGGCGTGGAGAAAAAAAACCAAGCTCCCCTGACCCTGTCCTGGTGCCGTAGTCGCACAGGTACTCATTGATGGCCCTCTGCTGCGTGTGCAGCCGCTGCAGCATGGCCAACGTTGAGTTCCACCTGGTGGGCATGTCACATATAAGGCGGTTCTTGGGCAGGTTCAACTCCTTTTGCAGCTCAGCCAGGCGAGCACTGGCATTATAAGATCTGCGGAAATGCACACAGACTTTCCTGGCCTGCCTCAGGACATCCTGTAAGCCCGGGTACCTGCCCAAGAACCGCTGCACCACCAGGTTAAGGACGTGAGCCACACAGGGCACATGGGTCAGTTGTCCCTGTCGGAGGGCGGAGAGGAGGTTGGTGCCATTGTCGCAAACCACCATTCCTGGCTTAAGCTGGCGTGGCGTCAACCACCTCTCGGCCTGGCCCTGCAGAGCAGACAGGACCTCTGCCCCAGTGTGGCTTCTGTCCCCCAAACACACCAGCGCAAGCACGGCATGGCATCTTTTTGCCTGCGTACTTGCGTAGCCCCGTGAACGGCTACGGAGCACCGCTGGTTCATAGGACAAACCACAGGAAGAGGCCATGGAGGAAGAAGAAGAGGAGGGGGTGGAGGAGAGAGGTGTGTCACAACCAGTAGTAGCATTTTGGAGGCGTGGCGGTGGGACAACCTCCAACACTACTGCACCTTGTCCTGAATCCTTCCCAGCTGCCAAAAGAGTGACCCAATGGGCCGTGAAAGAAAGGTAACGTCCCTGTCCATGCCTGCTGGACCATGAGTCAGCGGTAATATGCACCTTACCGCTGACCGCCCTGTCCAGCGAGGCCAAGACATTGCCTTCCACATGCCGGTAGAGAGCCGGAATAGCCTTCCGTGAGAAAAAGTGGCGTTTGGGAACCTGCCACTGAGGAACCGCACATTGCACAAACTCACGGAAGGGGGCCGAGTCTACCAACTGAAAAGGCAGCAGTTGAAGCGCTAGCAATTTAGCCAAGCTAGCATTCAACCGCTGGGCATGTGGATGGCTGGGAGTGAACTTCTTTCGACGGTCCAGCAGCTGGGGCAGGGAAATTTGCCTGCTAGAATCGGACGTCGGTGTACTGCTAGCAGAGTGGGCGCAAGTACTTGGCTGTGACACACCTAATTCTACACCTTCATTCCTCTCAGTGCATGTTTCAGAGAGGACTGAAGTTATAGTGGGGTTGGAGATCCCAGCTGATGCGGTGCAAGGAGAGGTCCGCTTTGTTCTTTGGTGTGGGTCTTTGAGGTAGGCTTGCCAACGAGCTGCATGGCAGGTCAACATATGTCTGGTCAGGCATGTGGTACCCAAGCGGCTGATGTTTTGGCCACGCGATATACGCTTGAGACATATGTTGCAAACAGCAGCTGTGCGATCTGATGCACTAGCCTCAAAAAAGGCCCACACCAAAGAACTTTTTGAATGACGGGCAGAGGCAGCGCCCTGCACAGGCGGAGCTCTGCGGTGTGATTCCGTCGGTGTACTGCCCTTACGCTGGCCACCAAAGGGCATCCTGCCTCGTTGGAGATGTGCCTCCTCCTCATCCTCCTCCTCCTCCTCTCTCCTATTAGGCACCCACGTGGAGTCATTGACCTCATCATCCCCTCCCTCCTCATCACTGGAGCCAATCTGGCAGTATGCTGCAGCTGCTGGAACATGACTGCCAGATTGGTGTCCTTCTTGAGCATCCCCTCTGTCTGCTCTCACGCTACTGCCTTCCTCTAGCTGGGTTTCATCATCAGACCCTTCGAAACGCTGGGCATCCTCCTGGAGCATGTACCCAACACTGTGCTGAAACAGTTCGGGGGACTCCTCAGGAGGAGGACATGGTGGGTCTAGGGAAGGAGTGACTGATGATTTGTCTGACATTGATACCAGGGAAGACGACGCTTTGGCAGCTGCTTTTCCAGTACCCTGAGCCTGGGTGAGAGAGGATGAGGAGGAGGAGGAGGGCTTGGTCATCCACTCTACCAAGTCTTCGGCATGATGTGGCTCAACATGTCCAGCTGCCGAAAAGAAGGACAAGCGTGTCCCATGGCCATGTGCTGATGACAATGCACCGCGTCCACGACCAGCACTGTTGCCCCCAGACACAGAGCCTGCTTGCCCTCTTTTATTGCCTCCTGACTGTCTGCCTCTCCTTGTTTGCCTTCCAGACATTCTAATAGATGGCCTGCAGGGAGATGGGAAAAAAGCAATAAGGGCTACCTTCAGGTGTCCTTCTCTGTCCCTTGAAACAAGGACTTTCACAGTGAAAGAAACTGACACTGTCCCTACCTAGAGTTTTCTATCCCTAGAATAAATGTTTTTTTTAATCACAATATAGCACAAGGACAATTCACTCAATGTCTCTCCAGGTCCCTGGAAACAAGGACTTGCAGAGTGAAAGAAAAAAAACACTCTCCCTACCTACAGTTTTCTGTCCCTAGAAAAAATGTTTTTTTTAATCACAATATAGCACAAGGAAAATTAACTCACTGTCCTTACAGGTCCCTGGAAACAAGGACTTGCAGAGTGAAAGAAAAAAAACACTCTCCCTACCTACAGTTTTCTGTCCCTAGAAAAAATGTTTTTTTTAATCACAATATAGCACAAGGAAAATTAACTCACTGTCCTTACAGGTCCCTGGAAACAAGGACTTGCAGAGTGAAAGAAACTGACACTGTCCCTACCTAGAGTTTTCTGTCCCTAGAATAAATGTTTTTTTTAAGCACAATATAGCACAAGGACAATTAACTCACTGTCCTTACAGGTCCCTGGAAACAAGGACTTGCAGAGTGAAAAAAAAAAAAAACTCTCCCTACCTAGAGTTTTCTGTCCCTAGAAAAAATGTTTTTTTTAATCACAATATAGCACAAGGACAATTAACTCACTGTCCTTACAGGTCCCTGGAAACAAGGACTTGCAGAGTGAAAGAAAAAAAACACTCTCCCTACCTACAGTTTTCTGTCCCTAGAAAAAATGTTTTTTTTAATCACAATATAGCACAAGGAAAATTAACTCACTGTCCTTACAGGTCCCTGGAAACAAGGACTTGCAGAGTGAAAGAAACTGACACTGTCCCTACCTAGAGTTTTCTGTCCCTAGAATAAATGTTTTTTTTAATCACAATATAGCACAAGGAAAATTAACTCACTGTCCTTACAGGTCCCTGGAAACAAGGACTTGCAGAGTGAAAGAAAAAAAACACTCTCCCTACCTACAGTTTTCTGTCCCTAGAAAAAATGTTTTTTTTAATCACAATATAGCACAAGGAAAATTAACTCACTGTCCTTACAGGTCCCTGGAAACAAGGACTTGCAGAGTGAAAGAAACTGACACTGTCCCTACCTAGAGTTTTCTGTCCCTAGAATAAATGTTTTTTTTAATCACAATATAGCACAAGGACAATTCACTCAATGTCTCTCCAGGTCCCTGGAAACAAGGACTTGCAGAGTGAAAGAAACTGACACTGTCCCTACCTAGAGTTTTCTGTCCCTAGAATAAATGTTTTTTTTAAGCACAATATAGCACAAGGACAATTAACTCACTGTCCTTACAGGTCCCTGGAAACAAGGACTTGCAGAGTGAAAGAAAAAAAACACTCTCCCTACCTACAGTTTTCTGTCCCTAGAAAAAATGTTTTTTTTAATCACAATATAGCACAAGGAAAATTAACTCACTGTCCTTACAGGTCCCTGGAAACAAGGACTTGCAGAGTGAAAGAAAAAAAACACTCTCCCTACCTACAGTTTTCTGTCCCTAGAAAAAATGTTTTTTTTAATCACAATATAGCACAAGGAAAATTAACTCACTGTCCTTACAGGTCCCTGGAAACAAGGACTTGCAGAGTGAAAGAAACTGACACTGTCCCTACCTAGAGTTTTCTGTCCCTAGAATAAATGTTTTTTTTAATCACAATATAGCACAAGGAAAATTAACTCACTGTCCTTACAGGTCCCTGGAAACAAGGACTTGCAGAGTGAAAGAAACTGACACTGTCCCTACCTAGAGTTTTCTGTCCCTAGAATAAATGTTTTTTTTAAGCACAATATAGCACAAGGACAATTAACTCACTGTCCTTACAGGTCCCTGGAAACAAGGACTTGCAGAGTGAAAGAAAAAAAACACTCTCCCTACCTACAGTTTTCTGTCCCTAGAAAAAATGTTTTTTTTAATCACAATATAGCACAAGGAAAATTAACTCACTGTCCTTACAGGTCCCTGGAAACAAGGACTTGCAGAGTGAAAGAAACTGACACTGTCCCTACCTAGAGTTTTCTGTCCCTAGAATAAATGTTTTTTTTAATCACAATATAGCACAAGGAAAATTAACTCACTGTCCTTACAGGTCCCTGGAAACAAGGACTTGCAGAGTGAAAGAAACTGACACTGTCCCTACCTAGAGTTTTCTGTCCCTAGAATAAATGTTTTTTTTAAGCACAATATAGCACAAGGACAATTAACTCACTGTCCTTACAGGTCCCTGGAAACAAGGACTTGCAGAGTGAAAGAAACTGACACTGTCCCTACCTAGAGTTTTCTGTCCCTAGAATAAATGTTTTTTTTAATCACAATATAGCACAAGGAAAATTAACTCACTGTCCTTACAGGTCCCTGGAAACAAGGACTTGCAGAGTGAAAGAAACTGACACTGTCCCTACCTAGAGTTTTCTGTCCCTAGAATAAATGTTTTTTTTAATCACAATAGAGCACAAGGACAATTAACTCACTGTCCTTACAGGTCCCTGGAAACAAGGACTTGCAGAGTGAAAGAAAAAAAACACTCTCCCTACCTACAGTTTTCTGTCCCTAGAAAAAATGTTTTTTTTAATCACAATATAGCACAAGGAAAATTAACTCACTGTCCTTACAGGTCCCTGGAAACAAGGACTTGCAGAGTGAAAGAAACTGACACTGTCCCTACCTAGAGTTTTCTGTCCCTAGAATAAATGTTTTTTTTAATCACAATATAGCACAAGGAAAATTAACTCACTGTCCTTACAGGTCCCTGGAAACAAGGACTTGCAGAGTGAAAGAAACTGACACTGTCCCTACCTAGAGTTTTCTGTCCCTAGAATAAATGTTTTTTTTAAGCACAATATAGCACAAGGACAATTAACTCACTGTCCTTACAGGTCCCTGGAAACAAGGACTTGCAGAGTGAAAGAAACTGACACTGTCCCTACCTAGAGTTTTCTGTCCCTAGAATAAATGTTTTTTTTAATCACAATATAGCACAAGGAAAATTAACTCACTGTCCTTACAGGTCCCTGGAAACAAGGACTTGCAGAGTGAAAGAAACTGACACTGTCCCTACCTAGAGTTTTCTGTCCCTAGAATAAATGTTTTTTTTAATCACAATATAGCACAAGGACAATTAACTCACTGTCCTTACAGGTCCCTGGAAACAAGGACTTGCAGAGTGAAAGAAACTGACACTGTCCCTACCTAGAGTTTTCTGTCCCTAGAATAAATGTTTTTTTTAAGCACAATATAGCACAAGGACAATTAACTCACTGTCCTTACAGGTCCCTGGAAACAAGGACTTGCAGAGTGAAAGAAACTGACACTGTCCCTACCTAGAGTTTTCTGTCCCTAGAATAAATGTTTTTTTTAATCACAATATAGCACAAGGAAAATTAACTCACTGTCCTTACAGGTCCCTGGAAACAAGGACTTGCAGAGTGAAAGAAACTGACACTGTCCCTACCTAGAGTTTTCTGTCCCTAGAATAAATGTTTTTTTTAATCACAATATAGCACAAGGACAATTAACTCACTGTCCTTACAGGTCCCTGGAAACAAGGACTTGCAGAGTGAAAGAAACTGACACTGTCCCTACCTAGAGTTTTCTGTCCCTAGAATAAATGTTTTTTTTAAGCACAATATAGCACAAGGACAATTAACTCACTGTCCTTACAGGTCCCTGGAAACAAGGACTTGCAGAGTGAAAGAAACTGACACTGTCCCTACCTAGAGTTTTCTGTCCCTAGAATAAATGTTTTTTTTAAGCACACTATAGCAGAAGCACAAAACACACTGACACTCTCCCTACCTATCCTTCTCTTTCCCTAAACTAAAGGAATCCAGGTTAAGCAAGAAAGAAATAACAGTCACTGTCCCTGCCTATGCTACTCTATCCCTGCTCCGGAACACACTACACTAGGCCGCCGTGCTGGCGGCCTTTTATAGTGTGGGGCGTGTACTAAACACCCTCAGCAATAATTGGCCACAGGCATCCTGCCTGTGGCCAATCATTGCTCTCCTCGCTGCCGGCGCTGTGATTGGCCAAGCATGCGGGGTCACAGTGCATGCTTGGCCAATCACAGCGCCTGGATGACACTGCGATGGCGTAGTGCATTGTGGGCCGTTCGCGTCACTCGAATTTGGCGCGAACGGCCCAAATCGTTCGATCTTCGTCGAACGATCGAACAGCCAATGTTCGAGTCGAACGTATGTTCGACTCGAACACGAAGCTCATCCCTATTCTGTATGTATGGACTCTGCACAGTACTACTTCTCTTGTCCTGTATGCCGGGTGTAATTCTCGGTATCTGTCCTTATTCTGTATGTATGGACTCTGCACAGTACTACTTCTCTTGTCCTGTATGTCGGGTGTAATTCTCAGTATCTGTTCTTATTCTGTATGTATGGACTCTGCACAGTACTACTTCTCTTGTCCTGTATGCCGGGTGTAATTCTCGGTATCTGTCCTTATTCTGTATGTATGGACTCTGCACAGTACTACTTCTCTTGTCCTGTATGCCGGGTGTAATTCTCGGTATCTGTCCTTATTCTGTATGTATGGACTCTGCACAGTACTACTTCTCTTGTCCTGTATGTCGGGTGTAATTCTCGGTATCTGTCTTTATTCTGTATGTATGGACTCTGCACAGTACTAATTCTCCTGTCCTGTATGACGGGTGTAATTCTCAGTATCTGTTCTTATTCTGTATGTATGGACTCTGCACAGTACTACTTCTCTTGTCCTGTATGCCGGGTGTAATTCTCGGTATCTGTCCTTATTCTGTATGTATGGACTCTGCACAGTACTACTTCTCTTGTCCTGTATGCCGGGTGTAATTCTCAGTATCTGTTCTTATTCTGTATGTATGGACTCTGCACAGTACTACTTCTCTTGTCCTGTATGCCGGGTGTAATTCTCGGTATCTGTCCTTATTCTGGATGTATGGACTCTGCACAGTACTACTTCTCTTGTCCTGTATGTCGGGTGTAATTCTCAGTATCTGTCCTTATTCTGTATGTATGGGCTCTGCACAGTACTACTTCTCTTGTCCTGTATGTCGGGTGTAATTCTCAGTATCTGTTCTTATTCTGTATGTATGGACTCTGCACAGTACTACTTCTCTTGTCCTGTATGCCGGGTGTAATTCTCGGTATCTGTCCTTATTCTCTATGTATGGACTCTGCACAGTACTACTTCTCTTGTCCTGTATGCCGGGTGTAATTCTCGGTATCTGTCCTTATTCTGTATGTATGGACTCTGCACAGTACTACTTCTCTTGTCCTGTATGCCGGGTGTAATTCTCGGTATCTGTCTTTATTCTGTATGTATGGACTCTGCACAGTACTACTTCTCCTGTCCTGTATGACGGGTGTAATTCTCAGTATCTGTTCTTATTCTGTATGTATGGACTCTGCACAGTACTACTTCTCTTGTCCTGTATGCCGGGTGTAATTCTCGGTATCTGTTCTTATTCTGTATGTATGGACTCTGCACAGTACTACTTCTCTTGTCCTGTATGCCGGGTGTAATTCTCAGTATCTGTCCTTATTCTGTATGTATGGACTCTGCACAGTACTACTTCTCTTGTCCTGTATGCCGGGTGTAATTCTCAGTATCTGTTCTTATTCTGTATGTATGGACTCTGCACAGTACTACTTCTCCTGTCCTGTATGCCGGGTGTAATTCTCAGTATCTGTTCTTATTCTGTATGTATGGACTCTGCACAGTACTACTTCTCTTATCCTGTATGTCGGGTGTAATTCTCAGTATCTGTTCTTATTCTGTATGTATGGACTCTGCACAGTACTACTTCCCCTGTCCTGTATGCCGGGTGTAATTCCCAGTATCTGTTCTTATTCTGTATGTATGGAATCTGCACAGTACTACTTCTCTTATCCTGTATGTCGGGTGTAATTCTCAGTATCTGTTCTTATTCTGTATGTATGGACTCTGCACAGTACTACTTCTCCTGTCCTGTATGCCGGGTGTAATTCTCAGTATCTGTCCTTATTCTGTATGTATGGACTCTGCACAGTACTACTTCTCTTGTCCTGTATGCCGGGTGTAATTCTCAGTATCTGTCCTTATTCTGTATGTATGGACTCTGCACAGTACTACTTCTCTTGTCCTGTATGCCGGGTGTAATTCTCGGTATCTGCTCTTATTCTGTATGTATGGACTCTGCACAGTACTACTTCTCTTGTCCTGTATGCCGGGTGTAATTCTCAGTATCTGTCCTTATTCTGTATGTATGGACTCTGCACAGTACTACTTCTCTTGTCCTGTATGTCGGGTGTAATTCTCGGTATCTGTCCTTATTCTGTATGTATGGACTCTGCACAGTACTACTTCTCTTGTCCTGTATGCCGGGTGTAATTCTCAGTATCTGTTCTTATTCTGTATGTATGGACTCTGCACAGTACTACTTCTCTTGTCCTGTATGCCGGGTGTAATTCTCGGTATCTGTCCTTATTCTGTATGTATGGACTCTGCACAGTACTACTTCTCCTGTCCTGTATGACGGGTGTAATTCTCGGTATCTGTCCTTATTCTGTATGTATGGACTCTGCACAGTACTACTTCTCCTGTCCTGTATGACGGGTGTAATTCTCAGTATCTGTCCTTATTCTGTATGTATGGACTCTGCACAGTACTGCTTCTCTTGTCCTGTATGCCGGGTGTAATTCTCGGTATCTGTCCTTATTCTGTATGTATGGACTCTGCACAGTACTACTTCTCTTGTCCTGTATGCCGGGTGTAATTCTCGGTATCTGTCCTTATTCTGTATGTATGGACTCTGCACAGTACTACTTCTCTTCTCCTGTATGCCGGGTGTAATTCTCAGTATCTGTTCTTATTCTGTATGTATGGACTCTGCACAGTACTACTTCTCCTGTCCTGTATGACGGGTGTAATTCTCAGTATCTGTCCTTATTCTGTATGTATGGACTCTGCACAGTACTACTTCTCTTGTCCTGTATGCCGGGTGTAATTCTCGGTATCTGTCCTTATTCTGTATGTATGGACTCTGCACAGTACTACTTCTCTTGTCCTGTATGTCGGATGTAATTCTCGGTATCTGTTCTTATTCTGTATGTATGGACTCTGCACAGTACTACTTCTCTTGTCCTGTATGCCGGGTGTAATTCTCAGTATCTGTTCTTATTCTGTATGTATGGACTCTGCACAGTACTACTTCTCCTGTCCTGTATGCCGGGTGTAATTCTCAGTATCTGTCCTTATTCTGTATGTATGGACTCTGCACAGTACTACTTCTCCTGTCCTGTATGCCGGGTGTAATTCTCAGTATCTGTTCTTATTCTGTATGTATGGACTCTGCACAGTACTACTTCTCCTGTCCTGTATGACGGGTGTAATTCTCAGTATCTGTCCTTATTCTTTATGTATGGACTCTGCACAGTACTACTTCTCTTGTCCTGTATGTCGGGTGTAATTCTCGGTATCTGTCCTTATTCTGTATGTATGGACTCTGCACAGTACTACTTCTCTTGTCCTGTATGTCGGGTGTAATTCTCAGTATCTGTCCTTATTCTGTATGTATGGACTCTGCACAGTACTACTTCTCTTGTCCTGTATGTCGGGTGTAATTCTCAGTATCTGTTCTTATTCTGTATGTATGGACTCTGCACAGTACTACTTCTCTTGTCCTGTATGCCGGGTGTAATTCTCGGTATCTGTCCTTATTCTCTATGTATGAACTCTGCACAGTACTACTTCTCTTGTCCTGTATGCCGGGTGTAATTCTCGGTATCTGTCCTTATTCTGTATGTATGGACTCTGCACAGTACTACTTCTCTTGTCCTGTATGCCGGGTGTAATTCTCAGTATCTGTTCTTATTCTGTATGTATGGACTCTGCACAGTACTACTTCTCTTGTCCTGTATGCCGGGTGTAATTCTCGGTATCTGTCCTTATTCTGTATGTATGGACTCTGCACAGTACTACTTCTCTTGTCCTGTATGTCGGGTGTAATTCTCGGTATCTGTCTTTATTCTGTATGTATGGACTCTGCACAGTACTACTTCTCCTGTCCTGTATGACGGGTGTAATTCTCAGTATCTGTTCTTATTCTGTATGTATGGACTCTGCACAGTACTACTTCTCTTGTCCTGTATGCCGGGTGTAATTCTCGGTATCTGTCCTTATTCTGTATGTATGGACTCTGCACAGTACTACTTCTCTTGTCCTGTATGCCGGGTGTAATTCTCAGTATCTGTTCTTATTCTGTATGTATGGACTCTGCACAGTACTACTTCTCTTGTCCTGTATGCCGGGTGTAATTCTCGGTATCTGTCCTTATTCTGGATGTATGGACTCTGCACAGTACTACTTCTCTTGTCCTGTATGTCGGGTGTAATTCTCGGTATCTGTCCTTATTCTGTATGTATGGACTCTGCACAGTACTACTTCTCCTGTCCTGTATGACGGGTGTAATTCTCAGTATCTGTTCTTATTCTGTATGTATGGACTCTGCACAGTACTACTTCTCTTGTCCTGTATGCCGGGTGTAATTCTCGGTATCTGTCCTTATTCTGTATGTATGGACTCTGCACAGTACTACTTCTCTTGTCCTGTATGCCGGGTGTAATTCTCGGTATCTGTCCTTATTCTGTATGTATGGACTCTGCACAGTACTACTTCTCTTGTCCTGTATGCCGGGTGTAATTCTCAGTATCTGTTCTTATTCTGTATGTATGGACTCTGCACAGTACTACTTCTCCTGTCCTGTATGACGGGTGTAATTCTCAGTATCTGTCCTTATTCTGTATGTATGGACTCTGCACAGTACTACTTCTCTTGTCCTGTATGCCGGGTGTAATTCTCGGTATCTGTCCTTATTCTGTATGTATGGACTCTGCACAGTACTACTTCTCTTGTCCTGTATGCCGGGTGTAATTCTCAGTATCTGTTCTTATTCTGTAGGTATGGACTCTGCACAGTACTACTTCTCCTGTCCTGTATGCCGGGTGTAATTCTCAGTATCTGTCCTTATTCTGTATGTATGGACTCTGCACAGTACTACTTCTCTTGTCCTGTATGTCGGGTGTAATTCTCAGTATCTGTTCTTATTCTGTATGTATGGACTCTGCACAGTACTACTTCTCTTGTCCTGTATGTCGGGTGTAATTCTCGGTATCTGTCCTTATTCTGTATGTATGGACTCTGCACAGTACTACTTCTCTTGTCCTGTATGTCGGGTGTAATTCTCAGTATCTGTTCTTATTCTGTAGGTATGGACTCTGCACAGTACTACTTCTCCTGTCCTGTATGTCGGGTGTAATTCTCAGTATCTGTTCTTATTCTGTATGTATGGACTCTGCACAGTACTACTTCTCTTGTCCTGTATGTCGGGTGTAATTCTCGGTATCTGTCCTTATTCTGTATGTATGGACTCTGCACAGTACTACTTCTCTTGTCCTGTATGTCGGGTGTAATTCTCGGTATCTGTCTTTATTCTGTATGTATGGACTCTGCACAGTACTAATTCTCCTGTCCTGTATGACGGGTGTAATTCTCAGTATCTGTTCTTATTCTGTATGTATGGACTCTGCACAGTACTACTTCTCTTGTCCTGTATGCCGGGTGTAATTCTCGGTATCTGTCCTTATTCTGTATGTATGGACTCTGCACAGTACTACTTCTCTTGTCCTGTATGCCGGGTGTAATTCTCAGTATCTGTTCTTATTCTGTATGTATGGACTCTGCACAGTACTACTTCTCTTGTCCTGTATGCCGGGTGTAATTCTCGGTATCTGTCCTTATTCTGGATGTATGGACTCTGCACAGTACTACTTCTCTTGTCCTGTATGTCGGGTGTAATTCTCAGTATCTGTCCTTATTCTGTATGTATGGGCTCTGCACAGTACTACTTCTCTTGTCCTGTATGTCGGGTGTAATTCTCAGTATCTGTTCTTATTCTGTATGTATGGACTCTGCACAGTACTACTTCTCTTGTCCTGTATGCCGGGTGTAATTCTCGGTATCTGTCCTTATTCTCTATGTATGGACTCTGCACAGTACTACTTCTCTTGTCCTGTATGCCGGGTGTAATTCTCGGTATCTGTCCTTATTCTGTATGTATGGACTCTGCACAGTACTACTTCTCTTGTCCTGTATGCCGGGTGTAATTCTCGGTATCTGTCTTTATTCTGTATGTATGGACTCTGCACAGTACTACTTCTCCTGTCCTGTATGACGGGTGTAATTCTCAGTATCTGTTCTTATTCTGTATGTATGGACTCTGCACAGTACTACTTCTCTTGTCCTGTATGCCGGGTGTAATTCTCGGTATCTGTCCTTATTCTGTATGTATGGACTCTGCACAGTACTACTTCTCTTGTCCTGTATGCCGGGTGTAATTCTCAGTATCTGTTCTTATTCTGTATGTATGGACTCTGCACAGTACTACTTCTCCTGTCCTGTATGACGGGTGTAATTCTCAGTATCTGTCCTTATTCTGTATGTATGGACTCTGCACAGTACTACTTCTCTTGTCCTGTATGCCGGGTGTAATTCTCGGTATCTGTCCTTATTCTGTATGTATGGACTCTGCACAGTACTACTTCTCTTGTCCTGTATGTCGGATGTAATTCTCGGTATCTGTTCTTATTCTGTATGTATGGACTCTGCACAGTACTACTTCTCTTGTCCTGTATGCCGGGTGTAATTCTCAGTATCTGTTCTTATTCTGTAGGTATGGACTCTGCACAGTACTACTTCTCCTGTCCTGTATGCCGGGTGTAATTCTCAGTATCTGTCCTTATTCTGTATGTATGGACTCTGCACAGTACTACTTCTCTTGTCCTGTATGTCGGGTATAATTCTCGGTATCTGTCCTTATTCTGTATGTATGGACTCTGCACAGTACTACTTCTCTTGTCCTGTATGTCGGGTGTAATTCTCAGTATCTGTCCTTATTCTGTATGTATGGGCTCTGCACAGTACTACTTCTCTTGTCCTGTATGTCGGGTGTAATTCTCGGTATCTGTTCTTATTCTGTATGTATGGACTCTGCACAGTACTACTTCTCTTGTCCTGTATGCCGGGTGTAATTCTCGGTATCTGTCCTTATTCTGTATGTATGGACTCTGCACAGTACTACTTCTCTTGTCCTGTATGTCGGGTGTAATTCTCAGTATCTGTTCTTATTCTGTATGTATGGACTCTGCACAGTACTACTTCTCTTGTCCTGTATGCCGGGTGTAATTCTCGGTATCTGTCCTTATTCTCTATGTATGGACTCTGCACAGTACTACTTCTCTTGTCCTGTATGCCGGGTGTAATTCTCGGTATCTGTCCTTATTCTGTATGTATGGACTCTGCACAGTACTACTTCTCTTGTCCTGTATGTCGGGTGTAATTCTCGGTATCTGTCTTTATTCTGTATGTATGGACTCTGCACAGTACTACTTCTCCTGTCCTGTATGACGGGTGTAATTCTCAGTATCTGTTCTTATTCTGTATGTATGGACTCTGCACAGTACTACTTCTCTTGTCCTGTATGCCGGGTGTAATTCTCGGTATCTGTCCTTATTCTGTATGTATGGACTCTGCACAGTACTACTTCTCTTGTCCTGTATGCCGGGTGTAATTCTCAGTATCTGTTCTTATTCTGTATGTATGGACTCTGCACAGTACTACTTCTCTTGTCCTGTATGCCGGGTGTAATTCTCGGTATCTGTCCTTATTCTGGATGTATGGACTCTGCACAGTACTACTTCTCTTGTCCTGTATGTCGGGTGTAATTCTCGGTATCTGTCCTTATTCTGTATGTATGGACTCTGCACAGTACTACTTCTCCTGTCCTGTATGACGGGTGTAATTCTCAGTATCTGTTCTTATTCTGTATGTATGGACTCTGCACAGTACTACTTCTCTTGTCCTGTATGCCGGGTGTAATTCTCGGTATCTGTCCTTATTCTGTATGTATGGACTCTGCACAGTACTACTTCTCTTGTCCTGTATGCCGGGTGTAATTCTCGGTATCTGTCCTTATTCTGTATGTATGGACTCTGCACAGTACTACTTCTCTTGTCCTGTATGCCGGGTGTAATTCTCAGTATCTGTTCTTATTCTGTATGTATGGACTCTGCACAGTACTACTTCTCCTGTCCTGTATGACGGGTGTAATTCTCAGTATCTGTCCTTATTCTGTATGTATGGACTCTGCACAGTACTACTTCTCTTGTCCTGTATGTCGGGTGTAATTCTCAGTATCTGTCCTTATTCTGTATGTATGGACTCTGCACAGTACTACTTCTCTTGTCCTGTATGTCGGATGTAATTCTCGGTATCTGTTCTTATTCTGTATGTATGGACTCTGCACAGTACTACTTCTCCTGTCCTGTATGTCGGGTGTAATTCTCAGTATCTGTTCTTATTCTGTATGTATGGACTCTGCACAGTACTACTTCTCTTGTCCTGTATGCCGGGTGTAATTCTCGGTATCTGTCCTTATTCTGTATGTATGGACTCTGCACAGTACTACTTCTCTTGTCCTGTATGCCGGGTGTAATTCTCAGTATCTGTTCTTATTCTGTATGTATGGACTCTGCACAGTACTACTTCTCCTGTCCTGTATGACGGGTGTAATTCTCAGTATCTGTCCTTATTCTGTATGTATGGACTCTG
This sequence comes from Rana muscosa, assembly GCA_029206835.1. Taxonomy (NCBI): domain Eukaryota; kingdom Metazoa; phylum Chordata; class Amphibia; order Anura; family Ranidae; genus Rana; species Rana muscosa. Next base: position 53,528,500 of record CM055126.1, read on the forward strand.
CACAGTACTACTTCTCTTGTCCTGTATGCCGGGTGTAATTCTCGGTATCTGTCCTTATTCTGTATGTATGGACTCTGCACAGTACTACTTCTCTTGTCCTGTATGTCGGATGTAATTCTCGGTATCTGTTCTTATTCTGTATGTATGGACTCTGCACAGTACTACTTCTCTTGTCCTGTATGCCGGGTGTAATTCTCAGTATCTGTTCTTATTCTGTAGGTATGGACTCTGCACAGTACTACTTCTCCTGTCCTGTATGCCGGGTGTAATTCTCAGTATCTGTCCTTATTCTGTATGTATGGACTCTGCACAGTACTACTTCTCTTGTCCTGTATGTCGGGTGTAATTCTCGGTATCTGTTCTTATTCTGTATGTATGGACTCTGCACAGTACTACTTCTCTTGTCCTGTATGTCGGGTGTAATTCTCGGTATCTGTCCTTATTCTGTATGTATGGACTCTGCACAGTACTACTTCTCTTGTCCTGTATGTCGGGTGTAATTCTCAGTATCTGTCCTTATTCTGTATGTATGGGCTCTGCACAGTACTACTTCTCTTGTCCTGTATGTCGGGTGTAATTCTCGGTATCTGTTCTTATTCTGTATGTATGGACTCTGCACAGTACTACTTCTCTTGTCCTGTATGTCGGGTGTAATTCTCGGTATCTGTCTTTATTCTGTATGTATGGACTCTGCACAGTACTAATTCTCCTGTCCTGTATGACGGGTGTAATTCTCAGTATCTGTTCTTATTCTGTATGTATGGACTCTGCACAGTACTACTTCTCTTGTCCTGTATGCCGGGTGTAATTCTCGGTATCTGTCCTTATTCTGTATGTATGGACTCTGCACAGTACTACTTCTCTTGTCCTGTATGCCGGGTGTAATTCTCAGTATCTGTTCTTATTCTGTATGTATGGACTCTGCACAGTACTACTTCTCTTGTCCTGTATGCCGGGTGTAATTCTCGGTATCTGTCCTTATTCTGGATGTATGGACTCTGCACAGTACTACTTCTCTTGTCCTGTATGTCGGGTGTAATTCTCGGTATCTGTCCTTATTCTGTATGTATGGACTCTGCACAGTACTACTTCTCCTGTCCTGTATGACGGGTGTAATTCTCAGTATCTGTTCTTATTCTGTATGTATGGACTCTGCACAGTACTACTTCTCTTGTCCTGTATGCCGGGTGTAATTCTCGGTATCTGTCCTTATTCTGTATGTATGGACTCTGCACAGTACTACTTCTCTTGTCCTGTATGCCGGGTGTAATTCTCGGTATCTGTCCTTATTCTGTATGTATGGACTCTGCACAGTACTACTTCTCTTGTCCTGTATGCCGGGTGTAATTCTCAGTATCTGTTCTTATTCTGTATGTATGGACTCTGCACAGTACTACTTCTCCTGTCCTGTATGACGGGTGTAATTCTCAGTATCTGTCCTTATTCTGTATGTATGGACTCTGCACAGTACTACTTCTCTTGTCCTGTATGTCGGGTGTAATTCTCAGTATCTGTCCTTATTCTGTATGTATGGGCTCTGCACAGTACTACTTCTCTTGTCCTGTATGTCGGGTGTAATTCTCAGTATCTGTTCTTATTCTGTATGTATGGACTCTGCACAGTACTACTTCTCTTGTCCTGTATGCCGGGTGTAATTCTCGGTATCTGTCCTTATTCTGTATGTATGGACTCTGCACAGTACTACTTCTCTTGTCCTGTATGTCGGGTGTAATTCTCAGTATCTGTTCTTATTCTGTATGTATGGACTCTGCACAGTACTACTTCTCTTGTCCTGTATGCCGGGTGTAATTCTCGGTATCTGTCCTTATTCTCTATGTATGGACTCTGCACAGTACTACTTCTCTTGTCCTGTATGCCGGGTGTAATTCTCGGTATCTGTCCTTATTCTGTATGTATGGACTCTGCACAGTACTACTTCTCTTGTCCTGTATGCCGGGTGTAATTCTCGGTATCTGTCTTTATTCTGTATGTATGGACTCTGCACAGTACTACTTCTCCTGTCCTGTATGACGGGTGTAATTCTCAGTATCTGTTCTTATTCTGTATGTATGGACTCTGCACAGTACTACTTCTCTTGTCCTGTATGCCGGGTGTAATTCTCGGTATCTGTCCTTATTCTGTATGTATGGACTCTGCACAGTACTACTTCTCTTGTCCTGTATGCCGGGTGTAATTCTCAGTATCTGTTCTTATTCTGTATGTATGGACTCTGCACAGTACTACTTCTCCTGTCCTGTATGACGGGTGTAATTCTCAGTATCTGTCCTTATTCTGTATGTATGGACTCTGCACAGTACTACTTCTCTTGTCCTGTATGCCGGGTGTAATTCTCGGTATCTGTCCTTATTCTGTATGTATGGACTCTGCACAGTACTACTTCTCTTGTCCTGTATGTCGGATGTAATTCTCGGTATCTGTTCTTATTCTGTATGTATGGACTCTGCACAGTACTACTTCTCTTGTCCTGTATGCCGGGTGTAATTCTCAGTATCTGTTCTTATTCTGTAGGTATGGACTCTGCACAGTACTACTTCTCCTGTCCTGTATGCCGGGTGTAATTCTCAGTATCTGTCCTTATTCTGTATGTATGGACTCTGCACAGTACTACTTCTCTTGTCCTGTATGTCGGGTATAATTCTCGGTATCTGTCCTTATTCTGTATGTATGGACTCTGCACAGTACTACTTCTCTTGTCCTGTATGTCGGGTGTAATTCTCAGTATCTGTCCTTATTCTGTATGTATGGGCTCTGCACAGTACTACTTCTCTTGTCCTGTATGTCGGGTGTAATTCTCGGTATCTGTTCTTATTCTGTATGTATGGACTCTGCACAGTACTACTTCTCTTGTCCTGTATGTCGGGTGTAATTCTCAGTATCTGTTCTTATTCTGTATGTATGGACTCTGCACAGTACTACTTCTCTTGTCCTGTATGCCGGGTGTAATTCTCGGTATCTGTCCTTATTCTGTATGTATGGACTCTGCACAGTACTACTTCTCTTGTCCTGTATGCCGGGTGTAATTCTCAGTATCTGTTCTTATTCTGTATGTATGGACTCTGCACAGTACTACTTCTCTTGTCCTGTATGCCGGGTGTAATTCTCGGTATCTGTCCTTATTCTGGATGTATGGACTCTGCACAGTACTACTTCTCTTGTCCTGTATGTCGGGTGTAATTCTCGGTATCTGTCCTTATTCTGTATGTATGGACTCTGCACAGTACTACTTCTCCTGTCCTGTATGACGGGTGTAATTCTCAGTATCTGTTCTTATTCTGTATGTATGGACTCTGCACAGTACTACTTCTCTTGTCCTGTATGCCGGGTGTAATTCTCGGTATCTGTCCTTATTCTGTATGTATGGACTCTGCACAGTACTACTTCTCTTGTCCTGTATGCCGGGTGTAATTCTCGGTATCTGTCCTTATTCTGTATGTATGGACTCTGCACAGTACTACTTCTCTTGTCCTGTATGCCGGGTGTAATTCTCAGTATCTGTTCTTATTCTGTATGTATGGACTCTGCACAGTACTACTTCTCCTGTCCTGTATGACGGGTGTAATTCTCAGTATCTGTCCTTATTCTGTATGTATGGACTCTGCACAGTACTACTTCTCTTGTCCTGTATGTCGGGTGTAATTCTCAGTATCTGTCCTTATTCTGTATGTATGGACTCTGCACAGTACTACTTCTCTTGTCCTGTATGCCGGGTGTAATTCTCAGTATCTGTCCTTATTCTGTATGTATGGACTCTGCACAGTACTACTTCTCCTGTCCTGTATGTCGGGTGTAATTCTCAGTATCTGTTCTTATTCTGTATGTATGTACCCTGCACAGTACTACTTCTCTTGTCCTGTATGTCGGGTGTAATTCTCGGTATCTGTCCTTATTCTGTATGTATGGACTCTGCACAGTACTACTTCTCTTGTCCTGTATGTCGGGTGTAATTCTCAGTATCTGTTCTTATTCTGTATGTATGGACTCTGCACAGTACTACTTCTCTTGTCCTGTATGCCGGGTGTAATTCTCGGTATCTGTCCTTATTCTCTATGTATGGACTCTGCACAGTACTACTTCTCTTGTCCTGTATGCCGGGTGTAATTCTCGGTATCTGTCCTTATTCTGTATGTATGGACTCTGCACAGTACTACTTCTCTTGTCCTGTATGCCGGGTGTAATTCTCAGTATCTGTTCTTATTCTGTATGTATGGACTCTGCACAGTACTACTTCTCTTGTCCTGTATGCCGGGTGTAATTCTCGGTATCTGTCCTTATTCTGTATGTATGGACTCTGCACAGTACTACTTCTCTTGTCCTGTATGTCGGGTGTAATTCTCAGTATCTGTTCTTATTCTGTATGTATGGACTCTGCACAGTACTACTTCTCTTGTCCTGTATGCCGGGTGTAATTCTCGGTATCTGTCCTTATTCTGTATGTATGGACTCTGCACAGTACTACTTCTCTTGTCCTGTATGCCGGGTGTAATTCTCGGTATCTGTCCTTATTCTGTATGTATGGACTCTGCACAGTACTACTTCTCTTGTCCTGTATGTCGGGTGTAATTCTCGGTATCTGTCTTTATTCTGTATGTATGGACTCTGCACAGTACTAATTCTCCTGTCCTGTATGACGGGTGTAATTCTCAGTATCTGTTCTTATTCTGTATGTATGGACTCTGCACAGTACTACTTCTCTTGTCCTGTATGCCGGGTGTAATTCTCGGTATCTGTCCTTATTCTGTATGTATGGACTCTGCACAGTACTACTTCTCTTGTCCTGTATGCCGGGTGTAATTCTCAGTATCTGTTCTTATTCTGTATGTATGGACTCTGCACAGTACTACTTCTCTTGTCCTGTATGCCGGGTGTAATTCTCGGTATCTGTCCTTATTCTGGATGTATGGACTCTGCACAGTACTACTTCTCTTGTCCTGTATGTCGGGTGTAATTCTCAGTATCTGTCCTTATTCTGTATGTATGGGCTCTGCACAGTACTACTTCTCTTGTCCTGTATGTCGGGTGTAATTCTCAGTATCTGTTCTTATTCTGTATGTATGGACTCTGCACAGTACTACTTCTCTTGTCCTGTATGCCGGGTGTAATTCTCGGTATCTGTCCTTATTCTCTATGTATGGACTCTGCACAGTACTACTTCTCTTGTCCTGTATGCCGGGTGTAATTCTCGGTATCTGTCCTTATTCTGTATGTATGGACTCTGCACAGTACTACTTCTCTTGTCCTGTATGCCGGGTGTAATTCTCGGTATCTGTCTTTATTCTGTATGTATGGACTCTGCACAGTACTACTTCTCCTGTCCTGTATGACGGGTGTAATTCTCAGTATCTGTTCTTATTCTGTATGTATGGACTCTGCACAGTACTACTTCTCTTGTCCTGTATGCCGGGTGTAATTCTCGGTATCTGTTCTTATTCTGTATGTATGGACTCTGCACAGTACTACTTCTCTTGTCCTGTATGCCGGGTGTAATTCTCAGTATCTGTCCTTATTCTGTATGTATGGACTCTGCACAGTACTACTTCTCTTGTCCTGTATGCCGGGTGTAATTCTCAGTATCTGTTCTTATTCTGTATGTATGGACTCTGCACAGTACTACTTCTCCTGTCCTGTATGCCGGGTGTAATTCTCAGTATCTGTTCTTATTCTGTATGTATGGACTCTGCACAGTACTACTTCTCTTATCCTGTATGTCGGGTGTAATTCTCAGTATCTGTTCTTATTCTGTATGTATGGACTCTGCACAGTACTACTTCCCCTGTCCTGTATGCCGGGTGTAATTCCCAGTATCTGTTCTTATTCTGTATGTATGGAATCTGCACAGTACTACTTCTCTTATCCTGTATGTCGGGTGTAATTCTCAGTATCTGTTCTTATTCTGTATGTATGGACTCTGCACAGTACTACTTCTCCTGTCCTGTATGCCGGGTGTAATTCTCAGTATCTGTCCTTATTCTGTATGTATGGACTCTGCACAGTACTACTTCTCTTGTCCTGTATGCCGGGTGTAATTCTCAGTATCTGTCCTTATTCTGTATGTATGGACTCTGCACAGTACTACTTCTCTTGTCCTGTATGCCGGGTGTAATTCTCGGTATCTGCTCTTATTCTGTATGTATGGACTCTGCACAGTACTACTTCTCTTGTCCTGTATGCCGGGTGTAATTCTCAGTATCTGTCCTTATTCTGTATGTATGGACTCTGCACAGTACTACTTCTCTTGTCCTGTATGTCGGGTGTAATTCTCGGTATCTGTCCTTATTCTGTATGTATGGACTCTGCACAGTACTACTTCTCTTGTCCTGTATGCCGGGTGTAATTCTCAGTATCTGTTCTTATTCTGTATGTATGGACTCTGCACAGTACTACTTCTCTTGTCCTGTATGCCGGGTGTAATTCTCGGTATCTGTCCTTATTCTGTATGTATGGACTCTGCACAGTACTACTTCTCCTGTCCTGTATGACGGGTGTAATTCTCGGTATCTGTCCTTATTCTGTATGTATGGACTCTGCACAGTACTACTTCTCCTGTCCTGTATGACGGGTGTAATTCTCAGTATCTGTCCTTATTCTGTATGTATGGACTCTGCACAGTACTGCTTCTCTTGTCCTGTATGCCGGGTGTAATTCTCGGTATCTGTCCTTATTCTGTATGTATGGACTCTGCACAGTACTACTTCTCTTGTCCTGTATGCCGGGTGTAATTCTCGGTATCTGTCCTTATTCTGTATGTATGGACTCTGCACAGTACTACTTCTCTTCTCCTGTATGCCGGGTGTAATTCTCAGTATCTGTTCTTATTCTGTATGTATGGACTCTGCACAGTACTACTTCTCCTGTCCTGTATGACGGGTGTAATTCTCAGTATCTGTCCTTATTCTGTATGTATGGACTCTGCACAGTACTACTTCTCTTGTCCTGTATGCCGGGTGTAATTCTCGGTATCTGTCCTTATTCTGTATGTATGGACTCTGCACAGTACTACTTCTCTTGTCCTGTATGTCGGATGTAATTCTCGGTATCTGTTCTTATTCTGTATGTATGGACTCTGCACAGTACTACTTCTCTTGTCCTGTATGCCGGGTGTAATTCTCAGTATCTGTTCTTATTCTGTATGTATGGACTCTGCACAGTACTACTTCTCCTGTCCTGTATGCCGGGTGTAATTCTCAGTATCTGTCCTTATTCTGTATGTATGGACTCTGCACAGTACTACTTCTCCTGTCCTGTATGCCGGGTGTAATTCTCAGTATCTGTTCTTATTCTGTATGTATGGACTCTGCACAGTACTACTTCTCCTGTCCTGTATGACGGGTGTAATTCTCAGTATCTGTCCTTATTCTTTATGTATGGACTCTGCACAGTACTACTTCTCTTGTCCTGTATGTCGGGTGTAATTCTCGGTATCTGTCCTTATTCTGTATGTATGGACTCTGCACAGTACTACTTCTCTTGTCCTGTATGTCGGGTGTAATTCTCAGTATCTGTCCTTATTCTGTATGTATGGACTCTGCACAGTACTACTTCTCTTGTCCTGTATGTCGGGTGTAATTCTCAGTATCTGTTCTTATTCTGTATGTATGGACTCTGCACAGTACTACTTCTCTTGTCCTGTATGCCGGGTGTAATTCTCGGTATCTGTCCTTATTCTCTATGTATGAACTCTGCACAGTACTACTTCTCTTGTCCTGTATGCCGGGTGTAATTCTCGGTATCTGTCCTTATTCTGTATGTATGGACTCTGCACAGTACTACTTCTCTTGTCCTGTATGCCGGGTGTAATTCTCAGTATCTGTTCTTATTCTGTATGTATGGACTCTGCACAGTACTACTTCTCTTGTCCTGTATGCCGGGTGTAATTCTCGGTATCTGTCCTTATTCTGTATGTATGGACTCTGCACAGTACTACTTCTCTTGTCCTGTATGTCGGGTGTAATTCTCGGTATCTGTCTTTATTCTGTATGTATGGACTCTGCACAGTACTACTTCTCCTGTCCTGTATGACGGGTGTAATTCTCAGTATCTGTTCTTATTCTGTATGTATGGACTCTGCACAGTACTACTTCTCTTGTCCTGTATGCCGGGTGTAATTCTCGGTATCTGTCCTTATTCTGTATGTATGGACTCTGCACAGTACTACTTCTCTTGTCCTGTATGCCGGGTGTAATTCTCAGTATCTGTTCTTATTCTGTATGTATGGACTCTGCACAGTACTACTTCTCTTGTCCTGTATGCCGGGTGTAATTCTCGGTATCTGTCCTTATTCTGGATGTATGGACTCTGCACAGTACTACTTCTCTTGTCCTGTATGTCGGGTGTAATTCTCGGTATCTGTCCTTATTCTGTATGTATGGACTCTGCACAGTACTACTTCTCCTGTCCTGTATGACGGGTGTAATTCTCAGTATCTGTTCTTATTCTGTATGTATGGACTCTGCACAGTACTACTTCTCTTGTCCTGTATGCCGGGTGTAATTCTCGGTATCTGTCCTTATTCTGTATGTATGGACTCTGCACAGTACTACTTCTCTTGTCCTGTATGCCGGGTGTAATTCTCGGTATCTGTCCTTATTCTGTATGTATGGACTCTGCACAGTACTACTTCTCTTGTCCTGTATGCCGGGTGTAATTCTCAGTATCTGTTCTTATTCTGTATGTATGGACTCTGCACAGTACTACTTCTCCTGTCCTGTATGACGGGTGTAATTCTCAGTATCTGTCCTTATTCTGTATGTATGGACTCTGCACAGTACTACTTCTCTTGTCCTGTATGCCGGGTGTAATTCTCGGTATCTGTCCTTATTCTGTATGTATGGACTCTGCACAGTACTACTTCTCTTGTCCTGTATGCCGGGTGTAATTCTCAGTATCTGTTCTTATTCTGTAGGTATGGACTCTGCACAGTACTACTTCTCCTGTCCTGTATGCCGGGTGTAATTCTCAGTATCTGTCCTTATTCTGTATGTATGGACTCTGCACAGTACTACTTCTCTTGTCCTGTATGTCGGGTGTAATTCTCAGTATCTGTTCTTATTCTGTATGTATGGACTCTGCACAGTACTACTTCTCTTGTCCTGTATGTCGGGTGTAATTCTCGGTATCTGTCCTTATTCTGTATGTATGGACTCTGCACAGTACTACTTCTCTTGTCCTGTATGTCGGGTGTAATTCTCAGTATCTGTTCTTATTCTGTAGGTATGGACTCTGCACAGTACTACTTCTCCTGTCCTGTATGTCGGGTGTAATTCTCAGTATCTGTTCTTATTCTGTATGTATGGACTCTGCACAGTACTACTTCTCTTGTCCTGTATGTCGGGTGTAATTCTCGGTATCTGTCCTTATTCTGTATGTATGGACTCTGCACAGTACTACTTCTCTTGTCCTGTATGTCGGGTGTAATTCTCGGTATCTGTCTTTATTCTGTATGTATGGACTCTGCACAGTACTAATTCTCCTGTCCTGTATGACGGGTGTAATTCTCAGTATCTGTTCTTATTCTGTATGTATGGACTCTGCACAGTACTACTTCTCTTGTCCTGTATGCCGGGTGTAATTCTCGGTATCTGTCCTTATTCTGTATGTATGGACTCTGCACAGTACTACTTCTCTTGTCCTGTATGCCGGGTGTAATTCTCAGTATCTGTTCTTATTCTGTATGTATGGACTCTGCACAGTACTACTTCTCTTGTCCTGTATGCCGGGTGTAATTCTCGGTATCTGTCCTTATTCTGGATGTATGGACTCTGCACAGTACTACTTCTCTTGTCCTGTATGTCGGGTGTAATTCTCAGTATCTGTCCTTATTCTGTATGTATGGGCTCTGCACAGTACTACTTCTCTTGTCCTGTATGTCGGGTGTAATTCTCAGTATCTGTTCTTATTCTGTATGTATGGACTCTGCACAGTACTACTTCTCTTGTCCTGTATGCCGGGTGTAATTCTCGGTATCTGTCCTTATTCTCTATGTATGGACTCTGCACAGTACTACTTCTCTTGTCCTGTATGCCGGGTGTAATTCTCGGTATCTGTCCTTATTCTGTATGTATGGACTCTGCACAGTACTACTTCTCTTGTCCTGTATGCCGGGTGTAATTCTCGGTATCTGTCTTTATTCTGTATGTATGGACTCTGCACAGTACTACTTCTCCTGTCCTGTATGACGGGTGTAATTCTCAGTATCTGTTCTTATTCTGTATGTATGGACTCTGCACAGTACTACTTCTCTTGTCCTGTATGCCGGGTGTAATTCTCGGTATCTGTCCTTATTCTGTATGTATGGACTCTGCACAGTACTACTTCTCTTGTCCTGTATGCCGGGTGTAATTCTCAGTATCTGTTCTTATTCTGTATGTATGGACTCTGCACAGTACTACTTCTCCTGTCCTGTATGACGGGTGTAATTCTCAGTATCTGTCCTTATTCTGTATGTATGGACTCTGCACAGTACTACTTCTCTTGTCCTGTATGCCGGGTGTAATTCTCGGTATCTGTCCTTATTCTGTATGTATGGACTCTGCACAGTACTACTTCTCTTGTCCTGTATGTCGGATGTAATTCTCGGTATCTGTTCTTATTCTGTATGTATGGACTCTGCACAGTACTACTTCTCTTGTCCTGTATGCCGGGTGTAATTCTCAGTATCTGTTCTTATTCTGTAGGTATGGACTCTGCACAGTACTACTTCTCCTGTCCTGTATGCCGGGTGTAATTCTCAGTATCTGTCCTTATTCTGTATGTATGGACTCTGCACAGTACTACTTCTCTTGTCCTGTATGTCGGGTATAATTCTCGGTATCTGTCCTTATTCTGTATGTATGGACTCTGCACAGTACTACTTCTCTTGTCCTGTATGTCGGGTGTAATTCTCAGTATCTGTCCTTATTCTGTATGTATGGGCTCTGCACAGTACTACTTCTCTTGTCCTGTATGTCGGGTGTAATTCTCGGTATCTGTTCTTATTCTGTATGTATGGACTCTGCACAGTACTACTTCTCTTGTCCTGTATGCCGGGTGTAATTCTCGGTATCTGTCCTTATTCTGTATGTATGGACTCTGCACAGTACTACTTCTCTTGTCCTGTATGTCGGGTGTAATTCTCAGTATCTGTTCTTATTCTGTATGTATGGACTCTGCACAGTACTACTTCTCTTGTCCTGTATGCCGGGTGTAATTCTCGGTATCTGTCCTTATTCTCTATGTATGGACTCTGCACAGTACTACTTCTCTTGTCCTGTATGCCGGGTGTAATTCTCGGTATCTGTCCTTATTCTGTATGTATGGACTCTGCACAGTACTACTTCTCTTGTCCTGTATGTCGGGTGTAATTCTCGGTATCTGTCTTTATTCTGTATGTATGGACTCTGCACAGTACTACTTCTCCTGTCCTGTATGACGGGTGTAATTCTCAGTATCTGTTCTTATTCTGTATGTATGGACTCTGCACAGTACTACTTCTCTTGTCCTGTATGCCGGGTGTAATTCTCGGTATCTGTCCTTATTCTGTATGTATGGACTCTGCACAGTACTACTTCTCTTGTCCTGTATGCCGGGTGTAATTCTCAGTATCTGTTCTTATTCTGTATGTATGGACTCTGCACAGTACTACTTCTCTTGTCCTGTATGCCGGGTGTAATTCTCGGTATCTGTCCTTATTCTGGATGTATGGACTCTGCACAGTACTACTTCTCTTGTCCTGTATGTCGGGTGTAATTCTCGGTATCTGTCCTTATTCTGTATGTATGGACTCTGCACAGTACTACTTCTCCTGTCCTGTATGACGGGTGTAATTCTCAGTATCTGTTCTTATTCTGTATGTATGGACTCTGCACAGTACTACTTCTCTTGTCCTGTATGCCGGGTGTAATTCTCGGTATCTGTCCTTATTCTGTATGTATGGACTCTGCACAGTACTACTTCTCTTGTCCTGTATGCCGGGTGTAATTCTCGGTATCTGTCCTTATTCTGTATGTATGGACTCTGCACAGTACTACTTCTCTTGTCCTGTATGCCGGGTGTAATTCTCAGTATCTGTTCTTATTCTGTATGTATGGACTCTGCACAGTACTACTTCTCCTGTCCTGTATGACGGGTGTAATTCTCAGTATCTGTCCTTATTCTGTATGTATGGACTCTGCACAGTACTACTTCTCTTGTCCTGTATGTCGGGTGTAATTCTCAGTATCTGTCCTTATTCTGTATGTATGGACTCTGCACAGTACTACTTCTCTTGTCCTGTATGTCGGATGTAATTCTCGGTATCTGTTCTTATTCTGTATGTATGGACTCTGCACAGTACTACTTCTCCTGTCCTGTATGTCGGGTGTAATTCTCAGTATCTGTTCTTATTCTGTATGTATGGACTCTGCACAGTACTACTTCTCTTGTCCTGTATGCCGGGTGTAATTCTCGGTATCTGTCCTTATTCTGTATGTATGGACTCTGCACAGTACTACTTCTCTTGTCCTGTATGCCGGGTGTAATTCTCAGTATCTGTTCTTATTCTGTATGTATGGACTCTGCACAGTACTACTTCTCCTGTCCTGTATGACGGGTGTAATTCTCAGTATCTGTCCTTATTCTGTATGTATGGACTCTGCACAGTACTACTTCTCTTGTCCTGTATGCCGGGTGTAATTCTCGGTATCTGTCCTTATTCTGTATGTATGGACTCTGCACAGTACTACTTCTCTTGTCCTGTATGTCGGATGTAATTCTCGGTATCTGTTCTTATTCTGTATGTATGGACTCTGCACAGTACTACTTCTCTTGTCCTGTATGCCGGGTGTAATTCTCAGTATCTGTTCTTATTCTGTAGGTATGGACTCTGCACAGTACTACTTCTCCTGTCCTGTATGCCGGGTGTAATTCTCAGTATCTGTCCTTATTCTGTATGTATGGACTCTGCACAGTACTACTTCTCTTGTCCTGTATGTCGGGTGTAATTCTCGGTATCTGTTCTTATTCTGTATGTATGGACTCTGCACAGTACTACTTCTCTTGTCCTGTATGTCGGGTGTAATTCTCGGTATCTGTCCTTATTCTGTATGTATGGACTCTGCACAGTACTACTTCTCTTGTCCTGTATGTCGGGTGTAATTCTCAGTATCTGTCCTTATTCTGTATGTATGGGCTCTGCACAGTACTACTTCTCTTGTCCTGTATGTCGGGTGTAATTCTCGGTATCTGTTCTTATTCTGTATGTATGGACTCTGCACAGTACTACTTCTCTTGTCCTGTATGTCGGGTGTAATTCTCGGTATCTGTCTTTATTCTGTATGTATGGACTCTGCACAGTACTAATTCTCCTGTCCTGTATGACGGGTGTAATTCTCAGTATCTGTTCTTATTCTGTATGTATGGACTCTGCACAGTACTACTTCTCTTGTCCTGTATGCCGGGTGTAATTCTCGGTATCTGTCCTTATTCTGTATGTATGGACTCTGCACAGTACTACTTCTCTTGTCCTGTATGCCGGGTGTAATTCTCAGTATCTGTTCTTATTCTGTATGTATGGACTCTGCACAGTACTACTTCTCTTGTCCTGTATGCCGGGTGTAATTCTCGGTATCTGTCCTTATTCTGGATGTATGGACTCTGCACAGTACTACTTCTCTTGTCCTGTATGTCGGGTGTAATTCTCGGTATCTGTCCTTATTCTGTATGTATGGACTCTGCACAGTACTACTTCTCCTGTCCTGTATGACGGGTGTAATTCTCAGTATCTGTTCTTATTCTGTATGTATGGACTCTGCACAGTACTACTTCTCTTGTCCTGTATGCCGGGTGTAATTCTCGGTATCTGTCCTTATTCTGTATGTATGGACTCTGCACAGTACTACTTCTCTTGTCCTGTATGCCGGGTGTAATTCTCGGTATCTGTCCTTATTCTGTATGTATGGACTCTGCACAGTACTACTTCTCTTGTCCTGTATGCCGGGTGTAATTCTCAGTATCTGTTCTTATTCTGTATGTATGGACTCTGCACAGTACTACTTCTCCTGTCCTGTATGACGGGTGTAATTCTCAGTATCTGTCCTTATTCTGTATGTATGGACTCTGCACAGTACTACTTCTCTTGTCCTGTATGTCGGGTGTAATTCTCAGTATCTGTCCTTATTCTGTATGTATGGGCTCTGCACAGTACTACTTCTCTTGTCCTGTATGTCGGGTGTAATTCTCAGTATCTGTTCTTATTCTGTATGTATGGACTCTGCACAGTACTACTTCTCTTGTCCTGTATGCCGGGTGTAATTCTCGGTATCTGTCCTTATTCTGTATGTATGGACTCTGCACAGTACTACTTCTCTTGTCCTGTATGTCGGGTGTAATTCTCAGTATCTGTTCTTATTCTGTATGTATGGACTCTGCACAGTACTACTTCTCTTGTCCTGTATGCCGGGTGTAATTCTCGGTATCTGTCCTTATTCTCTATGTATGGACTCTGCACAGTACTACTTCTCTTGTCCTGTATGCCGGGTGTAATTCTCGGTATCTGTCCTTATTCTGTATGTATGGACTCTGCACAGTACTACTTCTCTTGTCCTGTATGCCGGGTGTAATTCTCGGTATCTGTCTTTATTCTGTATGTATGGACTCTGCACAGTACTACTTCTCCTGTCCTGTATGACGGGTGTAATTCTCAGTATCTGTTCTTATTCTGTATGTATGGACTCTGCACAGTACTACTTCTCTTGTCCTGTATGCCGGGTGTAATTCTCGGTATCTGTCCTTATTCTGTATGTATGGACTCTGCACAGTACTACTTCTCTTGTCCTGTATGCCGGGTGTAATTCTCAGTATCTGTTCTTATTCTGTATGTATGGACTCTGCACAGTACTACTTCTCCTGTCCTGTATGACGGGTGTAATTCTCAGTATCTGTCCTTATTCTGTATGTATGGACTCTGCACAGTACTACTTCTCTTGTCCTGTATGCCGGGTGTAATTCTCGGTATCTGTCCTTATTCTGTATGTATGGACTCTGCACAGTACTACTTCTCTTGTCCTGTATGTCGGATGTAATTCTCGGTATCTGTTCTTATTCTGTATGTATGGACTCTGCACAGTACTACTTCTCTTGTCCTGTATGCCGGGTGTAATTCTCAGTATCTGTTCTTATTCTGTAGGTATGGACTCTGCACAGTACTACTTCTCCTGTCCTGTATGCCGGGTGTAATTCTCAGTATCTGTCCTTATTCTGTATGTATGGACTCTGCACAGTACTACTTCTCTTGTCCTGTATGTCGGGTATAATTCTCGGTATCTGTCCTTATTCTGTATGTATGGACTCTGCACAGTACTACTTCTCTTGTCCTGTATGTCGGGTGTAATTCTCAGTATCTGTCCTTATTCTGTATGTATGGGCTCTGCACAGTACTACTTCTCTTGTCCTGTATGTCGGGTGTAATTCTCGGTATCTGTTCTTATTCTGTATGTATGGACTCTGCACAGTACTACTTCTCTTGTCCTGTATGTCGGGTGTAATTCTCAGTATCTGTTCTTATTCTGTATGTATGGACTCTGCACAGTACTACTTCTCTTGTCCTGTATGCCGGGTGTAATTCTCGGTATCTGTCCTTATTCTGTATGTATGGACTCTGCACAGTACTACTTCTCTTGTCCTGTATGCCGGGTGTAATTCTCAGTATCTGTTCTTATTCTGTATGTATGGACTCTGCACAGTACTACTTCTCTTGTCCTGTATGCCGGGTGTAATTCTCGGTATCTGTCCTTATTCTGGATGTATGGACTCTGCACAGTACTACTTCTCTTGTCCTGTATGTCGGGTGTAATTCTCGGTATCTGTCCTTATTCTGTATGTATGGACTCTGCACAGTACTACTTCTCCTGTCCTGTATGACGGGTGTAATTCTCAGTATCTGTTCTTATTCTGTATGTATGGACTCTGCACAGTACTACTTCTCTTGTCCTGTATGCCGGGTGTAATTCTCGGTATCTGTCCTTATTCTGTATGTATGGACTCTGCACAGTACTACTTCTCTTGTCCTGTATGCCGGGTGTAATTCTCGGTATCTGTCCTTATTCTGTATGTATGGACTCTGCACAGTACTACTTCTCTTGTCCTGTATGCCGGGTGTAATTCTCAGTATCTGTTCTTATTCTGTATGTATGGACTCTGCACAGTACTACTTCTCCTGTCCTGTATGACGGGTGTAATTCTCAGTATCTGTCCTTATTCTGTATGTATGGACTCTGCACAGTACTACTTCTCTTGTCCTGTATGTCGGGTGTAATTCTCAGTATCTGTCCTTATTCTGTATGTATGGACTCTGCACAGTACTACTTCTCTTGTCCTGTATGCCGGGTGTAATTCTCAGTATCTGTCCTTATTCTGTATGTATGGACTCTGCACAGTACTACTTCTCCTGTCCTGTATGTCGGGTGTAATTCTCAGTATCTGTTCTTATTCTGTATGTATGTACCCTGCACAGTACTACTTCTCTTGTCCTGTATGTCGGGTGTAATTCTCGGTATCTGTCCTTATTCTGTATGTATGGACTCTGCACAGTACTACTTCTCTTGTCCTGTATGTCGGGTGTAATTCTCAGTATCTGTTCTTATTCTGTATGTATGGACTCTGCACAGTACTACTTCTCTTGTCCTGTATGCCGGGTGTAATTCTCGGTATCTGTCCTTATTCTCTATGTATGGACTCTGCACAGTACTACTTCTCTTGTCCTGTATGCCGGGTGTAATTCTCGGTATCTGTCCTTATTCTGTATGTATGGACTCTGCACAGTACTACTTCTCTTGTCCTGTATGCCGGGTGTAATTCTCAGTATCTGTTCTTATTCTGTATGTATGGACTCTGCACAGTACTACTTCTCTTGTCCTGTATGCCGGGTGTAATTCTCGGTATCTGTCCTTATTCTGTATGTATGGACTCTGCACAGTACTACTTCTCTTGTCCTGTATGTCGGGTGTAATTCTCGGTATCTGTCTTTATTCTGTATGTATGGACTCTGCACAGTACTACTTCTCCTGTCCTGTATGACGGGTGTAATTCTCAGTATCTGTTCTTATTCTGTATGTATGGACTCTGCACAGTACTACTTCTCTTGTCCTGTATGCCGGGTGTAATTCTCGGTATCTGTCCTTATTCTGTATGTATGGACTCTGCACAGTACTACTTCTCTTGTCCTGTATGCCGGGTGTAATTCTCAGTATCTGTTCTTATTCTGTATGTATGGACTCTGCACAGTACTACTTCTCTTGTCCTGTATGCCGGGTGTAATTCTCGGTATCTGTCCTTATTCTGGATGTATGGACTCTGCACAGTACTACTTCTCTTGTCCTGTATGCCGGGTGTAATTCTCGGTATCTGTCCTTATTCTGTATGTATGGACTCTGCACAGTACTACTTCTCCTGTCCTGTATGACGGGTGTAATTCTCGGTATCTGTCCTTATTCTGTATGTATGGACTCTGCACAGTACTACTTCTCCTGTCCTGTATGACGGGTGTAATTCTCAGTATCTGTTCTTATTCTGTATGTATGGACTCTGCACAGTACTACTTCTCTTGTCCTGTATGCCGGGTGTAATTCTCGGTATCTGTCCTTATTCTGTATGTATGGACTCTGCACAGTACTACTTCTCTTGTCCTGTATGCCGGGTGTAATTCTCGGTATCTGTCCTTATTCTGTATGTATGGACTCTGCACAGTACTACTTCTCTTGTCCTGTATGCCGGGTGTAATTCTCGGTATCTGTCCTTATTCTGTATGTATGGACTCTGCACAGTACTACTTCTCTTGTCCTGTATGTCGGGTGTAATTCTCGGTATCTGTCCTTATTCTGTATGTATGGACTCTGCACAGTACTACTTCTCTTGTCCTGTATGTCGGGTGTAATTCTCGGTATCTGTCTTTATTCTGTATGTATGGACTCTGCACAGTACTACTTCTCCTGTCCTGTATGACGGGTGTAATTCTCAGTATCTGTTCTTATTCTGTATGTATGGACTCTGCACAGTACTACTTCTCCTGTCCTGTATGTCGGGTGTAATTCTCAGTATCTGTTCTTATTCTGTATGTATGGACTCTGCACAGTACAACTTCTCCTGTCCTGTATGCCGGGTGTAATTCTCAGTATCTGTTCTTATTCTGTATGTATGGACTCTGCACAGTACTACTTCTCTCTTGTCCTGTATGCCGGGTGTAATTCTCAGTATCTGTCCTTATTCTGTATGTATGGACTCTGCACAGTACTACTTCTCTTGTCCTGTATGTCGGGTGTAATTCTCGGTATCTGTCCTTATTCTGTATGTATGGACTCTGCACAGTACTACATCTCTTGTCCTGTATGTCGGGTGTAATTCTCGGTATCTGTCCTTATTCTGTATGTATGGACTCTGCACAGTACTACTTCTCCTGTCCTGTATGCCGGGTGTAATTCTCAGTATCTGTTCTTATTCTGTATGTATGGACTCTGCACAGTACTACTTCTCTCTTGTCCTGTATGCCGGGTGTAATTCTCAGTATCTGTCCTTATTCTGTATGTATGGACTCTGCACAGTACTACTTCTCTTGTCCTGTATGTCGGGTGTAATTCTCGGTATCTGTCCTTATTCTGTATGTATGGACTCTGCACAGTACTACTTCTCTTGTCCTGTATGTCGGGTGTAATTCTCGGTATCTGTCCTTATTCTGTATGTATGGACTCTGCACAGTACAACTTCTCCTGTCCTGTATGTCGGGTGTAATTCTCAGTATCTGTTCTTATTCTGTATGTATGGACTCTGCACAGTACTACTTCTCCTGTCCTGTATGACGGGTGTAATTCTCAGTATCTGTCCTTATTCTGTATGTATGGACTCTGCACAGTACTACTTCTCTTGTCCTGTATGCCGGGAGTAATTCTCAGTATCTGTTCTTATTCTGTATGTATGGACTCTGCACAGTACTACTTCTCCTGTCCTGTATGTCGGGTGTAATTCTCAGTATCTGTCCTTATTCTGTATGTATGGACTCTGCACAGTACTACTTCTCTTGTCCTGTATGCCGGGTGTAATTCTCAGTATCTGTCCTTATTCTGTATGTATGGACTCTGCACAGTACTACTTCTCTTGTCCTGTATGTCGGGTGTAATTCTCGGTATCTGTTCTTATTCTGTATGTATGGACTCTGCACAGTACTACTTCTCCTGTCCTGTATGACGGGTGTAATTCTCGGTATCTGTTCTTATTCTGTATGTATGGACTCTGCACAGTGCTACTTCTCCTGTCCTGTATGCCGGGTGTAATTCTCAGTATCTGTTCTTATTCTGTATGTATGGACTCTGCACAGTACTACTTCTCTTGTCCTGTATGCCGGGTGTAATTCTCGGTATCTGTTCTTATTCTGTATGTATAGACTCTGCACAGTACTACTTCTCCTGTCCTGTATGTCGGGTGTAATTCTCGGTATCTGTCCTTATTCTGTATGTATGGACTCTGCACAGTACTACTTCTCCTGTCCTGTATGACGGGTGTAATTCTCGGTATCTGTTCTTATTCTGTATGTATGGACTCTGCACAGTACTACTTCTCCTGTCCTGTATGTCGGGTGTAATTCTCAGTATCTGTCCTTATTCTGTATGTATGGACTCTGCACAGTACTACTTCTCCTGTCCTGTATGACGGGTGTAATTCTCGGTATCTGTCCTTATTCTGTATGTATGGACTCTGCACAGTACTACTTCTCTTGTCCTGTATGCCGGGTGTAATTCTCGGTATCTGTCCTTATTCTGTATGTATGGACTCTGCACAGTACTACTTCTCCTGTCCTGTATGACGGGTGTAATTCTCGGTATCTGTTCTTATTCTGTATGTATGGACTCTGCACAGTGCTACTTCTCCTGTCCTGTATGTCGGGTGTAATTCTCGGTATCTGTTCTTATTCTGTATGTATGGACTCTGCACAGTACTACTTCTCTTGTCCTGTATGCCGGGTGTAATTCTCGGTATCTGTTCTTATTCTGTATGTATGGACTCTGCACAGTACTACTTCTCTTGTCCTGTATGTCGGGTGTAATTCTCGGTATCTGTCCTTATTCTGTATGTATGGACTCTGCACAGTACTACTTCTCCTGTCCTGTATGACGGGTGTAATTCTCGGTATCTGTTCTTATTCTGTATGTATGGACTCTGCACAGTGCTACTTCTCCTGTCCTGTATGCCGGGTGTAATTCCCGGTATCTGTTCTTATTCTGTATGTATGGACTCTGCACAGTACTACTTCTCTTGTCCTGTATGTCGGCTGTAATTCTCGGTATCTGTCCTTATTCTGTATGTATGGACTCTGCACAGTACTACTTCTCCTGTCCTGTATGACGGGTGTAATTCTCGGTATCTGTTCTTATTCTGTTAGTATGGACTCTGCACAGTGCTACTTCTCCTGTCCTGTATGTCGGGTGTAATTCTCAGTATCTGTTCTTATTCTGTATGTATGGACTCTGCACAGTACTACTTCTCCTGTCCTGTATGACGGGTGTAATTCTCAGTATCTGTCCTTATTCTGTATGTATGGACTCTGCACAGTACTACTTCTCCTGTCCTGTATGACGGGTGTAATTCTCAGTATCTGTTCTTATTCTGTATGTATGGACTCTGCACAGTGCTACTTCTCCTGTCCTGTATGTCGGGTGTAATTCTCGGTATCTGTTCTTATTCTGTATGTATGGACTCTGCACAGTACTACTTCTCTTGTCCTGTATGCCGGGTGTAATTCTCAGTATCTGTCCTTATTCTGTATGTATGGACTCTGCACAGTACTGCTTCTCTTTTCCTGTATGTCGGGTGTAATTCTCGGTATCTGTCCTTATTCTGTATGTATGGACTCTGCACAGTACTACTTCTCCTGTCCTGTATGACGGGTGTAATTCTCGGTATCTGTTCCTATTCTGTATGTATGGACTCTGCACAGTACTACTTCTCCTGTCCTGTATGCCGGGTGTAATTCTCGGTATCTGTTCTTATTCTGTATGTATGGACTCTGCACAGTACTACTTCTCTTGTCCTGTATGACGGGTGTAATTCTCGGTATCTGTCCTTATTCTGTATGTATGGACTCTGCACAGTACTACTTCTCCTGTCCTGTATGTCGGGTGTAATTCTCAGTATCTGTCCTTATTCTGTATGTATGGACTCTGCACAGTACTACTTCTCTTGTCCTGTATGTCGGGTGTAATTCTCGGTATCTGTCCTTATTCTGTATGTATGGACTCTGCACAGTACTACTTCTCTTGTCCTGTATGTCGGGTGTAATTCTCAGTATCTGTTCTTATTCTGTATGTATGGACTCTGCACAGTACTACTTCTCTTGTCCTGTATGCCGGGTGTAATTCTCAGTATCTGTTCTTATTCTGTATGTATGGACTCTGCACAGTACTACTTCTCTTGTCCTGTATGCCGGGTGTAATTCTCAGTATCTGTTCTTATTCTGTATGTATGGACTCTGCACAGTACTACTTCTCTTGTCCTGTATGCCGGGTGTAATTCTCAGTATCTGTTCTTATTCTGTATGTATGGACTCTGCACAGTACTACTTCTCTTGTCCTGTATGCCGGGTGTAATTCTCAGTATCTGTCCTTATTCTGTATGTATGGACTCTGCACAGTACTACTTCTCTTGTCCTGTATGCCGGGTGTAATTCTCGGTATCTGTCCTTATTCTGTATGTATGGACTCTGCACAGTACTACTTCTCTTGTCCTGTATGCCGGGTGTAATTCTCGGTATCTGTCCTTATTCTGTATGTATGGACTCTGCACAGTACTACTTCTCTTGTCCTGTATGTGGGGTGTAATTCTCAGTATCTGTCCTTATTCTGTATGTATGGACTCTGCACAGTACTACTTCTCTTGTCCTGTATGCCGGGTGTAATTCTCGGTATCTGTTCTTATTCTGTATGTATGGACTCTGCACAGTACTACTTCTCTTGTCCTGTATGTCGGGTGTAATTCTCGGTATCTGTCCTTATTCTGTATGTATGGACTCTGCACAGTACTACTTCTCCTGTCCTGTATGTCGGGTGTAATTCTCAGTATCTGTCCTTATTCTGTATGTATGGACTCTGCACAGTACTACTTCTCTTGTCCTGTATGTCGGGTGTAATTCTCGGTATCTGTTCTTATTCTGTATGTATGGACTCTGCACAGTACTACTCCTGTCCTGTATGTCGGGTGTAATTCTCGGTATCTGTCCTTATTCTGTATGTATGGACTCTGCACAGTACTACTTCTCCTGTCCTGTATGTCGGGTGTAATTCTCGGTATCTGTTCTTATTCTGTATGTATGGACTCTGCACAGTACTACTCCTGTCCTGTATGTCGGGTGTAATTCTCGGTATCTGTCCTTATTCTGTATGTATGGACTCTGCACAGTACTACTTCTCCTGTCCTGTATTCCAGATGTAATTCTCAGTATCTGTCCTTATTCTGTATGTATGGACTCTGCACAGTACTACTTCTCTTGTCCTGTATGCCGGGTGTAATTCTCGGTATCTCTCCTTATTCTGTATGTATGGACTCTGCACAGTACTACTTCTCCTGTCCTGTATGCCGGGTGTAATTCTCTGTATCTGTCCTTATTCTGTATGTATGGACTCTGCACAGTACTACTTCTCCTGTCCTGTATGCCGGGTGTAATTCTCAGTATCTGTCCTTATTCTGTATGTATGGACTCTGCACAGTACTACTTCTCTTGTCCTGTATGCCGGGTGTAATTCTCGGTATCTGTTCTTATTCTGTATGTATGGACTCTGCACAGTACTACTTCTCTTGTCCTGTATGCCGGGTGTAATTCTCAGTATCTGTCCTTATTCTGTATGTATGGACTCTGCACAGTACTACTTCTCCTGTCCTGTATGTCGGGTGTAATTCTCAGTATCTGTCCTTATTCTGTATGTATGGACTCTGCACAGTACTACTTCTCCTGTCCTGTATGACGGGTGTAATTCTCGGTATCTGTTCTTATTCTGTATGTATGGACTCTGCACAGTACTACTTCTCCTGTCCTGTATGTCGGGTGTAATTCTCGGTATCTGTCCTTATTCTGTATGTATGGACTCTGCACAGTACTACTTCTCTTGTCCTGTATGTCGGGTGTAATTCTCAGTATCTGTCCTTATTCTGTATGTATGGACTCTGCACAGTGCTACTTCTCGTGTCCTGTATGCCGGGTGTAATTCTCGGTATCTGTTCTTATTCTGTATGTATGGACTCTGCACAGTACTACTTCTCCTGTCCTGTATGTCGGGTGTAATTCTCAGTATCTGTCCTTATTCTGTATGTATGGACTCTGCACAGTACTACTTCTCTTGTCCTGTATGTCGGGTGTAATTTTCGGTATCTGTCCTTATTCTGTATGTATGGACTCTGCACAGTACTACTTCTCCTGTCCTGTATGACGGGTGTAATTCTCGGTATCTGTTCTTATTCTGTATGTATGGACTCTGCACAGTACTACTTCTCCTGTCCTGTATGTCGGGTGTAATTCTCAGTATCTGTCCTTATTCTGTATGTATGGACTCTGCACAGTACTACTTCTCCTGTCCTGTATGACGGGTGTAATTCTCAGTATCTGTCCTTATTCTGTATGTATGGACTCTGCACAGTACTACTTCTCTTGTCCTGTATGCCGGGTGTAATTCTCGGTATCTGTCCTTATTCTGTATGTATGGACTCTGCACAGTACTACTTCTCTTGTCCTGTATGTCGGGTGTAATTTTCAGTATCTGTCCTTATTCTGTATGTATGGACTCTGCACAGTACTACTTCTCTTGTCCTGTATGCCGGGTGTAATTCTCGGTATCTGTCCTTATTCTGTATGTATGGACTCTGCACAGTACTACTTCTCCTGTCCTGTATGTCGGGTGTAATTCTCGGTATCTGTCCTTATTCTGTATGTATGGACTCTGCACAGTACTACTTCTCCTGTCCTGTATGTCGGGTGTAATTCTCGGTATCTGTCCTTATTCTGTATGTATGGACTCTGCACAGTACTACTTCTCTTGTCCTGTATGCCGGGTGTAATTCTCAGTATCTGTTCTTATTCTGTATGTATGGACTCTGCACAGTACTACTTCTCTTGTCCTGTATGACGGGTGTAATTCTCAGTATCTCTTCTTATTCTGTATGTATGGACTCTGCACAGTACTACTTCTCCTGTCCTGTATGCCGGGTGTAATTCTCAGTATCTGTTCTTATTCTGTATGTATGGACTCTGCACAGTACTACTTCTCCTGTCCTGTATGTCGGGTGTAATTCTCAGTATCTGTTCTTATTCTGTATGTATGGACTCTGCACAGTACTACTTCTCCTGTCCTGTATGTCGGGTGTAATTCTCGGTATCTGTTCTTATTCTGTATGTATGGACTCTGCACAGTACTACTTCTCCTGTCCTGTATGTCGGGTGTAATTCTCAGTATCTGTCCTTATTCTGTATGTATGGACTCTGCACAGTACTACTTCTCTTGTCCTGTATGCCGGGTGTAATTCTCAGTATCTGTCCTTATTCTGTATGTATGGACTCTGCACAGTACTACTTCTCCTGTCCTGTATGTCGGGTGTAATTCTCGGTATCTCTTCTTATTCTGTATGTATGGACTCTGCACAGTACTACTTCTCCTGTCCTGTATGCCGGGTGTAATTCTCAGTATCTGTTCTTATTCTGTATGTATGGACTCTGCACAGTACTACTTCTCCTGTCCTGTATGCCGGGTGTAATTCTCAGTATCTGTTCTTATTCTGTATGTATGGACTCTGCACAGTACTACTTCTCCTGTCCTGTATGTCGGGTGTAATTCTCGGTATCTGTTCTTATTCTGTATGTATGGACTCTGCACAGTATTACTTCTCCTGTCCTGTATGACGGGTGTAATTCTCAGTATCTGTCCTTATTCTGTATGTATGGACTCTGCACAGTACTACTTCTCCTGTCCTGTATGTCGGGTGTAATTCTCAGTATCTGTCCTTATTCTGTATGTATGGACTCTGCACAGTACTACTTCTCCTGTCCTGTATGTCGGGTGTAATTCTCAGTATCTGTCCTTATTCTGTATGTATGGACTCTGCACAGTACTACTTCTCTTGTCCTGTATGCCGGGTGTAATTCTCGGTATCTGTTCTTATTCTGTATGTATGGACTCTGCACAGTACTACTTCTCTTGTCCTGTATGTCGGGTGTAATTCTCGGTATCTGTCCTTATTCTGTATGTATGGACTCTGCACAGTACTACTTCTCCTGTCCTGTATGACGGGTGTAATTCTCGGTATCTGTTCTTATTCTGTATGTATGGACTCTGCACAGTGCTACTTCTCCTGTCCTGTATGCCGGGTGTAATTCTCGGTATCTGTTCTTATTCTGTATGTATGGACTCTGCACAGTACTACTTCTCTTGTCCTGTATGTCGGGTGTAATTCTCGGTATCTGTCCTTATTCTGTATGTATGGACTCTGCACAGTACTACTTCTCGTGTCCTGTATGTCGGGTGTAATTCTCAGTATCTCTTCTTATTCTGTATGTATGGACTCTGCACAGTACTACTTCTCCTGTCCTGTATGTCGGGTGTAATTCTCAGTATCTGTCCTTATTCTGTATGTATGGACTCTGCACAGTACTACTTCTCCTGTCCTGTATGTCGGGTGTAATTCTCGGTATCTGTTCTTATTCTGTATGTATGGACTCTGCACAGTACTACTTCTCCTGTCCTGTATGACGGGTGTAATTCTCGGTATCTGTTCTTATTCTGTATGTATGGACTCTGCACAGTACTACTTCTCTTGTCCTGTATGTCGGGTGTAATTCTCGGTATCTGTCCTTATTCTGTATGTATGGACTCTGCACAGTACTACTTCTCCTGTCCTGTATGACGGGTGTAATTCTCAGTATCTGTCCTTATTCTGTATGTATGGACTCTGCACAGTACTACTTCTCTTGTCCTGTATGCCGGGTGTAATTCTCGGTATCTGTCCTTATTCTGTATGTATGGACTCTGCACAGTACTACTTCTCTTGTCCTGTATGTCGGGTGTAATTCTCAGTATCTGTTCTTATTCTGTATGTATGGACTCTGCACAGTACTACTTCTCTTGTCCTGTATGCCGGGTGTAATTCTCGGTATCTGTCCTTATTCTGTATGTATGGACTCTGCACAGTACTACTTCTCTTGTCCTGTATGCCGGGTGTAATTCTCAGTATCTGTCCTTATTCTGTATGTATGGACTCTGCACAGTACTACTTCTCCTGTCCTGTATGTCGGGTGTAATTCTCGGTATCTGTCCTTATTCTGTATGTATGGACTCTGCACAGTACTACTTCTCTTGTCCTGTATGCCGGGTGTAATTCTCAGTATCTGTTCTTATTCTGTATGTATGGACTCTGCACAGTACTACTTCTCCTGTCCTGTATGTTGGGTGTAATTCTCAGTATCTGTTCTTATTCTGTATGTATGGACTCTGCACAGTACTACTTCTCCTGTCCTGTATGCCGGGTGTAATTCTCAGTATCTGTCCTTATTCTGTATGTATGGACTCTGCACAGTACTACTTCTCCTGTCCTGTATGTCGGGTGTAATTCTCGGTATCTGTCCTTATTCTGTATGTATGGACTCTGCACAGTACTACTTCTCTTGTCCTGTATGTCGGGTGTAATTCTCGGTATCTGTCCTTATTCTGTATGTATGGACTCTGCACAGTACTACTTCTCTTGTCCTGTATGCCGGGTGTAATTCTCAGTATCTGTCCTTATTCTGTATGTATGGATTCTGCACAGTACTACTTCTCCTGTCCTGTATGCCGGGTGTAATTCTCAGTATCTGTTCTTATTCTGTATGTATGGACTCTGCACAGTACTACTTCTCCTGTCCTGTATGTCGGGTGTAATTCTCTGTATCTGTCCTTATTCTGTATGTATGGACTCTGCACAGTACTACTTCTCCTGTCCTGTATGTTGGGTGTAATTCTCAGTATCTGTTCTTATTCTGTATGTATGGACTCTGCACAGTACTACTTCTCCTGTCCTGTATGTCGGGTGTAATTCTCAGTATCTGTTCTTATTCTGTATGTATGGACTCTGCACAGTACTACTTCTCCTGTCCTGTATGTTGGGTGTAATTCTCAGTATCTGTTCTTATTCTGTATGTATGGACTCTGCACAGTACTACTTCTCCTGTCCTGTATGTCGGGTGTAATTCTCAGTATCTCTTCTTATTCTGTATGTATGGACTCTGCACAGTACTACTTCTCCTGTCCTGTATGCCGGGTGTAATTCTCAGTATCTGTTCTTATTCTGTATGTATGGACTCTGCACAGTACTACTTCTCCTGTCCTGTATGTCGGGTGTAATTCTCAGTATCTGTTCTTATTCTGTATGTATGGACTCTGCACAGTACTACTTCTCCTGTCCTGTATGTCGGGTGTAATTCTCAGTATCTGTCCTTATTCTGTATGTATGGACTCTGCACAGTACTACTTCTCTTGTCCTGTATGCCGGGTGTAATTCTCAGTATCTGTCCTTATTCTGTATGTATGGACTCTGCACAGTACTACTTCTCCTGTCCTGTATGTCGGGTGTAATTCTCGGTATCTCTTCTTATTCTGTATGTATGGACTCTGCACAGTACTACTTCTCTTGTCCTGTATGTCGGGTGTAATTCTCAGTATCTGTCCTTATTCTGTATGTATGGACTCTGCACAGTACTACTTCTCCTGTCCTGTATGCCGGGTGTAATTCTCAGTATCTGTTCTTATTCTGTATGTATGGACTCTGCACAGTACTACTTCTCTTGTCCTGTATGCCGGGTGTAATTCTCAGTATCTGTCCTTATTCTGTATGTATGGACTCTGCACAGTACTACTTCTCCTGTCCTGTATGTCGGGTGTAATTCTCGGTATCTGTCCTTATTCTGTATGTATGGACTCTGCACAGTACTACTTCTCTTGTCCTGTATGCCGGGTGTAATTCTCAGTATCTGTTCTTATTCTGTATGTATGGACTCTGCACAGTACTACTTCTCTTGTCCTGTATGCCGGGTGTAATTCTCAGTATCTGTTCTTATTCTGTATGTATGGACTCTGCACAGTACTACTTCTCTTGTCCTGTATGCCGGGTGTAATTCTCAGTATCTGTTCTTATTCTGTATGTATGGACTCTGCACAGTACTACTTCTCTTGTCCTGTATGTCGGGTGTAATTCTCAGTATCTGTCCTTATTCTGTATGTATGGACTCTGCACAGTACTACTTCTCCTGCCCTGTATGTCGGGTGTAATTCTCAGTATCTGTCCTTATTCTGTATGTATGGACTCTGCACAGTACTACTTCTCTTGTCCTGTATGCCGGGTGTAATTCTCGGTATCTGTTCTTATTCTGTATGTATGGACTCTGCACAGTACTACTTCTCTTGTCCTGTATGTCGGGTGTAATTCTCGGTATCTGTCCTTATTCTGTATGTATGGACTCTGCACAGTACTACTTCTCCTGTCCTGTATGACGGGTGTAATTCTCGGTATCTGTTCTTATTCTGTATGTATGGACTCTGCACAGTGCTACTTCTCCTGTCCTGTATGCCGGGTGTAATTCTCGGTATCTGTTCTTATTCTGTATGTATGGACTCTGCACAGTACTACTTCTCTTGTCCTGTATGTCGGGTGTAATTCTCGGTATCTGTCCTTATTCTGTATGTATGGACTCTGCACAGTACTACTTCTCCTGTCCTGTATGTCGGGTGTAATTCTCAGTATCTGTTCTTATTCTGTATGTATGGACTCTGCACAGTACTACTTCTCTTGTCCTGTATGCCGGGTGTAATTCTCAGTATCTGTCCTTATTCTGTATGTATGGACTCTGCACAGTACTACTTCTCCTGTCCTGTATGACGGGTGTAATTCTCAGTATCTGTCCTTATTCTGTATGTATGGACTCTGCACAGTACTACTTCTCTTGTCCTGTATGCCGGGTGTAATTCTCGGTATCTGTCCTTATTCTGTATGTATGGACTCTGCACAGTACTACTTCTCTTGTCCTGTATGTCGGGTGTAATTCTCAGTATCTGTTCTTATTCTGTATGTATGGACTCTGCACAGTACTACTTCTCTTGTCCTGTATGCCGGGTGTAATTCTCGGTATCTGTCCTTATTCTGTATGTATGGACTCTGCACAGTACTACTTCTCTTGTCCTGTATGCCGGGTGTAATTCTCAGTATCTGTCCTTATTCTGTATGTATGGACTCTGCACAGTACTACTTCTCCTGTCCTGTATGTCGGGTGTAATTCTCGGTATCTGTCCTTATTCTGTATGTATGGACTCTGCACAGTACTACTTCTCTTGTCCTGTATGCCGGGTGTAATTCTCAGTATCTGTTCTTATTCTGTATGTATGGACTCTGCACAGTACTACTTCTCCTGTCCTGTATGCCGGGTGTAATTCTCAGTATCTGTTCTTATTCTGTATGTATGGACTCTGCACAGTACTACTTCTCCTGTCCTGTATGTCGGGTGTAATTCTCGGTATCTGTTCTTATTCTGTATGTATGGACTCTGCACAGTACTACTTCTCTTGTCCTGTATGCCGGGTGTAATTCTCAGTATCTGTCCTTATTCTGTATGTATGGACTCTGCACAGTACTACTTCTCCTGTCCTGTATGTCGGGTGTAATTCTCGGTATCTGTCCTTATTCTGTATGTATGAACTCTGCACAGTACTACTTCTCTTGTCCTGTATGCCGGGTGTAATTCTCAGTATCTGTTCTTATTCTGTATGTATGGACTCTGCACACTACTACTTCTCTTGTCCTGTATGCCGGGTGTAATTCTCAGTATCTGTTCTTATTCTGTATGTATGGACTCTGCACAGTACTACTTCTCCTGTCCTGTATGTCGGGTGTAATTCTCAGTATCTGTCCTTATTCTGTATGTATGGACTCTGCACAGTACTACTTCTCCTGTCCTGTATGTCGGGTGTAATTCTCAGTATCTGTCCTTATTCTGTATGTATGGA
Organism: Rana muscosa; assembly: GCA_029206835.1. Taxonomy (NCBI): domain Eukaryota; kingdom Metazoa; phylum Chordata; class Amphibia; order Anura; family Ranidae; genus Rana; species Rana muscosa. The sequence goes on from CM055126.1 coordinate 53,558,523, forward strand.
CTCTGCACAGTACTACTTCTCTTGTCCTGTATGCCGGGTGTAATTCTCGGTATCTGTTCTTATTCTGTATGTATGGACTCTGCACAGTACTACTTCTCTTGTCCTGTATGTCGGGTGTAATTCTCGGTATCTGTCCTTATTCTGTATGTATGGACTCTGCACAGTACTACTTCTCCTGTCCTGTATGACGGGTGTAATTCTCGGTATCTGTTCTTATTCTGTATGTATGGACTCTGCACAGTGCTACTTCTCCTGTCCTGTATGCCGGGTGTAATTCTCGGTATCTGTTCTTATTCTGTATGTATGGACTCTGCACAGTACTACTTCTCTTGTCCTGTATGTCGGGTGTAATTCTCGGTATCTGTCCTTATTCTGTATGTATGGACTCTGCACAGTACTACTTCTCTTGTCCTGTATGCCGGGTGTAATTCTCAGTATCTATTCTTATTCTGTATGTATGGACTCTGCACAGTACTACTTCTCTTGTCCTGTATGTCGGGTGTAATTCTCGGTATCTGTCCTTATTCTGTATGTATGGACTCTGCACAGTACTACTTCTCCTGTCCTGTATGTCGGGTGTAATTCTCGGTATCTGTCCTTATTCTGTATGTATGGACTCTGCACAGTACTACTTCTCTTGTCCTGTATGCCGGGTGTAATTCTCAGTATCTGTTCTTATTCTGTATGTATGGACTCTGCACAGTACTACTTCTCCTGTCCTGTATGTTGGGTGTAATTCTCAGTATCTGTTCTTATTCTGTATGTATGGACTCTGCACAGTACTACTTCTCCTGTCCTGTATGCCGGGTGTAATTCTCAGTATCTGTTCTTATTCTGTATGTATGGACTCTGCACAGTACTACTTCTCCTGTCCTGTATGTTGGGTGTAATTCTCAGTATCTGTTCTTATTCTGTATGTATGGACTCTGCACAGTACTACTTCTCCTGTCCTGTATGTCGGGTGTAATTCTCAGTATCTCTTCTTATTCTGTATGTATGGACTCTGCACAGTACTACTTCTCCTGTCCTGTATGCCGGGTGTAATTCTCAGTATCTGTTCTTATTCTGTATGTATGGACTCTGCACAGTACTACTTCTCCTGTCCTGTATGTCGGGTGTAATTCTCAGTATCTGTTCTTATTCTGTATGTATGGACTCTGCACAGTACTACTTCTCCTGTCCTGTATGTCGGGTGTAATTCTCAGTATCTATCCTTATTCTGTATGTATGGACTCTGCACAGTACTACTTCTCCTGTCCTGTATGACGGGTGTAATTCTCGGTATCTGTTCTTATTCTGTATGTATGGACTCTGCACAGTACTACTTCTCTTGTCCTGTATGCCGGGTGTAATTCTCAGTATCTGTTCTTATTCTGTATGTATGGACTCTGCACAGTACTACTTCTCTTGTCCTGTATGTCGGGTGTAATTTTCGGTATCTGTCCTTATTCTGTATGTATGGACTCTGCACAGTACTACTTCTCCTGTCCTGTATGTCGGGTGTAATTCTCGGTATCTGTTCTTATTCTGTATGTATGGACTCTGCACAGTACTACTTCTCCTGTCCTGTATGACGGGTGTAATTCTCGGTATCTGTTCTTATTCTGTATGTATGGACTCTGCACAGTGCTACTTCTCCTGTCCTGTATGTCGGGTGTAATTCTCAGTATCTGTCCTTATTCTGTATGTATGGACTCTGCACAGTACTACTTCTCCTGTCCTGTATGACGGGTGTAATTCTCAGTATCTGTCCTTATTCTGTATGTATGGACTCTGCACAGTACTACTTCTCTTGTCCTGTATGCCGGGTGTAATTCTCGGTATCTGTCCTTATTCTGTATGTATGGACTCTGCACAGTACTACTTCTCTTGTCCTGTATGTCGGGTGTAATTCTCAGTATCTGTTCTTATTCTGTATGTATGGACTCTGCACAGTACTACTTCTCTTGTCCTGTATGCCGGGTGTAATTCTCGGTATCTGTCCTTATTCTGTATGTATGGACTCTGCACAGTACTACTTCTCTTGTCCTGTATGCCGGGTGTAATTCTCAGTATCTGTCCTTATTCTGTATGTATGGACTCTGCACAGTACTACTTCTCCTGTCCTGTATGTCGGGTGTAATTCTCGGTATCTGTCCTTATTCTGTATGTATGGACTCTGCACAGTACTACTTCTCTTGTCCTGTATGCCGGGTGTAATTCTCAGTATCTGTTCTTATTCTGTATGTATGGACTCTGCACAGTACTACTTCTCCTGTCCTGTATGTTGGGTGTAATTCTCAGTATCTGTTCTTATTCTGTATGTATGGACTCTGCACAGTACTACTTCTCCTGTCCTGTATGCCGGGTGTAATTCTCAGTATCTGTTCTTATTCTGTATGTATGGACTCTGCACAGTACTACTTCTCCTGTCCTGTATGTTGGGTGTAATTCTCAGTATCTGTTCTTATTCTGTATGTATGGACTCTGCACAGTACTACTTCTCCTGTCCTGTATGTCGGGTGTAATTCTCAGTATCTCTTCTTATTCTGTATGTATGGACTCTGCACAGTACTACTTCTCCTGTCCTGTATGCCGGGTGTAATTCTCAGTATCTGTTCTTATTCTGTATGTATGGACTCTGCACAGTACTACTTCTCCTGTCCTGTATGTCGGGTGTAATTCTCAGTATCTGTTCTTATTCTGTATGTATGGACTCTGCACAGTACTACTTCTCCTGTCCTGTATGTCGGGTGTAATTCTCAGTATCTGTCCTTATTCTGTATGTATGGACTCTGCACAGTACTACTTCTCTTGTCCTGTATGCCGGGTGTAATTCTCAGTATCTGTCCTTATTCTGTATGTATGGACTCTGCACAGTACTACTTCTCCTGTCCTGTATGTCGGGTGTAATTCTCGGTATCTCTTCTTATTCTGTATGTATGGACTCTGCACAGTACTACTTCTCCTGTCCTGTATGCCGGGTGTAATTCTCAGTATCTGTTCTTATTCTGTATGTATGGACTCTGCACAGTACTACTTCTCCTGTCCTGTATGCCGGGTGTAATTCTCAGTATCTGTTCTTATTCTGTATGTATGGACTCTGCACAGTACTACTTCTCCTGTCCTGTATGTCGGGTGTAATTCTCGGTATCTGTTCTTATTCTGTATGTATGGACTCTGCACAGTACTACTTCTCTTGTCCTGTATGCCGGGTGTAATTCTCAGTATCTGTCCTTATTCTGTATGTATGGACTCTGCACAGTACTACTTCTCCTGTCCTGTATGTCGGGTGTAATTCTCGGTATCTGTCCTTATTCTGTATGTATGGACTCTGCACAGTACTACTTCTCTTGTCCTGTATGCCGGGTGTAATTCTCAGTATCTGTTCTTATTCTGTATGTATGGACTCTGCACAGTACTACTTCTCTTGTCCTGTATGCCGGGTGTAATTCTCAGTATCTGTTCTTATTCTGTATGTATGGACTCTGCACAGTACTACTTCTCCTGTCCTGTATGTCGGGTGTAATTCTCAGTATCTGTCCTTATTCTGTATGTATGGACTCTGCACAGTACTACTTCTCCTGTCCTGTATGTCGGGTGTAATTCTCAGTATCTGTCCTTATTCTGTATGTATGGACTCTGCACAGTACTACTTCTCTTGTCCTGTATGCCGGGTGTAATTCTCAGTATCTGTTCTTATTCTGTATGTATGGACTCTGCACAGTACTACTTCTCCTGTCCTGTATGTCGGGTGTAATTCTCAGTATCTGTCCTTATTCTGTATGTATGGACTCTGCACAGTACTACTTCTCTTGTCCTGTATGTCGGGTGTAATTCTCAGTATCTGTCCTTATTCTGTATGTATGGACTCTGCACAGTACTACTTCTCCTGTCCTGTATGTCGGGTGTAATTCTCAGTATCTGTCCTTATTCTGTATGTATGGACTCTGCACAGTACTACTTCTCTCTTGTCCTGTATGCCGGGTGTAATTCTCAGTATCTGTCCTTATTCTGTATGTATGGACTCTGCACAGTACTACTTCTCTTGTCCTGTATGCCGGGTGTAATTCTCGGTATCTGTTCTTATTCTGTATGTATGGACTCTGCACAGTACTACTTCTCTTGTCCTGTATGTCGGGTGTAATTCTCGGTATCTGTCCTTATTCTGTATGTATGGACTCTGCACAGTACTACTTCTCCTGTCCTGTATGACGGGTGTAATTCTCGGTATCTGTTCTTATTCTGTATGTATGGACTCTGCACAGTGCTACTTCTCCTGTCCTGTATGCCGGGTGTAATTCTCGGTATCTGTTCTTATTCTGTATGTATGGACTCTGCACAGTACTACTTCTCTTGTCCTGTATGTCGGGTGTAATTCTCGGTATCTGTCCTTATTCTGTATGTATGGACTCTGCACAGTACTACTTCTCGTGTCCTGTATGTCGGGTGTAATTCTCAGTATCTCTTCTTATTCTGTATGTATGGACTCTGCACAGTACTACTTCTCTTGTCCTGTATGTCGGGTGTAATTCTCGGTATCTGTTCTTATTCTGTATGTATGGACTCTGCACAGTACTACTTCTCTTGTCCTGTATGTCGGGTGTAATTTTCGGTATCTGTCCTTATTCTGTATGTATGGACTCTGCACAGTACTACTTCTCTTGTCCTGTATGTCGGGTGTAATTCTCAGTATCTGTTCTTATTCTGTATGTATGGACTCTGCACAGTACTACTTCTCTTGTCCTGTATGCCGGGTGTAATTCTCAGTATCTGTTCTTATTCTGTATGTATGGACTCTGCACAGTACTACTTCTCCTGTCCTGTATGTCGGGTGTAATTCTCGGTATCTGTTCTTATTCTGTATGTATGGACTCTGCACAGTACTACTTCTCCTGTCCTGTATGACGGGTGTAATTCTCGGTATCTGTTCTTATTCTGTATGTATGGACTCTGCACAGTGCTACTTCTCCTGTCCTGTATGTCGGGTGTAATTCTCAGTATCTGTTCCTATTCTGTATGTATGGACTCTGCACAGTACTACTTCTCCTGTCCTGTATGTCGGGTGTAATTCTCAGTATCTGTCCTTATTCTGTATGTATGGACTCTGCACAGTACTACTTCTCCTGTCCTGTATGACGGGTGTAATTCTCAGTATCTGTCCTTATTCTGTATGTATGGACTCTGCACAGTACTACTTCTCTTGTCCTGTATGCCGGGTGTAATTCTCGGTATCTGTCCTTATTCTGTATGTATGGACTCTGCACAGTACTACTTCTCTTGTCCTGTATGTCGGGTGTAATTCTCAGTATCTGTTCTTATTCTGTATGTATGGACTCTGCACAGTACTACTTCTCTTGTCCTGTATGCCGGGTGTAATTCTCGGTATCTGTCCTTATTCTGTATGTATGGACTCTGCACAGTACTACTTCTCTTGTCCTGTATGCCGGGTGTAATTCTCAGTATCTGTCCTTATTCTGTATGTATGGACTCTGCACAGTACTACTTCTCCTGTCCTGTATGTCGGGTGTAATTCTCGGTATCTGTCCTTATTCTGTATGTATGGACTCTGCACAGTACTACTTCTCTTGTCCTGTATGCCGGGTGTAATTCTCAGTATCTGTTCTTATTCTGTATGTATGGACTCTGCACAGTACTACTTCTCCTGTCCTGTATGTTGGGTGTAATTCTCAGTATCTGTTCTTATTCTGTATGTATGGACTCTGCACAGTACTACTTCTCCTGTCCTGTATGCCGGGTGTAATTCTCAGTATCTGTTCTTATTCTGTATGTATGGACTCTGCACAGTACTACTTCTCCTGTCCTGTATGTTGGGTGTAATTCTCAGTATCTGTTCTTATTCTGTATGTATGGACTCTGCACAGTACTACTTCTCCTGTCCTGTATGTCGGGTGTAATTCTCAGTATCTGTTCTTATTCTGTATGTATGGACTCTGCACAGTACTACTTCTCCTGTCCTGTATGTTGGGTGTAATTCTCAGTATCTGTCCTTATTCTGTATGTATGGACTCTGCACAGTACTACTTCTCCTGTCCTGTATGCCGGGTGTAATTCTCAGTATCTGTCCTTATTCTGTATGTATGGACTCTGCACAGTACTACTTCTCTTGTCCTGTATGTCGGGTGTAATTCTCGGTATCTCTTCTTATTCTGTATGTATGGACTCTGCACAGTACTACTTCTCCTGTCCTGTATGCCGGGTGTAATTCTCAGTATCTGTTCTTATTCTGTATGTATGGACTCTGCACAGTACTACTTCTCCTGTCCTGTATGTCGGGTGTAATTCTCAGTATCTGTTCTTATTCTGTATGTATGGACTCTGCACAGTACTACTTCTCTTGTCCTGTATGTCGGGTGTAATTCTCGGTATCTGTTCTTATTCTGTATGTATGGACTCTGCACAGTACTACTTCTCTTGTCCTGTATGCCGGGTGTAATTCTCGGTATCTGTCCTTATTCTGTATGTATGGACTCTGCACAGTACTACTTCTCCTGTCCTGTATGCCGGGTGTAATTCTCAGTATCTGTCCTTATTCTGTATGTATGGACTCTGCACAGTACTACTTCTCTTGTCCTGTATGCCGGGTGTAATTCTCAGTATCTGTCCTTATTCTGTATGTATGGACTCTGCACAGTACTACTTCTCCTGTCCTGTATGTCGGGTGTAATTCTCAGTATCTGTCCTTATTCTGTATGTATGGACTCTGCACAGTACTACTTCTCTTGTCCTGTATGCCGGGTGTAATTCTCAGTATCTGTTCTTATTCTGTATGTATGGACTCTGCACAGTACTACTTCTCCTGTCCTGTATGTTGGGTGTAATTCTCAGTATCTGTTCTTATTCTGTATGTATGGACTCTGCACAGTACTACTTCTCCTGTCCTGTATGCCGGGTGTAATTCTCAGTATCTGTCCTTATTCTGTATGTATGGACTCTGCACAGTACTACTTCTCTTGTCCTGTATGCCGGGTGTAATTCTCAGTATCTGTTCTTATTCTGTATGTATGGACTCTGCACAGTACTACTTCTCCTGTCCTGTATGTTGGGTGTAATTCTCAGTATCTGTTCTTATTCTGTATGTATGGACTCTGCACAGTACTACTTCTCCTGTCCTGTATGCCGGGTGTAATTCTCAGTATCTGTTCTTATTCTGTATGTATGGACTCTGCACAGTACTACTTCTCCTGTCCTGTATGTTGGGTGTAATTCTCAGTATCTGTTCTTATTCTGTATGTATGGACTCTGCACAGTACTACTTCTCCTGTCCTGTATGCCGGGTGTAATTCTCAGTATCTGTTCTTATTCTGTATGTATGGACTCTGCACAGTACTACTTCTCCTGTCCTGTATGTTGGGTGTAATTCTCAGTATCTGTTCTTATTCTGTATGTATGGACTCTGCACAGTACTACTTCTCCTGTCCTGTATGCCGGGTGTAATTCTCAGTATCTGTCCTTATTCTGTATGTATGGACTCTGCACAGTACTACTTCTCTTGTCCTGTATGTCGGGTGTAATTCTCGGTATCTCTTCTTATTCTGTATGTATGGACTCTGCACAGTACTACTTCTCCTGTCCTGTATGCCGGGTGTAATTCTCAGTATCTGTTCTTATTCTGTATGTATGGACTCTGCACAGTACTACTTCTCCTGTCCTGTATGTCGGGTGTAATTCTCAGTATCTGTTCTTATTCTGTATGTATGGACTCTGCACAGTACTACTTCTCTTGTCCTGTATGTCGGGAGTAATTCTCGGTATCTGTTCTTATTCTGTATGTATGGACTCTGCACAGTACTACTTCTCCTGTCCTGTATGTCGGGTGTAATTCTCAGTATCTGTCCTTATTCTGTATGTATGGACTCTGCACAGTACTACTTCTCTTGTCCTGTATGTCGGGTGTAATTCTCGGTATCTGTTCTTATTCTGTATGTATGGACTCTGCACAGTACTACTTCTCCTGTCCTGTATGTCGGGTGTAATTCTCAGTATCTGTCCTTATTCTGTATGTATGGACTCTGCACAGTACTACTTCTCTTGTCCTGTATGTCGGGTGTAATTCTCAGTATCTGTCCTTATTCTGTATGTATGGACTCTGCACAGTACTACTTCTCTTGTCCTGTATGTCGGGTGTAATTCTCAGTATCTGTCCTTATTCTGTATGTATGGACTCTGCACAGTACTACTTCTCTTGTCCTGTATGCCGGGTGTAATTCTCAGTATCTGTCCTTATTCTGTATGTATGGACTCTGCACAGTACTACTTCTCCTGTCCTGTATGTCGGGTGTAATTCTCGGTATCTGTCCTTATTCTGTATGTATGGACTCTGCACAGTACTACTTCTCTTGTCCTGTATGCCGGGTGTAATTCTCAGTATCTGTTCTTATTCTGTATGTATGGACTCTGCACAGTACTACTTCTCCTGTCCTGTATGTTGGGTGTAATTCTCAGTATCTGTTCTTATTCTGTATGTATGGACTCTGCACAGTACTACTTCTCCTGTCCTGTATGCCGGGTGTAATTCTCAGTATCTGTTCTTATTCTGTATGTATGGACTCTGCACAGTACTACTTCTCCTGTCCTGTATGTTGGGTGTAATTCTCAGTATCTGTTCTTATTCTGTATGTATGGACTCTGCACAGTACTACTTCTCCTGTCCTGTATGTCGGGTGTAATTCTCAGTATCTGTTCTTATTCTGTATGTATGGACTCTGCACAGTACTACTTCTCCTGTCCTGTATGTTGGGTGTAATTCTCAGTATCTGTCCTTATTCTGTATGTATGGACTCTGCACAGTACTACTTCTCCTGTCCTGTATGCCGGGTGTAATTCTCAGTATCTGTCCTTATTCTGTATGTATGGACTCTGCACAGTACTACTTCTCTTGTCCTGTATGTCGGGTGTAATTCTCGGTATCTCTTCTTATTCTGTATGTATGGACTCTGCACAGTACTACTTCTCCTGTCCTGTATGCCGGGTGTAATTCTCAGTATCTGTTCTTATTCTGTATGTATGGACTCTGCACAGTACTACTTCTCCTGTCCTGTATGTCGGGTGTAATTCTCAGTATCTGTTCTTATTCTGTATGTATGGACTCTGCACAGTACTACTTCTCTTGTCCTGTATGTCGGGTGTAATTCTCGGTATCTGTTCTTATTCTGTATGTATGGACTCTGCACAGTACTACTTCTCTTGTCCTGTATGCCGGGTGTAATTCTCGGTATCTGTCCTTATTCTGTATGTATGGACTCTGCACAGTACTACTTCTCCTGTCCTGTATGCCGGGTGTAATTCTCAGTATCTGTCCTTATTCTGTATGTATGGACTCTGCACAGTACTACTTCTCTTGTCCTGTATGCCGGGTGTAATTCTCAGTATCTGTCCTTATTCTGTATGTATGGACTCTGCACAGTACTACTTCTCCTGTCCTGTATGTCGGGTGTAATTCTCGGTATCTGTCCTTAGTCTGTATGTATGGACTCTGCACAGTACTACTTCTCTTGTCCTGTATGCCGGGTGTAATTCTCGGTATCTGTCCTTATTCTGTATGTATGGACTCTGCACAGTACTACTTCTCCTGTCCTGTATGCCGGGTGTAATTCTCAGTATCTGTCCTTATTCTGTATGTATGGACTCTGCACAGTACTACTTCTCTTGTTCTGTATGCCGGGTGTAATTCTCAGTATCTGTCCTTATTCTGTATGTATGGACTCTGCACAGTACTACTTCTCTTGTCCTGTATGCCGGGTGTAATTCTCAGTATCTGTTCTTATTCTGTATGTATGGACTCTGCACAGTACTACTTCTCCTGTCCTGTATGTTGGGTGTAATTCTCAGTATCTGTTCTTATTCTGTATGTATGGACTCTGCACAGTACTACTTCTCCTGTCCTGTATGCCGGGTGTAATTCTCAGTATCTGTTCTTATTCTGTATGTATGGACTCTGCACAGTACTACTTCTCCTGTCCTGTATGTTGGGTGTAATTCTCAGTATCTGTTCTTATTCTGTATGTATGGACTCTGCACAGTACTACTTCTCCTGTCCTGTATGTCGGGTGTAATTCTCAGTATCTGTTCTTATTCTGTATGTATGGACTCTGCACAGTACTACTTCTCCTGTCCTGTATGTTGGGTGTAATTCTCAGTATCTGTTCTTATTCTGTATGTATGGACTCTGCACAGTACTACTTCTCCTGTCCTGTATGCCGGGTGTAATTCTCAGTATCTGTCCTTATTCTGTATGTATGGACTCTGCACAGTACTACTTCTCTTGTCCTGTATGTCGGGTGTAATTCTCGGTATCTCTTCTTATTCTGTATGTATGGACTCTGCACAGTACTACTTCTCCTGTCCTGTATGCCGGGTGTAATTCTCAGTATCTGTTCTTATTCTGTATGTATGGACTCTGCACAGTACTACTTCTCCTGTCCTGTATGTCGGGTGTAATTCTCAGTATCTGTTCTTATTCTGTATGTATGGACTCTGCACAGTACTACTTCTCTTGTCCTGTATGTCGGGTGTAATTCTCGGTATCTGTTCTTATTCTGTATGTATGGACTCTGCACAGTACTACTTCTCCTGTCCTGTATGTCGGGTGTAATTCTCAGTATCTGTCCTTATTCTGTATGTATGGACTCTGCACAGTACTACTTCTCTTGTCCTGTATGTCGGGTGTAATTCTCGGTATCTGTTCTTATTCTGTATGTATGGACTCTGCACAGTACTACTTCTCCTGTCCTGTATGTCGGGTGTAATTCTCAGTATCTGTCCTTATTCTGTATGTATGGACTCTGCACAGTACTACTTCTCTTGTCCTGTATGCCGGGTGTAATTCTCAGTATCTGTCCTTATTCTGTATGTATGGACTCTGCACAGTACTACTTCTCCTGTCCTGTATGTCGGGTGTAATTCTCGGTATCTCTTCTTATTCTGTATGTATGGACTCTGCACAGTACTACTTCTCCTGTCCTGTATGCCGGGTGTAATTCTCAGTATCTGTTCTTATTCTGTATGTATGGACTCTGCACAGTACTACTTCTCCTGTCCTGTATGCCGGGTGTAATTCTCAGTATCTGTTCTTATTCTGTATGTATGGACTCTGCACAGTACTACTTCTCCTGTCCTGTATGTCGGGTGTAATTCTCAGTATCTGTTCTTATTCTGTATGTATGGACTCTGCACAGTACTACTTCTCTTGTCCTGTATGCCGGGTGTAATTCTCGGTATCTGTCCTTATTCTGTATGTATGGACTCTGCACAGTACTACTTCTCTTGTCCTGTATGCCGGGTGTAATTCTCAGTATCTGTTCTTATTCTGTATGTATGGACTCTGCACAGTACTACTTCTCTTGTCCTGTATGCCGGGTGTAATTCTCAGTATCTGTTCTTATTCTGTATGTATGGACTCTGCACAGTACTACTTCTCCTGTCCTGTATGTTGGGTGTAATTCTCAGTATCTGTTCTTATTCTGTATGTATGGACTCTGCACAGTACTACTTCTCCTGTCCTGTATGCCGGGTGTAATTCTCAGTATCTGTCCTTATTCTGTATGTATGGACTCTGCACAGTACTACTTCTCTTGTCCTGTATGTCGGGTGTAATTCTCGGTATCTCTTCTTATTCTGTATGTATGGACTCTGCACAGTACTACTTCTCCTGTCCTGTATGTCGGGTGTAATTCTCAGTATCTGTTCTTATTCTGTATGTATGGACTCTGCACAGTACTACTTCTCCTGTCCTGTATGTCGGGTGTAATTCTCAGTATCTGTCCTTATTCTGTATGTATGGACTCTGCACAGTACTACTTCTCTTGTCCTGTATGCCGGGTGTAATTCTCAGTATCTGTCCTTATTCTGTATGTATGGACTCTGCACAGTACTACTTCTCCTGTCCTGTATGTCGGGTGTAATTCTCAGTATCTGTCCTTATTCTGTATGTATGGACTCTGCACAGTACTACTTCTCTTGTCCTGTATGCCGGGTGTAATTCTCGGTATCTGTCCTTATTCTGTATGTATGGACTCTGCACAGTACTACTTCTCTTGTCCTGTATGCCGGGTGTAATTCTCAGTATCTGTTCTTATTCTGTATGTATGGACTCTGCACAGTACTACTTCTCTTGTCCTGTATGCCGGGTGTAATTCTCAGTATCTGTTCTTATTCTGTATGTATGGACTCTGCACAGTACTACTTCTCCTGTCCTGTATGTTGGGTGTAATTCTCAGTATCTGTTCTTATTCTGTATGTATGGACTCTGCACAGTACTACTTCTCCTGTCCTGTATGCCGGGTGTAATTCTCAGTATCTGTCCTTATTCTGTATGTATGGACTCTGCACAGTACTACTTCTCTTGTCCTGTATGTCGGGTGTAATTCTCGGTATCTCTTCTTATTCTGTATGTATGGACTCTGCACAGTACTACTTCTCCTGTCCTGTATGCCGGGTGTAATTCTCGGTATCTCTTCTTATTCTGTATGTATGGACTCTGCACAGTACTACTTCTCCTGTCCTGTATGCCGGGTGTAATTCTCAGTATCTGTCCTTATTCTGTATGTATGGACTCTGCACAGTACTACTTCTCCTGTCCTGTATGTCGGGTGTAATTCTCGGTATCTGTTCTTATTCTGTATGTATGGACTCTGCACAGTACTACTTCTCCTGTCCTGTATGTCGGGTGTAATTCTCAGTATCTGTTCTTATTCTGTATGTATGGACTCTGCACAGTACTACTTCTCCTGTCCTGTATGTCGGGTGTAATTCTCAGTATCTGTCCTTATTCTGTATGTATGGACTCTGCACAGTACTACTTCTCTTGTCCTGTATGTCGGGTGTAATTCTCAGTATCTGTCCTTATTCTGTATGTATGGACTCTGCACAGTACTACTTCTCTTGTCCTGTATGTCGGGTGTAATTCTCGGTATCTCTTCTTATTCTGTATGTATGGACTCTGCACAGTACTACTTCTCCTGTCCTGTATGCCGGGTGTAATTCTCGGTATCTCTTCTTATTCTGTATGTATGGACTCTGCACAGTACTACTTCTCCTGTCCTGTATGCCGGGTGTAATTCTCAGTATCTGTCCTTATTCTGTATGTATGGACTCTGCACAGTACTACTTCTCTTGTCCTGTATGTCGGGTGTAATTCTCAGTATCTGTCCTTATTCTGTATGTATGGACTCTGCACAGTACTACTTCTCCTGTCCTGTATGTCGGGTGTAATTCTCGGTATCTGTTCTTATTCTGTATGTATGGACTCTGCACAGTACTACTTCTCCTGTCCTGTATGTCGGGTGTAATTCTCAGTATCTGTTCTTATTCTGTATGTATGGACTCTGCACAGTACTACTTCTCCTGTCCTGTATGTCGGGTGTAATTCTCAGTATCTGTCCTTATTCTGTATGTATGGACTCTGCACAGTACTACTTCTCTTGTCCTGTATGTCGGGTGTAATTCTCAGTATCTGTCCTTATTCTGTATGTATGGACTCTGCACAGTACTACTTCTCCTGTCCTGTATGCCGGGTGTAATTCTCGGTATCTCTTCTTATTCTGTATGTATGGACTCTGCACAGTACTACTTCTCCTGTCCTGTATGCCGGGTGTAATTCTCAGTATCTGTCCTTATTCTGTATGTATGGACTCTGCACAGTACTACTTCTCTTGTCCTGTATGTCGGGTGTAATTCTCAGTATCTGTCCTTATTCTGTATGTATGGACTCTGCACAGTACTACTTCTCCTGTCCTGTATGTCGGGTGTAATTCTCGGTATCTGTTCTTATTCTGTATGTATGGACTCTGCACAGTACTACTTCTCCTGTCCTGTATGTCGGGTGTAATTCTCAGTATCTGTTCTTATTCTGTATGTATGGACTCTGCACAGTACTACTTCTCCTGTCCTGTATGTCGGGTGTAATTCTCAGTATCTGTCCTTATTCTGTATGTATGGACTCTGCACAGTACTACTTCTCTTGTCCTGTATGTCGGGTGTAATTCTCAGTATCTGTCCTTATTCTGTATGTATGGACTCTGCACAGTACTACTTCTCCTGTCCTGTATGCCGGGTGTAATTCTCGGTATCTCTTCTTATTCTGTATGTATGGACTCTGCACAGTACTACTTCTCCTGTCCTGTATGCCGGGTGTAATTCTCAGTATCTGTCCTTATTCTGTATGTATGGACTCTGCACAGTACTACTTCTCTTGTCCTGTATGTCGGGTGTAATTCTCAGTATCTGTCCTTATTCTGTATGTATGGACTCTGCACAGTACTACTTCTCCTGTCCTGTATGTCGGGTGTAATTCTCGGTATCTGTTCTTATTCTGTATGTATGGACTCTGCACAGTACTACTTCTCCTGTCCTGTATGTCGGGTGTAATTCTCAGTATCTGTTCTTATTCTGTATGTATGGACTCTGCACAGTACTACTTCTCCTGTCCTGTATGTCGGGTGTAATTCTCAGTATCTGTCCTTATTCTGTATGTATGGACTCTGCACAGTACTACTTCTCTTGTCCTGTATGTCGGGTGTAATTCTCAGTATCTGTCCTTATTCTGTATGTATGGACTCTGCACAGTACTACTTCTCTTGTCCTGTATGTCGGGTGTAATTCTCGGTATCTCTTCTTATTCTGTATGTATGGACTCTGCACAGTACTACTTCTCCTGTCCTGTATGCCGGGTGTAATTCTCGGTATCTCTTCTTATTCTGTATGTATGGACTCTGCACAGTACTACTTCTCCTGTCCTGTATGCCGGGTGTAATTCTCAGTATCTGTCCTTATTCTGTATGTATGGACTCTGCACAGTACTACTTCTCTTGTCCTGTATGTCGGGTGTAATTCTCAGTATCTGTCCTTATTCTGTATGTATGGACTCTGCACAGTACTACTTCTCCTGTCCTGTATGTCGGGTGTAATTCTCGGTATCTGTTCTTATTCTGTATGTATGGACTCTGCACAGTACTACTTCTCCTGTCCTGTATGTCGGGTGTAATTCTCAGTATCTGTTCTTATTCTGTATGTATGGACTCTGCACAGTACTACTTCTCCTGTCCTGTATGACGGGTGTAATTCTCAGTATCTGTTCTTATTCTGTATGTATGGACTCTGCACAGTACTACTTCTCTTGTCCTGTATGCCGGGTGTAATTCTCAGTATCTGTCCTTATTCTGTATGTATGGACTCTGCACAGTACTACTTCTCTTGTCCTGTATGTCGGGTGTAATTCTCGGTATCTGTTCTTATTCTGTATGTATGGACTCTGCACAGTACTACTTCTCTTGTCCTGTATGCCGGGTGTAATTCTCAGTATCTGTCCTTATTCTGTATGTATGGACTCTGCACAGTACTACTTCTCTTGTCCTGTATGCCGGGTGTAATTCTCAGTATCTGTTCTTATTCTGTATGTATGGACTCTGCACAGTACTACTTCTCTTGTCCTGTATGTCGGGTGTAATTCTCGGTATCTGTTCTTATTCTGTATGTATGGACTCTGCACAGTACTACTTCTCTTGTCCTGTATGCCGGGTGTAATTCTCGGTATCTGTTCTTATTCTGTATGTATGGACTCTGCACAGTACTACTTCTCTTGTCCTGTATGCCGGGTGTAATTCTCAGTATCTGTCCTTATTCTGTATGTATGGACTCTGCACAGTACTACTTCTCCTGTCCTGTATGTCGGGTGTAATTCTCGGTATCTGTCCTTATTCTGTATGTATGGACTCTGCACAGTACTACTTCTCTTGTCCTGTATGCCGGGTGTAATTCTCGGTATCTGTCCTTATTCTGTATGTATGGACTCTGCACAGTACTACTTCTCTTGTCCTGTATGTCGGGTGTAATTCTCAGTATCTGTCCTTATTCTGTATGTATGGAATCTTTTTCAGTAATTCCTTTCATGGAGATGTTTGTTCGGTTCCTGGCTGTTCAGTATCTGGTTATGACATTTAGTTTCTCATTTTTCCACTCTCTGGATAATGTCAGTTCTCTGATTCCTGTCCGGATTTCATTTCTTTCTTTAGGTCTTCCAGAATTTCCAGCCATTTCCCTTCATAATTCTTCTTAAAGTGTTACTAAACCCACAACAGTAAAAACCACCCTGTATATGCAGTAAAGCATGTTTGTTATACTCACTACAGAACCTAAGGGGTTAATCCTCTGCATTGTGTAAAAAAGGCAGTTTGATCCTGTCTTCTCTGATCCTCCTCTTCTTCCACTGTCCCCAATCTATATGCTGATAGTACAGAGGGTAGAGGGGGACAAGCTGCACATGCTCAGTTTGGTGTGTACTTCTAGGGTGTTTTTCTTTTTTCTTGGGAGAGTGCATGTGATCAGCACAGGGCCAATCAGCACTGTCCAAACACAGGGTCTGGGGTCCCGCAGCATGATAGGACAGTTAGGGGGAAATGAAAACTCCTCCTACAAGCTTTAACCAGGCACTGATAGAAGTCACAAGACTGCTAAATACTGCTGGCGAGAAAAAGTTTTTAGCAGTTTATATTTACAAAAATATTTGAATTTCCATGTTCTGTGTACTGTGGGAGACCAGATATAGTGAATGCAGGCTCCTGGGTTTAGTAACACTTTAAACTTCCATATAAATCCATTAGTTATTCATTGAAAACTTTTGTAATAAAGAAATTTACTGTTTGCATTTCTGTTAATCTTCGTGCTCCAAGCCACACGGCACTCAGTGACCTTTTATTTATTCCAATTGAATTGTACAGCTTGGTCACTGCCCCACCCCAATCCCCCAGCCATATGATGGGACAATAAAGGCGTCACCCTGCTCTCTCCTTCTCTCAGTACCCAATTGGCTCCTACAATTACCTTTCCCTCTCTCACAGGTGTATTTAAAAACATTCCCATTGCAATTCACCCAATGAAAGTGCATGTACATTTGTTTCGGTGCAAATGGAGTTAAAAAAAACAAACAAAAAAAAAAAAACAATATTATATGTCCTCTGCTGGTTGAATATTTTTCATTGATTTAAAACAGAAAATACAGCATTTGGCCACCAGATGGAGCTGCGTTTTAAAGACATTTCAAGCTAAGTGCCATCTAGTGGCCAAATGCAGTATTTTCCATTTGAAAATTAATGGAAAAACATTCATCCAGCACAAGAAATAACCTAAACAAATACACCCTTTACCTTTACTGGGCAAATTGTTATGCACATTTTTTTGTCTTTATGTAGAGTGTTTCCAGAAGCTAACATCAAGCCAGACATAGAGATATATACAAGCTGCATTAAAGAAATTAAATATGAATAATATATATATATATATATAGATATAGATATAGATATAGATATAGATAGATAGATAGATAGATAGATAGATAGATAGATGCTATATTATATATATATATATATATATATATATATACTGTATATATAGTATCTCACAAAAGTAAGTACACCCCTCACATTTTTGTAAATATTTTATTCTATCTTTTCATGTGACAACACTGAAGAAATGACACTTTGTTACAATGTAAAGTAGTGAGTGTACAGCTTGTATAACAGTGTAAATTTGCTGTTCCCTCAAAATAACTCAACACACAGCCAATAATGTCTAAACCGCTGACAACAAAAGTGAAAATGTCCAAATTGGGCCCAATTAGCCATTTTCCCTCCCCCCGGTGTCATGTGACTCGTTAGTGTTACAAGGTCTCAGGTGTGAATGGGGAGCAGGTGTGTTAAATTTGGTGTTATCGCTCTCACTCTCTCATACTGGTTACTGGAAGTACAACATGGCACCTCATGGCAAAGAACTCTCTGAGGATCTGAAATAAAGAATTGTTGCTCTACATAAAGATGACCTAGGCTATAAGAAGATTGCCAAGACCCTGAAACTGAGCTGAAGCACGGTGGCCAAGACCATACAGCGGTATAACAGGATGGGTTCCACTCAGAACAGGCCTCGCCATGGTCCACCAAAGAAGTTGAGGTCACGCGCTCAGCGTCATATCCAGAGGTTGTCTTTGGGAAATAGACGTATGAGTGCTGCCAGCATTGCTGCAGAGGTTGAAGGGGTGGGAGGGGGGGTCAGCCTGTCAGTGCTCAGACCATACGCCGCACACTGCATCAAATTGGTCTACATGGCTGACGTCCCAGAAGGAAGCCTCCTCTAAAGATGATGCACAAGAAAGCCCACAAACAGTTTGCTGAAGACAAGCAGACTAAGAACATGGAGTACTGGAACCATATCCTGTGGTCTGATGAGACCAAGATAAACTTATTTGGTGTCAGATGGTGTCAGGCGTGTGTGGCGGCAACCAGGTGAGGAGGACAAAGACAAGTGTGTCTTGTCTACAGTCAAGCATGGTGGTGGGAGTGTCATGGTCTGGGGCTGCATGAGTGCTGCCGGCACTGGGGGGCTACAGATCATTGAGGGAACCAGGAATGCCAACATGTACTGTGACATACTGAAGCAGAGCATGATCCCCTCCCTTCAGAGACTGGGCCGCAAGGCAGTATTCCAACATAACGACCCCAAACACACCTCCAAGATGACCACTGCCTTGGTAAAGAAGCTGAGGGTAAAGGTGATGGACTGGCCAAGCATGACTCCAGACCTAAACCCTATTGATCATCTGTGGGACATCCTCAAACGGAAGGTGGAGGAGCGCAAGGTCTCCAACATCCACCAGCTCTGTGATGTCATCATGGAGGAGGGGAAGAGGACTCCAGTGGCAACCTGTGAGGCTCTGGTGAACTCCATGCCCGAGACGGATAAGGCAGTGCTGGAAAATAATGGCGGCCACACAAAATATTGACACTTTGGGCCCAATTTGGACATTTTCCCTTAATGATTTAGACATTAATAGCTGTGTGTTGAGTTATTTTGAGGGGACAGAAAATTGACACTGTTATATAAGCTGTACACTCACTACTTTACATTGTAGCAAAGTGTCATTTCTTCAGTGTTGTCACATGAAAAGGTATAATAAAATATTTACAGAGATACTGTGTGTTTATATATATAAATGTATTTATTATTATTTAAGAAATCCAGTTTAATGTTTTCTACTTTACTGAAATGTGTCAGTTTTGACTCAATTTTAATGACAAAGTGAAAAAAATGTACCAAATAAAAAATAAAACTCAAATTTTACTACAACGGACCTTTCTTCTCTCTGTACATTTCTCTCTCTCTCTCCGGTGTGGAATGTACAGGTGTGTTGCATTGTGTGTACATACCTCTGAGCCCCGGACACGTCTATGCACGACCGATGAACTTTCCATGGCGGTGGTGTGCGTGCCGCGGTGGATGGCGCTCAGATGGATCTCTTCTATGTTTGCTCAATCCCATCGTGCCGGTTCTTGTCTGGCAGTCACACCTTACAGATCAGTTCCTTATCAGTTGTATTCATGAGAATCTTTAGAAGTGGCGATAGGGAAGGGGGGCCGTGGTGGTGTTTACCCAATCAGCCAATCACAAGAGATTTTATGGCCTTGACAAGCAACCTTGGAAAGGATTAATATTATAGGTGGAGTCTAGTGGGGTGTGTCACCCCTTTGTATTAGTGTGCCCCTTACCCCAAAATAGAGAACCCCATGTCTGTGATAGAGAGCTCCCTCTTATGATAGAGAGTTCATTATCATATGATAGAGCATCCCTGACCCTGTGCTGGAGCACCCCTCTTTGTGTGGGAGCACCCCCCCCCCCATGATAGAGCAACCCCTTCTCCATGTGATAAATTACACCTTTACCCTGTGATAGAGCAGTCCCTTCTGTGATGGAGCACCCCTTTCATTGCTAGAGCACTTCTCTCTATGTGGGAGCACCCCACTCTGTAAAAAAGCACCCCTTCCCCTGTTATAAAGAGCACCCTTTCCTCCCATGATAGAGCACCCCTTCCCCTATGATAGAGCGCCTCCTTTTGCGTGAGAGCAAATCACTCTTTAATAGAGCACCCCTTCCCCTTGTGATAGAGCACCCCTTCCCCTGTGATAGAGCACCCCTTCCCTCTGTAATAGAGCACCCCTCCCCTCTGTAATAGAGCACCCCTTTTCCCTGTGATAGAGCACCCATTCCCCTGTGATAGAGCGCCCCTTCCCCTGTGATAGAGCACCCCTTCCCCTGTGATAGAGCACCTACCTCTGCGTGAGAGCAAAACACTCTTTAATAGAGGACCTCTTCCCCCTACAATCAAGCACCCTTTCCCCTGTGATAGAGCACCCCTTCCCCCTGTGATAGAGCACCCCTTTCCCCTGTGATAGAGCACCCCTTTCCTCTGTGATAGAGCACCCCTTCCCCCTGTGATAGAGCACCCCTTCCCCCTGTGATAGAGCACCCCTTTCCCCTGTGATAGAGCACCCCTTCCCCCTGTGATAGAGCACCCCTTCCCCCTGTGATAGAGCACCCCTTTCCCCTGTGATAGAGCACCCCTTCCCCCTGTGATAGAGCACAACTTTCCTCTGTAATAGAGCACCCCTCCCCTCTGTAATAGAGCACCCCTTTTCCCTGTGATAGAGCACCCATTCCCCTGTGATAGAGCACCCATTCCCCTGTGATAGAGCACCCCTTCCCTCTGTAATAGAGCACCCCTCCCCTCTGTAATAGAGCACCCCTTTTCCCTGTGATAGAGCACCCATTCCCCTGTGATAGAGCGCCCCTTCCCCTGTGATAGAGCACGCCTTCCCCTGTGTTAGAGCACCTACCTCTGCGTGAGAGCAAAACACTCTTTAATAGAGGACCTCTTCCCCCTACAATCAAGCACCCTTTCCCCTGTGATAGAGCACCCCTTCCCCCTGTGATAGAGCACCCCTTTCCCCTGTGATAGAGCACCCCTTCCCCCTGTGATAGAGCACCCCTTTCCTCTGTGATAGAGCACCCCTTCCCCCTGTGATAGAGCACCCCTTCCCCCTGTGATAGAGCACCCCTTTCCCCTGTGATAGAGCACCCCTTTCCTCTGTGATAGAGCACCCCTTTCCCCTGTGATAGAGCACCCCTTCCCCCTGTGATAGAGCACCTCCTTCCCCCTGTGATAGAGCACCCCTTTCCTCTGTGATAGAGCACCCCTTCCCCCTGTGATAGAGCACCCCTTTCCCCTGTGATAGAGCACCCCTTCCCCCTGTGATAGAGCACCCCTTTCCTCTGTGATAGATCACCCCTTCCCCTGTGATAGAGCACCCCTTTCCCCTGTGATAGAGCACCCCCTTCCCCCTGTGATAGAGCACCCCTTTCCTCTGTGATAGATCACCCCTTCCCCTGTGATAGAGCACCCCTTTCCCCTGTGATAGAGCACCCCCTTCCCCCTGTGATAGAGCACCCCTTTCCTCTGTGATAGATCACCCCTTCCCCTGTGATAGAGCACCCCTTTCCCCTGTGATAGAGCACCCCCTTCCCCCTGTGATAGAGCACCCCTTTCCTCTGTGATAGATCACCCCTTCCCCTGTGATAGAGCACCCCTTCCCCTGTGATAGAGCACCTCCACCTGCATGAGCACACCCCACTCTGTAATAAAGCACCCCTTCCACCATGATAAAGCACCCCTTTATTAGTGTGCCCCTTACCCCAAAATAGAGAACCCCATGTCTGTGATAGAGAGCTCCCTCTTATGATAGAGAGTTCATTATCATATGATAGAGCATCCCTGACCCTGTGCTGGAGCACCCCTCTTTGTGTGGGAGCACCCCCCCCCCCATGATAGAGCAACCCCTTCTCCATGTGATAAATTACACCTTTACCCTGTGATAGAGCAGTCCCTTCTGTGATGGAGCACCCCTTTCATTGCTAGAGCACTTCTCTCTATGTGGGAGCACCCCACTCTGTAAAAAAGCACCCCTTCCCCTGTTATAAAGAGCACCCTTTCCTCCCATGATAGAGCACCCCTTCCCCTATGATAGAGCGCCTCCTTTTGCGTGAGAGCAAATCACTCTTTAATAGAGCACCCCTTCCCCTTGTGATAGAGCACCCCTTCCCCTGTGATAGAGCACCCCTTCCCTCTGTAATAGAGCACCCCTCCCCTCTGTAATAGAGCACCCCTTTTCCCTGTGATAGAGCACCCATTCCCCTGTGATAGAGCGCCCCTTCCCCTGTGATAGAGCACCCCTTCCCCTGTGATAGAGCACCTACCTCTGCGTGAGAGCAAAACACTCTTTAATAGAGGACCTCTTCCCCCTACAATCAAGCACCCTTTCCCCTGTGATAGAGCACCCCTTCCCCCTGTGATAGAGCACCCCTTTCCCCTGTGATAGAGCACCCCTTCCCCCTGTGATAGAGCACCCCTTTCCTCTGTGATAGAGCACCCCTTCCCCCTGTGATAGAGCACCCCTTCCCCCTGTGATAGAGCACCTCTTTCCCCTGTGATAGAGCACCCCTTCCCCCTGTGATAGAGCACCCCTTCCCCCTGTGATAGAGCACCCCTTTCCCCTGTGATAGAGCACCCCTTCCCCCTGTGATAGAGCACAACTTTCCTCTGTAATAGAGCACCCCTCCCCTCTGTAATAGAGCACCCCTTCCCCTTGTGATAGAGCACCCATTCCCCTGTGATAGAGCACCCCTTCCCTCTGTAATAGAGCACCCCTCCCCTCTGTAATAGAGCACCCCTTTTCCCTGTGATAGAGCACCCATTCCCCTGTGATAGAGCGCCCCTTCCCCTGTGATAGAGCACGCCTTCCCCTGTGTTAGAGCACCTACCTCTGCGTGAGAGCAAAACACTCTTTAATAGAGGACCTCTTCCCCCTACAATCAAGCACCCTTTCCCCTGTGATAGAGCACCCCTTCCCCCTGTGATAGAGCACCCCTTTCCCCTGTGATAGAGCACCCCTTCCCCCTGTGATAGAGCACCCCTTTCCTCTGTGATAGAGCACCCCTTCCCCCTGTGATAGAGCACCCCTTCCCCCTGTGATAGAGCACCCCTTTCCCCTGTGATAGAGCACCCCTTTCCTCTGTGATAGAGCACCCCTTTCCCCTGTGATAGAGCACCCCTTCCCCCTGTGATAGAGCACCTCCTTCCCCCTGTGATAGAGCACCCCTTTCCTCTGTGATAGAGCACCCCTTCCCCCTGTGATAGAGCACCCCTTTCCCCTGTGATAGAGCACCCCTTCCCCCTGTGATAGAGCACCCCTTTCCTCTGTGATAGATCACCCCTTCCCCTGTGATAGAGCACCCCTTTCCCCTGTGATAGAGCACCCCCTTCCCCCTGTGATAGAGCACCCCTTTCCTCTGTGATAGATCACCCCTTCCCCTGTGATAGAGCACCCCTTTCCCCTGTGATAGAGCACCCCCTTCCCCCTGTGATAGAGCACCCCTTTCCTCTGTGATAGATCACCCCTTCCCCTGTGATAGAGCACCCCTTTCCCCTGTGATAGAGCACCCCCTTCCCCCTGTGATAGAGCACCCCTTTCCTCTGTGATAGATCACCCCTTCCCCTGTGATAGAGCACCCCTTCCCCTGTGATAGAGCACCTCCACCTGCATGAGCACACCCCACTCTGTAATAAAGCACCCCTTCCACCATGATAAAGCACCCCTTCTCCTTTGTGATAGAGCACCTCCCTCTGTAACAGAGTGCCACTTACTCCTCTGATAGAGCACCTCCCTTTGCGTGAGAGCAAACCACTCTTTAATAGAGCACCCCTTCCCCCTGTGATAGAGCACCCCTTCCCTCTGTGATAGAGCACCCCTTCCCCCTGTGATAGATCACCCCTCCCCCTGTGATAGAGCACCCCTCCCCCTGTAATAGATCACCCCCTCTGTAATGCAGTACCCCATCCCCCTGTAATAAAGAACCCCTTCCCCCTGTGATAGATCACCCCTCCCCCTGTGATAGAGCACCCCTCCCCCTGTAATAGATCACCCCCCTCTGTAATGCAGTACCCCTTCCCCCTGTAATAGAGCACCCCTTCCCCCTGTGATAGAGCACCCCCCTCTGTAATAGAGCACCCCTTCCCTCTATAATAGAGCACCCTTCCCCCTGTGATAGATCACCCCTTCCCCCTGTGATAAATAACTCCTTCCCTCTATAATAGAGCACCCCCATCTGTAATAGAGAAAACCTTCCCTCTGTAATAGAGCACCCCTTCCCCCTGTGATAGAGCACCCCCCTCTGTAAAAAAACACCCCTTCCCTCCCACTGATACCAATGATGGGGCACTATTCCTCCCACTGATACCAATGATGGGGCACTATTCCTCCCACTGATACCAATGATGGGGCACTATTCCTCCCACTGATACCAATGATGGGAAACTATTCCTCCCACTGATACCAATGATGGGACACTATTCCTCCCACTGACACCAATGATGGGACACTATTCCTCCCACTGATACCAATGATGGGACACTATTCCTCCCACTGATACCAATGATGGGGCACTATTCCTCCCACTGATACCAATGATGGGGCACTATTCCTCCCACTGATACCAATGATGGGAAACTATTCCTCCCACTGATACCAATGATGGGACACTATTCCTCCCACTGATACCAATGATGGGACACTATTCCTCCCACTGATACCAATGATGGGACACTATTCTTCCCACTGATACCAATGATGGGGCACTATTCCTCCCACTGATACCAATGATGGGGCACTATTCCTCCCACTGATACCAATGATGGGGCACTATTCCTCCCACTGATACCAATGATGGGGCACTATTCCTCCCACTGATACCAATGATGGGAAACTATTCCTCCCACTGATACCAATGATGGGACACTATTTCTCCCACTGATACCAATGATGGGACACTATTCCTCCCACTGATACCAATGATGGGACACTATTCTTCCCACTGATACCAATGATGGGGCACTATTCCTCCCACTGATACCAATGATGGGACACTATTCCTCCCACTGATACCAATGATGGGGCACTATTCCTCCATCTCATATCATCCATGGCACATTAGTCTTCCTTGTGCTAATTAAATGCGCTAAGCCATTTGTTACTGGCACTCGCCCTATTTCCATCGACCACTAACACTGAGGCATTTTCTCCTCCCTTGGGCCACATTTCAGACCCCTTCAGGTCGAAGGTCAGAGAACTTTGCCTTTTTTTTTAAAAAGTCTAAGGAAAGATCTAACCCTCAGAGTGTTCACTAGTAAAGGGGACATAATGACGGATCACCGGTGTCCCAGACATGGAAACCTACCATAGTCTTCTCCATAAACTTTGGAACCTCTGACCAAGGTTGGAAAGACCTCTATAAAACCGCGTTGGCGATCACGCCAAATTTCTGCCCATACAGAAGCAGATCCCCCCCCCCCCCCCCTAACGGTTCAATGTACAAAGACAGCAACCCTTGTCATGCCAGTGACATGTTAATTACACAATCATGTCTCCGTATACGCCGCGTGTGATGGCTGATGCCTACAGAACTCTCATTAAACATTCCTGAAATGTATCCGCGCTCGGTGCCCGCCCACTCGCTCGAATTTATTATACCGGCTATTGTCGTGTCATTGAGGCTGATCCCTTTATACGGCGCTCGCCAAATTCTTCCGTAACTTTTAAAACCTCCTTAAAGCACCAGAAACATCTTAAAACAGTCATATTGGCGTGAAAATTGTGTATCAAAAATTCATGAATTCGAATGTACAACCCTTGCGCCTACGCAGGAATTGTTAACATTTATGAGAGGTTAGGGTGACCACATTTCCAAACTACCATTCAGGGACACCGCCCAACCTTCCCAAAAATCAGCTTGTGCTGTAACGAATCACAGCACAGTGATTGGACACAAGAGGCGGGATTTATGATTTCTCCAATCCCAAGCAGGGGGCGGGGATTGTGCTCCTCCAGGCATTCCCGGGTAGGACAAGTACTGTCAGTGAGTAAAGCGGTGATGTGGCGCCCTTTTTTGGGGGCATCAGATTGGCCCGGGGGGTGGCAGTGTCAGTTTCATTCCGGGACACTGTATTGTCCTGGAATGAAGGTGCCCGGGACAGACCTGCAAAATGCGGGACTGTCCTGGGCAATCCGGGACACGTGGTCACCCTATGGGAGGTAGCACTGCTCTCTATGTTATCTGCCATTCTAAAAGAGAAGTCCTGCCCAAGGGTGACAACGCTGCTTTATATATGCAGTACAGCAAGTGAGTGTTGTCACCCTGGGACAGGAAGTGCCTCATTGGCAGGATCAACAGATGCAAATAAAGGGGGGGGGGAAAAAAGCTTTAAACTATTGCAACCACCACCAGTCTAAGGACCGGTAAGCTGCAATATAATAGATTTTTATTCTTGGGTTTAGATACAGTGCCTTGAAAAAGTATTCATACCCCTAGAAATTTTCCACATTTTGTCATGTTACAACCAAAAACGTAAATGTATTTTATTAGGATTTTATGTAATCGACCAACACAAAGTGGCACATAATTGTGAAGTGGAAGGAAAATGATAAATGGTTTTCAATTTTTTTTACAAATAAATATGTGAAAAGTGTGGGGGGGGTACATTTGTATAGCGCCCCCCGGAGTTAAATACTTTGTAGAACCTCCTTTCTCTGCAATCACAGCTGCAAGTCTTTTTGGGGATGTCTCTACCAGCTTTGCACATCTAGAGAGGGACATTTCTGCCCATTCTTCTTTGTAAAATATCTCAAGGTCTGTCAGATTGGATGGAGAGCGTCTGTGATCAGCAATTATCAAGTCTTGCCACAGATTCTCAATGTGATTTAGGTCTGGACTGTGACTGGGCCATTCTAACACATGAATAGGCTTTGATGTAAACCATTCCATTGTAGCTCTGGCTGTATGTTTCGGGTCGTTGTCCTGCTGGAAGGTGAACCTCCCCCCCAGTCTCAGGTATTTTTTCAGACTCTAAAGCCCTGTACACACGATCGGATTTCCTATGGATTCTAATCCGATGGATTTTTCCATCGGAAATCCGATGAAGCTGACTTCCATCAGTCTTGCCTACACACCATCAGTCAAAAATCCGACCGTCCCAAACGCAGTGACGTAAAACACTCCGACAAGCCGAGAAAAATTAAGTTCAATGCTTCTGAGCATGTGTCGACTTGATTCTGAGCATGCGTGGGTTTTTAATTCGATGGAGTTCCACACAGACGATCGGAATTTGTTATCGTTTTTTTCCCATCGGATAAATTTAAAACATGTTCTATTTTTTCTCACCGATGGTAAAAAGACCGATGGGGCCCACACACGATCAGTTTGTCCATTGAGAAAAGTCCATCGGACTGTTTTCATCGGTAATACCGAGCGTGTGTACGCGGCATAACAGATTTTGTTCTAAGATTGTCCTGTATTTGGCTCCATCCATCTTCCCATCAACTCTGACCAGCTTCCCTATCCCTACTGAAGAAAAGCATCCCCACCACATGATGCTGCCACCACCATGTTTCACGGTGGGGATGGTGTGTTCAGGGTGATGTGCAGTGTTATACCCCATACACACAATCTGACCTTTTCCCGATCAAACTTCCATCGGAATTCCGCCGGAATTTAATCGAAAAAAAAAAATAGAACATGTTCTATTTGAAAATTCCGATGGAATTCATCGGAATTTCTCCGATGGGGCCCACACACACGGTCAGAATTTCCTCTAGTGTGTACTTTAGTTAAAAGCACTGAGTGTCATTTCTGTCTACTGCCTCCTTCCTCTGCTATCAGCACAAGTCACTTCTGAAGTTTTCCTGACACCATGAGAAAAATGGTAAAAGGGGAGGGTGCTCTGGCACACAGCCTGTGATTGAACAGCCTCAGCTCTGTTCCTGTGTGAAAGGGGGTGTGTCCCTTCCCTCCAATCAGCTCTCAGAGCTCTCCTCGCTGAGCTCTGCAGAGTGTAACTTCAGCTCTCCGCCCTCTTTTTTCTGACCTCTCAGACAAGCTTTATAACTCAGCACTTTGAAAGAATGAAGAGAAGAGAAGAGTGCAGATAAAACACTGGATAGGACAGCGTTCTCTTTTTTGTAGGCTCTCAACATGTTTCAGGCCCTGGGTCTCATGTCTACATGCGTCCAATAGGAAAGCTTCCCATGTCTGAGTGTGCGATACAGAGAGACGTAAAAAGCCTGAGCTCGGTAAATTGTTGCCGGGCACCGGGAAGCCTTTCCGATGGATTATTCAGGCTCGCCTTCTGTCCTGCGGTGACTTGACTGTACTTGTCGGAAGAACAAATAAAAACCCACTCAAGGGATTCCGAAAAATCGTAATAATAGAAACCTGTTTATTCTTCTCACGGAGGAGGATTCTGCTCGGTGTGGTGCGGAGGTCAGTCGCTCTCCCCACCCGGGACCAGGGCCGCCATCAGGGGGGTACAGGCAGTACACCTGTAAGGGGCCCGGAGGTCCCCAGGGCCCCGGATGGCAACCCCCTTTTTTTTTTGTAAGGGGCCCGGAGGTCCCCAGGGCCCCGGATGTTTTTCATCAAAATTTTTTTATTTTTATTTATATATTCCTTTATTTTTTGTAAGGGGCCCAGAGGTCCCCAGGGCCCCAGATGGCAACCCCCCTTTTTTTTTATTCATCAGCACCCAAAGCCCCCCCAACCTCAACAATTCA
Organism: Rana muscosa; assembly: GCA_029206835.1. Taxonomy (NCBI): domain Eukaryota; kingdom Metazoa; phylum Chordata; class Amphibia; order Anura; family Ranidae; genus Rana; species Rana muscosa. The sequence goes on from CM055126.1 coordinate 53,587,001, forward strand.
CAGCGACAGCACCCCCCCCCCCCCCCGCTTATCAATTCATGGCACCCCCCGCTTATCAATTTGCGGCAGCCCCCCCTTCTCAATTTGCGGCGGCAGCACCCCCCCCCCCCCCGGTTCTCCTCTGCTCCAGGGGGCCCATGCCTGAAGCTGTGTAAGGGGCCCCAAAATTCCTGATGGCGGCCCTGCCTGGGACTGTACAACCAACTTCTCAGCATCATCCAGATGGAAGGTGAGAGACAACTAGAATAGGAAGAAAAGCTGAGTTCAGGATACTGTGCTACCTTCATTCAGTTAGAGACAGAGAGAGTGTCATGCCGCGTACACGCGACCGTTTTTCATGACGCGAAAAATTGCATTTTTTTATTTGGTCATTAAAAACGACCGTGTGTGGGCTCCAGAGCATTTTTCGCGACGTGAAAAATGGGCATTAAAAATTTGGAACATGCTCTCATTTTTCTCGTCGTTTTTCACGTCGTCGTTTTCCTCATGATGAAAAACGGTCGCGTGTAGGCTTTAACGACGTCAAAAAAATGCGCATGCTCAGAAGCCGGGAGCGCTCGTTCTGGTAAAACTAGCGTTCGTAATGGAGATAGCACATTCGTCACGCTATAACGGACTGAAAGGCAAGAGGCTGAAAAGCGCAAATCGTCTCTCACCAAACTTTTACTAACATGAAGATCAGCAAAAGCAGCCCAAAGGGTGGCGCCATCCGAATGGAACTTCCCCTTTATAGTGCCGTTGTACGTGTTGTACGTCACTGCGCTTTGCTCAAGTGTTTTTTTCATGATCGTGTGTAGGCAAGGCAGGCTTGAGAAGAATCACGTTGAGAAAAACGCAGTTTTTTTCATTGACATTAAAAACGGCCGTGTGTACGTGGCATAACACTAACCCTTCATGTAACCCTAACACTGGCTATCCCTATAACCTTAAAACTAACCCTCCCTGTAACACTACACTGACCATCCTTATGACCCCAACACTGACTCTCCCTGTAACCCCAACTCTAGCTCTCCCTGTAATACTAACCTTCCCACATGACATTAAAAACGGCTGTGTGTACGCGGCATTAGGGTTTCAGATAGGATTAGTATCAAGGTTACAGGGAGGGTCAGTGTTAGGATTTTAAGGACGGTGAGTGTTGGGGTTATAGGGAGGGTTAGTGTTGAGATTACAGGCAGGATTAGTGTTGGGGTCACAGGGAAGGTTGGTGTTACGGGGAGAGTTAGTGTTGGGGTTACAGGGAAGGTTAGTGTTAGGGTTACAGGAAGGGTTACTGTTGGGTTACAGAAGAGGTTAGTGTTAGGGTTACAGGAAGAGTTAGTATTGGGGGTCATAAGGATGGACAGTGTAGTGTTACAGGGAGGGTTAGTTTTAAGGTTATAGGGATAGCCAGTGTTAGGGTTACATGAATGGTTAGTGTTAGGGTTACAGAGATGGTGTTTGGGTTACAGGCATAGGTGTGCGCAGCCTATTGCATTAGAGTGTGCACCCCAAATGTATTAAAACATGGATGGTGTCAGTAGAGCAGTGGACGGTGTCAGTAGAGCAGTGGACGGTGTCAGTAGAGCAGTGGATGGTGTCAGTAGGGCAGTGGATGGTGTCAGTAGAGCAGTGGATGGTGTCAGTAGAGCAGTGGACGGTGTCAGTAGAGCAGTGGATGGTGTCAGTAGAGCAGTGGGCGGTGTCAGTAGAGCAGAGGACGGTGTCAGTAGAGCAGAGGACAGCGTCAGTAGAGCAGAGGACGGTGTCAGTAGAGTAGTGGATGGTGTCAGTAGGGCAGTGGACGGTGTCAGTAGAGCAGAGGACGGTGTCAGTAGGGCAGTGGACGGTCTCAGTAGAGCAGTGGATGGTGTCAGTAGAGCAGTGGACGGTGTCAGTAGAGCAGAGGACGGTGTCAGTAGAGCAGAGAACGGTGTCAGTAGAGCAGTGGACGGTGTCAGTAGAGTAGTGGATGGTGTCAGTAGAGCAGTGGACGGTGTCAGCAGAGCAGTGGACGGTCTCAGTAGAGCAGTGGACGGTGTCAGTAGAGCAGAGGACGGTGTCAGTAGAGCAGAGAACGGTGTCAGAAGAGCAGTGGACGGTGTCAGTAGGGCAGTGGACGGTGTCAGTAGCGCAGTGGACGGTGTCAGTAGGGCAGTGGACGGTCTCAGTAGAGCAGTGGATGGTATCAGTAGAGCAGTGGACGGTGTCAGTAGAGCAGTGGACGGTGTCAGCAGAGCAGAGGACGGTGTCAGTAGAGCAGTGGACTTGTCAGTAGGGCAGAGGTTGGTGTCAGTAGGGCAGTGGACAGTGTCAGTAGTTTATTTTTATTACTTTATTTATTTATTTATTTTTACAATTTTTTTAGGAGCTCAGTTGGGGGAAATATCAGCAGGGGAAATCTGCACCACATGGAGTGATTAGGGTGTGCCCAGGCACACCTGGCACACCCCCTACGCATGCCTATGGTTACAGGAAGGGTTAGTGTTAGGGTTATAGGGATGGCCAGTGTAAGATTTACAGGCGGTAAGTTTTGGGGTTACAGGGAGGGCCAGTGTTAGGGTTACAGGGAAGGTCAGTGTTGGGGTTACAGGAAGTATAGGGATGGCCAGTGTAGTGTTACAAGGAGGGTTAGTTTTAAGGTTATAGGAATAGCCAGTGTTAGGGTTACAGGGAGGGTTAGTGTTAGGTTTACAGGCAGGGTTAGTGTTGGGGTTACAGGGAAGGTTAGTATTACAGGGAGAGTTAGTGTTGGGGTTACAGGCAGGGTTATTGTTGGGGTTACAGGGAGGGTTAGGGTTACAGGGGGGTTAGTGTTAGGGTTACAGGGAGGGTTAGTGTTGGGGTTACAGGGAGGGTTCGTTTTGGGGTTACAGGGAGGGTTAGTGTTGGGTTACAGAAGAGGTTAGTGTTAGGGTTACAGGGAGAGTTAGTGTTGGGGTTACAGGAAGGGTTAGTATTGGGGTCATAAGGATGGTCAGTAAAGTCTTACAGGGAGGGTTAGTTTTAAGGGTATAGGGATAGCCAGTGTTAGGGTTACATCAAGGGTTAGTGTTAGGGTTACAGGCAGGGCCGTCGGAACAGGACAGGCAAACCAAGCACCTGCTTGGGGCCCCGAGCTGGCCTGGGGCCCCAGCAGTCCCAAGATAGAGGAGGCAGCACGGGAGGAGGAGGTAAGACAAACCCCCCCCCCCCCCCGCGATCGGTGTCAATGTCCCGCGGCCCCCCTACCTCAACAACAACAATGTACCAACCCCCCCCCACCCCGCTTCTCAACTTGTTTCAAATTTCGTTGTCCATTCTGCTTGAGGCCCCCAAATTCCTTCAAACGCCCCTGGTTACAGGGAGGGTGTTTGGGTTACAGGAAGGGTTAGTGTTAGGGTTATAGGGATTGCCAGTGTAAGATTTAAAGGCGGTAAGTGTTGGGGTTACAGGGAGGGCCAGTGTTAGGGTTACAGGGAGGGTTAGTGTTGGGGTTACAGGAAGTATAGGGATGGCCAGTGTAGTGTTACAAGGAGGGCTAGTTTTAAGGTTATAGGAATAGTCAGTGTTGGGGTTACAGGGAGGGTTAGTGTTAATGTTTCAGAGAGGGTTGCTGTTAGAGTTACATGGAGGGTTAGTGTTAGTGTTACAGGCAGGGTTCGTGTTGAGGTTACAGGAAGGAATCGTGTTAAGGTTACAGGGTGAGTTAGTGTTAGGGAACCAGGTAAAATTTGGGTTACAGGGTGGGTTGAGGATAGGCTTTTGGAAAAGGTTTGTCTGCACGCATTTGCAAACGCATGCGTGAGCCACAGAGCCACGCCAAGGCCCCCTGGAGTCTGTGGTCCTACACTAACATTGAGTGTCCCCACAATGGAGGCACATGCATTCTGATGGTTAGATGAGGGCAGGTGGACTGAAGGGGAGCCACCCCTCCTTAAAGGTACAGGAGCACACCAAACACCCAGCGTAGCACAATGGCAGCAAAGGTGTTGGTGCACTGCTGGACCAATACAAGCACCATAGGTGAAAACAAAAACATGTCCACCGCCCCCATCTATAGACAGGTTAATTGGTTGTCAGCGAGCTGGTCGGTAAGTAGGCTTGGTTTTTCCCTGGGCATTCCCCAGGCCATGTTGTTATCTGCTTTAGCCTTCCAATGCTACTTACCGTGATAGCCAGCTATAGATGGGGGCGGTGGACATGTTTTTGTTTTCACCTATGGTGCTTGTATTGGTCCAGCAGTGCACCAACACCTTTGCTGCCATTGTGCTACGCTGGGTGTTTGGTGTGCTCCTGTACCTTTAAGGAGGGGTGGCTCCCCTTCAGTCCACCTGCCCTCATCTAACCATCAGAATGCATGTGCCTCCATTGTGGGGACACTCAATGTTAGTGTAGGACCACAGACTCCAGGGGGCCTTGACGTGGCTCTGTGGCTCACGCATGCGTTTGCAAATGCGTGCGGACAAACCCCTGTTTTTAACGCATACTGTTAGACAGGTTAATTGGTTGTCAGCGAGCTGGTCGGTAAGTAGGCTTGGTTTTTCCCTGGGCATTCCCCAGGCCATGTTGTTATCTGCTTTAGCCTTCCAATGCTACTTACCGTGATAGCCAGCTATAGATGGGGGCGGTGGACATGTTTTTGTTTTTGTTTTTTTTTTGTTTTTTGTTTTGGAAAAGGTTACTGTAATGCCTAGTACACGCGATCGGTTTTCCGGTAAAAAGTCTGCCGGGAAAACCGAGGGGAAAACCGAGAACCTGCTCAGTAGCTTTTTCCCCCTACTCACGGCTGGGTTTCCCGGCAGGAAAACTGCCATGAGAGCTTTGGTCGGGAAACCCGGCAGTGTGTATGCTCCACCGCAGTGATTCTCATAGGAAAACTGCGGGCTTAAAAACCGCCGGGAATCCCGGCGGGAAAAAAGAGAAGATGTTCTCTTTTTTCCCGCCGGGATTCCCGGCGGTTTTCCTGTCGGGTAACCTGCGATGGAGCATACACACGGCCCGGATTCCCAGCCAAAAGCTCTCATGGCAGTTTTCCTGCCGGGAAAAACGGTCGTGTGTACGAGGCATTAGAGTATAGAAAGGTTTGGTGTTAAGGTTTTAGAAAGGGTTAGTGTTAAGGGGAGGGTGAGTATTAAGGAATAATTTGACAGTGATGGGTGCTGATTGGCCTATCCTCAAGCCCCGGTGCTCCCACAAGGGACAGAGGAGAGTCACTTGATCTCCATTCCAGGCAATATTGGCATTCACGTGAATCTGGAGCTTCGCCCTGCATGAACAACAAACTGGTTCACTTTTAGAGCGGTGTTAATACCCTTTTAATTTATTTGCTTCTTATCGGAAGTCACCCCACGGCTATTATGCCACAAACCCGCCACACAGTGGCCACGCAGCTACTCTAACTAATAACGGATATAACTTTTCTCTAACTAAAAGCCGGCCCTAGCAGTCACACTTTAGCTTGTGATTATTAAACTTATAATTAATTTGCTGTTTATCGGAGGTCAACCGGCGGTCAGTCCACCGCGAGCCCGCCACGCAGTGACCGAGCCACTAACCATATAAATGTTTTAAATCTGAAAATCGGCCTCAGCAGTCACGGTTTTGTTAGGAATTAATAATCTTTTAATTATTCTGCTGTTGGCTACAAGTTAAAGAGTTTTAATTAAAATATAGAGGCCAAGGAAATTTAGCTCTTGTAGGGAACAGTATTCGAATATCATTAATATTTGGAGAGTTAATTAGTAGCCGCAGAGTTTTTCCCATAAGATTTGGTGGGGATTTTTCTCTCTCTTTTTTTTTTTTTTAACCCAGAGATTTGAGAATCAACTTTGTATCCTGAGTAGGGCCTAGTGACCTGTGTACCACCAGGACAAGTAAATCTAGCGCCCAGGGCAAGGATACAGAACTGCACCCGCTCCTCCACTATTAACTCATGCCGTAGAATGGGTTTACTGTACTTAGTCCATTTTCTGTCCACTTGCTCTACTGTGCCCAGGGCAGCTGTCCCTCCTGCCCACCCCTTGTTCCGACCCTTGTTCTGTCCCTGGACCTGAGAACACTGGTGACGCTTGAGCCCTTTCTGTAGGTCCTGCAAAGGGCTGACCATGCATAGTGCTAAAAGTCTAAACTCATTTTGCGCTTATCTTGTGGTGGTGGCATCACCGCCAGCATCAACTACCCTAGAATGCAACTGTACAAATCCCAGAAGAGTCTCCGGTTGGGGTCAGGTCAAAGGCCATCCTTGACAATGGCCCTACAGGTAGAAAACACACCTGAGGGTATAAATGGAATGCTGGAGCACCTGCCTGTGGATCATGATGGAGAATTTGAAATAAAAGAGGACCTAACGCGGAAAGCTGAAGAGCAGTTAGACTCAAGATGAGAACCAGAGGAACCCAAATGGAATTAAGGAAGATGTGTCAGTAGAATAGGCCATCGAGGAACAAGACTCTTCTTGAAAGAGTTTGGTCACGGTCATGGGCCAACATGTAGAAAACACAGTTGAGGGTACAAATAGAGCGCTAAAGCACATGCCTGTGAACCATGAAGGAAAATCTGGAGCAAGGAAGGACCTAGCAGGAGGACCAGAAGAGCAGTTATACTCAAGATGGGCACCAGAGGAATCCAAACAGAACTTAATGAGATGTGTCATTAGAATAAGCCATCTAGGAACAAGATTCTTCTTAAAACAGTTTAATCAGGGGCAGCCCTAAGGTCATATCTAGGTGGAGACAGTGCTGAACGGTGAAGTTAGGGATTGCAGCCTAAGTTCAATGCCAGAGGTAAAATAAGAAGCAATTGATAGGAAAGAAAAGGGGTCAGGGCAGGTGAGGTTCAAGCAAGGTTTGGACAAGCGAGGTCAGCAACTTTGGTCAACCTTCAATCACAAGCTAGCAAAACTCTATGAATGGAATTTTGATGGCGTAACAAGTTGCTAAACAAAAGAGAAGTTGATCCAATTAGGATGTGCTGGATGTGCTTGGCCATGGCCCTACAGCTAGAAAACACACCTGAGGGTATAGTTGGAACACTGGAGCACATGCTGTGAACCACAAAGGAGAATCTGGAGTGAAGTAAGACCTAGCAGGGAAAGTCGAAGAGTAGTTAGACTCAAGATGAGCACCAGAGGAACCCAAAGTAATTAAGGGAGGCAAGTCAGTAGGATAAGCCATTAAAGGCTAAGACTCCTCTTGAAAAAGTTTGGTCGGGGTCAGCCCTAGGGTCATATCCAGGGGGAGTCAGTGCTGAACAGTGAGATAGAAATGTAGTTAGGGAGTGTAGCCAAATTTCAATGCCAGACAGTGGCGGCTGGTGGTCAAAATTTTGGGGGGGGCGCAAACAAACTGAAAAATTCTGGAAAAAAAAAACACCTATCAATTGCAGCCTCACTGTGCCCATCAAACGCAGCCACTGTACCAAACGCAGCCACTGTACCATCAAACGCAGCCACTGTACCATCAAACGCAGCCACTGTGCCCATCAAACGCAGCCACTGTGCCCATCAAACGCAGCCACTGTACCATCAAACGCAGCCACTGTACCATCAAACGCAGCCACTGTGCCCATCAAACGCAGCCACTTTGCCCATTAAACGTTGCCACTATGCCCAAACGCTGCCACTGTGCCCCAAATGCTGCCACTGTGCCCATCAAATGCAGCCACTTTGCCCATTAAACATTGCCACTGTGCCCCAAATGCTGCCACTGTGCCCAAACGCTGCCACTGTGCCCCTAATGCTGCCACTGTGCCCATTAAATGCTGCCACTGTGCCCATTAAATGCTGCCACTGTGCCCGAAATGCTGCCACTAGTCTGTGCCCCAAATGTTGCCACTGTGCCCCCTGTCTGCCCGGCACTTACCTTGTCTTGGGTAGGCAGCGGGTGATGGCGGCAGGCGACGAGTGGTGTCCTCCATTTTTTCCCCGACCCGATGTCTTCTCCCGCCCGCTCCTACTCTCATCCTCTGCTGTGATTGAACGCCTGATAGGCATCCAATCACAGCGCCTGACGTTTCAGCCAATCAGGTGACAGGTAACACAGACCCGGCGCACCTGATTGGCTGAAAGGGGGTTCAATGTTAGCAAAGCAAATTCCTTTGTTTTGCTACATTACAGCTGAGTGAGAAGCGAACGCACAGCGTTGTGCCCGCTTCTCGCGTTTTTGGACGCCTATTAGAGCCAATGGCTCTAATTAGGTGCTTCCAAAAAACACCCCCACCGCTGTAATTCAGGTGCCCGGTGCCCGAAAAGGCCGGACACCTGAGTAGGGGGTGTCAGCAGCGACCATAGATAGATTTATGCAATGCATGAATCTATCTATGGGGATTAGAGCGGTGCAGGAGAGGGGGGGCGGCACTCCTGTGGCCTTAATGGAGTTACTGCCGCTGATGCCAGAGCTAAAACAGGAAGCAATTCATAGGAAAGACAGAAGTCCAGGGCAGGCAGTGTTCAAGTGAGATTTGGACAAGTGAGGTCAACAACTTCAGTCAAATGTCACTCATGAGCTTCCAAAACTCTATAAATGGAATTTTGATAGTGTCACGAGTTGCCCATAAAAAGGAAGCTGAACCAATTTGAGCATGTGCTGGATGCGCTTAGCCATGGCCCTACAGGTAGCAAACACACCTGAGGGTAAGTGGAATGCTGGCACACATGCTGTGAAACATGAAGGAGAATCTGGAGTGAAGAAAGACCTAGCAGTGGAAGCTGAAGAGTAGTTAGACTCAAGATGAGCACCAGAGGAACCCAAAAGGAATTGAGGGAGGCATTTCAGTAGGATAAGACTTTGGGGACCGAGACTTCTTTTGAAAAAGTTTGGTCAGGGTCAGCCCTAGGGTCATATCCAGGATGAGACAGTGTTGAACAGTGTGACAGAAATTTAGTTAGGGAGTCTAGCCTAAGTTCTATGCCAGAGGTAAAACAGGAAGCAATTCATAGGGAAGAAAGAAGACCAAGAGCAAAGTTCGGACAAGCGAATTCAGCAACTTCAGTCAACTTCCACTCATGAGCTACCAAAACTCTGCAAAGGGCATTTTGATAGTGCCAAAGACCTCCTATAAAAAGGAAGCTATGCCAATAATGTCCTGGATATGCTTGGCCATGACCCTTGATGCTAAAGCTTGTGCCTGCGAACCATAAAGGAGAACTAGAGTGAAGGAGGACCTACTGTAGCACTGGAAGGGCAGCTAGACTCCAGAGGAGCGCCATAGAAACCCAAAAGAAATTGCGGGAGATGAGTTAGCAGTTCAAGCCATCGAGGACCAAGACTCCTTTTGGAAGAGTTTGGTCTCCCACTTTTTTCATTAATCCTGTAAATTTTTTTATTTATTTTTTTGGAAACCTGGAGCTGCTGCTCCTCGAGTCTGTCCATGAATCAGAGCTTGGCCTGTAATATTCATCTGCTTGCGGTAGCTGAGCTCTCTTTTATTATAATATTTTCTGCTGCCTTTATGCTGATTCTATTACTTGATAAGCGCCGAGGAGGGCGGCTGGATCAATGAACTGAGAAACGCCATTTCAGCGCGGCATCCATGCTCATCGCTGTCCTTTGATGGAGGAGGGAGCGGCATCTCTCGTCAGCCTGTCATCGGTAATCGGGTCGCGTTCTATGACACAAACAAAAACTATTAACTCAAAAAATAAATAAATTCACAGTGGTGACGCACAGAGCGACCACACTCACCATCCAATTCTACTCACCATCCAATTCTACTCACCCTATAATCCAATCATTCGATCCCTTGAATCGATTGAAATTCTGATGAAGATTAAAACACGATTGCCAATCTTTCTGTTTCTATATCCTTGTTTTTCAAGGTCAAACTAGTACAGAAGAAATGAGGCAAAAAAATGTCTGACTCTTTGTTATTTTCATTGTTTAAGGAGGAGAACAACATTAAATTTCAAGCGGGTCCGGTCAGTAAAATTATTTTCCAGCAGAAGTCCAAATCTCATGTTTGTATACAGTATATATAACATATAGCAATTTCCTCATCAGGGTGCCCCTTTAAATCAGGTGCCCCACACGAGCCCCCTTACATCAGCTGTCCCCACCACAGTTCCCCATGCATCAGGTGCCCCACTAAAGCCCCCCTTACATCAGGTGCCCCACCAGAGCCCCCCATGCATCAGGTGCCCCTCCAGGGGCCCCCTAACATCAGGTGCCCCACCAGAGCCCCCTTATATCAGCTGTCCCCACCAGAGCCCCCATGCATCAGGTGCCCCACCAGAGCCCCCTTACACCAGGTTCCCCACCAGAGCCCCCCTTACATCAGGTGCCCCACCACAGCCCCCCATGCATCAGGTGCCCCTCCAGGGGCCCCCTAACATCAGGTGCCCCACCAGAGCCCCCTTATATCAGCTGTCCCCACCAGAGCCCCCATGCATCAGGTGCCCCACCAGAGCCCCCCTTACATCAGGTGCCCCACCAGAGCCCCCCATGCATCAGGTGCCCCTCCAGGGGCCCCCTAACATCAGGTGCCCCACCAGAGCCCCCTTACATCAGCTGTCCCCACCAGAGCCCCTTTTACATCAGATGCCCCACCAGAGCCCTCCTTACATCAGGGGCCCTGTCAGAGTAATCCTTACATCAGGTGCCCCACCAGAGCCCCCTTACATCAGCTGTCCCCACCAGAGTCCCCCATGCATCAGGTGCCCCACCAAAGCCCCCCTTACATCAGGTGCCCCACCAGATCCCCCCATGCATCAGGTGCCCCACCAGAGCCCCCCTTACACCAGATGCCCCACCAGAGCCCCCCTTACATCAGATGCCCCACCAGAGCCCCCCTTACATCAGGTGCCCTGTCAGAGTAATCCTTACATCAGGTGCCCCACCAGAGTCCCCCTTACATCAGGTGTCCCCACCAGAGTCCCCCTTACATCAGGTGCCCCATCAGAGTCCCCCTTATATCAGATGACCCATCAGAGTCCCCCCTTACATCAGGTGCCCCGTCAGAGTCCTCCTTACATCCGGTGTCCCCATCTGAGTCCCACTTATATCAGATTCCCCCTTATATCAGTGTCCCCCCCCTTACATCAGAGTCCCTATCAAAGTCTTTCCTTACATCAGAGACCCCTTACATTGGGTGTCCTCCCTTTTACATCAAGCAACCCCCCTAACATCAGGTGTCCCTATCACTCTGCCCCTTTACAGTGTAAGGTCATTCAGTGCCCCCACCCTCACTTGCAGCAAAATGTAGAGTTTACAATCGGTGCACAAATATGGGGCTAAGAATGGCAAATGAAAAACAAAATGTCCCTGGGTTGGTGGTGTCACTAAAAGGAAAAAATGTCCCTGGGTTGGTGGTGTCACTTAAAGGAAAAAATGTCCCTGGGTTGGTGGTGTCACTAAAAGAAAAAAATGTCCCTGGGTTGGTGGTGTCACTAAAAGAAAAAAATGTCCCTGGGTTGGTGGTGTCACTGGAAGGAAAAAAGTTTCTACATCGGTGGTGTCACCGAAAGGAAAAGTGTCCCTGTATTGGTGGTGTCACTAAAAGGAAAAGTGTCCCTGTATTGGTGGTGTCACTGGAAGGAAAAAAGTCTCTACATCAGTGGTGTCACCGAAAGGAAAAGTGTCCCTGTATTGGTGGTGTCACTAAAAGGAAAAGTGTCCCTGTATTGGTGGTGTCACTGGAAGGAAAAAAGTTTCTACATCGGTGGTGTCACCGAAAGGAAAAGTGTCCCTGTATTGGTGGTGTCACTAAAAGGAAAAGTGTCCCTGTATTGGTGGTGTCACTGGAAGGAAAAAAGTCTCTACATCGGTGGTGTCACCGAAAGGAAAAGTGTCCCTGTATTGGTGGTGTCACTAAAAGGAAAAGTGTCCCTGTATTGGTGGTGTCACTGGAAGGAAAAAAGTCTCTACATCAGTGGTGTCACCGAAAGGAAAAGTGTCCCTGTATTGGTGGTGTCACTAAAAGGAAAAGTGTCCCTGTATTGGTGGTGTCACTGGAAGGAAAAAAGTCTCTACATCGGTGGTGTCACCGAAAGGAAAAGTGTCCCTGTATTGGTGGTGTCACTAAAAGGAAAAGTGTCCCTGTATTGGTGGTGTCACTGGAAGGAAAAAAGTCTCTACATCAGTGGTGTCACCGAAAGGAAAAGTGTCCCTGTATTGGTGGTGTCACTAAAAGGAAAAGTGTCCCTGTATTGGTGGTGTCACTGGAAGGAAAAAAGTCTCTACATCGGTGGTGTCACCGAAAGGAAAAGTGTCCCTGTATTGGTGGTGTCACTAAAAGGAAAAGTGTCCCTGTATTGGTGGTGTCACTAAAAGTAAAAAATGTCCCTGGGTTGATGGTGACACTGGAAAGAAAAAAGTCTCTACATCTACATCGTCGGTGTCACTGGAAGGAAAAGTGTCCCGGCGTTAGGAGTGTCAGTTTGGAGAGGGATTTGGCGTCCATATACCATAAAAAGACGTAATTATTATTATTGTGCGATTATTGCACACTGCACTACAAGAGAGATCAGTCGGTAGGACGTGTTATAGTTCAGGTCGATCGTTGACATGCGCTGCAATGGCGGTCTAATCCGCAGGCCACCCCTCGCTCCCCCCCCCCCCCCCGACTGTTTTATCCCAATTTTCACACTGCACAGGTAATGCGCATATTTAATTCGCTAAATTCTAACCGCCGTTCCTCCGGCGTGTTTTCATTGCTCTCTGAAGCGCCGTTCTATTTCTGGCGCAGGAACGAACGTCTCTCATAATAAGTGAGAGCAATTAAAACGGAGGCACACTGTGCCGTACGGGACTCTCGGCGCGCCATAATTGATCTCCTAGTAGAGAATATTAGGCCGGTAATAGAAATTGCTTGATTATGACTCTCCGACAGTCAGCAAAAGACGAGTTTCACGCGTTTCATCCCCACGGCCACCGCAGTCAATACTTCCCTGAAATTTTCCACAATCGCCCTATTCGCTCGTCCCAAGCGGGTCCCGCGCTGACTTATTAAAGAGTGTGTTTTGACGCTCCGGTAACAGCGCCGATCCCAGACTTTCACTGTTCTGCCATTTAATTTTTCGCATTCGCCATCTAGAGGCCAACTTTATATCGGGCAGTAAAACCAACATCCTGCTTAACAGCTGCCACCCATTTGTGGTCTGTCAGCTTTATACCCGAGAGTGTGGGTAACCCATTGATGAGCGGCCTTTCTGCTTTATACCATGGTTTGCAGTCTTTAATCCAATAATGTGTGGTTTCTCAATTCTATACCAATGTGTGCAGTCTTTAATCCACCGATGTACGTCTTTTGGTTTTATGCCAGGTTGTTCAGTCATTAGTCCACTGATTTGTGGTCTTTTGGTTTTATTCTAGGGTGTGCGGTCTTTAATCCCCTGATTTGTGGTCTTCGAATTTTATTTTTTGATTTTGTTTTACTGGGGTGTGTGGTCTTTAGTCCACTGATATGTGGTCTTTAGGTTTTATACCAGGGTGTGCAGTCTTTAATCCACTAATGAGTGGTGTTTTGGTTTTATACTGGGATGTTCAGTCTTCAATCCACTGATTTGTTGTCTTTAGGTTTTATTCTAGGGTGTGCGGTCTTTAACCACTTCCCGCCCGGCCCATAGTCAAATGACGGCCGCAGGAACCCTTTGTCCCTCCGGGCGGCCGTCATATGACGTCCTGGGATTCCCGCAGTGTGGAGTGCGCGCGCGCTCGCCGCATCACTGGGGACCCGATGTGCGTGCCCGGCGGCCGCGATATCCGCCGGGCACCCGCGATTGCTCGTCACAGAGCCAGGGACGTGGATCTCTGTGTGTAAACACAGAAATCCACGTCCTGTCAGGGAGAGAAGACCGATGGTGTGTCCCTTGTACATAGGGACAACCAACGGTCACCTCCCCCAGTCAGTCCCCTCCCCCTACAGTAAGAATCACTCCCTAGGGAACACATTAACCCCTTGATCGCCCCCTAGTGTTAACCCCCTTCCCTACCAGTCACATTTATACAGTAATCAGTGCATATTTATAGCACCGTTCGCGGTATAAATGTGAATGGTCCCAAAATAGTGTCAAAAGTGTCCGATCTGCAATATCGCAGTCCTGACAAAAATCGCAGATCGCCGCCATTACTAGTAAAAAAAAATTTAAAAAAAATGTCATAAATCTATCCCCTATTTTGTAGACACTATAACTTTTGCACAAACCAATCAATATACGCTTATTGCAATTTTTTTTACCAAAAATATGTAGAAGAATACGTATCGGCCTAAACTGAGGAAAAATCTATATTTTTAAAAAAAATTGGGATATTTATTATAGCAAAAAGTAAAAAATATTGTGTTTTTTTTCAAAATTGTCAGTATTTTTTTGTTTATAGCGCAAAAAATAAAAACCGCAGAGATGATCAAGTACCACCAAAAGAAAGCTCTATTTCTGGGAAAGAAAGGACGTCAATTTTGATTGGGAGCCACGTCGCACGACCGCGCAATTGTCATTCAAAGCGTGACAGTGCTGAAAATTAGCCTGGGCAGGAAGGGGGTGAAAATGCCCAGTATGGAAGTGGTTAATCCACTAATTTGTGGTGATTTTGGTTTTATATCAGGAATGGATGTACAGTCTTTATGCCACTGATGTATGAACTCTTGGCTTTATATTAGGATGTGCAGTCTTTAATCCACGCAGGGGCAGCCTGTCCATTAAGGGCGCGCAGGCGCTGCCCCCTCTATCCTCGCCACCCCCCCTCTATGAATCATGGATATCCATGGCCGCCGCTGTAGCCACCCCCCTTTTCAGGCGCCCAGCCCCTTTTCGGAATTCCAGCGGCGGGGTGTTATTTTGAAGCACCTGATTACAGCCATAGGCACTAATAGGCTTCAAAAAAGGTGGACTCGGAACGCAGAGCATTGCACTCGCAGTCCACCCAGATGTGTTAGAAAACCAAATGAATATTTTCTTTTCTAACACTGAACCGCCTCTTCGCCAATCAGGAAGCCCAGGTTTAATACCCGTCACCTGTTGGCTAAAGGCACAGTGGCGCTCCTATTGGACGCCTAGCAGAACGAAAGAACGGAGGAGGGAGAAGCATGGAGTACACAGGACAGGAGCTGTCTCACAGCTCGCCGCCGTCACCCACTGCCTGACCCGCCACTAAGATAGGGTAAGTCCTGGGCAGACAGTGGGTGTCACAGTGGCGGCATTTGATGGGCACAAGTGGCTGTATTTGATGGCACAAGTGGCGGCATATGATGGGCACAAGTGGCTGCATTTGATGGACACAAGTGGCGGCATATGATTGGTACAAGTGGCTGCATATGATTGGCACAAGTGGCTGAATTTGATGGCACAAGTGGCGGCATATGATGGGCACAAGTGGCTACATTTGATGGCACAAGTGGGGGCATATGATGGGCACAAGTGGCTGCATTTGATGGCACAAGTGGCTGCATATGATGGCACAAGTGGTTGCATATGATTGGCACAAGTGGCTGCATTTGGTGGCACAAGTGGCTGCATTTGATGGTCACAAGTGGCTGCATTTGATGGGCACAAGTGGCTGCATATGATTGGCACAAGTGGCTGCATTTGGTGGCACAAGTGGCTGCATTTGATGGTCACAAGTGGCTGCATTTGATGGGCACAAGTGGCTGCATATGATTGGCACAAGTGGCTGCATATGATGGGCACAAGTGGCTGCATTTGATGGCACAAGTGGCTGCATATGATTGGCACAAGTGGCTGCATTTGGTGGCACAAGTGGCTGCATTTGATGGCACAAGTGGCTGCATATGATGGCACAAGTGGCTGCATATGATTGGCACAAGTGGCTGCATTTGATGAGCACAAGTGGCTGCATTTGATGAGCACAAGTGGCTGCATATGATGGGCACAAGTGGCTGCATATGATGGGCACAAGTAGCTGCATTTGATGAGCACAAGTGGCTGCATATGATGGGCACAAGTGGCTGCATATGATGGGCAAAAGTGGCAGCATATGATGGGCACAAGTGGCTGCATTTGATGGCACAAGTGGCTGCATTTGATGGCACAAGTGGCTGCATATGATGGGCACAAGTGACTGCATATGATGGGCAAAAGTGGCTGCATATGATGGCACAAGTGGCTGCATTTGATGGCACAAGTGGCGGCATATGATGGGCACAAGTGGATGCATTTGATGGCAGAAGTGGCTGCATATGATTGGCACAAGTGGCTGCATTTGATGGCACAAGTGGCAGCATATGATGGTACAAGTGGCTGCATATGATTGGCACAAGTGGCTGCATTTGGTGGCACAAGTGGCTGCATTTGATGGTCACAAGTGGCTGCATTTGATGGGCACAAGTGGCGGCATATGATGGGCACAAGTGGATGCATTTGATAGGCACAAGTGGATGCATTTTATGGGCACAAGTGGCTGCATTTGATGGCACAAGTGGCTGAATTTGATGGCACAAGTGGCTGCATATGATGGCACAAGTGGCTGCATTTGATAGGCACAAGTGGCTGCATATGATGGGCAAAAGTGGCAGCATATGATGGGCACAAGTGGCGGCATATGATGGCACAAGTGGCTGCATATGATGGTCACAAGTGGCTGCATTTGATGGACACAAGTGGCTGCATTTGATGGTACAAGTGGCTGCATATGATGGGCAAAAGTGGCAGCATATGATGGGCACAAGTGGCGGCATATGATGGGCACAAATGGTGGCATATGATGGGCACAAGTGGATGCATTTGATGGGCACAAGTGGCTGCATTTGGTGGCACAAGTAGCTGCATTTGGTGGCACAAGTGGCTGCATATGATTGGCACAAGTGGCTGCATTTGGTGGCACAAGTGGCGGCATATGATGGGCACAAATGGCGGCATATGATGGGCACAAGTGGATGCATTTGATGGGCACAAGTGGCTGCATTTGGTGGCACAAGTAGCTGCATTTGGTGGCACAAGTGGCTGCATATGATTGGCACAAGTGGCTGCATTTGGTGGCACAAGTGGCGGCATATGATGGCACAAGTGGTTGCAATTGATGGGGGTTTTTTTTCAGTATTTTTCAGTTTGTTTGTTTTTATTCCCCTGATGTGTGGTCTTCGGATTTTATGCCGGGGTGTGTGGGTTTTTTTTTTATTCCCCTGTGGTCTTTTTGGTTCCATACCAGGCTGTGCGGTCTTTAATCCTTTGACATTCACGCCTTCTGTTGCAGAATTTGGCCCTAAAAGTTCCTGAGCCGGCTCCTAATTCCCTCATTGTGTGTGCCAAATCTTATTACCGTCCATCCGCCACATCTGGGCATAGCAAATGGCTCCTAATTCCTCCCGCCACTCACAGCCGAGGGATTCACTGACCCACCACCAGAAATATGCGCATTTCAATCAGCGGCGTCCCCGTCCCCACCGCCGGCTCAGCTGGGAGGAGGTCACGCTCCGCGCAGGAATTATGTCATAATTAACGGGACCATTTCACAAAGGTCAAAGTCGAAAAATTTCTTTGCCTTTTTTCCAGTTCCAAAATGTACATTTCCATACAGCTGCTCGGAATTTATCTCCGGAGCCTCGGTTTGGTTTTTATTCTGTTGAGTCCCTCATTTGCTGTGTTGTCACCAAGACAGGTAGTACATATAAAAAGGGGGGAGGGGCACAGACGCACCATGGGGAGAAGTTGGGTTTTGATTGCTTTTTTAATGGAGATGTTTTCACTTCCTGTGTGGTCACCAGAACAGGAAGTGAGGGCCCATTTTCCCCAACAGGGACACCAATGGTAATAAAATTAAAAATGACTAATTCTTTCCCGCTAGAGCCAGAACAAAAAAGTAGAATTTTCCTAAATCCGTGTAATCTGTCGGCAACCTTTATAAACCGGCTCTGTACACACAGAATGTTGTGGAATAATTAGCAGTTGTCAAATCCAGTAAATGTGAATAATGACTTCTCTTCCAGCAATAGGGAAGAATTTGTCGCCTCGTCTCTGACACCTCCCTCTGCCTGTTCTCACCCGCTAATGCCCGCGATGGAGCAGATTACACCTCGCAGATCAATAGAAACATGCGTTCAATCCTGGGGGAGGGGCTATTCTTAGCGGAGTCAGAGCCATGGAGGGGTTCTGTGGGAGAACCAGAACACGGGAGGAAGGAAGGAAAGGAAAAGAAAGGAAAGGAAAAGGGAAAGTGAGGAAGGAAAGGAAAGAAGGAAAAGGAATGGAAGGAAGGAAAAGGAAAGGAAAGGAAATAAGGAAAGGGAAATAAGGAAAGGAGAGGAAGGAAGTGAGGATGAAAGGGCTATTCTTTACCGGAGTCAAAGCCATGGAGGGGTTCTGCTGGAGAACCAGAACACGGGAGGAAGGAAGGAAGGAAGGAAAGGAAAAAGAAAAGGGAAAGAAGGGAAAAGTGAAAGTGAGGAAGGAAAGGAAAGAAGGAAAAGGAATAGAAGGAAGGAAGGAAAAGGAAAGGAAAGGAAAGAAGGAAAAGGAAAGGAGGAAATGAGAGGAAGGAAGTGAGGATGAAAGGGAAATAAGTAAGGAAGGAAATGGGAAGGGAAAAAATGGAAGGAAGGAAAGGAAAAGGAAAGTAAAGAAGAAAGGAAAGAAGGAAGGTAATGGAAAGGGGAGGAAAGGGAAATAAAAGGAAAGGAAAGGAATGAAGGAAAAGGAAAGGCTTTAAGGAAAAGGATAGGGAAATGAAAGCAAAGGAAGAAAGGAGAGGAAGAAAGCGAGGATGAAAGGGAAGGAAGGAAGGAAAGGGAAAGAAAAGGAAAGGAAAAGGAAAGGAAAAATAGAAGAGAAAAGGAAAGGAAAGGAAGGACGTAGGGAAGGAAGGAAGGAAAAGGAAAGGAAAAGGAATGGAAAGAAGAAAGGAATGGAAAGAAGAAAGGAAAGGAAAGAAGGAAGGAGAAGGAAGAGAAGGAAGGTAAGGGAAAGGGAAATGAAAGGAAAGGAAAGAAGGAAAAGGAAAGGACAGAAGCAAAACAAAAGGGAAATGAAAGGAAAGGAAGAAAGTAGAGGACGAAAGCAAGGATGAAAGGGAAGGAAGGAAAGAAGGGGAAAGAAAAGGAAAGGAAAAGGAGATAAGGAAAGGAAAAGGAAAGGAAGGAAGTGAGGATGAAAGGGAAGGAAGGAAGGAAAAGGAAAGGATGAAGGAAAGGAAGGTAGTGAGGAAGAAAGGACAGGGAAACTAAGAGAAGGAAGGAATGGGGAAGGGAAAAAAGGAGGAATGGGAGTTACCGCTCCAGGTGAATATGCTGCAGCAATCAATGTCCTCTCAGGAAACCGTGGTGCTGGCAATGCATGAAGCAAATAGTGGAAAGATAATATGGACAGCCGCACACCAAAAAAACCTTGACGGTTGCTTTTATTTGTAAAAAAGAAAAAAAACGCACTACACATCACAGCAAGATAAGGGACAAACAGCCGACGCGTTTCGCACTATAATCTAGTGCTTACTCATAGGGAAAAAAGGAAGGTAGGAAAGAAGGAAGAAAAAAATTAAGGAAAGGAAAGGGAAAGAAAAGGAAAGGAAAGGATTGACGAGGAAAGAGAAAAGAAAGAATGCAGGAAAGGAAGTAAGTGAGAAAGAAAGGGAAGGGAAAGAAGAAAGGAAGTAAAAGGGAAGGCAAATAAAGAAGGAAAAAAAGGAAGTTAGGAAGGAAAGAAATAAAATAGGAAGGGAGGGGAAGAACGAAAGAGGCGAAAGAAAGATGTTAGGAAAAGAGAAGGAAAGTAAGGAAGGAAGGGTGGAGGGAGAACGTAAGGAAGAGGGACAGGAATGAAGTTAAGGTAGGGGACTATGAGAGGTGATAGGAGGATATTAGAGTGAGAAGAAGGGAGGCAGGAAGGATGGAAAAAAAGGGAAGGAAGGAAAGAGGGGGGGAGGGAAAAAAGGAAGGTAGGAAGGAAGGAAATAAAAAGGAAGAGGAGGGGTAGAACAAAGGGGAGGAGAGAAAGATGTGAGGAAGAGAGAAGGAAAGGAAGGAAGGAAGGGTGGAGGAAGAAAGGAAGGAAGTTAAGGTAGGGGACTGTGAGAGGTGATAGGAAGATATTAGAGTGAGAGGAAGGAAAGAAAGAAGATAGGAGAACTCATTTTCTGTTCCAAGGGCAGTGGTCACAGGACAGGAAGTGAGGGAAAATCTCATGTTGGGGACACAGATAGTGCAGGAAAAGAGTAGAGGTATTTATTCCTATCTAAAATAAAAAAGTCTTATCAGCAGTTCTACTTTTTATCATCCTCCTGACATTTCACCAGAGTGGAATTTTGATTAAAATGGGAACAATCGATTCAGAAAACTCTGCAGGAATGTCAGCTGGGAGACGTGGAAATATGATGATGTGGGGATGAGGAATGAATGGGGCTCTCATTGGATGGTGTGCACATTCCGGGAACAATGGACGGACCCTGGTGGGCCCTCGGTAAGAGTGGGCGCCGGGCCCTGTGATCTGAGCCCTCCTTTGTTGTGCAGAAATCTGCAGAAGGTAGGCACATTACTCTGCCTGTAGGCTGATCAGATATTTCTATTCAAGGTGGTGCAGAAGAATGCGGAACGGTCTGGAAATCCGGAGTTTCTGAATAAGTTACATTGTCGATGAGGCAGAAAAAAAAAATGCCACATGCCGAGTTGCCTACTGCTTTCAGCTTCTCTCAGATCTGACTTGTGGCTGATATCGCTTCACGGAGAAAAGAATCCTTCCAGAGCCCACAAAGAAAGACGGATCAATTCCTTGGAACCAAATATTCCCAGACCAGTAATTAGAGAATTTCTTTATTTGTAGGGAAATTGTCTGCTGCTACTTAAAATTCTGTTATTGATTTTCTCGTTGGTTTTGCCATTATGTCATAAATCTGCCAAGAATTTCACAGATTAGCTGCTCTTACCGTAAAGAACCTCTCATGGTAAAGGTCATTTTTTTGGTACATATCTATAACTGTTACCTCCTGCTCTTACCTGGATGCCAACTGTCCCAGATTTGCCAGGTCAGTGCAGTATTTAGGACCTTAGTCTTAACTTAATGATGACGTGTCCCCGGGCCATGTCTTGGATCACAGTTTCACCCTTAGTTGACTTACTGCACATGCACAGTAAATCAATAAGGCCTCCTGTACATGGGCGTGAAAAATGCACAACACAGGGATGGTGGGAACCCCCCTTAATGGGAACAGCAGGTACAGACCCGGGAACTCAGTACAGGGATGGTGGGAACCCCTCATAATGGGCACAGCAGGTGTACAGACCTGGGAACTCAGCGGAAAAAGGGCGTGTGGAATGAATGGACAGCCGCACTCCGAAAACCATGAAGGTTGCCTTTATTGGGTAAAAAAACTTACAGCACTGCAAGTCATAGCAAGAAACTCAGCACAGGGATGGTGGGAACCCCTCATAATGGGCACAGCAGGTGTACAGACCCGGGAACTCAGCACAGGGATGGTGGGAACCCCCCTTAATGGGAACAGCAGGTACAGACCCGGGAACTCAGTACAGGGATGGTGGGAACCCCTCATAATGGGCACAGCAGGTGTACAGACCTGGGAACTCAGCGGAAAAAGGGCGTGTGGAATGAATGGACAGCCACACTCCGAAAACCATGAAGGTTGCCTTTATTGGGTAAAAAAACTTACAGCACTGCAAGTCACAGCAAGAAATGGGGGGGTACAGCCGACGCGTTTCACACTGAAAACTAGTGTTTAGTCATGGCTCAGTTTTCAGTGTGAAACGCGTCGGCTGTACCCCCCCATTTCTTGCTGTGACTTGCAGTGCTGTAAGTTTTTTTACCCAATAAAGGCAACCTTCATGGTTTTCGGAGTGCGGCTGTCCATTCATTCCACACGCCCTTTTTCCGCATCAATTGCATCGCCAGCACCCTGGTTCCTAGGAAGACACTGACCATCTACTTGCACTCACCTGGAGCGGTGATCTTTTTTCTCACCTGGGAACTCAGCACAGGGATGGTGGGAACCCCTCATAATGGGCACAGCAGGTGTACAGGCCCAGGAAATCAGCACAGGGATGGTGGGATCCTCTCATAATGGGCACAGCAGGTGTACAGACCTGGAAACTCAGCACAGGGATGGTGGGAACCCCTCATAATGGGCACAGCAGGTGTACAGACCCGGGAACTCAGCACAGGGATGGTGGGAACCCCCCTTAATGGGAACAGCAGGTACAGACCCGGGAACTCAGTACAGGGATGGTGGGAACCCCTCATAATGGGCACAGCAGGTGTACAGACCCAGGAACTCAGCACAGGGATGGTGGGAACCCCTCATAATGGGCACAGCAGGTGTACAGACCTGGGAACTCAGCACAGGGATGGTGGGAACCCCTCATAATGGGCACAGCAGGTGTACAGACCTGGGAACTCAGCACAGGGATGGTGGGAACCCCTCATAATGGGCACAGCAGGTGTACAGACCTGGGAACTCAGCACAGGGATGGTGGGAAACTGCCATTCTGCTCCTTGTCAGTGAGGTGTGCGGTTGCTAGATCCTTTGCTCCTGTGCTTCCAGAGACCAGGGGCTAGAGTTGCTTCTCTGCCCCAGGAGGGATGCTGGATCCTGGGGAGGACCCTGGCGGGGGCCCCCTGGATAGGCCTGTGGAAGATTCTGGGCCTAGCCAAAGGAGAAATGAGTCCTCATCTGCCTTTAGACAGAGGACTGTCAGCAAACTAAAGAGGATTGAGAAGGAAGAGGAGAAGTTGATGGCCTTGATGGCTGATTTCAGGAAGAAAAAGCAGATCTGTGCAAAAGTGTACAGCAAGAAAAGACCGGCTCTGAGGCCTGAGTTGAAGGACCTGGAACAAGCTGTGAGGAAGCAGAGGGATTTGGTGAGTTCTCTGAAGGAGAATAGCGGAATATTTAAAGAGAAATATAAGAACGAGGAGCGATTTAATCGCATGAGGAGAGGTGCCGCATCCTGCATGGAGGGTGAGGAGACCAGTGAGGAGATGAAGGAACTGACAGACTCAGCAGAGAGTGAGAAAGTGGGTCCGGAGGATGAGCCCAGCTCTTCAACACCTCAGACATCTCCTGAGCCCTCAATGGTGGAGGCCTCTGTCCCCTTCCCACCCCAGCAATGTGGAACATCTCAGGAGGGTGAAGGTTCTGGCTTGCTGGAATTCATCACCAAGTTGGAATCCTCTCCGGATGCGGCTTCCCAGGATGGTGATGATAAGATGGACACCATTCCTAGTCCTGTGAAGGACAAACCTGTGGCAAGAGCAAGATCCACCATAAAATCTGCAGCAGCTGGGGGGAAGTCAGATCTGGGAAGGCGGAGCAAGCAGGGAAGGAATATGGGAATGTTTTGTCTTCCTCCCTGTTTAAAAGGAGGAATGTTGTGCAGTTAAAATGGGAAGGCGGTGGAATCCCCCCACATAGGAGGGCAGTGGTGGATAAAATCCTACAGATGGGGTTTACGCCCGCAGATATCTTCACCCTGATCAGTCCGGCAGGTTCCTATGAATATGATTTGTCCTTTATCCGTCCGGAGTCTTTGGACATATTTTGGGAGAAGTATGAACACGTGTGTAGGGGCCTGCCGGACTGGAAAGGGCTCATCCCCAAGCTTGTATCCCACCAGCCACTCATTAAAATGGTGACAATTCTTGTCCGTAATGAGTCCATACCACAGGGGGATTTATGTGTTTGGTTGAGAAGATATGGAGACGTCCTGAGTCCCCTGAAAAAGATTTTGGACGATCGGGGAATATGGACGGGGGGATGGTCTGTACAGTTAAAATTAAAAGTCAATAACAATGTCGTCCAGCATCTGCCATCCTCAGCTTTCCTGGGGAGGGACAGGCTGACCATCTTTTATCCAGGCCAGCCAAAGCTCTGCAACAAATGTGGAATCAAAGGACATTTTGCATCCTCCTGTCCAGTGATGAAGTGCTCTCTGTGTCAAGGTGAAGATCATTTGGCTAAGGACTGTAATACTATAAGGTGTAATCTGTGCAATGTGGTGGGACATCCTTACAGTCAGTGTCCTGAGGCAATGCACAACAAGCCTGAGCTCATGAGAGAGTTCTTCCGCCTGGACATGGAGGATGCTCAGAGCTCAGCAGCTGGAGTGCCTGTGAGTCCGTCTGAATCCGTGCCAACACCCAATGTGTCTTTGTCTCCCCAGTCTGTGGTGCCCCAATCTGTCCCAACACCCAATGTGTCTGTGTCTCCCCAGTCTGTGGTGCCCCAGTCTGTGCATTTACCTAATGTGCCAGAGTCTTCCCAGTCTGTAGGTAAGGTGTCAGTTACAGAGAATGTGTCCAATCCTTCTGTGTCTGTGTCTTCTAAAATTACAGAGGCAGCAAGAGGTGCTGAGGCAGGTGCATCAAGTGCGGTGCCAGTCCCCCTCCCTCGACGCTGCAGGGTTCCTGTTAAGGATCGTGGGGTGCAGAGGAGTGGGGAGGATGGTGAAGAGGCTGGCCTAGTAGTAGATAAGGGAAGGGAGTGTGGGGGGGGAGGGGGTGAAGGGGAGGATAGGTGTGGGGAGGCTGTTGACTCTGGTTTGTCTAAGGATGATATGGAGTGGTTGGAGGATAAAAGGAGGAGGGGCAAAAGGAAGAAAAAAAAGGGGGTACAGTTACCTTAAGTCCTAAGGGTTTGCCTTTGGCAAATAAATTTAAGGTACTGTCTGATGATGATGGTGATGATAATCATGATGATGATGATGATGAATGGGACTCGTTGAGTTCTGCATCCTCCTATGGATGATGAGTGCCAGGGTGCAACAAAGCGCGCTGGTTCTCCAGGGAGAGGGAGTAGTCAGGCTAAGAAACGGCTGCCTCAACTACCCTAATGGCAGTTCCCACTCCGTTAAAAGTGGCAACCATTAATGTTGCCAGCTTAAGATCAGTAAGTGCTCGTCATATGGCCTTATTTTTGCTCAGCGAGTTTGATGCTGACATTTTGTTTTTGCAAGAGACCCATCTGAGTAGTCTGGCAAAGAAGGAGTGGAGACGTGGTCCCTCATTTTGGTCTCTTGCGGCCGAGCCTTACAGCGGGGTTGCAGTCCTTTTTTCTGGTATGGTAACGTGCCGGCGGGTAATTGAGGTAGAGATAGGGAGATGCATGGTCTTGGACGTCTCTGTGAAGGGGCAGGACCTGCGCCTGATTAACATCTATGGTCCCCAGACGAAGTGGGACAGGAAATGCCTCTTTACAAAGATTAAGGCTTTTCTTTTTACGGCCCAGCAGGTTATCTTTGGAGGTGATTTCAACACCATTACTAGGTCTAAAGACAGGAGAGGTGTCAGAGGTAAGCTGGGCTATGACACCCTTTTTCTCAATGCGATAGTTAGGGAAGCAGGTCTGGTAGATGCGCACATTAAGCGCTGCCCAGACAGCACTGGGTTCACTTTTCAGCGAGGTAGTAGTCAGAGTAGGATAGATAGTTTTTTTTTTAAAGGGAGACTCTGCTTTTTCGGCACCTGTGTGTCGGGCAGTGGAGTTTTCTGATCACTGTATTCTATCTGTGACTCTGAATGCCTCAGACATGCCACCTAGGGGGAGGGGTATCTGGAGATTGAATTGGGCCCTCCTGGAAGACGAGAGAGTAAGACAATCCTTTGAGGATTTTTTTCAAGCACAGGTAACGATTCTAGACTTTTGCAACAGCAAGTCAGAATGGTGGGAGCTTGTAAAACAGCGGACTGTTGGGCTTTTCAAGGTCATAGGAAGAAAGAAGCAGCAGGATAAGTATATCACCTACCAGCGTTTGCGGAGGAAACTTGACCGCCTTGTTTCGAATGGAGGAGATTCTGGGGCGATCTCTGAGGTGAAGCTCCTCCTTAGGAGACATCAATATGACCGGCACGCCTCTTTGGTTCAGGAGAGGGATTACGGGAAATACCATTCGCCTGACCCTTACCAGAACTGTAAACAGAGCGTAGCAGTTAAGACGGTCAATGGCCTGAAGGACAGTACGGTCTCTCTGACGAAGTCTAGGTCAGGGATCCTGGAGGTTGTCAGGTCATACTATGCCGATCTCCTGGGAGGAAGGAACCTTGATCGGACAAGGATGTTGGGTTTTTTGGACTCTACACCAGGACTGGAAAGTAATGTTCCTTGATGAATTTGACAGATGAAATCACTGTAGATGAGGTAATCCAGGCTATTGATAAACTGGCCATCAAGAAAACGCCAGGGCCAGATGGTTTGACAGCCGAATTTTATAAATGTTTTAAGACGATCCTGGCTCCTTAGCTTGCGGAGGTTTTTAATGACTGTTTGCAAGAGGGTTCTCTCCCTCCCTCCATGAGGCAATCTGCAGTGATCCTTCTGTCAAAGGGTAAAGATCCTTCGATGATTGGGAATTGGCGCCCCATTAGCCTTCTTAATGTTGATAGAAAGATACTGGCAAAGATTTTTTTCTGGCGATTATCACCAGTGGCAGGCAGTTTGTTATCCCACCACCAGCACTGCTCGGTCCAAGGTAGAAGCACTTTCTCAGCAGTGTTAGCTGTCCGGGAGGCCTTGGAGCGTTGTAGGGCTGCTGGTTGGGGTACATTTTTGCTGACATTGGATCAGGCTAAGGCCTTTGATCGGGTTAATCATGAGTACTTATGGCTCCTTCTTGGCAAATACGGCCTGGAGGGGGGTTTCATTGATTGGCTCAAGATTTTGTACAAAGGGGCTGAAAGCTTTCCTCTGGTTAATGGTTGGGTCGGGCAGCCCTTTGTGGTCGGCTCGGGTGTGCGTCAGGGGTGCCCTTTGAGTCCTCTGCTATATGTGTTTGCAATCGACCCCTTCATCAGAAGGCTACAGAGTGGATCATTGTGTGGGGTACCTTTGGGCATCGCTGGTGGGCCTCCTTTGAAGGTTGTGGCCTATGCTGATGATGTTTCTGTTTTTGTCTCTGGGACTCTGGAGGCGCAGGAGGTGGTCTCAGTGATAAGGCAGTATACAGAGGCATCAGGTTCAAAGGTCAACCAGGACAAGTGTGAAGCTTTCTGGATGGGCGTGGAAGGTGAGAGCTTTGTTCTCCCGGATGACTTCCTGGAGCCCCAACAAAAAATTTGAGTCCTAGGCATTGAATTCGACCCAGGTGACTATGGCCATGCAAATTGGGTGAACAGGCTGGAGAATGCCGATGCCAAGGTGGCAATCTGGAAAGGTTGGCGGCTTTCCTTAAGGGAAAAGGTTGATCTGATCAAGACTTACCTGATTCCGATTTTTCTGTATGCCAGTTTTGTTTGCGTTTTGCCAGTTTCTCTCTATACCAGGGTCTATGGTTGTTTCTTCCAGCTGTTATGGGTGAACAGAATAAACCTTGTCAAAAGGAATGTGACTTACCTTCCTAGGCGGGAGGGTGGTCTAGGGATGATCAACCCTGTAGTCTTTTTCTCTCTAATGTTTTTGAAGTATAATCTTGGTAACATGTTGGCAGAGAGACCGCCTGGGTGGGTTGGTATTTTCCAGTCCTGGTTTAGGCCCTTTCTGCGAGACTGGGAAAATGGTGGACCAGTGAAAAGCCTGAGGGTCAAGCATGATAAGCTCCCGGCTTATGTTGCCCCGTGTTTGAAAATGCTTCGGCAGTGGCAAGTAACAGCAGGCGAAGTCAGATCTCTTCCAAGGAAACTTCTTGAGAAGCGGATCATGAGCTCTGCTTTTTGCGAGCCACTGGCCTTGAGGGATTGCCCAAGCCTAGTTTTGAGGGAGGGTTTGCGATTGATTAATTTGGAGAGAATTCCAATGAAGTTTAGGGATCAGGCTTGGCTTGCCTTTCATGGAAAACTACATGTGAAGGGCAACCTGAAGTTTCTTTCCATGAGTGATCGGGGTTGCCCGAGAGTGGAGTGTGGATGAGTGGTGGAGTCCATGGATCACTTTCTTCTTCAGTGCCCTTTTAATATAGAGGTGTACAAGAGGGTGAGGGGGGGGGGCTCTGAGTATACCCTTCCTCCCCCATATGAGTTATGCAGAGTGGGTGTATGGGGCATTCCAGACTCGTCGGGATTATGATTTGGAAACACTTTTTCTAGTTAGTCTAGTAGTCCGTTATTTCACGTGGAGTGCACGGTGTCAGGTATCCTTACAGAGTAAAATCCTCCCTGTCGAAGTGGTGGTGCAGGACATTCTGGGTGAGGTTGGGAAGATTCGGGGTCTTGAGAAAGACAGGTGGCGGCAGGAGGCCTGGATGAGGGCATGGAGGAATATCAGGACTCTTTAGCTGCTGCCTGTTGATCTCGGGGTGTGCGGCTTTCTTTCTGTCCTTGCTTCACTCCCCTAGATTTTCAGATCAAATATATTTTTGATAAAAGGCTACATGCATGGTGACGGTGATGTTCCTTAGTCTGGCTCTCTCATAGGGATTATGTTGTGCGCAATTTGGTTTGCACCGTTTATTTTGTTCTTGTTCTTTCTGTTTTCTATAGTCATATTCAATTATTTTGTAAATATGTTTTATTTATTTATTATGGTTTTATTGTTTATAAATTGTTGTTTGTAAGATTTTCAATAAACAAAATTAACCCCTCATAATGGGCACAGCAGGTGTACAGACTCAGGAACTCAGCACAGGGATGGTGGGAACCCCTCATAATGGGCACAGCAGGTGTACAGACTCAGAACTCAGCACAGGGATAGTGGGAACCCCTCATAATGGGCACAGCAGGTGTACAGACCCAGGAACTCAGCACAGGGGTGGTGGGAACCCCTCATAATGGGCACAGCAGGTGTACAGACCCGGGAACTCAGCACAGAGATGGTGGGAACACCTCATAATGGGCGCAGCAGGTACAGACCCGGGAACTCAATACAGGGATGGTGGGAACCCCTCATAATGGGCACAGCAGGTGTACAGACCTGGGAACTCAGCACAGGGATGGTGGGAACCCCTCATAATGGGCACAGCAGGTGTACAGACCTGGGAATTCAGCACAGGGATGGTGGGAACCCCTCATAATGGGCACAGCAGGTGTACAGACCCGGGAACTCAGCACAGGGATGGTGGGATCCCCTCATAATGGGCACAGCAGGTGTACAGACCTGGAAACTCAGCACAGGGATGGTGGGATCCCCTCATAATGGGCACAGCAGGTGTACAGACCCAGGAACTCAGCACAGGGATGGTGGGAACCCCTCATAATGGGCACAGCAGGTGTACAGACCTGGAAACTCAGCACAGGGATGGTGGGATCCCCTCATAATGGGCACAGCAGGTGTACAGACTCAGAACTCAGCACAGGGATAGTGGGAACCCCTCATAATGGGCACAGCAGGTGTACAGACCCAGGAACTCAGCACAGGGATGGTGGGAACCCCTCATAATGGGCACAGCAGGTACAGACCCGGGAACTCAGTACAAGGATGGTGGGAACCCCTCATAATGGGCACAGCAGGTGTACAGACCCGGGAACTCAGCACAGGGATGATGGGAACCCCTCATAATGGGCACAGTAGGTGTACAGACCCGGGAACTCAGCACAGGGATGGTGGGAACCTCTCATAATGGGCACAGCAGGTGTAAAGACCTGGGAACTCAGCACAGGGATGGTGGGAACCTCTCATAATGGGCACAGCAGGTGTAAAGACCTGGGAACTCAGCACAGGGATGGTGGGAACCCCTAATAATGGGCACAGCAAGTGATTAGGTGGACAGATCCATTATTCCATATTTTTCTTTTATTTAACCTTCCTCTGTTTATCCACATTTTTTGGTCCCTCATGTTCATGTCATTTATACGATAACCGCGGCCATAATGATGACTTGTGTGAAGATCCAACCTGAGACGCCATCCTGGGTGATCTTGGCACTGGAAGACGGCGAGATTGGAGCATGCTGGCTGATTGCGCTGTGCCGTGGTGAAGTCTCTGCCTTGTCTACGGCTGTCAGATGTAACATGCCGGGGCACTGAAGTATTTAACACAGCAGCTTGCCAGGGAAAGGCACCTTGAGGAACAAAGCCGTGTCATCAGTGTTTGGAGCGCCGCAGCTACACGCTCAGCGGCCGGACACAGCGCCAAGGGAAAGATTTAGGAGGCTCTTTTTTTTTACAAATATATTGATTTCCAGTGCGCAACAAATGCTCCAAAGAAACAATATTTTACATTGTTGAGCATTGGACGTTTTTTTTCATCTGTAATATGCGCTTTGATGCGCAAGAAAAATGTGTGCCTGCTTGTCGCGGTTGGGGCGGCATTAACAATGAATTGCGCCACGTGCACAAAACATGCTCAAAAACTCGCACTTTTGCACGCGTTCACGGCACGCTCAGACGTAAAAAAGTGGGTGTAAACCTCAGAAGTGAAATATGAACAAAGCACATCCCTCTATAGTGTGTACTTGTCTCAAGCCAGAGCACTAAATGTAATTTCTGTCTTCTGCCTCCTTCCTCTGCTATCAGAATGAGTCACTTCTGAGGAGTTTTCCTGACACCAAGAGAAACATGGTGTCAGGGGAGGGAGCTCCAGCACACAGACTGTGATTGACAGCCTCAGCTCTGTGTACTGTGTGAAAGGGGGGGGGGTGTCCCTTCCCTCGTATAAGCTCTCACTGAGCTCTGCAGAGTGTAAATTCAGCTCCCCGTCCCCTGCTGTCTGAAAGCTCAGACAAGCTGTATAAATTCTGCACTTTGTACCAATTAAGAGAAGTGAAGAAATCAGATAAACAGGTACAACTTATATAGGAGGACTTGTTTCATCTCTGTGTATCACCTGAGGCCAGTCACTTCATCAGATATATTGCATCATTTGTTAAAAAAGGGGGGGAGAGAGCGGGTAGTGGGACTTTAAATGAAGTGGGGGGCACGGTGAATCTGCAATATGGGGGGCACGGTGAATCTGCAATGTGGGGGGCACGGTGAATCTGCAATGTGGGGGGCACGGTGAATCTGCAATGTGGGGGGCACGGTGAGTCCACAGTGGGGGGCACGGGGAGTCCGCAGTGGGGGCACAGGGAGTCCGCAGTGGGGGGCACGGTGAATCTGCAATATGGGGTGCACAGTGAATCTGCAATGTGGGGGGCACGGTGAATCTGCAATGTGGGGGGCACGGTGAATCTGCAATGTGGGGGGCACGGTGAGTCCACAGTGGGGGGCACAGGGAGTCCGCAGTGGGGGGCACGGTGAATCTGCAATGTGGGGGGCACGGTGAATCTGCAATGTGGGGGGCACGGTGAGTCCACAGTGGGGGGAACGGTAAGTCAGCAGTGGGGGCACGGTGAGTCTGCAGTGGGGGGCACGGTGAATCTGCAATGTGGGGGGCACGGTGAATCTGCAATGTGGGGGGCATGGTGAATCTGCAATGTGGGGGGCACTAGTGAGTCCGCAGTGGGGGGAACGGTAAGTCAGCAGTGGGGGCACCTAGGCCCGGAACACCGGAACGCCAGCACCCAAGCTGAAGGTGCCTGGGTGCGGCCGAGTCCTCCGACTCCCACTCCGGACTATGAGCTCTGAACTCTGAACCTCGTGGTAAGGGCGTCCGCCCTTTTTATCCCCTCTCCCTTTGCGTCACAGCGGGTTCCCCGCCCCGCTGTACCAGCTCCAGGGAAGGACAAAAAGGTACAGTCTTGCGGTGTGAGTTCAGCCCTGGCCCAGGGCAACAGCGCCACCTGTGGAGCACAAGGAACCTCACACCACCAGAGTCCTCCAAGAACCAGAAAAAGGTCCCGGATTCCCTAACAATCAGTGAATCTGGGTTACACTACCACCCAGATGCCTCCCTTAAATTTAAATACCCGCTACAGTTATATGAGTTCAAAAAATAAACATGAATTTCCCAGTCGCTTGACTTCATATCTTTACAATTGACTGCCGTGTGCTTCATCTAAAGTCCCACTACCCGCTCTCCCCCCCCCCTTTTTTAACAAATGATAATAGGGATACCCCTTTGGTTCCAGCCTCATGTAAAGTCCCAAAAAAAAATTATTTTCTATTGTATAAATCAATCAGGGATGGAAGCACACGGCAGTAGTTTATCTCAATAATATATATATAATATACGCTTGACCACCTATTCCCATTGGTCTTGCAAGTTTTCTAGTTCCCCATTTGTTTTTGTTTCCAATAGTGGGCAATCTATTTATTTATTTTTTTGAATAACTTTACTTTCATTTTTATGCAGCCCAATTATTGTTTTGATTTTTTCCTGGTTTGTGTCCCTGGTCTTCACCGGCGCAGCTGTTGGCTGTGATTGGCTTGGCTGGCCCGCATGTTGATGCTTGACATCCCTCCTCAGCTCCATCTAGTGGCCATTGTATCTCTTGTTACAAAGAAGTATGTATTTCCTATGCTCCTCAGCTCCATCTAGTGGTCATTGTAGCTCTTGTTACAAAGACATATGTATGTCCTATGCTCCTCAGCTCCATCTAGTGGCCATTGTATCGCTTATTACAAAGACACATGTATGTCCTATGCTCCTCAGCTCCATCCAGTGGCCATTGTATCTCTTGTTACAAAGACATATGTATGTCCTATGCTCCTCAGCTCCATCTAGTGGCCATTGTATCTCTTGATACAAAGACATATGTATGTCCTATGCTCCTCAGCTCCATCTAGTGGCCATTGTATCTCTTGATACAATGAGACATGTATTTCCTATGCTCCTCAGCTCCATCTAGTGGCCATTGTATCTCTTGTTACAAAGACATATTATGTATGTCCTATGCTCCTCAGCTCCATCTAGTGGCCATTGCATCTCTTGTTACATAGACATGTGTATGTTCTATCCTCCTCAGCTCCATCTAGTGGCCATTGCATCTCTTGTTACATAGACATGTGTATGTTCTATCCTCCTCAGCTCCATCTAGTGGCCATTGTATCTCTTGTTACAAAGACAGATGTATGTCCTATGCTCCTCAGCTCCATCTAGTGACCATTGTATCTCTTGTTACAAAGACATATGTATTTCCTATGCTCCTCAGCTCCATCTAGTGACCATTGTATCTCTTGTTACAAAGACATATGTATTTCCTATGCTCCTCAGCTCCATCTAGTGACCATTGTATCTCTTGATACAAAGACATATGTATGTCCTATGCTCCTCAGCTCCATCTAGTGGCCATTGTATCTCTTGATACAATGAGACATGTATTTCCTATGCTCCTCAGCTCCATCTAGTGGCCATTGTATCGCTTGTTACAAAGACATATTATGTATGTCCTATGCTCCTCAGCTCCATCTAGTGGCCATTGCATCTCTTGTTACATAGACATGTGTATGTTCTATGCTCCTCAGCTCCATCTAGTGGCCATTGTATCTCTTGTTACAAAGACACATGTATGTCCTATGCTCTTCAGCTCCATCTAGTGGCCATTGTATCTCTTGTTACAAAGACATATGTATTTCCTATGCTCCTCGGCTCCATCTAGTGGCCATTGTATCTCTTGTTACAAAGACACATGTATGTCCTATGCTCCTCAGCTCCATCTAGTGGCCATTTTATCTCTTGTTACATAGACATGTGTATGTTCTATCCTCCTCAGCTCCATCTAGTGGCCATTGTATCTCTTGTTACAAAGACAGATGTATGTCCTATGCTCCTCAGCTCCATCTAGTGACCATTGTATCTCTTGTTACAAAGACATATGTATTTCCTATGCTCCTCAGCTCCATCTAGTGGCCATTGTATCTCTTGATACAAAGACATATGTATGTCCTATGCTCCTCAGCTCCATCTAGTGGCCATTGTATCTCTTGATACAATGAGACATGTATTTCCTATGCTCCTCAGCTCCATCTAGTGGCCATTGTATCTCTTGTTACAAAGACATATTATGTATGTCCTATGCTCCTCAGCTCCATCTAGTGGCCATTGCATCTCTTGTTACATAGACATGTGTATGTTCTATGCTCCTCAGCTCCATCTAGTGGCCATTGTATCTCTTGTTACAAAGACACATGTATGTCCTATGCTCTTCAGCTCCATCTAGTGGCCATTGTATCTCTTGTTACAAAGACATATGTATTTCCTATGCTCCTCGGCTCCATCTAGTGACCATTGTATCTCTTGTTACAAAGACACATGTATGTCCTATGCTCCTCAGCTCCATCTAGTGGCCATTTTATCTCTTGTTACAAAGACATATGTATTTCCTATGCTCCTCAGCTCCATCTAGTGACCATTGTATCGCTTGTTACAAAGACATATGTATTTCCTATGCTCCTCAGCTCCATCTAGTGGCCATTGTATCTCTTGTTACAAAGACACATGTATGTCCTATGCTCTTCAGCTCCATCTAGTGGCCATTGTATCTCTTGTTACAAAGACATATGTATTTCCTATGCTCCTCGGCTCCATCTAGTGACCATTGTATCTCTTGTTACAAAGACACATGTATGTCCTATGCTCCTCAGCTCCATCTAGTGGCCATTTTATCTCTTGTTACATAGTCATGTGTATGTTCTATCCTCCTCAGCTTCATCTAGTGGCCATTGTATCTCTTGTTACATAGACATGTGTATGTTCTATCCTCCTCAGCTCCATCTAGTGGCCATTGTATCTCTTGTTACAAAGACAGATGTATTTCCTATGCTCCTCAGCTCCATCTAGTGACCATTGAATCTCTTGTTACAAAGACATATGTATTTCCTATGCTCCTCAGCTCCATCTAGTGACCATTGTATCTCTTGTTACAAAGACATATTATGTATGTCCTATGCTCCTCAGCTCCATCTAGTGACCATTGAATCTCTTGTTACAAAGACATATGTATTTCCTATGCTCCTCAGCTCCATCTAGTGGCCATAATGCTGTAGATTTCAGACAGCCTAAAATATTTTTAGTAGGTCTCGTTTACAATATAAAGCCGGCCTGCTCGAACATTTATCATTATCATTTCCATTCTAATGAAAATCCCCCGGTCTAGAGAAGTTTTCTCATCTGGCGGTTCTTTAACTTTGAGCGCCCGCCTGCGTCCTTCTGCTGATGAGCCGATCGTCCGTTGGATGGCGTCCTCGGGGGACAAAGGTCCATACGCTAATATTATTTAATGTTCCCCGCCAGCTGCGGCATCATTTATTATCGCCCTGTCCAGCCTTCCTAGCGCTCCGTATGTCAGATTACAGCCTTTAGGATTGATGCCAAGCTCATCGCCTGGCGCTGCCGTCTTCCCGGGTGCGGCTTACACCAACTTCAAGATTAATTACCCTCAATGGATGGAAGGAAGAGGGATCACCTTGAAGGGATGGCGGCGCCCACATCTGCCCGGCGTCACTTGTGACCACTTATGGTGGGGGGATGAAGAGGTGGCCGATACGGGACGGGTCAGGAGATGGACGGGCGGTGCCGGAGCTCTGGGAACTCTCCGGAGGGGCCCGGCTGACGTGTAATTGATGGGAGCCATTAGAGTGTACATAGAGGCTTCTACTCATAGAGACTGCACAGTGCAGGACATGATAGACCAAGGACCATCCCGGACCCGGACCATCCCGGACCTCTCCTCTAAAGAGACCCCGCCGGTGAGAGCACCAAAACCAGACATCTGAGATCAGAACTTCCAGAGATTTCTCCGGGAAGGGTCAGCTCTCCAGATCAACCCTCCTCCTCCTTCATCATCATAACCCTCTTCTGGGAGGGGCCAATTACTGTCTGTGCTGGCCCAGCTCCTCTCCTCCTTCATCATCATCATAACCCTCTTCTGGGAGGGGCCAATTACTGTCTGTGCTGGCCCAGCTCCTCTCCTCCTTCATCATCATAACCCACTTCTGGGAGGGGCCAATTACTGTCTGTGCTGGCCCAGCTCCTCTCCTCCTTCATCATCATAACCCTCTTCTGGGAGGGGCCAATTACTGTCTGTGCTGGCCCAGCTCCTCTCCTCCTTCATCATCATCATAACCCTCTTCTGGGAGGGGCCAATTACTGTCTGTGCTGGCCCAGCTCCTCTCCTCCTTCATCATCATAACCCACTTCTGGGAGGGGCCAATTACTGTCTGTGCTGGCCCAGCTCCTCTCCTCCATCATCATAACCCTCTTCTGGGAGGGGCCAGTTACTGTCTGTGCTGGCCCAGCTCCTCTACCCGTCCCCTACTCTGAGCTGTCAGGAGAGGAATGAAGGGAATTACCATGTGACAGTTCTGAGACTGCCGGAAGATGGATCTATGTATTGATTTACTATCTATCTATTGATTATATGTCCATCTATCTATCTATTATGATTCTCTATCTAACTTCTATCTATGTTTCTATTGTTTATCTATTTATCTATCAATTATCTGTCTATCTATCTATTGATCATCTATCTACCTATTGATTATGTATCTGTATATAGATTATCTATTGATGATCTATCTATCTTATGATTCTCTATCTATCTATTGATTATCTATCTTATATCTATGTTTCTATTGATTATCTATCTATCTATCTATCTATTCCATATATATCTGTAACTGTTCGCCTGTCACTTTACATCTTTGTTCAGCACCGACTGGCAGGTGGAACCTTTATTCCCTTACTTTTGTTCCCTTGGGGAATCTTTTAATCACCAGACACTTCCTCCTTCTTCTAGTTTGTGAGAAAAGAAGGCCCTCATGTGTTCCAGCATTTACAGGGAAGCTAGGCAGCACATTGTTCATGGAAGTTTTCCAAAGTTAAAGTTTGCACCCCCTTGGCAAGCGGAGCAAGGTAATGCATTAAAGGTGCGTTGTCATTGTCAGTATATATGTTTTTAGGCATAAATTGTGTCCATGCTGTTAGTTCAAAGATATGCTGTGTAGACAATCTGTGTAGACAATCCACATAGTCATGTTTCCTTAGATCAGCCATGTCCAAAGTCTGGCCCGCGGGTCAATCGCGGCCCGCGTTCCAGTTTCGGACGGCCTGCCTGGTGATCTTGACATATATATATTTTGTCGCCCCCAACGAATCCCCACGCGCCGGGGGCCACAAAAGATAGTATGCTGGCTGCATTGGAGGGGACGGGACGAGCGCCGTACATACAGGAGAGTATTTCCTGTTTAGGCGTCCTGTGTAAAAGGAAGTCCCGTCTCCTGCGCTGCCATTGGACAACTGTTCTGTCCATCACAGGAGGCGAGACTTTCAATTAAAGAGGCCCGTCGAGAAAACAGGAGCTTCTCCTGTATGTCTGTTGGCGCTCGTCCCGCCCCCTCCCTGTCTCCTCTGCAGGCTGCACTGACGATAATGGTGAGTCTGCATTCATGGCAATGTAGTGGGTGCTGCATCCATGGCAATACGGAGGGTGCTGCATCCATGGCAATACGGAGGGTGCCGCATTCATGGCAATACGGAGGGAGCCGCATTCATGGCAATACGGAGGGAGCCGCATTCATGGCAATACGGGAGGGTGCCGCATTCATGGCAATACGGGAGGGTGCCGCATTCATGGCAATACGGGAGGGTGCCGCATTCATGGCAATACGGGAGGGTGCCGCATTCATGGCAATACGGGAGGGTGCCGCATTCATGGCAATACGGGAGGGTGCCGCATTCATGGCAATACGGGAGGGTGCCGCATTCATGGCAATACGGGAGGGTGCCGCATTCATGGCAATACGGGAGGGTGCCGCATTCATGGCAATACGGGAGGGTGCCGCATTCATGGCAATACGGGAGGGTGCCGCATTCATGGCAATACGGGAGGGTGCCGCATTCATGGCAATACGGGAGGGTGCCGCATTCATGGCAATACGGGAGGGTGCCGCATTCATGGCAATACGGGAGGGTGCCGCATTCATGGCAATACGGGCGGGTGCCGCATTCATGGCAATACGGGCGGGTGCCGCATTCATGGCAATGCGGCGGGTGCCGCATTCATGGCAATGCGGCGGGTGCCGCATTCATGGCAATGCGGCGGGTGCTGCATTCATGGCAATGCGGCGGGTGCTGCATTCATGGCAATGCGGCGGGTGCTGCATTCATGGCAATGCGGTGGGTGCAGCATTCATGGCAACGGTGAGGCTGCAGATGGGCACTGATTAGGCTGCATTGATAGGCACTGACCCTTATTTTGCTTCACAGTTCTTTATTTAAAATTTAAGATTTTTTTTTTTCCCCTGAAACTTCCTTTTTTAAAGTGAAGGTGCGTGTTATAAGCCGATAAATACGGTATATCCAAATAGCACGTCCGAGCTCATCTCTTCACCACACACGGCCACAAAGGCAGGGGAATTCTTGTTGCGCGGTGTATTGGTGCTCGGAGATAGACACTTAGACCGAATTTTAATGGTTTAAAGATTGTCAGGCAAAATGGTCGGCCCTCAAGCATATTCACTTCATCAAATCTGGCCCTCTTTGAAAAAAGTTTGGACACCCCTGCCATAGATGTCTAATGTTCATTTTATATGTGTGTGCAGATAATGGGACACCACTTTGTAACTCCACATTTGTAATTCTGTTGTAACCCCCTTTTTGGTGATCTCTGCAAACGAATGTATTGTCTGTCATTTTACAGTTTTCGCGGTGCAATCGGTACTTATGGTGCTTATGCCGTTTAAGGTGTTAAAAGATTAACCTCTGTGGTGTTCAACCTTAATGCACAACTTTGAGGCAAAAGAAATAAAAGTACTGCACCCGTCAGAAGCTCTCCTCTCGTTATTTACTCAAAGCCAACGGGCCGCTACAATATCTATTGATCATCTATCTATTGATTATCTATATATCTGTTATCTGTCCATCTATCTATTGATTCTCTATCTATCTATTGATTATCTATCAATCTTCTATCTAGGTTACTATTGATTATCTATCTTCTGTTGTTTTTTTGTTTTTATTATTATCTATCATCTATCTATTATTCATCTATCTATTGATTATTTATCTATTGATTCTCTATCTTCTATCTATATTTCTATTGATTATCTATCTATTCTCTCTCTATTGATTGATCACATATCAATCTATTTATTGATTATCTGTCCATCTATCTATTGATTCTCTATCGATCTATCTATTGATCATCTATCTATCTATATATCTAGCTATTGATTCTCTATCTTCTATCTATATTTCTATTGATTATCTATTCTCTCTCTATTGATTGATCACATATTGATTATCTGTCCATCGATCTATCTATTTATCTATTTATTATCTATCTATTGATCATCTATCTATATATCTATCTATTGATTCTCTATCTTCTATCTATATTTCTATTGATTATCTATCTATATATCTATCTATTGATTCTCTATCTTCTATCTATATTTCTATTGATTATCTATTCTCTCTCTATTGATTGATCACATATTGATTATCTGTCCATCGATCTATCTATTTATCTATTTATTTATCTATTGATCATCTATCTATATATCTATCTATTGATTCTCTATCTTCTATCTATATTTCTATTGATTATCTAGCTATATATCTATCTATTGATTCTCTATCTTCTATCTATATTTCTATTGATTATCTATTCTCTCTCTATTGATTGATCACAAATCGATCTATTTATTGATTTACTGTCCATCTATCTATTGATTCTCTATCTATTGATTATCTATATTTCTATTATCTATCTATCTTCTATCTATATTTCTATTGGTTATCTATGTATCTTTCTGTTATCTGTCTATCTATCGGATCTATTGATTATCTATTTACCTATCTGTCTTTCTCTGATTTCTCAGACATTAGGTGGCACTCCGCCTCCATGCCACCGATGGATTGTTCCTGTCGGGGTGATGAAGTCGGAGGAGTTCCTATGTTCCTCGGCTCTTCCTGTCTCGGTTTCATTCTGCCATCCTCGTATATCTTCACCATAAATCTCTTCTCACACACGTCAGCAATCTCTTATCGTATCCATCGCCAGCGCCGCGCATCCTCGCCGTCCCGTGCGATAGCTGACACCTCCCCATCACACTCTGTGTGCAGCAATCACAATGATAAGTGGAAGGAGATGGGGGGGTTATGATGACACCTGGGACCGGACGCAGAAAACTCGTTATCACAATCCAAATATTAGATCAGCAGAAGCTCGCGGTGTCAGGCCGCAGCTGCAAAGACAAATAAAATCTGCGGATTTATAAGATGGGAGAAAGAAACACTTAATCCAAAGTCATCATTTTATAGAATCACGTCCAGCATCATCCAGACCTTTCCTGCCCAGCCTGACTGTCCGTGGCCCGCCTCTTTCATTCATTCGATTTCAGTTCTTCCAATCATGAAGGCTCAGCATTACATGAGGGCGTTACCTATGCAAATACAGCCTACCTAGGAACACCCACTCCTCCAGAGTGACACCCACCTATCAAGGCGTTTTGATATTTGCATAACTCCTCCCTCTGCTTGCATCAGGGCTGAGAGCTCTTGAAAGGAGTACTGAGGCCAAGGGCTGTAAGTTTTTTAGGAAGCTATGTACAGGTCCCTCCCACCAGCCATGATCTGCCTGCATTGCAGAGAGAAGCGCAGAGACCGGGTCTAAAATACGGTATGTCATAAAAAAAATTATTTTATTTTTTTTACTGGGAGGGGCCAGTAAAAGCCAAACAAAGGGGGAGATTTACTAAAACTAGAGCATGCAAAATATGGTGCAGCTCTGCATAGTAACCAATCGGCTTCCAACAGTTTTTTTTTTCAAAGTTTAAAGGGTACGTTTACCTTTGTGCACTTTTTTTTTTTTTTTTTCTAAATTCCAGCTCCCCTTTGCACCAATATAGCATTCATGTACTTTTTTTGAAAAAATATCAAAGCTTTCCATTACATCTACATTACATCTACAGACACTTTTCTTGTCCTAATCCATGTTTCCATTAATAATGTTTTCTTCCTGACCAGACTAGAGGTCATGACACAGGAAGGAGTTGACCAGCTGATCTCATTAGCACACACCCGGGATCAGCCACCCTCCCACTCCCAGGTGCACGTTTTTTAACCACTTTCCGCCTGGCCTATAGCAGAATGATGGCCGGGCGGTGGTTCAGTTATCCTGACTGGGAGTCATATGACGTCCAGCAGGATAACAGCAGCCGTGCGATGGTGGGGGCACGAATCGTGGCGATCGGTGGTGCGGTGTGCCACTACACCGATCTCGGTAAAGAGGCTCTTTACCACGTGATCAGCCATGTCCAATCACGGCTGATCACAATGTAAACAGGAAGAGCCGTTGATCGGCTTTTCCTCACTCGTGCTTGACAGATGCGAGTAGAGGTGAGACGATCGGCTGCTCTCCTGACGAGGGGGGTCTGCGCTGATTGTTTATCAGCGCAGCCCCCCTCGGATGCCCGCCGAGGACCACCAGGATGCCACCAGGACCACCAGGGATGGCCACCACCCTGGACCACCAGGTATGCCACCCTAGACCACCAGGCAGCTGCCAATCAGTGGCAATTAAAAATGCCTGCCAGTGCCACCAGTGATGTCTATCAGTGCAGTCTACCAGTGCCAGCTATCAGTGCCCAGCAGTGCTGTCTATCTGTGCCCAGCAGTGCTGTCCATCAGTGGCACCCTTAAGTACCCAGCAGTGCAGTCTATCAGTGCCACCTATAAATACCCATCAGTGCCGCCTATCAGTGCCCATCGTCGGTGCCCATCGGTGCCATCTCATTGGTGCCGCCTTATCAGTGCCCATCAGTGCAGCTTATCAGTGCCCATCAGTGAAGGAGGAAACTTACTTATTTACAACATTTTATAACAGAAACAAGGAAAAACTACATTTTTTTTTTTTTTTCAAAATTTTCATTTTTTTTATTTTTTTTTTATTCGTTTAGCAAAAAAGAAAAACTGAAGAGGTGATTAAATACCACCAAAAGAAAGCTCTATTTGTGGGAACAAAATTATAAAAATTTAGTTTGGGTACAGTATTGCGTGACCGCGCAATTGTCATTTAAACAGCGACAGCGCTGAAAAACTTTAGCGAGGTGGGGAGGCGTTTTGCAGCATTTTCACTCATCACACATAGGGTAGCCTATCCACCTGAATGGGCCGCCCTACACACAGCAATTGTCCCAAAGAAGCTTCAGGCCTTTTTTTTTTTTTTAGGTGCGTTTTTTACTGCGATTTTTGGTGCAGCACATTTCTGAAATG
Source organism: Rana muscosa (assembly GCA_029206835.1). NCBI lineage: Eukaryota > Metazoa > Chordata > Amphibia > Anura > Ranidae > Rana > Rana muscosa. Next base: position 53,628,802 of record CM055126.1, read on the forward strand.
CAAAGAAACGCACAGATGTGAATGGAGCCCCATTGTTCTTGTGTTATCGCACCAATTTCACTTTCAGGCCCCATTCACATCTAGCATAGTGGGAGCGAACGTTTTGTGTCTCGTTTTTCCTGTGACACGCAGAGGGCAGCCCGTTGATTTTCAATTGGCTGCTCTACATGTGGTTTGACGTTTTGTGGGTTGTGTGTGTTTTTTTTTTACTGTGCGTTTTGCAGCATTTGCCCCTTGTTTTTTCACATGGCAAAATGTGTGTTTGCTTCTGTGTTTGGTGTGCCGTTAACAATTAACGGCACTGAAAGCGCAACTAGTAATTCTAGGTGTATAAAGAAGACCATACACTATGCAATCTGTGTATTTAGTGAGCAGGGTGATCACTGATTGCATTTCATTTTAAAAACGTGCAGCTGGGAATGGAAGGGTGGATGATGCAGGGTGTGTGCTAATGAGGGTCAGCTGGTCAACTCCTTCCTGTGTCATGACCTCTAGTCTGACCAGGAAGTAAGGCAGAACTAATGTATACGTTTGGAAACATTGATGAGAACAGTAAGGTAAGTGTCTGTAGAAATAATGGAAAGCTTTGATATTTTTGCAGAAAAAAGAACATAAATGCTATATTGGTGCATAGGGAAGCTGGAATTTAGAAGAAAAAAAAAGTGTACAAAGGTGAACTTACCCTTTAATTGAACAATCTGAAGTTAGAAGCTGATCGGTTACAATGCACAGCTGGACCAGATTCTGTGTGCTCCAGTTTTAGTAAATTTCTCCCAATGCCTGTGCAATGTGATGTGTGCCAGCGAAAGCTGCCTGAAACCTCCCACCAGGGGGCGACAACGCAGAAGAACAATTGGGAGACGGTTGTCACCCTTTAACAGGAAGTGCCTGAAAAAAGACCACCATGGCAGGATCCAACAGGTATTACAAAAAGCTGAACGTTTCAAAGGATTGAAAGCAACTTTTGAAACGGCATTCAATGACATCCCTGGTTTTCCACTGCTGACACCTCACCAGCACATCTACTTTTTTATATATATATATATATATATATTTATCAATGTAATATACAATAGTTATGGAAAGACTCATCAGTAGATGATTACTGCATGTCATTATGAGCCTTACTGGGGGGGGGGGGGGGGTAATGACAGGTTCCCTTTATGGGACAGACGGCTCCCCCCTCGGCTTCCTATGAGCGGTCAGCATTTTATCTTCCTGCATAGACAATTCAGGCCATCACCTGCCAAGAGGACGTTCGGTCTGGCAGAGCGAGCCGGAACGCACGCCGGCAGGGTCGCTGCAACACAAGGTGCGCAGTTTGTGGCCTCTGTGTCAGCCACCATCAGGAAACCAGACGCAACAGGAAGCGGCGGAGCGGCGTGGATTTTATGCAGAGTCGGCTTCCCGCTGTTGTGCTGAGGCCCCAGAAATTCAGACTGAGGGCTGGTAACCCCTTCAGGCCCGGAGCGATGTTCACCGCTGAGCGATTGACCAAAAGATTTGACAATAACTGACAGTTTCCCATACTGTATATGTGTGTGTGTGTGTGTGTGTGTATATGTGTATGTATGTATGTATATATATATATACATACATACATACATACATACATACATACATACATACATACAGGGGGTCCCTGACTTACGAACGCGTTAGGGACTTTCCTCTTGTTTGTAAGTCGGAAATGTTCGTAAGTCGGGCCGTGCATGCGCAGACCGGCAATTACGGACATTTCCGGCATTTTCCGATGTTCCGCCGAATGGCCGCGCAATTACGGGTAATTACGGACATTTCCGAGATTTTCCGAGGCTCCGTCTCCGCTATTTTTAACTCTATAGCGCCTGCAAAACGCTCCAGTGTGAAAGGGGTCTTAAAGAGGTAATAAACCTATCGATTCATATTTTACTTTTCAAAAGGGGTGTACTCATTTATGCTGAGCACTGTATATGTGTGTGTGTGTGTGTGTATATATGTGTGTGTGTGTGTGTGTGTGTGTGTGTATATATATGTGTATATGTATATATATACACACACACACACACACACACACACACACACACACACACACACACACACACACACACACACACACACACACACACACACACACACATATATTATCCTCTTGCGGCCCATGTAATGCGTATGTGCGACAGCATACAGGGTGGGCTTTAGCGCCCGCGTGCCGCACATATACGTCCATGGGCGGCAGAGCTTTCTCTGCTGAGAGCGCGCTCACTGCACCCTCCTCGCCTAGTGATGGCGCTCAGTCTCTACTAATGATCAGGAACTGATTATGTGACCACTTTGACAGCCAATCACAGGGGTCGCGTGATCGCTCCGGTCCTTCTTGCCCTCCTGGCTTAAAGATGCTGTTAAAGGGAGCTTATTGGCGCTGCTTCTCCTTTCACTGACCAGTCACATGGTGGAGATGGGGAGGAGACCTGTAAGGGAAAGTGAAACAGCAGCAGAGAACAATCAGGTCCCCCTCCCCCCGCTCTGTCTCTAGTCATGCTCAAGAGTAGGCAGGATGGGCACTTAATCACGGGATCAGTGGTCACATTAAGGGGGAGGTCCTTTCCGCAACCAGGAGTCTCAGCCTTGCACTGGAAAAGGGAGAATGCAGCACAAGCAGTCAGTCATAGGTACGGCAGCACAAGGAGCATGCTGATTGGAGGAGAGAGAGAGCAGAGTGACAGAGAGATGAGTTTAATGCCTTGTACACACGATCAGAATTTCCGATGGGAAAAATCCGACGGACTAAAGTGTGTGTGCCCCATCGGAGAAATTCCGATGAATTGCATCGGAGTTTAAATATAGAACATGTTCTATTTTACGCCGATGGAATTCCGACGAATTCCAATGCGAGTTTTGTCAAACAAAGGTCCGATAGTGTGTACGGGGCATTAGACGTGCGCTACTGAAAATCTGTTTGTTTTCGTTTCATTCGTTTGTTGTTTATTTTCTTCGGAAATTCGAAAATTTGGAATTTGGAAATGTGAAAATCCGAAAATTCTAAATAACTAACTAACAATAAATAACTATTAATTATTGGAATTTCCTTTCAAATTTGGCTTTTAGTGAACGTTTTCACTTGTAATTTGTAATACAAATTTATCCAAAGTTACGAATTATCCAAAATAAGGAATGCCGCATCTAAACAAATGGAACATAATGAATAAATAATATGTTTTTATTATTATTGTTGTTGTTGTTGTTGTTGTTGTTGTTTATTATTATTATTAATTAGTTACGTTGCATTCATTTAGATACGTCATTCGTTATTTCGGATAATAGATAACTTTGGATAAATTTGTATTCGTTACGTTCACTAATGCCCCGTACACACGATCGGACCTTTTTCCGATCAAACTCCCATCGGAATTCCGACGGAATTTCATTGGAAAAAAATAGAACATGTTCTTTTTGAAAATTCCGATGGAATTCATCGGAATTTCTCCGATGGGGCCCACACACGGTCGGAATTTCCGATGAAAAAAACCCCAACGGACTCCGTCTGACTTTTTTCATCGGAAATTCCTATCGTGTGTACGGGGCGTAACAGCCAAATTTGAAAGGAAATTCCAATACCTATCATTTAATTAGTTAGTAAAAGTTAAGTTAATATTAGTTATTTCAGATTTTCGGGTTTTCTGATTTTCGTTCTTATTTTCGCATTTTCATTCTTGTTTTTGGATTTCTGAATTTCCGAATTTTAAAATGACGTATTTTTTGGAAATTAGAAATGAGAAAATTCGGAAAATTAGAAATTTGAAAATTCGGAATTTTGAATCTTCGAATTTCCGAACTTTCAAATTTAGAAATTTCCGAACTCTTGAATTTCCGAACTCTTGAATTTCCGAACTCTTGAATTTCCGAACTCTTGAATTTCCGAACTCTTGAATTTCCGAACTCTTGAATTTCCGAACTCTTGAATTTCCGAACTCTTGAATTTCCGAACTCTTGAATTTCCGAACTCTTGAATTTCCGAACTCTTGAATTTCCGAACTCTTGAATTTCCGAACTCTTGAATTTCCGAACTCTTGAATTTCCGAACTCTTGAATTTCCGAACTCTTGAATTTCCGAACTCTTGAATATTTGGAAAAATTCAGAAATTCAGATATTTCCGAATTAAATTAGTTAAAAAACTAATTCGGGAACTAAACAAATTGCACATATCTAATGAGCTTATCAGTGCTGCTTCTCCTTTTACTGTCCAGTCACAGGATGGAGGTGCGGAGGAGACCTGTAAGTGAAAGTGAAACAGCAGCAGAGAACAATCAGGTCCCCTCCCCCGCTCCATGTCATGCTCAAGAGTCGGCAGGATGGGCACCTATCAGTGGTCACATGACTGGGAACATAGGTGTGCGCAGCCTATTGCATTAGGGTGTGCACCCCAAAGCTCAAACACACACTACCAATCACTCACCATGTTCATTCAGAAAGGGAAGGGGCTGATAAATGCATATTTACCAGCCCCTTGCCTCACTCATTCTAAAACATCCCCTCAGCAACAGCCGGCAGGAGAGGAAAGAAGGGAAGCCGGTAGTGCTGCAGAGGGAGGGAGAGGGGAGCCAGGGCAATAGGGGGAATCTGTGCTGCACAGGGTGATTAGGGTGTGCCTGGGCACGCCCAGCACACCCTGTGCGCACGCCTATGACTGGGAAGTTCATTCCATCCCCCCCCCCCCACAGGTCTTTCAGCCTCATTCAGTCCCTGTACAGCAGAGCTCACACTGGGAGAGGAAGGAGCAGCACAAGGAGCCAGAGATACAGGAGCACAAGGAACATGCTGATTGGAAGAGAGAGCAGAGTGACAGAGAGATGAGCTCATCAGTGCTGCTTTTTCTTTCACTGTCTAGTCACAGGATGGAGATGGGGAGATTAAGGGATCAGCAAGGTACAGTCATTGTGTAGCACTGCATTAGAACACACGGCCGCACCCGTGAACCACTTCCAGAGTTTTTTTCTCTACAGGGTTAAAGAAGGTTCTGAATGACGACAGCGATTTGTCTCCATACGCCCGGCGCCATTCCAGAGCCTGTCCTTGCTGCTCAGCGAGGGCGCAGCTGTCAATTAGAAGCAGGACAAATCTCGGAATTAGCGGGGAGAGGAATGGGCCGCCAGTTTATGATGAAGTCAAATACCCGCTGAATGCGCCGGGCCTTAGAGAGGCTCGCTCTGGTCGGAGTGATGCTTAATGGAAAGCGCGGCTGATGCGGGGGATATTAGCCCAGAGGTAAAGTGCATTAGTCGGGATGAGAGCGGGCGATGCAGTGAGGATCAGCGCTAATACAGGGAGACAGATATTCACAATTCATTCTCACGCGTCGAGGTAGAAAAAAAAAAAGAATCCAACAGACGATCGGAAGACCGCCAGCGCCTCGCAAAACCCATTACTCTCGGCTTGGGAACTGACAGCCCGCCGGCGACGGCGCATCTCTGATATTGTGTATGGGGCATCATAGAGAACTATAATACAATGTATCAGTCTGGGATCATGTTTATAAACATTGTTTATATTGGATACATTGTAATTCTATATGTAAACACGGCCCAATAGGCCCTGTTTTTGTACCAAATTGTCTTTGTCAATTCTTTTTTATAAAAAAAAACAAAAAACACAGTCAAGCATTTTTGCTTATTACATAGGCAGGATCTGCTTCCTTCTAAGAAAAACAAACTCCTCCAGCAGAGCAGAGTATATCAGGAGAAGAGAGTTATAGAGGAAGGAGCAGAGTCCTCCAGCAGAGCAGAGTATTTCAGGAGAGGAGAGTTTTATAGAGGAAGGAGCAGAGTCCTCCAGCAGTGCAGAGTATTTCAGGAGAGGAGAGTTATAGAGGAAGGAGCAGAGTCCTCCAGCAGAGCAGAGTATATCAGGAGAGGAGAGTTATAGAGGAAGGAGCAGAGTCCTCCAGCAGAGCAGAGTATTTCAGGAGAGGAGAGTTATAGAGGAAGGAGCAGAGTCCTCCAGCAGTGCAGAGTATATCAGGAGAGGAGAGTTATAGAGGAAGGAGCAGAGTCCTCCAGCAGTGCAGAGTATTTCAGGAGAGGAGAGGAGAGTTATAGAGGAAGGAGCAGAGTCCTCCAGCAGAGCAGAGTATATCAGGAGAGGAGAGATATAGAGGAAGGAGCAGAGTCCTCCAGCAGAGCAGAGTATTTCAGGAGAGGAGAGTTATAGAGGAAGGAGCAGAGTCCTCCAGCAGAGTATTTCAGGAGAGGAGAGTTATAGAGGAAGGAGCAGAGTCCTCCAGCAGTGCAGAGTATATCAGGAGAGGAGAGGAGAGTTATGGAGGAAGGAGCAGAGTCCTCCAGCAGAGTATTTCAGGAGAGGAGAGTTATAGAGGAAGGAGCAGAGTCCTCCAGCAGAGCAGAGTATTTCAGGAGAGAAGAGTTATAGAGGAAGGAGCAGAGTCCTCCAGCAGTGCAGAGTATTTCAGGAGAGGAGAGTTATAGAGGAAGGAGCAGAGTCCTCCAGCAGAGTCCTCCAGTATTTTGGAAGAATGCGATCGTTCTGCAGTTTGATAAAAAAAGGAAACTTGTTTAACATACAGCTTGCTGTTCTCTTATTTGGAGAAATGTTCCTCGCTGACAGCAGCAGATGTATATGTTCTGCAGTGCATGCAATATTTAGGATTGGAAGGAAAATTTTGCACTGCACAGGAAAATGTCATTTACATTTTGGTTGCAGGCATGGTTGAGTCATTACACCCACACAGAGACAGCTGTTTGCTCAGGATTCCATGTCACAAGCAGGTCCCCGGCTCCTCTCCCATCAGCATTATGTTGTCATATGCACCAGATAAAGAACATTTCCTGAGCAACCTGACCCTGCTGGGACCTGTAGTTCCCCAACAGCAGAAACGTTGAAGCGTGTTCAGCGGCACAGTCAGGAGGACATGTCAGCGTCTGTAGTTTAATAATTCATTTGAGATGTCAGCTGTGACTTTGGCTTAAACCCAACTATTATATTTCTGATGCAGAACTGGATTGGAATTTTACAGGAACTCTCCACCCAAAACTGATCTTTGTTTACCGGAGAGTTCAAGCACCTGACAGTCTCTTCTGTCTCTCTGGGACTCTATTGGGAAGATCTGTCCAGCATCCCTGCTGAATTTATTGTAGATGATGGAGAATGCGCGCAACACTGGGGTCGTCACTTCAAATCATGGTCAGGACCCCTGCTGTGCCCATTATGAGGGGTTCCCACCATCCCTGTGCTGAGTTCCCAGGTCTGTACATCTGCTGTGCCCATTATGAGGGGTTCCCACCATCCCTGTGCTGAGTTCCCAGGTCTGTACACCTGATGTGCCCATTATGAGGGTTTCCCACCATCCCTGTGCTGTGCTCCTGAGTCTGTTCACCTGCTGTGCCCATTATGAGGGGTTCCCACCATCCCTGTTCTGAGTTCCCGGGTCTGTACACCTGCTGTGCCCATTATGAGGGGTTCCCACCATCCCTGTGCTGAGTTCCCGGGTCTGTACACCTGCTGTGCCCATTATGAGGGGTTCCCACCATCCCTGTGCTGAGTTCCCGGGTCTGTACACCTGCTGTGCCCATTATGAGGGGCTCCCACCAGCCCTGTGCTGAGTTCCCAGGTCTGTACACCTGCTGTGCTCATTATGAGGGGTTCCCACCATCCCTGTGCTGAGTTCCCGGGTCTGTACACCTACTGTGCCCATTATGAAGGGTTCCCACCATCTGAGTTCCCGGGTCTGTACACCCACTGTACCCATTATGAGGAGTTCCCACCATCTCTGTGCTGAGTTCCTGGGTCTGTACATTTGATGTGTCCATTATGAGGGGTTCCCACCATCCCTGTGCCAAGTTCCCGGGTCTGTACACCTGCTGTGCCCATTATGAGGGGTTCCCACCATCCCTGTGCCAAGTTCCCGGGTCTGTACACCTGCTGTGCCCATTATGAGGGGTTCCCACCATCCCTGTGCTGAGTTCCCGGGTCTGTACACCTGCTGTGCCCATTATGAGGGGTTCCCACCATCCCTGTGCTGAGTTCCCGGGTCTGTACACCTGCTGTGCCCATTATGATGGGTTCCCACCATCCCTGTGCTGAGTTCCCGGGTCTGTACACCTGCTGTGCTCATTATGAGGGGTTCCCACCATCCCTGTGCTGAGTTCCCGGGTCTGTACACCTGCTGTGCTCATTATGAGGGGTTCCCACCATCCCTGTGCTGAGTTCCCGGGTCTGTACACCTGCTGTGCCTATTATGAGGGGCTCCCACCAGCCCTGTGCTGAGTTCCCGGGTCTGTACACCTGCTGTGCCCATTATGAGGGGTTCCCACCATCCCTGTGCTGAGTTCCCGGGTCTGTACACCTGCTGTGCCCATTATGAGGGGCTCCCACCAGCCCTGTGCTGAGTTCCCGGGTCTGTACACCTGCTGTGCTCATTATGAGGGGTTCCCACCATCCCTGTGCTGAGTTCCCGGGTCTGTACACCCACTGTACCCATTATGAGGGGTTCCCACCATCTCTGTGCTGAGTTCCTGGGTCTGTACATTTGATGTGTCCATTATGAGGGGTTTTCACCATCCCTGTGCCAAGTTCCCGGGTCTGTACACCTGCTGTGCCCATTATGAGAGGTTCCCATGATCCTTGCTGCATTTATTGTAGATGGTGGAGAATGCGGGCAACACAGTTGGCACTTATGCCTTGCAGCACTGGGGGGTCCTAAGTTTGAATCCCGGTCAGGCCACCTGCCATGCCCATTATGAGGAGCTTCCACCATCCCTCCTGGATTTTGAAATGATTGTACACAGGGCAGAATGCAGCGGAAGGAGGGAGAACACCTAATGATGAGCAGCTTTAGAGCCAGAAGCTATGACATGATTCCCCGTTATCATAAAATACATAACCGGTGCTGCATAAGGTGCTCCGCTCTCCATGCCCTGCTGAAACCGAGGAATATGGGATATGGGGCTGTATAGTGTGACAATTAAACCGCACGCTGCTCTTCCTGTGGGCACCGGGGGTGTCGCTCCGCTCACTGATAACGCCCACTGTGAGCTCTCCAATGTGAAATATTACATTTCTATTTCTACAAGTGTGTACCCCATGGGCCGGGGTTATTAGGAGCGCTGCGTTTTCTTTCTCATTATATTATCAGTTTTTGCGGTTGAGTTACCGCGCAGTTTTAATTTCTTTAAATATCGCTGGAGAGCCGAGGATTGAACCTAAGAAATATACACCAGAGAGAGCTAAATATTCGTTACATTGTTACTGCATGTGAAGGAATGATAATTGGATACCTTATGTGATATATAGGTACATACATTGTAAGGCTCCATGCACACTGGATGCTAAAATAATGTTATAAAAACGCCAGTAGCTTTGCAGCCAATCTTTTTCAATGTTCTTAAAAAAATTTGCAATAGCGTTTATTAGCGTTTGTTTGTTTCGTGTTTTTTTTTTTTCACTGGATCAAAAACGCTATAAAACGCTGGTGAGCCACATTTTTGAGCGTTTGTTGACGTTTATCGGCGTTTCCTGTTTTTTTTTTACCTCAAAAAATGGCACTTTGAATGCGATTTTCGGGCGTTCAGAAAAAAGCCCATATACTCCACTGCTCATTAACCACTTAAGCCCCCCGGACCAATATGCAGCATAAAGACCGGGCCCCTTTTTGCGATTCGGCACTGCGTCGCTTTAACTGATAATTGCGCGGTCGTGCGACGCGGCTCCCAAACAAAATTGACGTCTTTTTTTTCCAGAAATAGAGCTTTCTTTTGGTGGTGTTTGATCACCTCTGCGGGTTTTTATTTTTTGCGCTATAAACAAAAATCGAGGGACAATTTTGAAAAAAATGCAATTTTTTTTTTTACTTTTTGCTATAATAAATATCCTCCAAAAATATATATAAAAAAATAAAAAAAAATTCCTCAGTTTAGGCTGATACGTATTCTTCTACATATTTTTGGTAAAAAAAAAATGCAATCGGCCTTTATTGATTGGTTTGCGCAAAAGTTATAGCAATTACAAAATAGGGGATAGTTTTATGGCATTTTTATTAATAATTGTTTTTTTTTTACTAGTAATGGCGGCGATCAGTGATTTTTTTTTTAAATTTTTTTTTTTTTCGTGAATGCGACATTATGGCGGACACTTTTGACACATTTTTGGGACCATTGTCATTTTTACAGCGATCAGTGCTATAAAAATGCACTGATTACTGTGAAAATGACACTGGCAGTGAAGGGGTTAACCACTAGGGGCGCTGAAGGGGTTAAGTCAGTACTAGGGAGTGATTCTCACTGTTAGGGGGCGTGGCTATGAGTGACACGTCGCTGATCTCCGCTCTGATTACACAGAGCGGAGATCGGTGACTGTCAGTAGGCGAGCGGGGAGATGTGTTTACACTAACATCTCCCCGCTCCATCCCTCCGTGAGACAATCGCGGGGATACCTGCGGCGATCGAGTCCGCGGGACCCGCGGTCCGACTCGCGGGGATGGCGGCAGGGTCGCGAGCGCGCCGCTGGCAGGCAGTTAAAGGCGACGTAGGGATTGTGCCTGTACGAACCATTCTGCCGACGTATATATGCCGTGGGCGGTCGTTAAGTGGTTAAAGCTGAAAAACGTCCATGTGTGCATGTACACATAGGCTACCATAGAGTGGCGTTTATGGGCTTTTAAAAAAAACGCCCAAACTCCAATAAACTGCAGTTTATCAGCTCCAGTGTGCATAATGTCACTATTCTGGACCCCCAAACGTCAGTGTGTCATTGTTCTGGACCCCCAAGTGTCAGTGTGTCATTGTTCTGGACTCCCAAGTGTCAATGTCTCGTTGTTCTGAACCCCCAAGAGTCAGTGTGTCATTGTTCTGGACCCCCAAGAGTCAGTGTGTCATTGTTCTGGACCCCCAAGTGTCAGTGTGTCGTTGTTCTGGGACCCTCAAGTGTCAGTGTGTCGTTGTTCTGGGACCCTCAAGTGTCAGTGTGTCGTTGTTCTGGGACCCTCAAGTGTCAGTGTGTCGTTGTTCTGGACCCCCAAGTGTCAATGTCTCGTTGTTCTGGACCCCCAAGTGTCAATGTCTCGTTGTTCTGGACCCCCAAGTGTCAATGTCTCGTTGTTCTGGACCCCCAAGTGTCAATGTCTCGTTGTTCTGGACCCCCAAGTGTCAATGTCTCGTTGTTCTGGACCCCCAAGTGTCAATGTCTCGTTGTTCTGGACCCCCAAGTGTCAATGTCTCGTTGTTCTGGACCCCCAAGTGTCAATGTCTCGTTGTTCTGGACCCCCAAGTGTCAATGCCTAGTTGTTCTGGGACCCCCAAGTGTCAGTGTGTCATTGTTCTGGGACCCCCAAGTGTCAGTGTGTCATTGTTCTGGGACCCCCAAGTGTCAGTGTGTCATTGTTCTGGACCCCCAAGTGTCAATGTCTCGTTGTTCTGGGACCCTCAAGTGTCAGTGTCTCGTTGTTCTGGACCCCCAAGTGTCAATGTCTCGTTGTTCTGGACCCTCAAGTGTCAATGTCTCGTTGTTCTGGACCCTCAAGTGTCAATGTCTCATTGTTCTGGACCCTCAAGTGTCAGTGTCTCATTGTTCTGGGACCCCCAAGTGTCAGTGTGTCATTGTTCTGGGACCCCCAAGTGTCAGTGTGTCATTGTTCTGGGACCCCCAAGTGTCAGTGTGTCATTGTTCTGGACCCCCCACTGTTAGAGTGCGTTGTGTTTCAGCCCCCCCATGAAGTCATATTATTGGTGTTGGGGGGAATCTTCCATTGACATTTGTCATGTACACTGTGAACCTGTCCGGTGATGAACACACAGGATGCCGTGCTATCTTGGAATGGATTTTACGGGAGATGAATGAGAGGGACAGCTGCAGTCTATGAGTAGCCAACATAGTGCCAAGTGCACAGCTTCCACCCATCCCTGACCCATTAAAGGGACAGCCTCATATAGACTCCTTGCCAACATCTGCTGCAATCATTTTTGGTCCAACTGACTTCAGCACAAAATACAAATATTCATAAGATGTCCAAAAATTTTAACCTCTTCCTAACACTGAAGTCCCTTCCCTGCCCCCAACATTCACCCCGAAAACCTAGAATTAAATATAATACCAAATATTCACAACACTGTAACATGGCTGCAATGCAATTTTTTGCAAAGGTGCATGTGATTCTCTTGGTGCTTCACACTGCGTTTATGGTCCCAATGAGACCATCTCAATGCATGAAGAACGCATAAACATGCACTTTGGCACATTTTTGACACATCCCCAGCAGCAAAGAAGTCACAGCAGGTATAGCTAGTCATTGTCCAAAAGAAAAATGCATAAAGGAGCATAAAAACGCACAGAAAGACATATGATTACACAGCTCTAGTGGGAACCTATACTAAACTGCGTGCGTTTATGAAATGTGTGAAAAATTGCCTTTTGCACTTGTGCTGCCATTTATTGTTAATGGCACCCCAAACACGACCAGCAGACGCCAGTTTTTCCGTGTAGAAAAGTGCACAGCAACTGAGTCGAAGCGCACAAAGTTCAACATGCAAAAAGCTACATGAGCTATTTTGATGCGTTTAGGGCAGTTCATTGAAGTGGGTGGGCTGTCCAATGCACATGCGCACAAAACGCGTATAAATGCAGCGCCATTTTACACGTGTTCTAAATACACAGAGTTTTGAATGCAGCCCTATGTAGAGAGATGACGGTGGGTGTGGCCAGTTTAGTGCTCAAAGATACCTCAACGATTAAGCCCACTAGGAGGCGAAATGCGTCTGCTGTATTTATTGTAGATGATGGAGAATGCGGGCGACACAGTGGCTTTTTGGGTAGCAATTATGCTTTGCAGCACTGGGTCCTCAGTTCAAAAACCCAGTCGGGAGCCCTGATGTGTCCATTATGAGGGGTTCCCACCATCTCTGTGCAGAGTTCCCAGGTCTGTATACTTGCTGTGTCCATTATGAGGGGTTCCCACCATCCCCGGGTCTGTTGACCTGCTGTGCCCATTATGAGGGGTTCCCACCATCCCTGTGCTGAGTTCCCAGGTCTGTATACTTGCTGTGACCATTATGAGGGGTTCCCATCATCCCTTGCTGAGTTCCCAGGTCTGTACACCTGATGTGTCCATTATGAGGGGTTCCCACCATCTCTGTGTCGAGTTCCCTGGTCTGTATACCTGTTGTGCCCATTATGAGGAGTTCCCACCATCCCTGTGCTGAGTTCCCAGGTATGAACACCTACTGTGCTCATTATGAGGGGTTAATTTTGTTTATTAAAAAATCTTACAAACAACAACTTATATACAATAAAACCATAATAAATAAAACATATTTACAAAATAATTGAATATGGCTATACAAAACAAAACAAAAAAAACACAAGAACATAATGGTGCAAACCAAATTGCGCACAACATAATCCCTACGGGAGAGCCAGACTAAAGAACATCACCATCACCATGCATGTAGCCTTTTATATAAAATGAGTGGGAACTGCCATTAGGGTAGTTGAGGCAGCCGTTTCCCAGCCTGGCTACTACCTCTCCCTGGAGAACCAGCGTGCTTCGTTGCACCCTGGCACTCATCATCCATAGAGGATGCTGGACTGAACAAGTCCCATTCATCATCATCATCATCATCATCATCATCTGACAGTACCTTAAATTTATTTGCCAAAGGCAAAACCTTAGGACTTAAGTAGCTGCACCTCCTTTTTTTTTTCTTCCTTTTGCCCCTCCTCCTTTTATCCTCCAACCACTCCATATCATCCTTGGACAAACTGGAGTCAACAGCCTCCCCACTCCTATCCTCTCCTCTCCTCCACCCCCCTCACTCCCTTCCCTTCCCTACCACTAGGCCAGCCTCTTCCCCATCCACCCCACGATCCTTAACAGGAACCCTGCAGCGTCAAGGGAGGGGGACTGGCACCGCACTTGATGCACCTGCCTCAGCACTTCTTGCTGCCTCTGCAATTTTAGAAGACACAGAAGGATTGGACACATTCTCGGCAACTAACACCTTATCTACAGACTGGGAAGACACTGACACACTAGGTAAATGCACAGACTGGGAAGACACAGACATACTGCGTATTGGCACAGACTGGGGCACCACAGACTGGGGAGACACAGACACATTGGGTACTTGCACAAACTGGGGCACCACAGACTGGGGAGACAGACACATTGGGTATTGGCACAGACTCAGATGGATTCACAGGCACTCCAGCTGCTGAGCTCTGAGCAACCTACATGTCCAGGCGGAAGAACTCTCTCATGAGCTCAGGCTTGTTGTGCATTGCCTCAGGACACTGACTGTAAGGATGTCCCACCGCATTGCTAGGATTGCACCTGATGATATTACAATCCTTTGCCAGATGTCCTGTACCCTGACACAGAGAGCACTTCATCACTGGACAGGAGGATGCAAGATGACCTTTATCCCCACATTTGTTACAGAGCTTTGGCTGGCCCGGATAGAAGATGGTCAGCCTGTCCCTCCCCAGGAAAGGTGAGGATGGCAGATGCTGGACGACATTGTCAACGACCTTTAATTTTAACTGTACAGACCATCCCCCTGTCCCCGATTTGTCCAAAATCTTTTTTAGGGGGCTCAGGACATCTCCATACCTCCCCAACCAAACAGATAAATCCCCTTGTCGTATGAACTCATTGCGGACAAGAATTGTCACCATTTTAATGAGGGGCTGGCGTAAAACAAGCTTGGGGATGAGCCCTTTCCAGTCCGGCAGGCCCCTACACACGTGCTCATACTTCTCCCAAAATATGTCCAAAGACTCCGGACGGATAAAGGACAAATCGTATTCATAGGAACCTGCTGGACTGATCAGGGCGAAGATATCTGCGGGCCTAAACCCCATCTGTAAAATTTTATCCACCACTGCCCTCCTATGTGGGGGGATTCCACCGCCTTCCCATTTTAACTAGACAACATTCCTCCTTTTAAACAGGGAGGAAGATAAAACATTCCCATGCTCCTTCCCTGCTTGTTCGCCCTTTCCAGATCCTGTAGCAGCAACACCAGCATAAGTTTTTTTAACACCAACAGCATTTTCAGTCTTGTCCTTAGACACATTCAAACCTGCTGGCAGAGAGTCTGAATCAGCTGGGATAGCAGTCTTCTGATTAGCAGAGGCAGGATCCGCCCTCTCCCCCTGCTCTGAACACTCAGCTTTAATCCTGTCCACTGCAGACTCCTGGAGAGTTGTGGCACTACTGCACCCAGCATCTCCTCCACCATTCACAGGAACAGCCGCTGTGTCTGGTCCAGGAAAAGTCTCTGTATTGTCCATGGACCTCTCTGCAGACTGAAGCTGACAGTTATTAGCAGATGTATGTTGTACATTGTCTATGGGTCTGGGCTGACTGCCTGCAGCACTACAACCCTCAGCAAGCCCATTGTCATTAAAGTTCACACCATCTTGCACCCATACTGTACCTGCACCTGCTTGCTGTGTTGTCACCTATGCGATTTCATGGCTGATGGTGGGGTCAGATTTCTTCCCAGTTGTTGTAGACTTAATGGTGGAACTTGCTCTCTCCACATGTCTTTCTTCCACAGGGCGAGGAACGGTGTCCATCTTCTCATCACAATCCGGGCAAGCCGCATCCAGAGGGGATTACAGCTTGGTGATGAACTCCATCATGCCAGAACCTTCACCCTCCTGCTCAGATGTTCCATATTGCTAGGGTGGGAAGGGGACAGAGGCCTCCGCCATTGAGGGCTCAGCAGATGTCTGAGGTGTTGAAGAACTGGGCTCATCCTCCGGGCCCACATTCTCACTCTCTGCTGAGTCTGTCTGTACTTGCATCTCCTCACTGGTCTCCTCACCCTCCATGTAGGAAGCGGCTCCTCTCCTCATGCGATTAAATCGCGCCTCATTTTTATATTTCTCTTTAAAAATTCCACTATTCTCCTTCAGAGAACTCATCAAATCCTTCTGTTTCCTCACAGCTTGTTCCAAGTCCTTCAACTCAGGCCTCAGAGCCGGTCTTTTCTTGCTGTACACTTTTGCACAAATCTGCTTTTTCTTTCTAAATTCAGCCATCAAGACCATCAATTTCTCCTCTTCCTTCTCAATCCTCTTTAGTTTACTGAAAGTCCTCTGTCTAAAGGCAGACAGGGACTCATCTCTCCTTTGGCTAGGCCCAGAATATTCCACAGGCCTATCCAGGGGGCCCCCGCCAGGGTCCTCCCCAGGATTCAGCATCCCTCCTGGGGCAGAGAAGCAACTCTAGCCCCTGGTCTCTGGAAGCACAGGAGCAAAGGAACTAGCAACCTCACTGTCAAGGAGTAGAATGTCAGTTTCCCACCATCCCTGTGCTGAGTTCCCAGGTATGAACACCTGCTTTGCCCATTATAAGGGGTTCCCACCATCTCTGTGCTGAGTTCCCAGGTATGAACACCTGCTGTGCTCATTATGAGGGGTTCCAACCATCCCTGTGCTAAGTTCCCAGGTCTGTAAACCTGCTGTACCCATTATGAGGGGTTCCCACCATCCCTGTGCTGAGTTCCTGGGTCTTTATATCTACTGTGCCCATTATGAGGGGTTCCCACCATCCCTGTGCTGAGCTCCTAGGTCTGTACACCTGCTGCGCCCCATTATGAGGGGTTCCCACCATCCCTGTGCTAGCACAATTTTTTAAACAGGCTCTGCTGGATTGCCTGCATAGGTTTTAGAGACTTTCGTGTCAAACTCAGAACAACGGCATTAAAAGCTTCTGCTAGAGATTATAAGGTGTGGACAAAAACACAGATGGAAGCTCAAAAGGGAGCAACAGATTTAGGAAAAGTTTCAAGAGAGTATGTAAGGGCTCTCTGATTTAAAGCGGGAGCCCTCCTTGAAGCCACTTGTGTCAGTGCAGTAATTGATCTCGTCATTTTTTTTTTTTGTTTGCTGACATCTCTCAGACCACTTGTTCCAGGCTCGGCGAAGAGGCGCTCTCCAGCTCTCAGTCAGCCAAATGTTACACACATTCGATTCCGGAGCCAGAACAGATGGTGTTTATTCACCCCGGCCAGCTCCGCGGGGCCCGGGCGCACGTGCTCAGCCTCCATCTCTTCCACCTCTGAAACCGACTCGAGGCCGGAGAGGTCTCCCGACCTACGCCGCCCGTCCGAGGAACATGGACTCCACACTTCAAAGATGTCAAGCCGAGCCGAGATCAGATGCAAACCGAAGGTCGGCCATGGCTGTTCCAGATGCCTGCCTTGCTGGTTGCGTCTTCCTGTGGGGTTCCTAATTACCCCATCTGGACTAATTAATTTACAGATTGGTATTTAAGGAAGGACTCCGCAAAGTGCAGTGACATAGACAGAAGCCCAGTGGAATTTGGCAAAAGTACAAAGCCTACTTCAGAAATAAACACAATTATGGCTTGTGGGATCTCCAGGTCTCCAGCAGGCAATAATAAAGAAAAGAAGCTCTGCATTGTGAATTGGGGGCTCGTCCGGGATTCCAGAGGCTGGACCAAACATTGTCTTTTTTTGGGGGTGTGGTATGATAGTGACAAGTCTGCAGGCTATCTTTAAGGTCATAAGCACATTGCATTCTTTTAGACGCCTTTTCTGCTTAAAGGAGGAAAACAGCAGAAAAAAAAGGCGGTAAAAGCCAAGTTTTTGCATGCGCGTTCATGCACATTTATGTATGTTCACACATTTGCCGTTACTGCATTCTACTGGCCAGAATATACATTTTTTTGGCCATTAGTGATTTGATGTGTGTTTCCCAAAGTACTTTAACCACTTCAGCCCAGGAAGAATTGGCTGCCCAATGACCGGGCCATTATTTGCGATTCGGCACTGCGTCGCTGTAACTGACAATTGCGCGGTTGTGCGATGTTGCACCCAAACAAAATTGACGTCCTTTTTTTCCCATAAATAGAGCTTTCTTTTGGTGGCATTTGATCACCTCTGCGGTTTTTATTTTTTGCGCTATAAACAAAAAAAGAGCGACAATATTGAAAAAAATGCCATATTTTTTACATTTGCTATAATAAATATCCCCAAAAAATATATATAAAAATTTTTTTTTCCTCAGTTTAGGCCGTTATGTATTCTTCTACATATTTTTGGTAAAAAAAAAAAATCGCAATAAGCGTATATTGATTGATTGGTTTGCACAAAATAGCATCTACAAAAAAGGGGATAGTTTTATGGCATTTTTATTATAATTTTTTTTTTACTAGTAATGGCGGCAGGGGCGGATCCAGAGTCTTTTCTCAGGAGGGGCACTGCCAAAAAATGATTTTTTTGTGGGAAATTTATCGGGGAAATGGTTGGTGTCGGCGCTTCAATCATCCCGGCACCGTGGTTGTTATGGTGTCAGGATGATTGAAGCGCATTATTTCTATTATTACATTGTAATATGAAATTAAATAGTTCAATGCAGAATCAGTGGGAGCCCCGGGTGTGTCACTTGCCACCGCCGCCTGCAATTAGTGGGAGCCCTGAGCGTGTCACTTGCCACACGTTGTGGATTGTCACTTGCCACGTCACCTGCCACATCTTGTGGATTGTCACTTGCCACACCTTGTGGATTGTCACTTCCCACATCACCTGCCACACCTTGTGGATTGTCACTTGCCACGTCACCTGCCACACCTTGCTGATTGTCACTTGCCTGCCACCAGATGCAGATTGTCATTTGCCACGTCACCTGACACAATTTGCGGATTGTCAATTGCCACGTCGTCTGCCACACCTTGCGCCGCCCCCGACAACAAACCACGCCGCAAGCGGAGCCGCCCGCTTTCTTACCCGTCTGTGGAGCCGCACGCTATTGCACCTGCCCGCAGAGCGGCCTGACGTGACTCACTGACGTCACTCGTTGCTAGACGCCAAGCGGCCCAGGCGTTAGCAGCGAGTGCAGGGAAGAGGCTCCACCCACCTCCTCCTCCGCTCCTGGTATCGTGTCAGTGCGCCATGTAACTACATTAGACGAGTCTCTCTCTCTCAGCGCCGCTGATCGGCTGATGTGAGAAAATGAGAGAGAGACTCAGAGAGGCAGCGGCAGCCGCAGAACAAGTACTGTATATACTCGAGTATAAGCAGACCCGAATATAAGCCGAGGCACCTAATTTTACCCCCAAAAAACTGGGAAAACTTATTGACTCAAGTATAAGCCTAGGGTGTCCTAGGCTTATACTTGCCTCACTGTGCCCATGACTAGACTGATGTTTAACATGGAAGTCTATGGAAGGAGTGCCCGGCTTTGAAAAATCGGTTCTCCCAGACAACAAACTTTTTAAACTTATAGAGGAGACATGGGGCTACATGTGTGCCAAGTTTGGGGTCCAGAGGACCTACGACCGGCCGGTACTGGGTCCGCAAAATCACTGGAGAAATTACCGTTTAACATTGGAGTCTATGGAAGGGGTGCCTGGGTTTAAAAAATCAGTGCTCCCCGGCCGTAGGTCCCCCAGACACCAAACTTTGCACACTTGTAGAAGAGACATTGGGCTACATGTGTGCCAAGTTTGGGGTCCAGGGGTCCTACGGCCGGCCGGTACCGGGTCCCAAAATTTCGGGAGATCAGGCGCAAAAAAAACAAAAAAAACAGAGCAAGCAAGTGAGTGTGACTGATGGTCTCGGGGGGGGGGGGCAATTGCCCTGGATCCGCCACTGAATGGCGGTGATCTGCAATTTTTGACGTGACTGCGACATTGCGGTGGACACATCGGACACTTTTGACACTACTTTGGGACCATTGTCATTTATACAGAGATCAGTGCTATAAAAATGCACTGATTACTGTGTAAATGACATTGGCAGGGAAGGGGTTAACCACTAGGGGGCGACGAAGGGGTTAAGTGTGTCCTAGGGAGTGATTCTAACTGTGTGGGGGCTGGGCTACAAGTGGCACGACAGTGATCACTGCTCCCGATGACAGGCAGCAGTAGATCACTGTCCTGTCACTAGGCAGAACAGGGAAATGCCTTGTTTACACAGGCATCCCCCCGTTCTGCAGCTCTGTGACACGATCGCGGGACACCGGTGGACATCGAGTCCGTGGGTCCTGCGGGCACGGTCACGGAGCTCGCGGCGGGCGCGTGCGCTAGCTAGGCGACAGATTCAAGGCAACGTACAGGTATGTTGCTTTGCCTGCCCGTGCCATTCTGCTGACGTATATGTGTACGTGAGGCAGTTGACAAGTGGTTAAAGCACTGTTCTCACCAGAACGTAATGCGGGGAAACCCGTGTTCTGTGCGTGTTTCCTGCAACGCTTTCAAAACGATCATTTGGTATGAGGGCGACTGAAAGGTATAATATTGCGTGTGGCCTTAAAGAGAGCCTGCAGACTTGTCACTATCAAACCATGCCCCTAAAACAAATGACAATATTTGACCCCGCCTCCAGATCCCGGACAAGCCCCCAATTGTGCAGGCAACAAACGGTCAATTTTTACAATATGTGGGCAATCAACTGGCAATGGTTACTATAGGTGTGCAACAAATGGGCAATTGTTACAATTTGAGGGTGATGCGCAGGCAAAATATTACAATGGTACAAAGGAGGTGCAGTGCTCAAAGATAATGGCCTCAAGGTTATGATTTTTCAATGAAGACGCAAGATGAACCGTACATAATGGGGTAAATACTTGAACGTGTAGAGAAGGAAGAGGGCCACCACCGACACCCGAATAAACTACCTATTACCCTCCTCTGTGGACCCTTGTTACAGGGGTCAGATGAGCCTTGGGTGCAATGAGCCTTGGATGCAATTAGCCTTGATCACCACATAGCACGATCGGTGAACATGGACAATCAGCTCTCCACAATCCGTTTTCAACACTTATAGCGTTAACTCCACACATGTGCGTGAGACCTCCGATCACCGACCCGCATTCTCGATCCGGTGCTCCAGGCTCGCAGTGTAGCTTGTGCAGGGACTTTAACTGCAAGCAGCACAGAGGAGGGTAAGAGGCAGTTTATTCGGGTGTCGGTGGAGGCTCTCTTCCTTCTCTACACGTTCAAGTATTTACCCCATTATGTACTGTTCATCTTGAGTCTTCATTGAGGACTCATTACCTTAAGGACATTATCTTTGAGCTGCACCTCTTTTGTATTATTGTTTTCATTGTTGTTCATCAATTTTGTGCTGGCTGCTTAAGGGATATTCATTTATTTATTCATCCATTTTAAATTCATTATTTTATTTCAACCAGCGCAGCAGATATTTTTATATAAAATATTACAATGCACAAGCAACAAATGGTTATTTGTTGCAAACAATCGATTGTTACGACAGGAGAGTGATGGGTAGGCAAAATATTACAATATGCAGGCAACAAATGGTCAATTGTTACAACATGTGGGCAATAAACTGGAAATTTTTGCCATCGGTGGGCAACATATGGGCAAGTCTTACAATATGCGGGCAACAGGCAGTCAATTGTTACAATATGTGGGCAATAAACGGCAAATTATTGCCATAGGGGAGCAACAAATGGGCAATTCTTACAATATGCAGGCAATAAATTGAAAATCATTACTACAGGTGGGCAGCAAATAGGCAATTTTCACAATATAAGGGCAATGCACAGGCAAAGTATTAGAATGCATAAGGCAACAGTTGGTCATTTTGTTACAAAAGATCAATTGTTACAATTTGAGGGTGACGCACAAGCAAAATATTACAATACGCGGGCAATAAATGGGAACTTGTTACACAATAAGTGGTGGCTGGTGGTACATTTTTGGGGGGGCCGCAAACAATCCACCTGCCGAATCCCCCCCTCCAAAAAAAAATGTACCACCAGCCGCAACTGTATGTGGGCAATAAACTGGCAATCGTTACTATAGTTAAGCAACAAATGGGCAATTGTTAAAATATAAGGGCAATAAACTGGCAATTATTACCATAGGCGGGCAACAAATGGGCAATTGTTACAATATAAATGGTTGTTTGTTACACTATGAAGTAGATGCGCAGGCAAAATATGACAATATGCAGGTAACAGACGGCCAATTGTTACAATATGTGGGTAATAAACTGACAATTATTACCATAGGTGGGCAACAAATGGGCAATTGTTACAATTTAAGGGCAATAACGTGTGTAGCGGACCCTTAAATTTAGGGGGTCACTATGCCCAAATTTAAGGGACGGCCTGAGCAATAGTTTGGCTCAGGTCTTCTAATTTGATACTGGACTTTGCTCTGGTGTGAGTGGACTGGCCGAGGAGTCTCGGGCACCTTTTGACCCGAGGCTACAACGTTCCAGGTAGGCCCAGTACCTTTAACTGGGTCTACAATCAGCACATTGGAGTCCCAGGGTGCCCAGGTGAGGGTACACGCTCTGACCGAGAGGAAGCCAGGGGCGGATCAGTCCCACAGAGGAGAAGAGTGATAGTAGGTCGCTGTCTCGGGAAAGGCCTGGTGACCTGTCAGAGGGAAGGATTCCTTACTCAACAAAGCTAACCCTGTGGAGTGCCCATTGGCATCATCTGTTCTTTAAATTCTACAGAGGTTTGAGGAAAGTTTGGGTTCAGGAATAACAGGATTCTGCTGCTATTAGAGGATCTCCTGAACCCGTCCCTGGAGGGGACAAAGTGACAGTATTGTCCAAGCTCCACTCCGGCTGCTAGAACTGTGAGAGGGATCTATCCGGGTGAGCTAAACCCACTCGGGATTGAGTGGCGATGAGTGAGTCAAGTGTTGTGTGCCTGAATCTACCTCCTAACCTTGCTACCTTTTTTCTCTCGTCAACTTTTCCCTTGTTACCTGAGCAGAAGATAAAATAAACTCTCTGTTGGAGTGACACAGTCTGGACATTGGCTTTACTGGGGAAGAGAATAGACTTGACCCTATATCCTAGGGCCGGGAACCAACGGAGGGAGGTAACTCACTGCAGAACCCAAAATAAATAATTTGCGGCCCATATAGTCTTGGGAGGACTTAGAAGTATCGCTACACGTGGCAATAATGACTATAGGTGGGCAACAAACGGGCAATTGTTACAATATGTGGGCAATAAACTGGCAATCATTACCATAGGCAGGGGAGGGCTGGCGGCCTTAGGCCTGGGGGGCAAGTCCAGTCAAGTGGCTCATTGAACCGCCGAATCAGCTCACCATCTATGGTCCAGCTGGTTTTTCAATGCAGCCTCACCAGTGCCCATCAGTGCAGCCAAATCCAGTGCCCATCAATGCAGCCTGATCACTGGAGCAGGTTACATGGGGTGTATGGGGGGGAGATGGGGGGTCAGCTAGGGGTGTCAGGGTCTCTCACCTCAGCGATCTCAGCTCAGCAGGTCCTTGTACGCCACGGTTTCCTGGGGGGATAACGCTCCTGATCCTGGGGTCAAGTTGCAGCCAGCGCCCAGCCCTGCGTCCCAACTCCCTGGCACGCCCTGCTTCTGCCTGCTTCCAAGAATCCGGTCCCAGGGAGTTGTAGTTTCCTCTGCGCTGCTGTGTTTTACACCCACCAGAAGCTTGAGTGCGGACTACAACTCCCGGAATGCAACAGCTAGTGGTCGGCCGCCATGGCCATGCCCCCGGCCTGACTTCCTAGACCAGAATAAAAAAGAAAAGGGTAGCGGGCAGCGGCTGCCAGCCATTTTGTGCATTAGTTAGGGTGGCCTGAGAGGCAATTGCCACCCTGCCCCCTGGCCCGGCCCTCCCCTGACCATAGGTGGGCAACAAACAGGAAACTCTTACAATATGCGGGCAATAAATTGAAAATCATTACTACAGGTGGGCAGGGCAGCAAATAGGCAATTTTTACAATATAAGGGCAATGCACAGGCAAAGTATTAGAATGCATAGGCAACAGTTGGTCATTTGTTACAAAAGATCAATTCTGACAATATGAGGGCGACGTACAGGCAAAATATTACAATACGCGGGTAACAAATTGTTACACAATAACACACTGGAAAAATAATTCAGTGTGCAGGTAGCATTCATTTGCTACAAACATTGTCACACTAAGGCCCCTTTCACACTGAGGCGTTGCAATAACGCGCTAAAAATGATTAGCGTTCTTACCATGTTTTTATCGCGTTAGCGCTAAAAATAGCGCTAATGCCTATGCGTTTTTACCGTGTTTTTGCAGTAAAAAGGATTATTTGGTATCCCACAATCCTCCACTCTACTGCGGTCATGTGACCTTCCCACAGCTTCTGGGCGTTTTTTACAGCGGCACTCATTAATTTCAATGGGGATAGGCGTTTTTACAGCGCTATTTTATGCGCCCAAAGATGCTCCAAAAAAGCTGTTTGCAGGATTTTTTCCAACGCACAGCCAGCACAACGCCTCAGTGTGAAAGCCCTCAGGGCTTTCACATTGAGAATGCTGGGGCAGGATTATTTGAGGCGTTTTTACAGCGCTATTTTTAGCGCTAAAACGCCTGAAAAACGCCTCAGTGTGAAAGGGGCCTATGAGGGTGACGCACAGTAAAAATTTTACAGGCAACAAACGGTCAATTTTTACAATATGCAGGCAATAAACTGGCAATCATAACTATAGGTGTGCAACAAATGGGCAATAGTTATAATATAAGGGGCGAAATACAAGCAACATATTACAAAGAACAGGCAACAAATGATCAATTTTACATTTGAAAGCAATAAACTGGCAATCATTACTATAGGTGGGCAATAAATAGGCAATTTTTACAATAAAAAAGGGGTGACACAAAGGCAAAACAAAACAATGCATAGGCAACAAATGGTCACTTGTTGCAAACGATCAATTGTTACAACATAAGGGTGATGTGCAGGCAAAATATGACAATCTGCATGCAACAAATGGTCAATTGTTACAATATGTGGGCAGGAGCGGCCCCATAATCTACATGTGGGGTGCCAGAGGCATGGATTCCAATGTTTTTATTTTTTTTATTTTTTATAGAAGCAAGTGATTAGAGCAAGAGGCTCTAATAGGCTTCAAAAAAAGGTGGGCCTTGTGTGACAATAGCAAATTAATATTCGCTATTGTCTTCCTGACTCTCCTCTCAGTCAATCAGGAAGTAGGTCACTCGATTGGCTGAGAGGAGAAGCAATTCTATTGGTCGCAGAGGAGGGGGGAGGAAGGAGACGCAGGGGAAGCCACCACGAAGCACCAGAAGGGAGAGATGCAGGGTGAAGCCGCCGCCCGGAGGAAGCACTGAGGTTGGGGGGGTGCCTGTGACCCGACCGACCGGTTGGTGGAACATTTTTTGGGGCTGGCGGCAAACAACCAACCCGCCGAATCTCCCCCTCAAAATATATGTACCACCAGCCGCCACTGTATGTGGGCAATAAACTGGCAATCGTTACTATAGTTAAGCAACAAATGGGCAATTGTTAAAATATAAGGGCAATAAACTGTCAATTTTTACCATAGGTGGGCAACAAATGGGTAATTGTTACAATATAAATGGTTGTTTGTTGCAAACGATCATTTGTTACACTATGAGGTAGATGCGCAGGCAAAAGATGACAATATGCAGGCAACAGGCCGGGCAAATTGTTACAATATGTGGGTAATAAACTGACAATGATTACCATAGGTGGGACACAAATGGGCAATTGTTACAATATAAAAGCAATAAACTGGCAATAATGACTATAGGTGGGCAACAAACGGGCAATTGTTACAATATAAATGGTTGTTTGTTGCAAACGATCATTTGTTACACTATGAGGTAGATGCGCAGGCAAAATATGACAATATGCAGGCAACAGGCGGCAAATTGTTACAATATGTGGGCAATAAACTGGCAATCATTACCATAATTGGGCAACAAATGGGCAATTGTTACAATATAAGGCCAATAAACTGGCAATCGTTACCATAGGTGTGCAACAAATGGGCAATTGTTACAATATAAGGCCAATAAACTGGCAATCGTTACCATAGGTGTGCAACAAATGGGCAATTGTTACAATATAAGGCCAATAAACTGTCAATCCTTACCATAGGGGTGCAACAAATGGGCAATAGTACAATGCACAGGCATCAAATGGTTATTTGTTGCAAACAATCAATTGTTACACAATAAGGGTGATGCGCGAGCAACATATTACAATATGCAGGCAACAAATGGGCAATTGTTACAATATGTGGGCAATTAACTGGCAATCATTACTACAGACGGGCAACAAATGGGCAATTGTTACAATATGTTGCCGTATAAACTGGCAATCATTACCATAGGTGGGCAACAAATAGTAAATTGTTACACTATGTGGGCAAAAAACTGTCAATCATTACTACAGACAGGCAACAAATGGGCAATTGTTACAATATAAGGCCAATAAACTGGCAATCGATACCATAGGGGTGCAACAAATTGGGCATTTGTTAAAATATAAGGGGCAACACAAACAAAATATTACAATGCACAGGCATCAAATGGCTATTTGTTGCAAACAATCAATTGTTACACAATGAGGGTGATGCACAAGCAACATATTACAATATGCAGGCAACAAATGGGCAATTGTTACAATATGTGGGCGATTAACTGGCAATCATTATTACAGGCGGGCAACTGTTACAATATGTTGCCGATTAAACTGACAATTATTACCATAGGTGGGCAACAAATGGGCAATTGTCACAATGTGTGGGTAATAAACTGGCATTCATTACTAAAGGCATGCACAAAAGCGCAATTGTAACAAACGATCGCTTGTTACAATATGAGAGCAACCAAGATGTTACAGTGCACAGGAAACAAATGGTCAAATGAGGGCGCCAAACAGGCGAAACTTTACAATATGCGGGCAGCAAATGACCAATTGTTACAATATTTGGGCAATCATTAAAAAAAAAAAAAGTGTATTGCTTTTGTACAGAAACAGCGCCGCGTTTCCCATTATAGTTCCTCCATCTCATAATAATGTAGCGTTGTTTTAATCAGAGTTTAATAGAGTCTGATTGCCTTCGCCGCCACCGCGCCATCCCGCCCGTTCCAGTTAATGAGTTCTTCTTCATTAAACCGCCATTCCTCAGGATGATCCACTCCATATCTAGGTGATCGATAAGCTTTGGCAGCCATTTTGAATTTTCTCCAAGACTCGTTTCTGCTCCTGGGGGAAACGTTTGGCAAACCTGAACCTAGAATACTCCATCGCGACCGATTTACAAGAGCGATCGCTCCACATACACAAATACATTTTCTTGTAAAATTGTAGCAATGCTCCCAGGTCCTACAAGGTCTTTATGAGTTAGATGTGCAACTGGCCGTTTGCTGAGGATCAGCCAATCAGAACGCTGGTCCCCCTTCTCTTTAGTACTGGTCACATGACTCAATGCCTTTTGGTCATGTGACCAACCGCAGTGGGAGTTGGGACAACGGGCAAAGGTAATCTTCCTTTTTTTCCCCACTATATTTGGGAGCAACAGGTACACTTGAATTCAATTCTAATTGCATTTTTTTAAATAAAATCGCAAATCCTCTACACGCATGCTCCGCCCACAGTCCGCCTCAGGCCTCACCCGGGGAGAGGGCGGTCCTATCTAGAGCCCTACCCACTTACCAGGATGGTCCACCCAAACCTCGCTTTTAACTATGCAGGGACGTCCCCCTTCACAGCCCCCAATCACCATAATTAATGCCATTCCCATGACTAAGCTCTGGTGGGACGGAGTGAAACGCGTTGGTCGGAGTCCAGGCTGAGGTTGCCACTCCATTCGTTGCAGCAGGACACCATAGATGTGCGACTTTCAGGGGTCACTCTTCCTTTCTTGCACCATAATTAATGCCTTAGGCCCCATTCACACCTGAGCGATGATACCACGTTGAGTTTTTTTTTTCTGTGCGTTTTTAGAAAATTTATGGCACAGCTTTAAAAAACGCACCACAAAAATACGCAAAAAAAACGCATCACACCTACGTTCATCACCATGTGCCTTCAAATGCAATTGCGCTTGTATGGAACGACAATGTGCACAAATGATTGTTATTGCTTGATGCTTTCTCCTCTGCACTCAATGGAATGGCACCTCGATGCTTGCGTTGAAGCGCGTCAACGTGCCATGGTGCACAAAAAGGCGTCACACCTGCGTACATCAATTGCAATTGCGCTTTGTATGGAACGACAATGCGCACGAATGATTGTTTTTGCTTGATGCTTTTCCGATTTGAAATCAATTGAATGGCACCTTAATGTTTGTGTTAAAGCGCGTCAGCACGCCACGACGAACATAAAGACATCACGTCTTTGTGCAACATTGCGTGTTTTCAATTGCAGTTGCGCTTTGCATGGAACGTCAATGCGCACAAATGATTGTTTTTGCTTGATGCTTTATCTATTGCAAATAATAGAATGGCACCTTGATGCTTGCGTTGAAGCGCGTCAGTACGCCATGATGCACATAAAGGCATCACGCCTACGTTCATCACTGTATGTCTTCAATTGCAATATTTGTGTGGAACGTCAATGCACATGTATGATCGTTTTAGTTCCTTGATGCTTTACCCATTGAAACCAATGGAATGGCACCTGGATGCTTGCATTAAAGCGCGTCAGCTTCCCATGACACACATAAAGGCATCACGTCTACATCCATCACTGTGTCTTCAGTTGTAATTGCACTTTGTGTGGAACGTCAATGCGCATGTATGATCGTTTTTGCGTGATGCTTTATTCATTGAAGCCAATTGAACTGCATCTTGACGTTGCGTTGAAGCGCATCAGTTTGCCATGACGCACATAAAGGCATCACTTCTATGTTCATCACTGTGTGTCTTCAATTGCAATTGCACTTTGCATGGAACATCAATGCGCACAAATAATTGTTTTTTTCTTTGATGCTTTATCCATTGAAACCAATGGAATGGCACCTTGATGCTTGCGTTGAAGCGCGTCAGCGCGCCATGACACACATACAGGCATCACGCCTACATGCATCACTGTGTCTTCAGTTGTAATTGCAATTTGTATGGAACATCAATGCGCACGAATGATCGTTTTTGCGTGATGATTATTTCTTTGAAACCAATTGAACTGCATCTTGATGGTTGCGTTGAAGCGCGTCAGCACGCCATGACGCAACATAAAGGCATCACGCCTACGTTGATCACTCTGCAATTGCGCTTTGCATGGAACGTCAATGCGCACAAATGTTTTTTTTTTGCGGGATGCTTTATCTATTGCAAATAATGGAATGGCACCTTGATGCTTGCGTTGAAGCGCGTCAGTACCGCCATGACGCACATAAAGGCATCACGCCTACATGCATCACTGTGTCTTCAATTGCACTTTGTATGGAACATCAATGCGCACAAACGATTGTTTTTTCTTGATGCTTTAGCCACTGAAACCAATCAAATAGCACCTTGATGCTTGCGTTAAAACGCATCAGCACGCCATGACACACATAAAGGCCTCACGCTAAGGTGCACCACTGTGTTTTTCAATTGCAATTGCGCTTTGCATGGAATGTCAATGTGCACGAACGATCGTTTTTGCTTGATACCTTATCCATTGCAATCAATGGAATAGAACCTTCGATGCTTGCGTTGAAGCGCGTCAGCACCGCCATGACACACATAAAGGCAAGACGCCTACATGCATCACTTAGTGTCTTCAATTGCAACTGCGCCGTGTGCGGGACGACAACGGGCATTGCCGATTTATTCAGCACAAAGCGCATTGTGGCTCATGTTGAAAACACGCGATGAGGCGCGCAGGTGTGCGTTTTGATGCGTTCCTGTTGATCGCAATGGGGGGGAGGGGAAATGACATAAATGTGAATGCAGCCTGAATGTATCATTTTATTCTATACTATAATTGTAGCGATCTGTATTCAATTGTTACAAATACGAACAATGTGGCGTCTTATTGGTGATTATTGTTATTATTGTTGATTTGTTATTTTTATTGTTATTACTTTTTTTGTTGATTATTATTGATTATTGATCGGAGGACGGAAATCAGAGTGAATCTGTGCTGTGGCCTCCCTTCCTCCATAGCCGATTCACACACCCCCCCCCCCCAGCTCTTCCTCCCCTCGGCAGCTGACAGCAGCTTTGGGTGGCGCACTGCAAGGAGAATTTCGTTAATTGGAAAAGTGGGGCGCTGAGATCTGAGTCTGACGCACATCCTGATCAATTCCCCCCCCCCCCCAACCGCCCGCTTTCTGTATGATTCCGCCTCCTGTCGGGGGGTTGATTGCGCTGCCAGCACTCTCAGCGGGGGGCCGGAGAGATCTCGCGTCCCAGCTGGGGGGGGTGTGGCTTCCTTTTTAGCGCTCCTGGAAGAAGATGTCGCATGTTCAGTGTTTTCTTGGAGGTTTTTAACCCCTCCAGCCCCGACTCGCTGACCTGTGGAGGGACCGCTTAATAGGGTACTGATGCGCAGGACCGCCATCAGGAATTTTGGGGCCCCTTACACAGCTTCAGGCATGGGCCCCCTGTGGGGGGGTGCCACGAATTGAGGAGCGGGGGGGTGCTGCCG
This sequence comes from Rana muscosa, assembly GCA_029206835.1. NCBI lineage: Eukaryota > Metazoa > Chordata > Amphibia > Anura > Ranidae > Rana > Rana muscosa. Next base: position 53,659,177 of record CM055126.1, read on the forward strand.
CCGCAAATTGTTAAGGTCGGGGGGCTTTTGGGTGCTGACGAACAAAAAAAAAAACAAAGGAACAAAAAAAGGGAGGTTTGCTATCAGGGGATAATAAAAAAAATTATTAAGAAATTATAAGATTTTTTATAAAAAAAAAAGGGGGGGTTGCCTCTGGGCCCCTTACAAAAATAAATAAATAATTAAAAAAAATTGATAAAAAAAAAAAAGGGGGGGGGGGGTTGCCATCCGGGGCCTCTGGGGACCTCTGGGCCCCTTACAAAAAAATAAAAATAATTTTTTTTTTTTTAATTTATAAAAAATAAATAAAAGGTGGGGGGGGGGGTTGCTATCTGGGCCCTGGGGACCTCTGGGTCCCTTACAAAAAAAAAAAAGAGTGTTTGCCATCTGAGCCCCTGGGGACCTCCGGGCCCCTTATAGGTGTACTGCCTGTACCCCCCTGATGGCGGCCCTGCTGACGCGTGCCGGTGAACATGACGGCTGTCACAATTAAGGTAGCAGAGTGGATGATTTACAGGAGAACTCCGGCCTTCCCTTCAGTCTTCCACAGTTGTACCGGCTCCTTTCCTGGACTGAAACGGCTTCCTCTGATTTCACTGCACACTGTGAGCTTCTCATTCTTGTACATAAGAAGCTGCAGCAGGTCAGAGAGAGTCCCGACTCATTTCGTTGCTGGAGGATCCTCAGCATCATCTAGCCTGGCCCACCCCTTGTCATTTATTCGATTTCAGTTCTTCCAATCAAGGAAGTTTAGCATCCTTTGTGGGCGGTCCGTATGCAAATACAGCCTCCCACAATTATTGTTACCAACAATGGGGCATAATTCCCCCAGCTGGCACCAAAGAAGGGGGCACAATTCCTCCCAATGACACCAACAATGGGG